>OY728126.1:1133955837-1135171462 GCA_963277665.1 Viscum album
TAAGCACTTTTCCAGCAATCAGCTATTATCCATCAGCTTTATCAGCTTCGAGCTCTTTCAAATGAGCTCCTATTTATAGGTAAGGTCGGCTCCTCTCCAACGGTCATATTTTCCTTAAAGATCGGAGGGACCTGTACACGTGTCACTTAGACAACGGTTAGTTTATAACAAAATGGACGACATCATTTTATAACAAAGTGAGTGTAACTGAATGTACGACATCGTTTTAAACTCTAACATAAAGGTTCGGAATAGAAACTTCGGATTGAAGGTTCGGAATGAATAAATTCAGAGTGTATAAAACAATGATAATCAGATTCTGTTTAATAGGTGAATTCGGAATGAGAATTCGGAATAGGAATTCGTCATCAGAAATCGTAATGAGAATTCATCATCAGAATTCGTAATGAGAATTTATCATCAGAATTCATAATGAGAATTCATCATCAGAATTCGTAATGAGAAATCATCATCAGAATTCGTAATGAGAATTCATCATCAGAATTCGTAATGAGAATTCATCATCAGAATTCATAATGAGAATTCATCATCAGAATTCGTAATGAGAATTCATCATCAGAATTCGTAATGAGAATTCATCATCAGAATTCGTAATGAGAATTCATCATCAGAATTCGTAATGAGAATTCATCATCAGAATTCGTAATGAGAATTCATCATCAGAATTAGTAATGAGAATTCATCATCAGAATTCGTAATGAGAATTCATCATCAGAATTCGTAATGAGAATTCATCATCAGAATTATTAATGAGAATTCATCATCAGAATTCGTAATGAGAATTCATCATCAGAATTCGTAATGAGAATTCTTCTTCAGAATTCGTATCCTGAATCTGGAATAGAACTTAGTCAGAGTTCATATCCGGAATTCGGAATGAAACTTCCTTATAGTTCTTGTCCAGAATCCGAACCCTAAAACAGAATGCTTTATATCAAAGTTTCAATGATTCCGAGAAAATGAATCTGAAACTCATACTTAAGAAAAATATGAATGAAAATATGATAAGGATAATTTTTCTTATAAAAGCGATTTTCCTTAAGAAAGCAATTTTCCTTATAAAAGCAATTTTCCTTAAGAAAGCAATTTTCCTTAAAGATAAGGTGTTTGTGATTTTCAAAACAAGAAGGAATGGAAAAGTTATAAGGAAAACCTTATTGACTCAACAGACACTTCTTTCTTTGGTTTGAAGGAAATTTTGTGTTGCTTTTATTTTTGACAAGTATTACACACTTTATCATTTGGAAACTCAAGTTTGGGTCGGTCTTTGACTAAGATTTTTCTAGTTAAATTTCTAAGGAAGTGAGTATTACAGTGTCCTAGTCTCCTATACCAAAGACAATATTCTTTGTGAAATACACTTAAATATGAATCATTTTAAGAAACTAAATATTCTAAGTTAATTGAGTAAACATTTTCATTTCTTAATAAAGAAAACACTAATTCATTTTTAGAATTTAAAAAAATTATAAGCATCATTTTCAAATTTGACATGATATCCATCATCACATAGTTGTAAAATACTAAGCAGGTTATATTTCAATCCATCAAAAAGAAGTAATTTGGAAATTAAAACTGAGTTAGAGTTACCGATTTGGCCAAGGCCAATAATCTTTCATTTGGCATTTTCACCAAAGTTGACATGTCCTATGTCAATTTTTATTAAATTTTTGAAGCATGAATAGTCTCCTATCATGTATATTTAACACACATTGTCCAACTACAATAATCTTTTATAGGAGATCTTTAAGTAGATTTCCTATAAAATAGTTAGATAAAAATAGATTTTGGTACCCATGCTTGTTTGGGTCTAGTAATATTAGTGACTAGTGCTTTAGGAACCCATATCTACCTCATAGGTTTCCTATAATCATTATGTAAAGTACTCAAAAAATAAAATCTATTTGGTCCATAAAATCTTGAAATAGTAGAGAGTGTATCATAACTTTAACTAGCTGAATGTTTTCCGAAACTAAGAGTGAAGTTGTATGTCCTATATTTAGAAACAAAGTTAGTTCTTCCAAAATTTATTTTACCAGGTTGATAGCCAATGATAGTAGTATATTTAGGAGTAATATTTTTTACCTAGAATTTGTACCAAGGTATCTTTATGATTAGTAAACCTTTCAAGATCCTTTTTTAATTTCTCAATAGATAGTTTTAGTTCATTGTTCTCTTTAAGTAATTGTGCATTTTTCTCCCTTTCTACATTGAGTTCAATTTTAACAGTTGGGGTAAGAGCATATTGTTTCTTTAAATACCTGTATTTATCTTTTAGTTAATTACATGTATCTTCAAGAATATTATAGTACTCAAAAATTTCTTCATTAGACATATTTTTAGAGTCACTCTCATCTCCAGAATAATAGGAATTGTGTATAGGAGATTCCAGAGTTACCTCAGATGTGTTTGTCATAAAACACATATTGTCTTTGTTAGCTTGTTCATCATGTGAAGATTCTAAGTCACTTAAACTATCCTCAGAAGCACTCCATGTTGCTTTCATTGCCTTTTTATACTTTCTATCTTTTTTCACATATTTATTTTTGTACTTGAGCTTGGGATAGTCAACCTTGATATGTCCCTTTTTCTTACATTGATAGCATACAATCTCATCAGACTTGTCACTTCTTTTCCAATATTTCTTCCAACTTCCTTTTTGATAATATCTTATCTTAAAGTTAGGATTTCTAAATAAGTTCTTCTTCTTGTAAAATCTCTTAAACCTTCTGGCTAATTGATCCATCTCCTAATCACTATCGGGTGATGATTGTTCAATGCTGGAACTTTCTATAGAAACTTCCCATTTCCTTTTCTATTTGTGTTTAGAGGTGGTGGTCTTGAATGCAACTGATTTTATTTTGGGTTTATACTCCTTTTCCTTGTTGACTTTCAGCTCTTATTCATACATCATTAGTTTTCCAATGAGTTCTTTTATAGGTAGATTTCTGATGTTGCTGACTCTCTAATAGAGACAGAGGTTCCTCTCTATCTATTAGGTAGGCATCTGAGAATCCTCATTATTTGTTCTTTGGTAGTGACTTCTCTTCCAAGATAAATCATTGTGTTAAAAATTTTGTTGAACCTGGGATACATGTCAGAAATAGGATCATCAGGTTTCATTTTAAAGTTATCATATTTAATATTATGAGTATTAAGTCTCATTTCTTTCACACTATAAGTTCCTTCATGTGAAACAAATAAGGTATCCCAAATTTCATGGGCAGTTTCACATATAGAGATTCTATTAAATTCCTCACCTCCTAAGGAGAAATATAAATCATTCATACCTTTTCAATTGTTATTGTAGGAAGTCTTGTTTGGATCATCCCAAGTGATTCTATTAGTAGCAGGAATCTTATATTCATCTATAATTGAATACTAGATTTCAAAACCCATACTTTCTAAATGAATTTTCAATTTAATTTTCCATTGATCATAATTGGTTCCATTAAAGAATGGTGTTATTTTTGTTGTAGGACCTTCCAATATATTATTCATAATAAAGAAATACTTTGAAAGAGATATAAATTTATAATTAACATAAATTTATAGATCTTTAAAGTACAACTAAAATCACAGTTGAATATGGTCAAAAACAGAGTCTTAATAAGCAATCCTTTGATACCAAATATTGTTCAAAGTAGAGTACTCAAGAGGGGGTGAATTGAGTATCTATAAAAACTTATTTTTAAATTATATTATTCAAAAGTTTCCCCAATAAATTTAAATATATCCCAGTTAATCAAAGTAATATGGTTACGAAAGTTTGACTATTTAAATAACTTCTCAGAAGATTGATTAATTCTCAGTAATCTCAATATTAGTTATTAACATTACTTTTGTAGCTATTCTAATAAGGCAAAACAATTATAACTTATTTCCAAGATTAACTATCAAAGTAAATTTAGTGATTTCTGACGTATACAGTAAAACAGAGAAAAATAAATTAAATAGCACAGTGGATATAAAACAAGTGGTTCAGTCTCAAGATGAGACCTAATCCACTTCACTTGGTGATCACCTTCCACCAAGCAGTTTATATAAATAAACCTGATCCACACCCCAGATTAGGGTTAACAATAGTACACAAGACTGTCTAGGTCACACGACCTCTTCCACAGTTTTTTTGTGGGTATGAACTAACAAGTCACACAGGGAACTCTTACACACTTATCCATGGGAATACACAAGTGTAAAAAGATTTATGAGAAGGGATATATTTTATCCTTTAGTTTAATGTAAAATATAGTGTGTGTTTTTATACAAACATACATGAACTACTCAAAAGATAAAAATAATAAAAAATAGAGAAAAATGATGAGATAAGGTTAGAAGTTCTCTGAGTTTTAGTCTATGAAACTTTGGACTTCTAGGATGAAGCAGATGTAGAAATCAAGTCCTCTTGCAGAAAATAGAGTATCACAAGTCAGCTAGATCTGGCTCGTGTTCTTCATGGAGTTGATAGTGCAAAAAATGTTCTCGACTCTAGGATTCTATTATTCTTCATGTGTTCTTCAGCAGTGTTGGGTTGCATGTGTTGGTTCTTCTTTCAAGAATGCTTGTGCTTCTTCATTATCGCACACACACTTGTTTCTCTATTATCACTAGTGCCTCCGCCTTTTCTTCTAGCCATGCTATTCTTTTTATTCTTATAATTCATGTTTTGGAGCCAAAAAGATGCATGTATTCTGCATCACATACCTCATACTGTCAGGTGACATGTCTACAAATAAACATTAATTATGCCAGTACATTTAAAAACTTCAAATATGACCATTGAAAATTAATTTGAAAAATGACAAAATAGATTAAGAAATGGTGTCACAATATGTCTAAAAACAATGTCTCTGTGAAATGGTGTCTCCTTATTTTCCTTTGAGTAGTGAGACAGTTATGATGGCATAGTTGTATAGAGATCAGGAATTGGTAATGCAGATGTGGTGTCTGATCACAATGTCTGAATGGTCACAGTGTCTGAGTGGTCATAGTGTCTGGAAGGTCACGGTGTCTGGATGGTCATGGTGTCTATATGGTCACAGTGTCTAGATGGTCACGGTGAATGGATGGTCATGGTGTCTGGATGGTCATGGTTTCTAGATGGTCATGTTGTCTGGATGGTCACGGTGTCTGGATGGTCATAGTGTTTGGTTATAGTGTCTGGGTCCTTTTCCAGAAAAACATAACTGATGGCATACTCATGGTTTCTAAGACTTATTCAAATATCTCTATACAGAATTAAATAGTGATATTTATAGAATTTATTAGACTTAATCATTTATCAAGTAAATCCATTATTACACAAACTCAAAATAATTTACAATCATTAAACGTATCACTTAAGATCTTGGATAGGTTTATTTAAAGCATAAAGAAACTAATCATCTGTACACATGATTTTAGATAGATTAAATAGGATTAGAAATCTTTACAGAATGTATATGATTTGTGATCATTAAAAAAATTATTAACACATGAGGATTCCAAAACTCATTACATTACCTATTATAGGATAATGGTGGATCACTAATGACCATGTGTGTTACTTCAGTCCCTTCTAGTTCCAGTGTCGAGGAGGCGTGATGCAGTATGGATGGTAGTTGAGTAGTTGAAAAAGGTTTCACATTTTTGGCATATCCAAGAGACTCTATCATAAGATATGTTGGGAAATTTTTATGTGTAGAAGATATTAAAATTTCAAAGTATATTGATGAGTATATAATCATATAAGGAAAAATATTTCACATATAGATTCTATAATGGACTACAGAAGTCTCTAGTGTCCCAACTAAATGTGAGTTCAACATATTACCCACCGATAGATAATCATTATGATAGGATGATCTAGATACTTTTGGATATGCTTACGGTGTTTTTTCTCAATTCCAATGGAGAATTAGAATACTGTCTATCCTTGGAAGAGGTTTCATATAAAAATTGATTTAAAATTTCAATATAGATGGTCCCTTTGAGGAATTGTATTGTAGATCATTTTTATCACCATTATGTTGGTTAAAGGTGGATGAATCAATTATTATTAGGCCTATATTGGTGTAGGATACTCCAAGAAGGAGAAGTTGATTAGTAATTGGTTGGTTACTTCTCAAAGAATAAAGAACTCATACTCTAATTGGAGGTGGAATCCCAAATATTTAATCATGGGTGATTGGGTATTCTTATAGGTGTTTCCATTATTGAGGTATTGTAATTTGAGGAAACAAGTGAAGATCATTCTATGTTTTATTGATTCATTCAATATTGTGGTTACGATCAGGGTTGTGTCTTATTAGATAGATCACCCTTCATAATATAATAGTGTGCATTATGTGTTTTATGTGTCGAGGATTTGGAATTATGATCCACATCTAGTCCACATTATTGATAAATATTAGGTAGATTGGGAGGTAGATGTGTTGTTTTTGGAATGTTATGTGTATACTGTGAAAAATAGAAATAAGGTGTAGTTAGATATAATGATACCTATTTTCTAGGTGTTATGGTAGCATGGGTGTATCTAGAAGGATAGTTGGTGGTATTAATTGAATATATAATCCAAGTGGTTGGATCTATTTAGCGAGGATCCCTAGATTCACATCTTGAAGATGAGAATAAATTAGAGGGGGGGTTTTTAAAAACCATAAAACTTTAGGTGTGAATTAAAAGATTATTTTTGGATTTAAATTATTTAATATTGTCTATTTTGGTGTGTGTCTGGAAGATTTTAGGACTCAAAAGGTTCTCAGATAAGGGTACTAGAGTCATCCTTAATGAAAATGAAACATAGGGGTATCGGGTACCAAATATAGGTCCATAGGGTACCTAATTTCTTGGGAAGAATCTCTATAGATCCTAGAGCCCCATCGTCCAGCTGGTGGGGGTGTATCAGGTGTCTTTTTGAGCACCGAATATCTAGTATAGCTAACTAGGTACCCAGTTGTAATGACCCAGACCCGACCAGCCACCCGAACAGTGCCAAACGGGTTGAGTGTCACTACCTTAGGCGCACCTCCCCTAAACGCCAAAGGATGTTGACTAGCAGCGAGGGTCTGAATAGGTATAGTGGGTAGGATATACCCTCACAGAGGAAATAAAGGTACTGCTCCGAGTATAATTTCTATAAGCAGTGGAAATTTAATGACTCGTCAGACTCAAACCAGACTCGCAGAGTGGAAGCATATCCAGAATCAAATAAATAGTGGTAGAAATATAGAACAATAGCAACGAAAAGTAAACAGAACAACATGTTCAATATCACAGCAAATACTACTATAAACAAACAAACATGCATCCATAGCAAGTCATACATATCAATATATAATGGTGCCAATGGCTAACTAACAGTTACTACATAAGAAGATAAGCATGCTGATACAAAAAAAACTAAAAAAAATAACTCCAACAAGGAACGACCTCAAGGTCCATGCCAGTCTCCATGCCAACAGCACTAAGGTCCAGCTCCTGAGCCTAACCCTCTACCTACACGCAATTTCATAAAGTCTACACATGTCCTAAAGGGCCCATGTAGGATGTGAGATGAGTAACAGTAGGATACCACCCAGATGGTGCGTACCTAATATAAGTGTTTAGGTAGACTTGGTTATATAAGAAAAGCAATAAATAGTACAATGCCCAAAATTAAACATAAACTTCACTGGTGCTCAGCAGCCACTACGAAGTGTCACCTGCTTCGGCCAACGCTGGAATCTCTGGTCTATAACCTGGCACCACATGCCACCTGAAACCATGTATCTCAAGTACCGACATACCGAAGGCACACCCAACAATCATAACCCAGCTCGAAAGCTCAGCCTTCCCATGGCACAGCGTCTGGAGGAACCACGATACCGGTCCTCAAATAATAACCGGACGGACAGCAATGTCTGCCCTCAAATCACGGTGAGCCTCTGCCCCCAACCTGACAGCCTCAATGTTATCTCCTAAAGGCTCCTCACCTCCCACGTGGCTTATTATGGAAAGTACCCCCAAACCAATAACACCTAACTGCATCTATCGGGGGCCTCTACCCAGCGAGTGGTCATACCACCTCATCACAGAGTCTATTTGTGTGCACACTGCTCAAAAGTACCCAGTGAGCAGTAATCACCTCAATAAGTTCCCAAGCCACAACACCTCTAACACCTCATGTCCTTGCGAACCTGTCACTCAAGACTGATGGTCTCTCCATCCAAGTAACTTGGTCCAAGCCCAACCTGACAGTCAACTACCTCAACCGACGTCCATGACGCCCAATCCCATGTTAGGAACCACCCAAGTAACCTAAGAAAATCCCCAACCTGTGATCAACATCACTCAACAAAACATTCGGGCCATGCCCAACATAACTAAACAGCTCAACATAGGCAATATCATACATTGCATATAAATACTGGAAAGCATCACTATAAACAGGAAATTACTAAAAATTCAAATTTCACCACACATGTGTCATCCCATACCAGCACCTAAGGTCTTGAAAGCCTTAAACAAACTCAGTCATGATTTAACAAATTAAACTCAACCGTTTAAACTAAGCAGTTCAATTTATGCCCATTTAGGCACCCCCGGCCGAAATGCCCCAAACGAGCAACGGACTCTAACCCATCCTCACTCGATCACAAATAGGTGAGAGAATACCTAGAGGCATCCCACATTGCAGATAATTAATTAAAAACAATTAAACATGGTTTCTCTCAATACCCGACGTCGTGCCCAAAGGTCACAACCCCCAAAAGTCTAAGAAAACACGAAAGAAGGTATGAACCACCTACCTCATACTCGTACGATGACACTCCTCTGATATTAGCCTCTGAATCGGTCTAAATCATGATAGATCTGCGTTTTCATCAAATTCCAGCAATTCCTCTCAGACGGAAACTGTGGAGAAATAGGCAAGGAATCAAGGATTAAGAGGGGTGTGCAGGGTTAGCCTTTCCGATGCGGTCCATCTACCACCGATGGATTGAAAACGGAGGTCGTATGAAGAATCTTGGAGGGTTTAAATTTTTCAGAGGTTCCCGGACGAACTGTTCGTCTAACGGGGAAGAAGAAGACGATTCTGGAAATAAGACGCGACGACATCTCGGATGCTCAAATAAAAATAAAAGTACATGACGTGTATTTCAAGACTACACGCCGTGTAGATGACCTTTTCGTACTCCAACTTAAGTGGGGTTCAGTGCACGGCTTGGACCGTGTACACGGTCAGCACATGTCCAGGGACTCGGCCATTACACAGAATGAGGTTACATGGCATGTCAAGGAAGACTACACGTCGTGTAGATGGAAATTTACACATGGTACCACATGACATGTACTCAGCGAGAACACAGCCGGTCACTTGCCTACACATACACGGCCTGTACTTGGGAGTACACGGTGGGTAGTCTAGAAATTTACAGAAACTCCCCAGATTTTCCAGACTTCTCAAGAATCGGCAAAAATTTACAGAAAAAGTAGAAATTTCAAAAAGGGTCGGAAAATTTAACCCGCTCTAAAAACCCATGTTCTTACAAACTCCCCACCTTAACATATCTTGTTCCTGAGCTATCAGACAAAACCCGGAGATGGAACCGAACATACTACCCCGATCAAGTAACCCAGACTTCCCCGGTCTCAAAGGTCCCAGCTAAATTCCTCAAGGGGCTCCCCACCTTAGGAATATCCTACTCGGTCTAAACTCAAACAAATCTCAAAGCAATCCAAATAAACAAACAAGTCCCAAAGACCTATTTTTCAGACCCATGGTTCCTCTCGTGATGCATCGTCACCCCTGCACCTCCTCAGTGCCCACGTGTTGCTTCCGTCACCCAACCTAACCCTCACCGCTTTGGTGTCCGTCTCTAAGAGGTCCTGCATCTCATAGATGCTCCAATAAAAACCTAGTGCCTTGCACCACAAGTAACCCGCATCCACGATGCCCCGAGTCCCATGGCACCTCATGTAACCTGCATCCTTGATGATCTTGATGCTACGCATCTCAAATATATAAATAAAATATATAACGCATCGGATATGATGCCAATCCCACTAACTAGCATCTAGTCAGTCCCCAAGTATCATGTGAAACTCATGCACTCAACCAGACATGCCCCAAGAGGCCATGCCAAAAGAAAGCAAAGAAAAGCATGGCCACACCCACGGTGTACCTGCCACCATCATCGGCTCACCAGCCTGGTCAGTCTCTGGCAGCTCCATAGTGTGAACCTGGCCTGAAGTATGGCTACCTGATGCCTGACCTCCCAGCGGTGCTGCTCCAATCACCGGCCACTGACCCCTCTGCTGGGTCCCACTATCTCTGTCACGTCCTCCACACACAGCTGAACCTCGACTACCCTCTACTAGTACCAAACCTGAACCAACACCTGACGCAATAGTCTATCCCGGTCCCTGCCTGCCGGCTATCTGAGAAGGCTTCTTGCAAAACCTCTCTAGATGTTTGACCTATCCACACACCCGGCACTCCTTTGGAGGCTTATCGCACTGAGCTCGAACTTGTCCCGGATTCCCACACTAGAAGAAAACCACCACTGAACTGCCACGTGGTGTCCTAGCTGAGTCCTTGGCCTACCATCCCTACTAGAACTTATCTCTACCTCGCTTCCTGCTATCTGAACCATCACCTGAAACTGTCGCCCGACCCACCTGGGGATTATCCCTCTGGTTTCCCTCCACTATGAGCACCTGATTCATTGCCTCTGAAAAGGAACCTAGATGGAAGATATACACCTAGACCTGAATGGCGTGTCTTAAGCCATCCTCGAAGCACCTCACCCTAGCTGCGTCATCGCTTACCATACCAGGTGCAAAGCGAGACAACTCTGTGAAGGTAGTTGCATAGTCCATGACGAACATGTCTCCCTACTGAAGACTCAAGAACTCCCAAACTCTCTCTGTCCTCAGTGTTTCTGGGTAAAAGTGCCCAAAGAACCTTTCCTTGAAGTCCTTCCATGCCAATCCCTCATGCCTAAGAGCCTGAACCTGCACATCTCACCAACGCTTCGCCGGTCCTCTCAGCATGTACGTCTCCAGCTTGACCCTCTTCCCTGGAGGCATCTCAAGATGCTCTAAGATCATCTTCATACTCTCTATCCAGTTCTATGCCACCTGCGGACCACCCTCATCCTGAAAAAGCGGTGGGTGCTACGACTGGAACTCCCGCGTCAGATACGCCATAGATGGATTTGTATCCTATGCACCTTTGTCAATCCCCTGCAAGACATGCACCAGGCTAGCTCGGAGCTTCTTGTCAAGCCATGGTCTAATCCTATCCCTGAGCATGTACATGCGGCTCATGCTCTGCCTGTACCGGATCCTGAACCTGATCCTACACCTGCTGCACTGCACCATCTCCCATCTGACGCTCCATCTGAGTCGCCTAAAAAGGAACCTGCTGAATACCACAAATGGTTAGACATCCTATATATATATAACAATATATATTCAACACAGATAATAAAGCAGTCAAAAGGCACCACACAACTACCACCCTTACTCTCCCCCACTGCAACCATGCCCCCCATCATCTCGGCCTCATGGCCTCCTTACCCACCCTTATCGAAGCCAAGTATCAAAAATACCTCGGGCCATGCCCGTCCTAACAACCAACGTTGCCTCAAACCGATGACTGAGTCACCCAATCCTGGTGATCAAAACCACTTCAACTGATAGTACCTACCTGCTCATACAAGAGACAGACCCAAATACCTTGTCACATGCAATTCTACAATATATACATCATGGCATACACATTGTAACAAACAAGAAATTCTATCAGGAATTTCAGAAATTCACATTTCAGACCATACAAGCATGTAAATTTATTTTATTCACATGGTATTATCACTTCACAAAGCATACGAGTAGTTATGAAATAAAAATACCCTAAAATGTGCCTATCAAAATCCAAGCAAACAAGATTTTCCATACCAGGCCAAGGTCCAATTCTTCCTCACCATATCGGGTCAAGGGTTACATATCAAAATCAATAACATCACACACCAAGTGAGCCACCGAGGTGGAAATCATATAAACTGTAATCTGAGAAAAAGTAACAGCAACTTCCCACCCATGGAAACATGGTCCATCCCTTGTACTTGGGGTTGTAGGCACCCAAGCACAAGCTAGAAACCTAGTTCCAGTAACAACCTATCTTCAGTCTACCATATCCCAAATATTAAAACCAGCAGAAATAAAAATAGAATTCTCAATCTCATTAGTATCCAGCAAAACACTACTACTAAATCCTTGTCAAGAATCTCACCTCTGATACCACTTTGTAATGACCCGGACCTGGCCATCCACCCGAACAGTGCCAAACAGGTCGGGTGTCACTACTTTAGGCAGACCTCCCCTGAACGCCAAAGGTTGCTGACTAGAAGAGAGGGTCTGAATAGGTATGGTGGGGAGGATATACCCTCATGGAGGAAATAAAGGTACTAGTCTGAGTATAATGTCTATAAGCAGCGGAAATTTAATGACTCGACAGACTCAAACCAGACCCATAGAGCGGAATCATATCCAGAATCAAATAAACAGTGAAAGCAATATAGGACAATAGCAGCAGAAAGTAAACAGAACAACATGCTGAATATCACAGCAACTAATACTGTAAACAAACAAACATGCATCCATGTAAGTCATACATATCAATATATAACGGCACCAACGGCTAACCAACAGTTACTACATAAGAAGATAAGCATGTTGATAAAAAATCTAAGCAAAATATCTCCAACAAGGCACGACCTCAAGGTCCATGCCAGTCTCCATGCCAACAGCACTAAGGTCTAGCTCCTGAGTCTGACCCTCAACCTGCACGCACTTTCATAAAGTCTACACACGTCCCAAAGGGCCCATGTAGGGTGTGAGACGAGTCTCAATAGGATACCACCCAGATGGTGCATACTTAATATAAGTGTTTAGGCAAACGTGCATATATAAGAAAAACAATAAAGAGTAAAATGCCCAAAAGTAAACATAAACTTCACTGGTGCTCAGAAGACACCAGGAAGTGTCACCTGCTTCAGCCAACGTTGGAATCTCTGGTCTGTAACCCGACACCACGTGCCACCTGACTCCATGTATCTCAAGTACCGACGTCCTAAAGGCATGCCCAATAATCGTAACCCAGTTCGAAAGCTCAACCTGCCCATGGCATAGCGTCTGGAGGAAACACGATACTGGTCCCCAAATAATAATCGGAGGGACAATGATGTCTGCCCACAATTCACAGTGAGCCTCTGCCCCCAACACTACGCCAAAAACTGGCAAGGGAAGCACTACCCCTTTATCAGCACTCAAAAAAAGCACTGATAAAGGGGAACCCTTTATCAGTGCTTCTTTTAGTAGCACTGATAAAGGGGGGTATTATCAGCGTTGAAAAATTTTATATTTCAAAAAAAATCTGGAAAAATAAATTATTCTTATATAAGTATATTTATTTGATATAAATACAATATATATTTTTAAAATATGTTCTAGATACATATAAATAGACTATTACATTTAATATATAAGAAATTTAGTGAAAATGGCTTCAAAATATTTTTAAAAAATGTTATTAATTAATAATTTACTAATTATTATCGATTAAAAATCATTTAATAACAATTTGAGGACACAAAAAATCAAAACAATTAATAAAAGAACTAAAATATGTTGAAAATTTAACTCAAACTTCAAATGGCCATAACTTTTGATTCAGGTATCTGTTTGAGCTCTACAACATATCAAATCGAAGCCTGCGATGAGATATATGTGTTGGTGACCCAAGAGAAGCATCTATCACATTTTTTTATCCCCAAAAAGGCCCATAAGTCCTTTAAAACTGAGTTTTTAGTCGGGATACCCTGATTTTTTAACATTCAAACAATTATAACTTCTGATCCGAATGTCCGTTAGGCCTATACCACATATCATATCGAATATTCTTTCATTTTCTTCAATTTGACTGGTTGTGGTGTTGAAACGGAATTTTAGATTATAAGTTATGGTCGTTTTAGCATTTTATGGCTTTTCAAATACACATATATATGTATTTATTCATAAATATATATGTGTGTGTGTGTGGGGGGGTGTCTATGTGTGTGTTTGTGTGTTTTATATATGTATATTTGTATGTATTTATTTATTTACTTACTTATAAACACACATCAAAAACATATTTTTTCATTAATGTATTTAAAACTAATCTTATATGTACATTCTATGGCTTTTCAAATACACATATATATGTATTTATTCATAAATATAAATGTGTTTGAGTGTGTGTGTGTCTCTGTGTGTGTATGTGTGTTGTATATATCTATGTATGTGTGTTGTATATATTTATGTATTTATTTATTTATTTATTTATAAACACACATAAAAAACATATTTTTTCATAAATTTATTTAAAACTAATCTTATATGTATATATTAATATACAAATAAATATACATATAAAAAATTATAACTAAAAATATATATATAAATATATTAATATACGAATTAATATATATATACTAATATATGAATAAATATATTTATATTAATATGAATCTATATCAATATATGAATAAATATAACTATATATATATAGATATATCATTAAATAGAGAACAAAACGAAATGGCTTAGTGGTAAAGGTGCAGCTGTGAAAGGGGGGAGGTCCTGGGTTTGAGTTCGGGTGGAAGCAAATGGGGTGTGCACGTAGGAGGATGCGTGGGAAGGGCTACGTGCAGGAGACCTCCTAGCGCTGATAAAAGGGCATGTGAAGCGCTAATAAAATCCTCCCCGCACTATTTTAAATTTTTGTTTTTTTTAAAAAAAAAAAATTGACCTTTATCAGTGCTAAAAAAAGCACTGATAAAGGCCCCTTTTATCAGTGCTAAAAAAAGCGTTGATAAAGGGGTCTTTTATCTGTGGTTTTTTTAGCACTGATAAAAGGGGACTTTATCAGTGCTTTTCAGAGCGCTAATAAAAGGGACCCCCCAATATTAGCATTGAGCTTTACAGTGCTTCTTTTAACACTGTTAAATCCCTTTTTTAGCGCTGATATACGCCATTTTTGTAGTAGTGCAACCTCACATCCTCAATGTTATCTCTTGAAGGCTTCTCACCTCCCACGTGGCTTCTTATGGCAAGAACCCCCAAACCAATAACACCTAACTGCATCTATTGGGGGCCTCTACCCAATGAGTGGTTGTACCACCTCATCACAGAGTCTATCTGTGTGCATACTACTCAAAAGTACCCGGTGAGTGGTAATCGCCTCAATAAGTTCCCAAGCCCCAACACCTCTGACACCTCGTGTCCCTGCGAACCTGTCGCTCAAGCCTGATGGTCTCGCCATTCAAGTAACCTGGCCCAAGCCCAACCTGACAGTCCAACTGCCTCAAATGATGTCCATGATGCCCAATCCCATGGTAGAAACCACCCAAGTAACCCGGGAAAATCCCTAACCTGTGATCAACATCACTCAACAAAACATTCGGGCCATGCCCAACATAACTAAACAGCTCAACACAAGAAATATCATACATTGCATATATATACTAGAAAGCATCACTTTAAACAGACAATTACTAAACAGTCAAATTTCATCACACATGTATCTCCCCATACTAGCACCTAAGGTCTTGAAAGCCTTAAACAAACTCAATCATGATTTAACAAATCAAACTCAACAGTTTAAACTAAGCAAATCAATTTATGCCCATTTCGGCACCCCCAGCCAAAATTTGCAAAATGAACAACGACCTCTAACCCAGTCTCACTCGATCATAACTAGGTCATAGAATACCGAGTGGAATCCCACATTGCATATAATTAATTAAAAAAAATTAAACAGGGTTTCGCTCAATACTCGATGTCACGCCCGAAGGTCGCAACCACCAAAAGTCTACGAAAACCTGAATGAAGGTATGCACCTCATACTCGTATGATGAAACTCCTCCGATATCAGCCTTTGAATCAGTCTAAATTGCAGTAGATCTGCATTTTCTTCAAATTCCAGCAATTCTGATCGGACAGAAACTGCAGAGAAATAGGCAAAGAATCAAGGATGAAGAGGGGTGTGCAGGGTTAGCCTTTCTGTTGTAGTCCCGCTTCCACCAAATAATTGAATAACGGAGGTCATATGAAAAATATAGGAGTGTTTCTATTGTTCGGAGGTTCTCGGATGAACTATTCGTCCAACGGGGAAGAAGAAGACGATTATGGAAATAAGACGCGGTGGCGTCTCAGATGCTCAAATAAAAATAAAAGTACATGGCGTGTGTTTCAAGACTACATGCCATGTAGATGACCTTTTTGTACTCCGACTTAAGCAGGGTTTAGTGCACAGCTTGGACCGTGTACACGGTCAGCACACAACCAGGGACTCATCCATTACACAGAATGAGGTTACACGGCATGTCAAGGAAGATTACATGTCATGTAGATGGAAGTTTACACATGGTACCACATGGCATGTACTCGACGAGCACACAGCCGGTCACTCGCCTACACATACACGGAGTGTACTTGGGAGTACACGGCGTGTAGTCTGGAAATTTCCAGAAACTTCCCAGATTTTCCAGAATTCTCAAGAATCATCCAAAATTTTCAGAAAAAGCATAAATTTCAAACAAGGTCAGAAAATTTAACCCACTCTAAAAACCTAGTTTCTTACACCAGTAGCTTCTGGGTTCCTTTTTTAAG
The DNA here is from genome assembly GCA_963277665.1 of Viscum album. NCBI lineage: Eukaryota > Viridiplantae > Streptophyta > Magnoliopsida > Santalales > Viscaceae > Viscum > Viscum album. The sequence goes on from OY728126.1 coordinate 1,133,972,539, forward strand.
GTATGTCTTGGTATTTCACCTCATTTCCCCCTAAACACCTTCCCACTTCCTCCCTTGAATCCCACTTGACCAAGATCAATTTTTGGAGTCTTCTTTGGCTCTCTCAAGATCCCTTTCCTCTTCCCTTACTCATTTGAAGTTTCATTCATCATAGGAGTCCTCCATTGGTGTGTTCAATGTCATCAATTCCATAGATTCCTTTTCTTCTTAATTTTACCCCTTTTTTGATTCCAAAATCTTGATTATAAGTTTTTATGGATAATTTTAGTTATTTAGTGGTTTAGTCTTGAATCAAGTGGCTTAATTTTTTAAGTGAGGTCAATTAAGATTTGGGTTGGAAGTATTTACCATGTTATTACTTTTTTATTTGGTTATATAGGTTTTCATTCATGCGGGTGAATGTGTTTTCCTATAATTATTCTTTATTGGGTATTAAAATGTTCATGTGAGTACATATTGATATACTTGACCCCATAGAGGGTGAATTTTGGTGAAATGTCTTGGGTATTATGAAACTATTCCTCGGAGTATGGCTTTAGGAAGAGTTATCCTCTTGGGTTTGTTGGGATTAGTGTTATACGTTTAGGATTAGTTGAGTTTTAGGTGAGCTTGTATCTTAACATATGGGTATCGTTGATGAATCCCTTTAAATGTGAAGGTGTTGGGTGAGTAAGAATGGATAGTGTTACTCACCTAGAGGAATAAATTTAGGAGAATCCAATAGTTTATCATTAATACAACTTCATGTCATGGTGTATTATTCAATATATTACTTCTCCCTAAAGGATTTAGTGATGGTCTAATGACCCTAATAGATATTATACTTTATTTTTAAATAGATAAGTATGTTTCTACATCCTTACTGAGAGGATCATATCCTGTGATGAGGTTGTGTGATTGAAGCTTGGGTGGGAGGATAGTGGAATGTATTGAGGATTCATGATCACATATTTAGTGAGAAAATGGTTTCTTGTGATGTGGATATATGTTCACACCCTGAGTATAAGGTTGTGGCCTGGACTGATGATATGTAACTACCCATTAGTGGAGGGGTGTCATCATGGGACTCAATGTGGGCTTGTTCCTTGAGTTATAAGGTATTGGTCATGTCTTGATATGTGTATATGTAATGTGATGATTATTCTTCATAAATGAAGATGAAGTTGGTATGTTTTGGGTTTTCGGTGGACCGATTAGCACATAATAACTCAACACAGATATATGATTACCTATGTATTTATTTTTTATTAGTTCATACACCTTTTTATATCTATTGAACTTATACTAAAGACATTTTGGAGGTTTTTTACTTGGTTTATTAATCACACCCAACATAGGCACCCTAATGTGTGTTTAAATATTATTGTTGCGGATCCAACCAAGAAAAAGAGTTATATTCCAGGCTACTTAGATGGTTGCTTTGGTTGGATATAGAGTCAATTATAGTACATAATGGGATCTTTTTGGTTGTGCTTATTTTTTATAATATATTTTCTCTATATTTAATAAATTGACCTATCACTTATGGGGATCCTTTTGACCATTGATATATTCCTAACATGTATCCATTTTGTTATAACATGTGATACATTTTGATGCATTTATATGGTTGTACTTTGATGTGTTTCAATGTGATATTTTATTTTTTATTACTATTTTCAATGTTTGAATGGTTGATAGTTATATGATATAGAGGGAATAGTATCCCCAATGTATAGTTTAATCCCTCACTTATGCTTGTCATAATCTTGCATTTGGGGAGGCACGCATAATGAATTTTGGTGCCTTGAATCGGTCTGAATGATCCAAGTCAGGATGTTACACCTACCCCACCTATACATTGACTTTTTATAGAGGAAACATTAAAATTTCCTCATTAGAATCATATCATATCTCATTTAAATGTTTAACATATATAGGGGTAAGGTTTAGTAGATATTGAAATATTAATTAATCTATTTTCTTCTTCAACTCCCTCGTATACTTCTAAATCCCATAGGGATCAATCTTGGGAGTTTTCTTTAACGTATTCTAGAACTACAAGTTTATAATATTTTAAAGGTAATTGAAATTAAAGGTTTGTTTTAATTTTTTATTAATTATTATCTTTTTTGTAATAATGCTAATTTTATCACACAATCATCAATGGAATGGGAATCCAAATACTTTCATGCATAAATCAGACTATGTGATCATTTAAGATCATTTGACTCTTTAATCAAATTTTCACTTTTGTGGGTATCTTTTTTATTAGATAAATAGATAAAATTTAGAATCTATAAATCATGAAAATGAATTTTTGTGTAATAAAAAATTTATAAATGTAGATAAAAATTTAGTTATCACAACATTTTTTTATTTGATTCCTCTATGAGTTAAAATCCTTCAACGAACATGATTTTATTGATGTTTATAGGTTACTAGTAATCAATATCAATTGATTGTTCAAATCCTAGGTGTTAACCTAGTATAAACTCATATACCATTCTAGTTTCAATAGGTATAAATCAAGGAATAAATCTATTCCACATCCCATGAGATTTATTTCAGTTGAGATTCAAGGGACACATACCTGAGTTTTCCATGATTTCTCTGGCTATTCATTTCATTTAGGATATTGTTTCCAAAAATTGTCTCAAAATACAATAATAAATATATTTTCATCACTCTTTTCAAAATTCTATAATGTTTTATCAATAATAATTTATTGGTATTTCACTTCCTTGGGAAAATTACCTAGTCTATGATATATTGAAAACCTAGTAAACTTACTTCAATTTTTACGTGTTCAACGGCATGATCAAAATTTTGGTTTTGTTATTGAGGAAGAAAATTTCAAGTTTTTTAATTCAATACATTTCTAATTTTTCACTCTCTTTATTTTTTTATTGTTTTTCATTATTCATCAATCAACCATAATAATTTAATTAGTATTAATAATATCAACATTAACTAAATTGTTCTTATTAAGCAAAAATTTGATATAAAAGGTTTAATTGAACTTCTGAATGAGACTCGCATAGTGCGACTAAGAATATTTTGGACAAATTTATTCAATTTGTCCAATTTTTTGGCAATTTTTCCCATTTCCTATTTTAACTTCTCATTATTTTTATCTTTATACTTCTTCACTCTTATTTGTTGATTTAATTTAATATCTCATATTATTAAAATATTATTTTTTGTTTTTAGGTTGATATCACTCATTTTATGATCAGGTCGCATAAAGGTAAGTTACTTGAAATGGATCTTGAACTTAAAAAAACACTACACATAAAAAATTAGGATTATATTGTATGTAAATCAACCCCTATTGATGAACACATTAAAAATCAACCTTAATAGGTTATCAAATAAACCATGAGTGAACTTAATCATGAAATTTAAGTAATGGTATGAAATAATAGAATACTAAAATAATTGACTAACACTAATGTAGAGTACCAATATACATACCACTACTAAAAATTACACTTATAGCGACCACCATTGGAGGTCTCTATTGGCCCGTAGAGACCACCCAGCAGCCGCCAATGGCGGTCGCTTTAGGCACGACGCTATCGGCCTACAGCGACCGCCAATGGCGGTCGCTACATTGGAATTTTTTTAAAAAAAAAATTCATGATAACAAATAAAAAAAATAACATATAAATTATAGAAAATTAAAAACAAATCCAAACACAATAAACATCAAGATCGTCATAAACAATAAATGATAGACGTGCTTCAACGATCCACAGCCATCTGCTTTAAAAACCTACAATAAGATACAAAGAAAACAAAACAAAACAAACGTAAATTTGACATCTTTATTTAGTTATTATATACATATAATAAAATTAAATCTGACATCTCATGGGTGCTATAATAATTTAAAACCACCAATTTAAGAAATGCTATCATTTTTGAATTTTTTTTTCCTATTTTGGAGTCTTTGCTTTAGTTTAGGAAAGTGTATTTTGTGGTCTTAAAATGAATTTTTTCCGCATGCACCGCACATCTTATGGACGTTCCGTCTCTTCCTACATGTTATGAATAATATTCCTATCGTTCTTGTGCAGTTTCAGGTCATTCGGAGCGCGTTTGCTCTGAATTCGACCGTGACACGCCGTTTTGGTGTTTTATGACTCCGGAAACATGTTTCCAGTCACCGCGGTCAAACGGAACCTCCGATTGACATTCCGTCTATCCGAAAATTTCAAAATTCATACCACGGTTGTTTTCGAATGATTTCATGGAATTCTGAGGTCGTTCAGATGGTTTTGACCACCCAGTGCGCCCTTTAAGAGCGTGTTGAACTGCTGAAAATGACACATTCGGTTGTACCGCACGCACCACACGTCTGATGGACTTTCCATCTCCTCCTACATGTCACAAATAATATTACTATCGTTATTGTTCGGTTTCAGGTCATTAAAAGCACATTTTCCCTAAATTCCACAGTGACACGCCGTTTTGGTGTTTTATGACTCTGGAAATGCATTTCTGGTCATCACGGTCAAACGACACCTCTGATTGACGTGCCGTATGTCCAACCATTTCAAAATTCACACCGCGATTATTTTTGTATGATTTTGTGGTATTATGAGGTCGTTCATGTGGTTTTGACCACACAGCGCGTCCTTTAAGAGCGCGCTGAACTGCTGAAAACGACACATTCGGTCGTACCGCGCGCACCGCACGTCCGATGGATGTTTTGTATCCTCCTGCATCTCAAGAATAATATTCCTATCGTTTTTGTGCAGTTTCAGGACATTCAGAGCATGTTTTCTCTAAATTTGATCGTGACACGCCGTTTTGGTGTTTTCTAACTCCGGAAACGCGTTTCCAGTCACCGCGGTCAAACAACACCTTTGATTGACATGTTTTCTGTCCGACCATTTTACAATTCACACCACGATTTCTGTCGTATGATTTTGTGGAATTCCAAAGTTGTTCGGGTGGTTTTGACCACCCAGCGCGCCCTTTAAGAGCGTGTGGAACTGCTGAAAACGACACATTCAGTCATATCGTGCGCACCGCACGTCCGATGGATGTATTGTCTACTCATGCATCTCACAAATAATATTCTTATTGTTCTCATGCGGTTTCAGATCATTTGGAGCACGTTTTCTCTGAATTCGATCGTGACACGCCGTTTTGGTGTTTTATGACTCCATAAACACGTTTCCGATCACCGCGGTCAAACGGCACCTCCAATTGATGTGTCGTTTCTTCGACCATTTCACAATTCACACTGCGGTTGTTTTTGTATGATTTCATGGCATTCTGAAGTCGTTTGACTAGTTTTGACCACCCAGCGCGCCCCTTAAGAGCGCATCGAACTGCTGAAAACAAAATATTCGGTCGTACCATGTGCACCGCATGTCTGATGGACGTGACGTCTCCTCTTGCATCTCAAGAATAATATTCCTATCGTTCTCATGTGGTTTCAGGTCATTTGGACCATGTTTGCTCTGAATTCGACCGTGACACGCCGTTTTGGTGTTTTATGACTCCAGAAACGCTTTTCCAGTCACCGCGGTCAAACGGAAACTCCGATTGATGTTCCGTCTGTCCGAACATTTCACAATTCACACCACGGTTGTTTTAGTATGATTTTGTGGCATTCTGAGGTCATTCGAGTGGTTTTTACCACCCAGCGTGCCCTTTAAGAGCGCGTCGAACTGCTGAAAATGACACATTCGGTCATACCACGTGTACCGCATGTAAGATGGATGTGTCGTCTCCTACCGCATCTCAAGAATAATATTCCTATTATTATTGTGTGGTTTCAGGTCATTCTGAGCAAGTTTTCTCTGAATTCGACCGTGACACGCCGTTTTTGTGTTTTCTGACTCTGGAAACGCATTTCCGGTCATCGCGGTCAAACATCACCTTCAATTGATGTTCCGTCTATCCAACCATTTTACAATTCACACCGCGGTTATTGTAATATTATTTCATGGCATTCTGAGGTCATTCGGGTGGTTTTGACCACCCAACACGCCCTTTAAGAGCACGCCGAACTGCTGAAAACAACACATTAGGTCGTACCACGCACACCGCACGTCCAATGGACGTGCTGTCTCTTCTTGCATCTCAAGAATAAAATTTCTATCGTTATCGTGCGTTTTCAGGTAATTCGGAGTACGTTTGATCTTAATTCGATCGTGACATGCCGTTATGGTGTTTTATGACTCCGGAAACGCGTTTTTGGTCACCACGGTCAAACGGAACCTCCTATTGGTGTTCCTTCTATCCGAACATTTTACAATTCACATTGTGGTTGTTTTCGTATGATTTCGTGATATTCCGAGGTCATTCGGGTGATTTTGACCACCCAGTGCGCCCTTTAAGAACACACTGAACTGCTGAAAATGACACATTCGGTCGTACCGCGTGCACCGCAAGTCCGATAGATGTGTTGTCTCCTCCTTCATCTCACGAATAATATTCCTATCGTTCTCATGCGGTTTCAGGTCATTCAGAGCACGTTTTCTCTAAATTCGACTATGACACGCCGTTTTGGTGTTTTATGACTCCGAAAACGTGTTTCCAATCACCACGGTCAAACAGAACCTCCAATTGATGTTCCGTCTATCCAACCATTTCACAATTCACACCGCGGTTGTTTTTGTATGATTTAGTGGCATTCTGAGGTCGTTCGGGTGGTTTTGACCACCCAGTGCGCTTTTAAGAGCGCGTCGAACTACTAAAAACGACACATTCGGTCGTACCGCATGCACCGCACGTCCGATTGACAGGTCGTCTCATCCTACATCTCACGAATAATATTCATATCATTCCTGTGTGGTTTCAGGTCATTCGGAGCACGTTTTCTCTGAATTCGACCGTGACATGCCGTTTTGGTGTTTTATGACTCCAGAAACACGTTTCCGGTCACTATTGTCAAACAACACCTCCGATTGACATGCCGTCTATCCGAACATTTCAAAATTCACACCGCGGTTTTTGTCATATGATTTGATGGCATTCTGAGGTTGTTCGGGTGGCTTTGACCACCCAGCGCTCCCTTTTAGAGCGCGTCGAACTGCTGAAAACGACACATTCGGTCGTACTGTGCGCACCGCACATCCGATGGACATGTTGTCTCCTCTTTCATCTCACGAATAATATTCCTATCGTTATCGTGCAGTTTCAGGTCATTCAGAGCACGTTTACTCTGAATTCGACCATGACACGCCGTTTTGGTGTTTTTTGAATCCGAAAACGCGTTTCTGGTCACCGCGGTCAAATGGCACCTCCGATTGACATGGATTCTGTCTTACCATTTCACAATTCATACCTCGGTTTTTTTCGTATGATTTCGTGCCATTCTGAGGTTGTTCGGGTGGTTTTGACCACCCAGCGCACCCTTTAAGAGCGCGCTGAACTGCTGAAAATGACACATTCGGTCGTACCGTGTGCACTGCATGTCCGATGGACGTTTCCTCTCCTCCTAGATCTCACAAATAATATTTCTATCGTTCTCATGCGGTTTCAGGTCATTCGGAGCATGTTTTCTCTGAATTTGTCTGTGACATGCCGTTTTGGTGTTTTATGACTCCGGAAACGCGTTTTCAGTCACCGCAGTCAAATGGAACCTCCGATTGACATTACATCTATCCAACCATTTCAAAATTAACACCTTGGTTGTTTTTGTATGATTTTGTGGCATTCCAAGGTTGTTCAGGTGGTTTTGAACACCCAGCACGCCCTTTAAGAGCGCGTCGAACTGCTGAAAACGACACATTCGATCGTACAGTGCGTACCGTACGTCCGATCGATGTGTCATCTCCTCTGGCATCTCACGAATAATATTCCTATCGTTCTCATATAGTTTCAGGTTATTCGAAGCATGTTTGCTCTGAATTCGTCCGTGACACGCCGTTTTGGTGTTTTATGACTCCGGAAACATGTTTTCGGTCACCGTGGTCAAACGGAACCTCCGATTGACGTGTCGTATGTCCGACCATTTCAAAATTCACACTGCAGTTGTTTTCATATGATTTTGTGGCATTCCGAGGTCATTCGGATGGTTTTGACCACCCAGCACGCCCTTTAAGAGCACGTTGAACATTTGAAAACGACACATTCGGTCGTACCGCGCGCACCGCACGTCCGATGGACGTGTCGTCTCCTCCTTCATGTCACGAATAATATTCCTATCATTCTCGTGCGGTTTCAGGTCATTCAGAGCAAATTTTCTCTGAATTTGACTGTGACACGCCGTTTTGGTGTTTTATAACTCCGGAAACATGTTTCCGGTCACCGCGGTCAAACGGCACCTCTGATTGATGTGCCATCTGTCCGACCATTTCAAAATTCACACCACGGTTGTTGTCGTATGATTTCGTTACATTATGAGGTTGTTTGGGTGGTTTTGAACACCGAGCGTGCCCTTTAAGAGTGTGCTGAACTGATGAGTATCCCAATAGGAATGCATCTTCATACATATAGAAACTAAGGACTCGAGTTGATGCCCTATTGATAGAATGATCCTGAGTGGGTGTGTGTGTTTGGGTAATGATGCTTGCGAGTATTACATTATAATCTGAATCGATGTGGAATCCTGGTTTGGGATAAGATGTTGAGGTCAGCTGTGGATGATTCTACAGCCACTATTTTATTTTTATTTCTGTTTATTCATGATGCTTGAGATTCACCAGGATTCCGGGGGTGGAGCGGGCTGTCCGGGGTGGAGGGATATCTGGGGGTGCGGGGGGCTGTCAGGGGGGGGGGGGGTGGGGCTGTTCGGGGGGGTGTGGGGGGGTGTACAGGGGGGGTGCTCTCTGGGGGTGCGGGGTGGGGGGCTCTCCGGGGGTGCGGGGTGGGTTGTACGGGGGTGCGGGGGGGATGTCCGGGGTGGGGGAGCTGTCCGGGGGTGGGGGGTGCCTTCCGGGGTGGGGGCTGTCTGAGGGTGGGGGTACTGTCCGGGGGTGGGGGGTGCTGTCCAGGGGTGGGGGGTGTTGTCCGGGGATGGGGTGTTGTTCGGGGTGGGGGGGCTCTCCGGGGGTGTGGGGTGGGCTGTACGGGGGTACGGGGGGGCTGTCCGGGGGTGGGGTTGTTTGGGGGTGGGGGTGCTGTCCGGGGTGGGTGGGGATGTACGAGGGGGTGTGGGGGGGTTGTACGGGGGTGCGGGGGGGGGGGGGGGGGGGGGGGTTGTACGGAGGTGCGGGGGGCCTGTCCGGGGGTGCGGGGGGGCTGTTCGGGGTGGGGGGGCTTTCTAGGGTGGGGGGGTTGTCCGGGGTGGGGGGCTGTCCAGGGGGGTGCAGGGGGTTTTCTAGGGGTGCGGGGTGGGCTGTACGGGGGTGCGAGGGTGTTGTCCGAGGTGGGTGGGGTTGTCCGGGGGGTGCGGGGGGCTGTACGGGGGTGCGGGGGGGCTGTTCGGGGGTGCGGGGGGGGGGGGGGGGGGGGGGCTGTCCGGGGTGTGGGGGCTGTCCGGGGTGGGGGGCTGTCCTAGGGTGGGGGTGCTATCTGGGGGTGGGGGGCTGTCCGGGGGTGGGGGGTTGTCTGGAGGTGGTTACAGAACATGGTTTTTTTCAAAACTATTACAGAACATGCAATTTAAAATATTAAAGAATTAAATGAACAAAAAATATTCAAATCATTAATCAGTTTAATGGTTACTTTTCAATTCATGCACACAAACATTGTGTCAGACCAAAACACACATGATACCTCCAAATCACAAAAAATCTCACTACAAACCCAATTTATACATCAATAACAACCCCACCAGTAAAAACAAAAACACACCTCGTGAATATGATACGCCATGCGTGGTCATCACTGCTACCTCCATCTGGTGGGCCAGGGGCCTACAACAAATAAACATTATGAATATTTTCATTACAAAAATACTTTAAATTAAATAAATAAATACAGTATAAACCTGCGTCGTATGATCCCCTGCACCATCACCTGGACGCACATATTCCCGCAGTTCTCTAACCTCAGCGGTCAATTGCGCATTTGCCTCCTCGGAAGCCCGTAATTGTGCCTCGAGATATGAAAACTATTGTGTCATATGAGAAATAGAAGGACCGACAACCGCAATGCGTGACACTACAGAACGAGGAATCTCTATTCCATAGGTAAAACTATATCCATGCCCGTCCTGACCAATAATACGATGAAAGATCTCATCCCTTCGCATGGGAAGCTGTCGTTGGTCCTCTGGCAGATGTTCTAACTCAGATTCAAATTGAACCTGTGAAATATTTAAATATATATACATATATATGTTAATATACAGATTTATGTAAGTATTGGTAAGTACAAGTACTTACTATCAATGCTACATCCTCTGGATCATTGCGATCACGATTCCTCATCCACACCGACATTTTATCAGTCGGTGCACCTTGCTCCCACAACTGTATATGAATAGAATATAAACACAAAACCATATTAATTAATAAATAAAAAAATGAATAATAAATACCTCATGTAGGATCTGAGACACGTGACGAGTCCTGATCCTGTGAGGTGGTCCCTACAATGCTCGATTCTCAGAATGGCATGTTGACACCTCCTACATTCAATTCATTCAAATTTCAAACAAATCACACATTCTTGAAAATATATATACACCAAAATAAATATAAAAACCACAACACCCTCAGTAGACCAATATGAAACTAAGTCATGCCACTGATCCGGGAGGACACCTCTCGGGACTTTTTCCAGAATGTTTAGGGCACCCACATTTGGTACCCAGTGGTCCCTCTTCACATTGAACTATGGTATGTTGATCAAGATATTGGTAAAGAAACAAAATAGTCTCGGGTTTATCTTCTTCAAATAAAAACACTCCTCGCCGAGAAATTTTGACAACAACTTTCCAACTTGGATCCAAATGAAAAGTAACGAATAATACTTATTCCGCTTGTGATGTCAAAATGAAAGGTTCATTCTCAACTCGTTCATTATTTATGTATAACATATAGTTAAAAATCACCAATGAAAACTGATATTGATCGACTTAACATCCACACACTGCATCAACCCAATTACGCTTTAACAATATGTACTTCAAACTGTGTTTGTATACAACTTCAATGATGTCTATCAATTGACCATAGTAATAACCAGAATCGAAAAATGGACAATTGATTCCACTATTTGGTGTTGCTCATTTTTCGTCGACATCTTTAATGTGAAATCAAAAACCATTAGCATCAATAGCTTTATAATGACGAGCCGTTATAGATAGACCCTCATCCAGTTGGATAAATTCTTCAGTTAGCATGGGGTCCCCTAACTCCCTCATCTTACGAACCTACATAATTTATAAAATTCAATACTGATATATGCAGAAAGAAATTAGTATAATACTTCACTCATAATAAAAATAAATTAATACATACATAATCCTTGAACCAATAATGAAATGATGCATAATGAGATTGTTGAATTTTCAACTCAGTCGCACGATACATATCTTCTTTTATATCATTAATGTGTTTCCTGCAAATGATAACACGATGTTTAAATGATCAACTTATGCAAACAAAACATGTAAAATTTATACAAGCACATTGATAAGATACTTACTGCATTAATGGTGCAACTGATGGAGTATTGAACAAGATATATCGATGTGATTGTATCCACTCGATGTTGTGCATATCAAATGTGGTTCCTTCTCCAACTAGACCATCATGAATCCAAGAGGGCTTATCTAATTTTGTTTTAACATCCGTAAGATATTCTTCACAAAAATTATTACACTCATCCATCAAATAATCATTGGCTATTGATGCCTCTGGATGAGAGTTTTTGCGTACAAATATTTTCTATGTACTCAAATACCGTTCAATAGGATACATCCACCAGAATTTCACTGGACCAGTAGACATTACTTAATCTGTTAGGTGCACTGTCAAGTGGACCATAACATCAAAAAATGAGGGGGGGGGAAGTTTCTCAAAGTGACAAAGCGTAAGTACAATTCGGTCCCGCAAACTTTTTAAATCACTCATTCATTGATTTCTTAAACAAAGCTGTCTAAAAAAATTACTCATCTCAATCAACAACTAAACAACATTGGGGGATAAACAATCAAAAATTGCGATTGGAATCAACTGCTGAAGTACTATGTGATTGTCATGACTTTTCAACCCTTGCAATGTCTTGCTCGTCAGATTCACACACTTTGAAATATTAGAAGAGTAACCATCAGGCACCTTGACCATCTTCAAAATGGAAATAAATGTCATTTTCTCCTTTGTATTCATCGTATACTATGCAGTAGGCATATATGCCTTGTTTCCCTCAGCTAACTGTAAATTCAACTGTTTCTTTAAACCCATTTCTTCCAAATCATGGTGTGCATTAACATGGTCCTTTGATTTTCCACTAACACCTAAAATGGTCCACAATATGTTATCACAAACATTTTTTTCAATGTGCATGACATCCAAATTATTCCTCAGCATGTTAGTTTTCCAATACGAAAGACTATAAAAAATACTTTTCTTTTTCTCAATTGTGATTGTGCTGCCTACCCTCAACATGAATATTGCGTACTGGAGGAGCCACCAAATCCTGAATTTCATATACTGTGCGAATGTTTTATTCCTCAATCTGCGATAACATTTCGACTCCTTTCATGATATTTGGTGCTGGGATGAACTCTCTAGAACCATCAAATGCCACTCTGTCCATTCTGAACCTGTGCTGAGGGGGAGAAAATGTATCTGACCCATGTATGCCCATTTTTTGGAATGTTTAAGCCATACAGATTTTTTACTTTTATTGCAACAAGGTAAAGAAAATTCCCCTTTTGTACTTCAGCCTGATAAATTTTCATAAGCTGGGAATTCATTGATTTTCCACAATAAAGCAGCCTGTAGTTTGAACATTTCATTCGTTTCGTAGTCATAAGTCATCACACCATCACCCCAAAATTCATTCAACTCATCAATCAATGGCTGAAGGTAAACATCAATCTTATCCCCCGGACTTTTAGGTCCATCAATAAGAGTGGAAAGTAATATAAATTCATGCTTCATACAAATCCATGGAAGAAGATTATAGGGAACCAACACCACGGGCCATGTGCTATGATTTTCACCAACCATAGACTTGAATGGATTGAAACCATCTGCTGCCAATCCCAATCGGACATTATGAACATCTTTAGCAAAGTCAGGATGTCTCTTATCAAAATCCTTCCATGCATGAGAGTCTGTCGGGTGGGTTAACATATCACTTTCATGAACTCTTTCTGCTTGCCATCTCATTAAATTAGAAACTTTAGATGACATAAAAAAATCTTTTCAACCTCAGTTTAAGGGGAAAGTAACGCATTTTCTTTATGGAAATTAGTTTCCCCTATATCTCAATCTGACTTTGATGAGTCTTATTTCCCCTGTTCTCTTTCCACCTGGAAGCACCACAAACCGTACAAATATCCAAATGGGCAGTTTACTTTCTAAACAACATACAGTTGTTTGCACATGCATCTATGGTCTCATATGTAAAACCTAAGTTCTATGTCAACTGACGAGCATGGTAATATGACTCGGGAATCTTAGCATCGATAGGAAGAACCTTTTTCAATAACACCAAAAGCATGTCTAATGATGTGTCTGACCAATTATTCAAATTCTTCAAATGCAACAACTCCACGATAAACGACAGTTTATTGTAAGAAGTACATCCAGGATATAATTCTGTTTTCACATCATCAAGTGCTTCATAAAACCTCCTCGAATCACGATCTGCACCAGAGTGAAGATTTATCTCACCAGTATCAAGATTCTGGATGTCAATGCCTTCAGGATCAAACCCACGTACCATTTTAGTAAGCATTTTATGCATTGGATCATTCATCCTTGCATCAACATCCATCTGAGCTGCATCCGTATTTTGACAACGAACATATTATTCTCCATGACGAGTCCAACTCTTATAATTTTTCATAAATCCATTAAATAAAAGGTTCTCCCTCATAGTATCTTGTGTGAATTGATATCTGTTAGTACATTTTCTATATGTAAAACTAATATAGTCACTTTCAAATCCTCTAGTGAAGTCAATAAACTGCATAATGCCATTGAAATATTCTCTAGACGTTCGATTTGGAAGATCAATCCAACTCTTATCCATAATAATATCTGTATAACAAAAATTTACACAATACTTATTACATTTTCATTTTTCAAATCAACTATATTTAAAATAAATACTAATCATTTGTTTATGAACCATTGATAAAATAATAATGTAAGTGAAAGCCCATGTCATACCTAATTGCACTACAAACCTGGAATGGAGGGTAGCCGAAGGCGGTGCTGTGAGGCACAGGAGAGGTAGTGAAGGGGAGCTGGAGCCAAAGGCGGTGCAGCGAAGGAGGTGATGGGCGGCGGTGGCGGGGATCCGGAGGAGAGGAGTCGGTGAGGGGACGGGGGACGGGCAATGAGGGGGGGGGATGTCCGGGGTGGGGGGATGTTCGGGGTGCGGGGGGGTTGTTCGGGGTGCGGGGGGGTTGTCTGGGGTGCGGGGGGGGGATATCCGGGGTGTGGGGTGGCTGTCCGGGTGGGGGGCTGTCTGGGGTGCGGGGGGGGGGGGGGGGGGGGCTGTCTAGGGTGTGGGGGAGTTCGGGGTGCAGGGGGCCTGTCCGGGGTGGAGGGGGGGTGTCCGGGGTGCAGGGTGGATGTCTGGGGTGTGGGATAGGGGGGATTTGCGGGGTACAGGGGTCGTCCGGGGTGGGGGGGAGGGCCGAGGGTGGAGGCCGGAGGCTGAAGGGCATAGGGGTAGGAGATGGAGGGGGAGGAGGCTGGAGGGCGGAGGTTAGAGGGCGGAGGGATGCCAGAGGGGAGCGGAGGATGGCTAGAGGGCGGAGGGTGGCCGGAGCAGGAGGGCAGAGGGTAGAGGGTTTATGGAGGGTGGAGGCTGATGAGGGTAGAGGTAGGAGGGTGGATGGCAGTGACGGCGGCGAGCGGTGGAGGGCGGCGGGGCGCACGGTGAGGCAGGGCGGCGGGAGAGGGTGTGTGGGGAGGGATGAGGAGGGCGGCGACGGGGGGGGTGAAGCCCTGAAGTTTTTTTTACCAAGGGCAGTGACCGCCGATGGCGGTCGCTATTGGGTATGTACAGCGACCGCCAGAGGCGGTCGCTCGTGTCAGGGGGATTCAAAACCCAATATTCTAGTAGTGTACATCCAATACCCATAAGAGGATACCAAATTTGAGAATAGGTTCAACTTTATCTATATACTCCCTAATTTTAATGTCTTCTTATGGAGGGCCCACACAAACATGTTAAAGAGATCCACATTGTGTGATCCAACATAAAACCCTAGAGGGTAGTTGAGGACCACATTAAACTTAGGGTCTTCAATTTCTCTATCAATGGTGTAGCTAAATACTGGTTATATTATCTTATTACCACTATTGGGGGATGTCATGAACTTAAATGACACTTTGTAGAAACTTTTTTTCTCTACCTCCCATACCATATATATTATAAAAATATATATGTGGAATTAGGAAAGCATAATGAGAGACCCTTTATAAATATTGGGAGAGATTTAAGAAGCTTTGTACTAGTTTACTTCACCACCAAATTAGTGAACAAATAATGATTCAATATTTTTATCAGTAACATGTCCCCATGTACCATGATATGATTGATTTTTCCTTTGGTGGTCCTATATTGGACAAAAATATTTCTATCATTCATGATTTAATAAATAAAATGGGTTAAAATGCATAATAATTTGGGAAAAGAGTGATATAAACCTCTAAAGGTGTGAATGAGGTAAATATTTCAACACTTGAACAAAATGTGGACAATAAACTTGAATAAATGAATAATAATTTTTGATAAATGGATATATATCAAGGTAATTCATATTTTTTGCTTATTTTTTTCATTGTTGTATTTATGATGATAAAACTCATTTCTCTAATCAATTCCCCTAACTTCAATTTTTATTTGGGAATTGAATAGAAATATTTCTAGGGAATACATTTTAGAAATTATCCTCATTCAATAGATACAATTACAACATGGATTTTATGTTTTGGTGGAAAGGATAATTAAAATGTCAATAAAATAGGAATTCTAGCAACCCTAATAGATATTGGTCCCACCTTTGTCAAGGTAATCATTCTTATCCTCCACCTCCTAGGAATTAAATTATTCCACCCCAAAAACATAAACCATATCTCTAGGATATGGTGAAAAATTGAAATCCAAAACCATAAATTACAAAATACTACTCAATCGATAATTCAAAAGTTGCAAACTCTAGTGGAACAAATAGAAAACATTATTAGTGAGATAAAGATGCAAGGATCTAGAAAACTTTCTTCCCAACCACTTATCAATCCTAAAGAAAAAGGTGATATATGTGCCATTACAATTTATAATAGTAAGGATTTTTCACCTCCCACTGTTTATGTTCATGATAAATCCACTACTAAGGTATGTCCAATTATTTAAAACTCTACTTCTCAAATGACAAAATATTCTAGAAACTAAACGAGATGAAAAATTCCAAAATTTTATTAAGATCATAAACTGTAATATAACTCTTACATTTCCCTAAATAATCCAATACTCTATGAAATATATTGAAAATGAACTCAATAATTAAATTATTAATTCATTTAAAATTTTTAAAGTTAATATTTCACTTCATAATACAGTGAATCTATATGTGAAGTTCCTTAAGGAACTTTATACCCATTATTGATGACTTCAGGGGGCATGAGAGGGTAATCATGGAAAAAAATGCCTAAAATGATTCAACTGACATTACAAATAAATCAAAATAATCTAGGCACCTTTTCAATTCTATAAACCATTGGGGAGTGTTATTTATCTAATGTAATGTTTGATCTTGGTGTTTCT
Source organism: Viscum album (assembly GCA_963277665.1). Classification (NCBI taxonomy): domain Eukaryota; kingdom Viridiplantae; phylum Streptophyta; class Magnoliopsida; order Santalales; family Viscaceae; genus Viscum; species Viscum album. The sequence continues at coordinate 1,133,989,387 of OY728126.1, forward strand.
AGTAATGTTATACCTCACTCATTTTTTTTACTTTACAAGTTAGAAAAATGAAGACTAAAAGAATTTTATTTAAATTATAGAATTGATGTATCATGAACCCAACTAGTGTATTGGATTATGTGTTAGTGAAGGTGAAGGATTTAGATTTTTCTTTGAAATTATATAAAATTTAAATGGGGTGAAAAAATATAAGTATGTTCACCACTAATTATTAGTAAGATATTTATAAAAAATGAAAATAAAATCATCAATGTAAATAATATCACTTTATCCATATAATTTAGTGTTGATATTGTAAATTTTAGTGTTATAAATGAAATGAAACAAACCTTATAGGAGCACTCCACCATGTCAGTTAATAACATTGATTTTCTCCCCATGGATGCTGATATTTCAATTACATAATTCTTTCTACTCCCTCTTATTTTTCTTATATTTTTTATATTTTGGATAAGGGTTAATCAATATATTAATTCATTGGTATTTCCATTCATGTAAGTATATTTATGGTTTATTATGTTTTGGGAGTTTTGAAATTATTGATGATACTGTAATGATAATTGGAATTATCATTACTATTAATGATAGAAACACAATATAGATAAATAGTATGCATGAGATTATTCTAACTAAATCATTTCCTTTTATTTTAAAATCACCTTCTCTTAAATTAAAATTTATTCCCAACATCCAAAAATATTCATTTCTTGAGTATTTTGGCCAATTACCTATCATTATTTCCAATGAATTCTCTCTTTACCATGAGTTAAAATTGATTAAAATTTTTTAAGAGTGTAATATGAAAATTAGTTATAGATTCGATAATATCCCTAGTATTATCCCATACAAAGGAATGCATTGAATTGTCATTGAGTATAAGGCCAAACTTTTAAATATTCCATAATGTCGATTAAACCCCACCCTTCTTGACATTGCTAAAAAAAGTGTTATGAAATATATTAAAATCATGGATTTTAATATCCCACCCTAGAATGACTATTCCACTAAGTAGAAATACCACATTTCCTCAACTGCACACCCTGATCACAAAATTCTAGTCACTAGCATTGAGGGTATGAGTATCACTTAGGGAGTGATTCACCCTCTAATGGATCATTTAAAAAAAATTACATAATCAGTGTAAAATAACATAATGAAAAGTTATATGAATAAATATTAATTAAAATTAATAATAATACCTAATATTTCCCTTCATTTAATAAAATAAAATAATCAGATAAAAAAATCCCAACACATGAATTACAATAAAATTAAAAATAATGGAGTAGGAAGTTATCCATCAAAACATCCATCCCTTATAGTGTCATTATAATGATCCTAGACTCCAACTCTAAGCTACAAAGGTTTTGTTCCCATACTTACATGAAAACATGTATAAATATATTCCAATGATATATGAACATATGGTATATGAGAAAAACAATCTTAGTAGGATACCCCCAAGATCCCAAACATCTTCTAGTGTACAACATACTCACATATGTATCGTGAAAATGCATACCATAATCTAAAATAAGTAATAAAATTAGATTTAATAGCATTAAATTCATATAAAAGTACTTTATTTTTGAATATACATACTTCAAGCATTCTTGTTATGAATCTCATAATTTTTTTCAGAAGCCAAACTCATGACTCGTATACTAACCTTTCTAAACAAAGAAAATTCCCCATGTTTCCAAACTCATGACATATCCAAACCTATGTAAAAAAAATATTATTTGTAATATCATGTAATATCACTATTAGACCTATTATAAGGATTCACACACATCATAACCAAAATCATGGTTATATTGTGGCCTAACTCAAGGATTTCCCCAACAAAAACAAGTCAGTAAATATAATTTTCAAATCAATATGAACACATCACATTATTAATAAATTTCCACTTTAATTTCAAAACAATTCCCATTATAACATTAATTAATTAATTATCAAATTATGATAACACAAACATTATTTTATTACTCAATATACCTTTAATTTCATTATATATCAAAAAATTATTTTTCTCATAAATACCCATTTTCCCCTTATTTCCATACAATTCTAGAACTAATGTCTTTAATTAAGTGGCCCTTTAAATACCTCAAAACATATTTCACTCGTTCCATTCTATACAATAATCATGATATATTTTACAAAACCAATTTGATTTTATTTAAAAAAATTACAACATAATTATTCATATCAAACAGTCCCATTCATTTCTCATTAAACGTTATTCTCACTTTTGGATCTCAAAGAACAATAGTTATAAACATTCCTATCCAATTATACACTTTAATAATAATAATCCAGTAATAAATAACCCATTTACCTTTATCCATAAAATTATCATTATAAAATCTTTTACCCAACAATGGTATAACATTATACCATTAGTTTTCCCTGCTTCAAAAATCATAAAATTTACTACTAAATTTTACAAAGTAGATTACATTATAAGATTCCAAACACAATTCCCATTGTAATCATTAATTTCAAAATTATCATTTTCAAAACAAAAATGACCAGAAATCTTACAAAAACTTAATATAAAAACAAATCAATCACTTTAATACATTAATAAATTCCCTTCCCAAACTTATCTCATATATTTTATTAACCCAATACCAAACACATATTTAAGTTCAGACAATTTTTTATACTTTTCATCCCAACACTGACACACATCACTCTAAGATTAATCTCTATGAGTTAATCATTTAAATATTAACCAACCCTTATTCGTTATAATTTTATACCAAATCCCTTTCCAATCAAGTCCTTAAACACCCACATGAGATAAAAAACTCCTTTTTATCACATAAGTGGATCAGAATATTTAAATGAAATTTATAGGATACAAATCCATAATTTATAGCACCTAACATAGTATAATTTTCAACATCAAAACCATTAATAAGCATCCATTTTACCCCTTTAATAATAACCTTAATCTATTTCATCCACATTTATATCTTAAATTTTAAAAGAACACTTAATCAACATGTTCCAATAAATTCCAGCACACTGAGTAAATTATTCAACCTAAAAAAATGAGACACGACATGTAAAACATCATTTACCTAACCAAAAAAAATATATGCTATTTTAATTAAACCATTAAAAATCATCAATTATCAATTAGAACTAATAAAACCCATTCAAAAAACTAAATCCAACACATAGAGAAAAAAATGAATATATTAATTCAAATATTAATACCTTCATCAATATAAATATTAATTCATTAATTTAACCCATTTAATTACATGAAATGATTATTAAACACTTAATAATCATGAATCCATAGTAAAATTTCAATACATCAATTATTTAATTAATATTGTATTCAAACATGAACATTAAGTGATCACATATCATTTTACACTAATTCGTACACATCACATTATCATTTAAACTTAAGTTCATTGTAGAATTTAATATGTAACTAAATTTAATAATCATAATAAATTAAATATTTAATTTCTTCCTGAATTAATAAGAAATTATGAGTTAATAAATCATAATATTAGTAAATTATAGTATCAAATCATTCAAAGTACACTAGATAATTTAATTAGAATCATAAGGAATCTTGAGACCATCTACCTCATGATATGTCAAAAAACCACACAACAATTGGTAACCCAATTCCTCCTCTAACTATTAAATATCTAGAATATATTCAAAACTGGAAGAAAAAATAAAATTCAAACATATTAGATAATTGACGTTGATTTCTACAAATAAAACCATAGGGAAAATAGTTTACTCATTATCCATACACCAATGCAACTAACATATCATTGATCTGTCAGGAAGTGAGAAATATATTGTCAATTGATGTTTGGGAGAGGTTGAGAGAGAATTGGGAGAAATAGTATCAAGAAAATGACCATTGGTAATGGAAATATTATCCTAAATTTTAACATCTTGGATTTTTAGTATATTATTTTTGGATATTATATGTATTGATTTCAAGACCAGGTGTTGAGACACTATATGATTTCGAGGTCTGGGGGGCCTGAAATAAATGTTTGAAATATATTTAATATATTAAATAGAATGCATGCACATTTTTTCTAAAAAATAGGAATAACTTATGAATGGAGGCTCAGATCATAAATCTGAGGACATCATTGGGTTCAAAATATGATTTTTACCCTAGGTGTGACATAATCATTTTTGGAATGATACATTTGTGAAAAAATCATCATGGTCATAATAAAATGAAATAAATTAAATAAATAATTTATTTTGTTTAATTATTGATGCAGATATTCTTTATCCTTTAAATTCATGATTATATAATTTTATCATGTTTTTTCACTCAAACCATAGAGATTCAGACAAACCATTGGAGATATTTTCTTGGAAGACGATGACGGATTGGGATCAGATCATGGATCATCGTGAAAACGGAGTCCATCGATTTCATCAACAAAGAAAACTCAATTGTTCTTCATCAAAGATCGATCCAAAATCTATGTAGGATGTTGTGATTTTTTATTTTCTATCTCATTCTTCTATCCTGGGTGAACATGGATCAATTCCATGAATAGAATTGATTTGTGCATCATTGGTATATTTAATTTGATATAATTATTTAATTATTCATTGATTTATCCCTCTTCATTCATCCTTTCAATGAGAATGAATCAAGTACAAACAAACAACATCCAAGGTCTGTTCCTCACCTTTTTGACTTATGGATTTCTTCTCCCATTCTTTTCATATTCATTATGGGTGTTTTCTTTTGGCCCACAGTTCGAAAAATACCCAATATTTGATCATTTATCAATTGTTCAGTGGAACAAAAAATCAATACAGTGGGTAAGGTTCATGAACTATGGCGTGATCGAGGTGTGATGATAGCAGTGGATGATTGGTGGTGGATTAGATCAGATTTTTGGATTCCATTTCTCCTGGTTTTGGTACACTAGTACAAAAATATAGATGGATTCTTTTTTTGAGTGGATCGAGGACATGAATCATGGCTATAAATGACAAAAAGAACTTTCCAACCATAGATATACATGATCTGTAAAGGGTTTCAGCTCCGGCGAGGCATAGTATAGTGTGGAAGCAGATCTAGAAATCCCAAGCAACATGGAAAGTACTTCATGTTATAAGTCATGTGGGGTCCCTAGCTGTGACACAAGGGTTTAGTCCAGTGTTAAGGATCACATGGAATGTGACCCCTATCACACGGCATGTGACACCTTCCATGTGACTCAGTGTGTACTTCAGAGAGTACACAGACATGGGTAAAAGTAGACAGCCAAATGGCATGTCATGTACTTGTACACAGACACGGCTTGGTGTACATGGGTTGGTACATGGGCATGACCACCATACATAGACATGTCCTAGTGACACAGGTAGAATACCATGTGTCTATACACACCATTTACTCCTTCTACATGTCGTGTATATTGAGACTACATTTCATGTGAGTGTCACAACCCGAAATTTTGAATAAATTTTGTTTCCTAACTTTTTGTGTTATTTTATTTTATACTCAATAAAACTATTTCAATTAATAAAATGAGTATAATTAAAATAATACCATTGGGTTTCGACTATTATATGACCGTTGGAAACTAAATGTTGTGATTATTGTCTATAAATACAAGTGATCTTGATTAATTAATATAGAAAGAAGATTCAATGGCCCCATATAGTAGTCTCGGGCCGATGGAAGCCCATCTGATGGAACTCGGGAAGGAGGTAGCACCTTTGGGCTTTTCTCTGGACCAAACCCAAGCCGAACTTCATCATGTGAAGCTGTAACAAAATCGCCTTCATGAGAAGTTCAAGTTGAGAGAAATCACTACTCGGGAAATGTTGGCTGAGCCGCCCCAAGATTTTATCACCCTAGCACACCTTACACTTAGGTCCTATGCTGGTTTTATAAGGGGCTATGTAATGAGACCGTAGCTGCCTTATGTAATCCTTTGATTTAAATAAAATTTGTGATGTCATCTTATGGTGAAGTTTGTGAATTTTCAAATGTCACGATAAATATAGTATGCATATTATTGATGAATTCTAGAAAAAAGGATATTTTAAAATATTTATGTAAACCTTAAATAATTAATAATGTGTAATGATTTTCAAAAAATGGTCTTCTACAGCTCTGTTCAGTATGAAATTTATAGTCTAATAAGATCAACTTAATTTTTGGTGAATAGTAAATTATGAATAGTGATTTTATGCTTATGATTAGTAATGTGACCAAATGGATTAAGTAACTTTACTTAAAAAAGTATTAATATAATTTATGCACCTTTATTAAGTAATGTCATTCAATAAAATAGGTAAATAATTGTTTCAGAAATTATTGGTTAAGTATTAGTTTTTTTGGGTGAATATGTTTTCTTATTTAAAAATTAAATTAAAAATATTTAGAAAATTATTTTCATAAAATGGAGTTCATTTTTGAAATCAGAGCATCGATATTTGGTTAAGGTGAATTTTTGGGATTTTTCTGAAACAGTTGAATTTTCAGTGAATAGTGTTTTTATTTAAAAATTAAATTAAAAATATTTATAAAATTATTTTCATAAAATGGAGTTCATTTTTTAAATAAGAGCATTAATATTTGGTTAAGGTGAATTTTTGGGATTTTTTTGAGAAAGATGAATTTTTAGTGAATAGTGAAAATACAGTTTTTGAGTTTCAGGTGTTTAATGACATCATTATGGATGTAATAATTATGCAATAATTCTGGTCGAATTATGAATAGTAATATAAGGTATGAGGTGTCCCAAGTTTCCAATACCATGGGAAAATACCATGGGAAATCCCATGGTTTTTCCAATACCACCGATGAGGTGCCCCTTGACAATTAATGTTTTGTCCCCTCAATTCTTCTATAAATACCAAGCCTTTCCCTCATTCATTTCATTTAAAAATCCTCCCCAAAAAATTTCTAGTCTCTTTACCTCCTAAGGAGTCCTCCCAAGGTTCCCTCAAGCCTCCCAAGGTCCTGACCTTCATGCTTTCAAAGTTACTCTTCAAGGTAAGGGATCCTTTCACCCTCCTCTTTTAAGTCATGACTTCCTTTATGTTGTGTCTTATAATTTCCATCTCTTTATGTTGAGGGTATGTTCTTATATGCCCTAATTTCTGTGCATTTCATGTCTAATTTTTGAGATACCCTTTCCACTCTCATTAATTTATTTTTTGAATTTTTAAGTGACGTCGTTAGGCTGCAGAATTTTTTCGTAAAAGAAATCAATTCTTTTCTTTTCTTTCATGTTTTCTTTTTCATGTGGTATGTCATTCAAATATCCATATCATGATCTTATTCAGCACCCATACTGTATTATGAGTTATTTATTAGTGGGTGACCCTTTTCCCCTCTCTTTTCAATGTTTTCTAAAACCATGTTATATAGCCGTTATGCTGCAAAAATTTCATCTCAAAATTTCTATCTCTTTCTCTCAAGAAATTATATTGTTCATTTATATGAATGCCCAGACTTATTTCGTCTCCATGTGTGTCCATAAATATATAAATATGATATATTTGATTCTTTAATTGACATACATATAACCCTCACTCCCTTTTCATGGGTTATAAATGACATAATGATCTTATTTTTAAGCTCTTTTTAATCGTCACGATTTTGATATGAAACCCATTTATTTTATTCTCCATGGGTTATTTATGAAATGTTTTATTATTATCTATGTGGATCACATGAAAGTAAAGACATATTAAGGGTGTTCCCTGATAGCTCTCCAATGCATTGGGTAAATAATTAATCTCTAGAGATGACAAGTTTTACAATACCTTGGTGAATAACCTTGGTAATTTTTATGACACCTTGGGGATGGACCTTGGTGATATGTTCATGAATGTCTAAATGAAATGTTGTAGCCGCATATTTAAGTTATGTTCCAAGTTATTTTCATTATGATATTCCTATTATTCAATTTCTCATGTCTTTATGTTTTTATTCAAGTTCTTATTGATATCACAAGTACATTGATTACCTTGCTTACCCTTACTGGGCTTTATGCTCACCATTTCCTTTGAATGTATGTCTCCAGGTTATGAGATGTAGCAATTCTACTTAGGATGAACTTATGATGAATATTTACAAGTGTTTTAGAATAATTTTTGATGTTTTTTTCATGTAATATGTTCCTGATTTCCAAGACACTAGACTTTAAAGATCATATGTTTGTAAAATGTAATGAAAAGTTATGTAAATAAAAAATATGGGTTGTTATAGTTGGTATCAAAGGATAGTTTAGTTATTTATAGAAATTAGGATATGAAAACTTTTGGAAGAACACTATATAAAAGTTTAAATATAGGAAATCTTCCTGGTATTTTGGTGAGTATTGAGTAAGTGGTTTATCAAGAAAATACATCCCTGTCTGGATACGAGAAGGTAGAGGTGGCTCTAGCACAGATGTACATAGGGGTAAAACCTGAGAACACCGCATTGAGATAGACTCGAATGGGAACTGGTACATAACAATGGGCCTTGTTGCACTCTTGGTTATGACACTCCCGGGGGATATGTTTGGTTAATCTCAAGCTTTTTATGAATCATTATGAAGGAATTATAGAAAAAAATTTAATTGTCTAAGCATGAAGTTTTAAGACATAAAATCCTTTTTAGTTAAAGATTCATAAATGAAATAAGTTTCTCATGAAGTAGTTATTATTTTAGAAAATGTCCCCATCATCTAGGAATACGTTGACGTATTCCCTGAGGAGTTACCCAGACCTCCCCCAGAAAGAGAGGTAGAGTTCTCCATTGAACTCGTACCTGGATCTCATCCGATGTCAAAGACCCCCTATAGGATGGAAAATGTGGAGCTAGAGGAACTAAAGAAACAACTCCAAGATCTTTTGGAGAATGGGTTTATCCGACCAAGTGTTTCTCCTTGGGGTGCATTGGTTCTCTTTTTGAAGAAGAAGGATGGATCGATGCAGCTATACATTGATTATAGAGAACTAAATGGGATTAAAGTGAAGAAAAAATACTCTCTTCCAAGAATTGATGACTTATTTGACCAAATTCATGGGGCTCAATTCTTCTCTACGATTGATCTTCATTCTGGTTATCATCAATTGAGGTTGAATAATGATGATATTCCAAAAACCACCTTCCAATCAAGATATGGGCATTATGAGTTTGTTGTTATGCCCTTCGGACTGACTAATGCACCTGCTATTTTATGGATAAATAATAAGTTGATTTTGGAAACTTATGTTTTATCAAATGGATATCCTTTGTATAGGAAAATAATTTGGTGATTAAATGATAAAGGTTATATTGGACGATGTTTTCTCTTTTGGAGTACTATATGCCTAAGGGAAATAAAATACTACAAGATTTAAATTGAGGAGGAATGGTTGAATTTTTTCTGTAAGAATTTATGTTTTTATTGTGGACATATGGTGATTTGGGTTATTTTTGGAAAATAATGAACCTAGCATAGAGAATATGTGAATAGGTTAATTACACTTTAGTATGAGACTTTAATGGTAGTTGATGTTATTTGGAGATAAATGTTAAGATTTATTGGGGAAGACTATGTTGTTAAATCCTTCTAAGTTTTGGGTTCCAATCTTAGTTTGGATTATTATGAAGAATTTTAATGATGGTTGTGTATTGAATGGTCTTTCTGGAACTTTGGATAATTTTGTTGAATTTTGGAGATTAATAGTCATATTTATTTTTATAAAGGATTATCCTTTTTGGGGATTATATGATATCGTACTAACCATTTTAGTTTTAGTTGGTGACTAAAGACAAGGAAAAAATATAGTTATTCTTTTATGGATTATGTGATTCTCTAGAAGATGATTCTTGTGCTTTTGATGAGACCAAGTCTTTTTTAATGCTCATTGTTTGGAGAAAAGATTAGTCTTGGTGGAAACTTATTAAGGGATGAAACTCTACTTGAAGGTAAGTATATTTCCTTATGTTTTTATTCTATGTAGTAAATTAATTCCTCAAAATTATGAAAAGGAACGTAAAACAAAAACGTTGTTGGTTTATGTTTCATACTGGGTAATCAAATACCGTTTAACACATCTTAAGTTTGTGATCATCTTGTGGATAATTTTTTCCTAATCATGTTTTCTATCACTCTCCATTAGAACTTGACCCTTTGTTTTCTCTTCCATATCCAGGTTTTTCTACATGGAATCCTAGTATGGGTTAAATCGGGTGACCTTTGTACTTCCCTTTATTTCTTTTAAAGTAATAGTTTTACTGACTCTTATTCCGATGTGGGACTTTCAACGAAATTTCAAAGCCCAATTTTAAAATTGCGAGGATGCAATTTCTTAAGGGGGGAAGATTGTAACGACCCGAAATTTTGAATAAATTTTGTTTCCTAAATTTGTGTGTTATTTTATTTTATACTCAACAAGACTATTTCATTTAATAAAATGAGTATAATTAAAATAAGATTGTTGGGTTTCGACTATTATATGATCGTTGGTCAATATGACCGTTGGAAACAAAATGTTGCAATTATTATCTATAAATACAAGTGATCTTGATTAATTAATATAAAAAGAAGATTTGATGGCCCCATCCAGTAGTCTCGGGCCGATCGAATCCCATCTGACGGAACTCAGGAAGGAGTTAGCACCTTTGGGATTTGCTCTGGACCAAACCCAAGGCGAACATCATCGTGTGAAGCTAGAACGAAATCTCCTTCGCGAGAAGTTCAAGATGATATAAATCACTACTCGAGCAATGTTGGTCGAGCCGCCCCAAGATTCTATCACCCTAGCACACCTTAATCTTAGGTACTATGCTGGTGTTATAAGGGGATATGTAACGAGACTGCAGTTGCCTTGTGTAATCCTTTGATTTAAATAAAATTTGTGATGTCTTCTTATGGTGAAGTTTGTGAATTTTCAAATGTCCGGATAAATATAGTATGCATATTATTGATGAATTCTAGAAAAAGGATATTTTAAAAATATTTATGTAAACCTTAAATAATTAATAATGTGTAATGATTTTTCAAAAATGGTCTTCTATAGCTGTGTTAAGTATAAAATTTAGAGTCTAATAAGATCAACATAATTCTTGGTGAATAGTAAATTATGAATAGTGATTTTATGCTTATGATTGGTAATGTGACCAAATATATTAAGTAACTTCACTTAAGAAAGTATTAATATAATTTAGGCACCTTGATTAAGTAATGTGATTCAATAAAATAGGTAAATAATTATTTCAGAAATTATTGGTTAAGTATTAGTTTTTTTGGGTGAATAGTGTTTTTTATTTAAAAATTAAATAAAAATTATTTAGAAAATTATTTTCATAAAATGGAGTTCATTTTTGAATTCAGATCATCGATATTTGGTTAAGGGAAATTTTTGGTATTTTTCTGAAATAGTTGAATTTTCAGTGAATAGTGTTTTTATTTAAAAATTAAATTAAATATATTTAGAAAATTATTTTCATAAAATGGAGTTTATTTTTGAAATCAGAGCATCTATATTGGGTTAAGGTGAATTTTTTGGCTTTTTCTGAGAAAGTTGAATTTTCGGTGAATAGTGGAATACAATTTTTGAGTTTCGGGTGTTTAATGACATCATTAAGGATGTAATAATTATGCAATAATTCTGGTAGACTTATGAATAGTAAGATAAGGTATGAGGTGTCCCAAGGGTCCAATACCATGGGCAATCCCATGGTTTTTCCAATACCACCGATGAGGTGTCCCTTGGCAATTAATGCTTTGTCCTCTCACTTCTCCTATAAATACCAAGCCTTTCCCTCATTCATTTCATTTCTAAATCCCCCCCCCCAATGAATTTCTGGTCTCTTTACCTCCCATGGAGTCCTCCCAAGGTTCCCTCAATCCTCCCAAGGTCCTGAACTTCAAGCTTTCGAAGTTACTCTTCAAGGTAAGGGATCCTTTCAACCTCCTCTTTTAAGTCATGACTTCCTTTATGGTGTGTCTTATAATTTCCATCTCTTTATGTTGAGGGTATGTTCTTATAGGTTCTAATTTCTGTCCATTTCATGTCTAATTGTTGAGAGACCCTTTCCTCTCTCATCAATTTATTTTTTGAATTTTTAAGTGACATCGTTAGGCTGCCGAATTTTTTCGTAAAAGAAATCACATCTTCTCTTTTATTTCATGTTTCCTTTTCATGTGGTATGTCATTAAAATATCCATACCATGATCTTATTTAGTACCCATACTGTATTATGAGTTATTTATGAGTGGTTGGACCTTGTCCCCTCTCTTTTCAATGTTTTCTAAAACCATGTTATATAGTTGTTATGCTACAGAAATTTCGTCTCAAAATTTCTATCTTTTTCTCTCAGAAATTCCTATTGTTCATTTATATGAATACCCAGACTTATTTAGTCTCCATGGGTGTCCATAAATATATAAATATGATATATTTTATTCTGTAATTGACATACATATAACCCTCACTCCCTTTCCATGGGTTATAAATGACATAATGATCTTATTTTTAAGCTCTTTTTAAACGTCGCGATTTTGATATGAAACCCATTTCTTTGTGGATCACATGAAAGTAAATACATATTGAGCGTGCACCCTGATAGTTCTCCAGTGCATTGGGTAAATAATTAATCTCTAGAGATGAAAAGTTTTACGATACCTTGGTGAATAACCTTGGTAATGTTTATGACACCTTGGGGATGGACCTTGGTGATATGTTCATGAATGTCTAAATGAAATGTTGTAGCCACATATTCAAGTTATGTTCCAAGTTATTTTCATTATGATAGGCCTATTATTCCATTTATCATGTATTTATGTTTTTATTCAAGTTCTTATTGACATCACAAGTACATTGATTCCCTTGTTTACCCTTACTGGGATTTCTGCTCACCCTTTCCTTTGAATGTATGTCTCTAGGTTATGAGATGAAGTAATTCTACATAGGATGAACTTTTGATGAATCTTTACAAGTGGTTTAGAAGAATTTTTTATGTTTTTTTCATGTAATATGTTCCTGATTTCCAAGACACTATAGTTTAAATATCCTCTTCTTGTAAAATGTAATGAAAAGTTATGTATTAAAAAAGGCAGGATGCCACAGTGAGGCTCTTCCACACGGGCAGGCATGGTGATAGCTGGACACACTGTGTACCCCCTAATACACACAGTGTTCCCCATTCCAGAGTTCTTTTGTCTCTTTTTTTCTTAGTTTCAACCAGTATAGGTTGAGTATGTTTCCCTTGGTCCTTTCCCTCGAGGTTACAGTGTGACATTACATCCATATCACAGGATTGTGATCCCGTCTAGAGGTCGAGTCTTAGATAGAGTTGTGGTGTCCCTCTATGAGACTGGAGTGTGATCCTTTATCATCATGTGTTCCCTATTGGGGTTTATCGAATTGGTATGACCTCCCTAAGAAATGCACAAATCCTCCATCTATTAGTCCGTATTGGTAGGGTTTGTGGTATCATTAACAAATGATCCCCTACATAGAGGGTTGATTCAGATTGGGTTCATGGTGTCCCCTAGTAGTTATGGGCATGACCCCCTATTTGTGTATTAAATTCTTCTTAGAACAATGATCTTTCATTAGGCCAGGCCCAATGAGATAGACCTCTTCATCGAGTGTCTTTGATAATAGCATGTCTCTTGGAGTGGATTCTACCAGAATTAGCATTTCTTTGAGCACAATCCGATGGTTGGAAGTTGGTTATGACCACCTGGTGGTGTGGTGTATTCCTTAGTATATTTGTGTGTTTCTATTATAAATTTATTGTTATGTAATTTATTCAACTGACTATACCTGGTGCTTGTGTTTAGTGTTTTTGGGGTGTCCTAATGAGTATTTTTATACTCACTTGTACATGGGTTTTTCCCACATGTGTCTTGTCTTATATAGATAATGGCCCATTTGATGGTTTCTTAGGAATCCATGGAGAAGGTGGAGCATAGATGGAGCTCGATAGACCAAGGTGTTTTACTATGAGATTTCATTTGAATTGTTCCATTCCATTGGAGTAGTTTGGAATTTTATAGATTTTGGTTGGGCTTCTATTTGGCCCCCATTTTCCTCTTTTAGTACTTTTACTATCATACTCAATTGTGGGATATTATATATATGAATTAATTGTTTTAGTTGTTTTACATTTCAGAATTTTTTGTGCATGGATATATATGTTTGGATGCAAATATTTTAGGTTAATGCCTCTCATTTTTTGGATATGCCTACTCGGTGCTGGTCGCCAACCCCTGGCCTATTGAAGGTGGAATTTTGGTAGTCACAGGTCGGACCTTAGTGGGTGTGGTCATGAAAGAGTGGAATGAAAGCATTCAGATCTACCTTAAGACTGTATTTAGTGTGATTGGTCTGAGACAACAATTTTTAGTGTTTCAAGTTCAGATTTCAGGCCAAGGATATCAGTGTTGGTGCAGAGGCTGATGTATTCATACACCATGACTCTGATTAACTTCCTTTTGACTCGGTATATGTAAACTTTGGTTTTAGGGAAAAAATTTGGTACATTCATCATATAGTAATGTTTGTGTTTTACACATCCTTATTGAGTCATCTCCCCAGATATACTCTTTTGATCATGGTACATCTTGTTTTAATTTTAATATGCCTCTACATAGACAACCATCCAGGATTCCACTATGTGATCATGAGGATGATCCACCTAGTGAAGAGGCATCAGTGTAGGGGAATGTACCATAGATTTAACCTCCAAGTGGTTTACCATCTATGACAACACCCATTAAGAAGCAGCTGGAGTGGACAAAACCAACTGAGGATGCATGAAGGTTGAGTGAATTTCACAAGTTATAGATGTGGTGACCTTCTAGATTTTAGGGTGAGCCAGACCCCCAGGTGGATGAGGACTATCTAGAGGTAGTCACTCAGGTTTTCTAGCTTGTGAAGACATCGGCTGATCAGACGACTGTTCTCACAGTGAGTCTTCTCTAGGGCTATATTGGGTGATGTTGGAGCTTGGTGACTTAGACATACAATGAGATATCTCTCTCTTGGAAATACATTGAGAATATCATCAGAGAGGGGTTTTATCCAGTCACATTGTGACTGGTGCGCATATAGATGATTCTGCATCTGCAGTAGGGAAATATGACTATGGTGGATTACTCAGTGATGTTTACTAATCTCTCACATTACTCCTTAGATATGGTGTGGGTCGGTTATTTAGAGATCAGAAATTTGAGCGGAGCTTGATCTAGGACATTAATAATTTAGTGGTATGCCTTTTCATTCCCACCTATTTTGAGGTGCTTGAGAGAGCCTTGTTGGTGGAGAGATTTCTGGCAGAGTAGACACTGGTAGTGGTAGATAGGAGTGGGAACCCAGTAGCTAAGACCTCATTAGTAGGTATCTAACTGTAGTCATAGGGACCCAAGCATGTCAGATACTTCATGAGGTAATCCTAAGACTCAAGTCCAGCGGTGAAAATCTCTCGGGGTGGCTTGAATTAGCTGAGGGAGAGATGGTGTTTCTCCCATGATGGTTAGGGAAATCTGACATGAGATTGTCTGACTAATCATATAGCTGATCGTGAGACAGTCGAGGGACTACCAAGATAGAGATAAATGAAAGATCATGGTGGTCTATAGGGTACCAAACGTGGTAGAGGGGCTGGTAGGGTAGTAGGAGGTGGTCGAAGGTTTGATCTATTACCACCACCACCCCTCGATGGTCTACACTAGGCTTAGGGATTTGTTGGGTAGGGATGAGGGCAAACGTAAGCTATAGAGGCCAATGACCTCGAGACTCCAAGGATGATACAAGGTAAGATCTATGTCTTTTCTAATTTAGTTTTTGTATAGATAGACACAGATTATATCCATTCCTTCCATTTCAATTCTCTTGTTTGACACTTAAAGATTCGGATTGAGCCTTTAACTAAACCCTTACAGTTGTATACTCTGATAGGGGTGACTTAGAAATTGCACACTTGTGCTGATAATGTGTCTGATGCTTGGAGGTGAGAGTTTTGTATGGGATATCTTCATTGTATAAATGAATCCTTACGATTTCTTATTAGGTATGGAATTTCTATCCAAAGTTTATTCCTAGCTTTATTGTTTTAGGCACGGAATTAAATGTGTCTGTAGTGATTGAATGAGGTTTTCCTTTGTGGGTGAAAAGGAGACCTTAGCAGATTAGGATAATCTCATGCATAATAGATTGCAGTAAAATACTCACCATTTGTCTAACCTGACTCTTGGAGGAGTATATTCTTTGGGTTACCAGTTTCTTGCAGTAGTGGTGGAGTATGAGGACATCTTTCTTAAAGATGTACCAGGTTTACCTCCCCTCCGAGAAATAGACTTCTGAATCGACTTTCATCCTTGGATGGAACTGATATCTACACCATAATATTGGATGGATCCCATATATATTTGATAGATGAGGATTTGGTAAGAGGACATACAGTAGAGAGGATTTGTGAGACTCAATGTTCCCCCTGGTAAGCCCTAGTGTTGTTTTCTAGGAAGGTGGATGGGATCTTGAGGTTATCTATGGATTACTAATGCTTGAATCAGGTGACTGTGAAGAATAATTATCCACTTCCAAGTATCTATGAACTCTTTGATTAGTTGATAGGGGTGAGATAGTTCTTGAAGATTGACCTCAGATCTGACTATCACCATATGTGAGTACATGATGAAGATATACCAAAGGTGGCATCTAGATGTCGTTATAGTCACTATGAGTACTTGGTGATTTCATTCAGCATGATTAATTCCCCGAAAATTTTAATGGTAATCATGAATTGGATGTTCCATATTTTATTATATTGGTTCATGGTGGTATTCATCAACAACATTCTAGTTTATTCGGCATCTGAGGAGGAGCACGTGAGACATTTGAACATGCTCCTGGACACACTCTAAGAGCACCAACTTTACAGGAAGCTATCAAAGTGTTAGTTTTGGATTTTAGAGGTCCACTTTATGGTAAACATATTCTCAGAGGATAGAGTAGTAGTGGACCCAATGAAGGCTAGGGTAATTCTTTCTTGGAAATCACCCAATAATGTTACCAAGGTGCGAAGTTTCCTTGGGTTGGCAGGGTAATATCATAGGTTTGTAACCGAATTCTCTAGAGTTGAATCACCCTTGATAGATTTGAGTTAAAAATGGAATCCTTTTGTGTGGATGGAAAGATTCTAGCAGTGCTTTCAAGAGCTGATACAGAGGTTGATGAGTGCTCCCATATTGAGATTTCCAGAGGAGGGTATTGAGTACATAGTGTTTTATGAGACATCAGGGACCAGAATTTTTTGTGTTTAGATGTAGAGGCAAGTAGTTATTGATTATGTTTTATGCTAGTTGATACCGCATGAGTATAACTACACAACCCACAATCTTGAATCAGCAGTAATAGTCTTCACTTTAAATATGTGACAACACTGCCTAATGGGAAAGCAGTTTATCATTTACTCTAACCAAAAGAGTCTCAAGTATATCTTCTCTTATAAGGATATTAAATTGAGATAGAGGCGATGGATAATGTTCCTCTAGGAATATGATATCAATATTTTCTATACTCCTAGGAAGGGGAATGTGGTGGTAGACTATCTCAGCAAGAGATCTTATTCTCATTTATTGACTCAGGCACCGAATCAGTTATCCCCATTATAGTTTTCCTTTGTAGACAAGGATAGTTCATCATATCTTCATTATATGGTTGTTACCTTGCTGCTTTTATAGAATGTCAGGGATGCTTAGTGTGGAGATACTGACTGTGAGACCTTACATAGTCAGATATCAACTGTAAATACTTTTGATGGATATTTTGAAGGTGGGGAACATGTTATCCTTTTTAGAGGACGGACAATGGTGACTTTCATGTTTTGGGAGGAGGTGTTGCTAGAGTTTTATGCATCCCCTTTGGAGGTATATCTAGTTGTTGAAAATATATACTAGTACCTCCAATGTTAGTTTTTGTGGTTAGTTATGGAGAAGGGAGTTGCATATTTTGTCTCTATATGCCTTACTTTTCAACAAGTGAAGGTTGAGCACTAAGTTATGGGGGGATTAGCACAACTAATTGAGGTGAAATAGTAGAATTGGGATAGGATATCCATGTACTTAGTGAAGGGATTTCCACATACATCCAATAGGCACAATTTCATCTGGGTGATCTTAGAATAACTTACTAAGTTGTCCCACTTACTAGATATTGGAGAATAGAGTTCAGTAGAGAGATTGGGACACCTATATGTGCAAGATATAGTTCAACTCCAAGAGATTCCTTCGATGATTGTCTCTAACCATGATGTTCGCTTCATTTATCGGTTATGTATAGAATTATAGGAATCCTTTGGGAATCAGTTGCGCTTAAGCACAGCGTTTCACCCCCAGACTAATGGTCAGATTGAGAAGACCATCCATGTCTTGGAGTACATGTTGTGGGATTACATGTTGGACTTTTTCCATAGTTGGGAGGATCACCTACCTTTGGTGAAGTTTGTGCACAAAAATAGATACCATTCCACCATTGGTATGACGCCATTTGAGGATTTATATGGGTGACCCTACAGGTCACCACTTTTTTGGACTGCTCCAGGAGAGTTAGCACTCGTGGGCCCGAAGTTGGTGTGTGCTACTGAAGAGAATGTGTAGATTATATAGGAGTGTATGAAGGCTTCACATATCCATCATAAGTCTTATGAATATTGATGATAGATACCAATAGAGTTTGAGAAAGGAGATCACGGGTTTCTGAGAGTCTAACCTTGATATGGATTGAGGATATTTGTCCACTGCTGAAAGTTGTCTCTAATATTAATTGGTCCATTCCACATTCATCATAGAGTTGGAGAGGTGGCACACCACTTAGATCTGCAACTGTAGTTGGACCGGGTACATAACATCTTCCACATGTCACATTTGAAGAGGTACATGTACAACCTATCACACATTATCAATTTATGAGATATGGGCATCGATGGTATAGCTACCTTTGCAAAGTACCTAGTGGAGATCAAGGATCGATAGGATAGGATTCTATGTGGGTGATCGATTCCCCTTTTTCATGTCTGGTGGCAGTAGAGGAATCTTCAAGAGAGCACATGGGATCCAGAGTCTCAGATTCATGCTCAGTACTCAAATCTCTTTGTGTAGCCCTTATTTTGGCCTTTTAGGATGTAAATCTTGAATGTGGGAAGAATGTAACATCTAAAATATTTCATGAATTATTTTTAGATATTAAATTGAATATTTTCAAGACTAGATACTGAAAAGTTGTGCAATACTAAGGCCTGGTGTGCCCATAATAAATTTTTAAAGTATATTGAATATATTAAATAGTACACACACATAGTTTTTCTAAAAAAGTATAATAAACCCTGAACAAAGTTCCAAATCATAAATATGAGGTCACCATTGAGTTCAGAATGTTGGTTTTACCCTAGGCGCGACATAATCTTTATCGACACGGGCAGTTTGTAAAAAATTTATCAAAGGCATAATTAAATGAAATAAATTAGATAATTACTTTATTTTGTTTATTTTTTGAAATAGATATTATTTCTACTTTAAATTCATGGTTATATAATTTCATCAAGTTTGTCTACTCAAACCCTAGAGATACAGACAAACCGTTTGAGAGATTTTCTTGGCAGGTGACAATGGATTAGGATTGGATCATGGATCTTCATGCTAACAGAGTCCATGGATCACGTCAATGATAGAAACACAACCATTCCTCATTAATTATCAATCCAAAATCCTAGTAAGATATTTTAATTTTTTCTTTTCCACCTCGTTCTTCAATCCCGGGTGAATAATGATCAATTCCACGAACATAATTGATTCAAACATCACTAATAGATTTAATTTTATGGAACTATTTAATTATTAATTGATTTATCCATATTAGTTCATCCTTTCTACAATAATTAATTTAGTACAAGAAAAAAATAGTCTAGGCTCGTTCCTCGCCTTTTATAGATTTTGGATTTCTTCCCCTATTCTTCGCATGTTCATCATGGGCATTTTATTTTGGTCCACAGTTTGATGAATACTTGGTATTTGATCATTAAGAATCCATTATTTGATGCAATAGATAAATATTGTGGGTTTGTTTCATGACTGGTGTCCTGATTGAGGTGCAAAAATGGAGATGGATGATCAGTGGTGGATTGAATCAGATTTTCTGGTTTTGTTTCTACCAATTTTGATGCATGAGGATGAATGGATCGATTGATGGTTTTTTTGAGTGGATTGAGCACCTAGATCCCAAATATAAATGATGGAAAGGACCAGTCATCCCCAGATATATAGCTTCCAATAAGGTTGGTAGATCTGGTGAGGTATGGGATGGCATGGATGCAGATCTGAAAATCCTAAGAAACATGGTTTGTACTTCGGGTTACATGTTGTGTGGAGACCCCTAGTTGTGGATCTAGGGTTTCAGACAAAGTTAAGGATCACAATGTGTATGGCCCCTATCACATGGCATGTGACCCCTTTCATGTGACTCATTATGTACTTCAAAGATTAAATGGACACGGGTAAAATTACATGGACAAATGGCACACCGTATACTAGTAAACTGAAGCATCCTGTTGTACACGGGCCGGTACATAGACACGGACACGGCTAGGAGATACATAAAGGATACCACGTGTCTCTACATTTTTTTTACTCCTACACACTGTTTACTCCTTCTACACACTATGTATATGAAGACTTCATGTCATGTGTGGCTCTTCCACACGGGCAGGTATGGGGATAGCTTGACACATCATGTACCCCCTTGAAGAGTGCTTGTGGATTTTCATTTTCTTATTTTGGTCCAGTATAAGTTTAGTGTGCTTCCATTAATCCTTTACCTCAAGGGTAAAGTGCAGCATTACATCCATATCGCTAGATTTTGATCCCCTCTAGAGGTCGAGTCTCGAATAGAGTTTCAGTGTCCCACCTTGAGACTGAAGTGTAATCCTCTATCATCCTTTGTTACCTGGGTGGGGTTTGTGGAATCGGGGTGATCTACCTAAGCAGGTCATTGATCCTCCATCTAATAGGCTATATTGGTAGGGTTTGTGGTATCATTGACATATGATCCCCTACATAGTAGGTTGATCCATATTGGGTTCGTGGTGTCACCCAACGGTTCTAGGCATGACCTCCTATCTGTGTGTCAAAGTCTTCTTAGACCAGTGAGATTTTATTGGGTGGGGCCTAATTAGCTATACCTATTTATCAATTTTATTTGATGATAGCATAGATCATGGATTAGATTCTCCCAGAATGATCATTTCTTCAAGTAGAATCTTGTGGCTAGCAGTTGGTTATGACCACCTGGTGGTGTGGTGTCTTTCATGAGTATATCTAGGTGTTTCTATTATACATTGATTGGAATATCTTTTATTGAGCTGACTATAATTGGTGCTTCTTGTTTAGTGTTTTTGGAGTGTTCTACTAAGTATTGTTATACTCACCCATGCATGGGATTTTCCTGCACATGTCATGTCTTATACAGACAACGGCACTTTTGATAGTGTCCTTAGAGGAAAGTGAGCGACTAGAGTGTAATAGAGATTGAAAGAACAAGGTGTTTTACTAGAAGTTTTCATTTTACTTAGTACTCACCCTTGTATCACGTTGTACTTTTACAGTTTTTGGTTGGTCTTGTATTTGGACACCTTTTTCCACTTACAGTACTTTTATTTTCAGACTCTATTAAGGGATATTAGATGTATGCATTCATTATTTCAGTTGTTTTATATTTCAAAATTGTGTGGGCTAGGAGATGTTTGTGTGTGTACAGTTACTTTAGGCTAATTCATCTCATTTGTGAGATATGCCTACTCAACACTGGTCGCAAACCCCTAACCTATTGGAGGTGGGATTGGGGTAGTGGTGGGTGGGACCTTAGTAGGTCAGTTCATGACATAAATCATTAAATTTATGACCATAAAAAGAAAAAATGCCTTGATTAAAAATGAACATCAACACATTGGATACTTGATGCCTATCCACCGGCCACTCGGTGTCCATCTTCCACCTGGAGTAACCCAAACCACTACGCAATGGTCAGGCCTTGGAAAACCCCTTCTTCAACTTAGCCAATGGGTACCTAGTGGCTATATACTGGGTACCCAGTGGTGTTCATAGCTAATTTCCAATAAATACCACCTCTTTATACTCACTCTACTCAACTTCTGCACCTAAAAAATATACTTTCACACCAAAAATTATCCATTTAAAATGATAAATCTCCTAATTAAAATTTAAATTTCCCTAAAGAAAACTAGAGTCATTATAGACTCCCCAATATAATGATTCTCATCTATGAGAAGCATCTTTGAGTATCTCTAGTGAATGAATCTGTCACCAACATCTCAATTTTATTCTCATTCCTAAAAATTAACATGAATATCCCTTACTCAAATTTGAATAAAAATCGTATAAGGCTCTCCACTATATGAGTTCCCATACTAAAATGAATACTCAACCATTTCCATTTTCGATATAAATACAAATGAATAGTGATTCCCCATGTAGACACTTCTTATCCAAAGATAACACAACCAAAATTAAATACAAATTTTGAATTTTTCAATGAACTAAACAGCCTAATCTACAACCATTATTAAATATTTTACTAATACTATCTAAATCACACCATCAATTTAAACTTCTTAAGTCATTATTATTACCCATGCTTCCCATACCAAACTAAATTTAAAAATATATCCATAAGGCTTTACCAAGAAATACACTTCTCAAACAAATCATTCAATCACGAATAAATGATCTCTAAAAAACTCCCAAATTAAAAACAAATTCAATCTCTCCACCAAATTTTATAATAAAATTAATACTTTTCTCATTACACATAGATGCTCAGCTTTAAATAAATCATAGTCATCAAAAAAATATTCATAAAATAAACTCATTTATTTAAGAATTATTTCAATGTAAATAGTTAGTCTATTATATGACCTACTAACATTTGAACCTTTTAAAATAATTTTATAAACACCCAACATACTCATTAACAATACTCTTCATTTAATTTCCCCTTCAAAGGATCCTAGTATCTTTATTAAATCAACATTATATATAACCTTGTATGCTTATTAAATGAATAAAAAAATTAACAACATACTAAATTACCATTTAAAATAACACTTTAGCATTATCTTTAACAAGATAATCATACCATGGTAAACAAAAATTCATTAGTAAAATAGATCCAAGAAAAAAACCTGCTATAAAAAAAATTATAAATTATAAATTCTCAAATTTTAACCAAATACTAACATGATTTAATCCAGTGAACAAAAAATAAAATTCCTTTATAAATTAAAAAAAACAAACACCCTAACCTATAACTATAATTCTCAAAACAACAATTAAACACTTAATCATGAAAGTTAAACTTTTAACAAAAAACCAAAAATACCCCATTTGATCATGAAATTTAAACTTTTAAACATTTGATCAAGGAATAATTTCACATGTAACTCACATAAATAATCATAATAAATCATATATTTAATTTCAACTTTAATTAATAAGTAATTTTAATTCAATAAATCACAATATTATTGAATTCTACTATCACATCATTTAAAATAAACTAGAGTAGTTAATTATAATCTTGTAGAAGGTTGAGACAATCTACCATATCATATGTCTAAAATTTGTATAAGTATTGGAAACTTGATTCCTCTTATGACCATCGGATATCACGAACCCATCCATAATTAGAAGAAAAAAAACACATTATAACATAAAAAACTCAACCTTTTCACTATAAAATAAAACCTTCAAGAAAATAATATACTCATCATATCAGTTACAATGAAAAAAATAAATCAATGATCCATCAAAAATGAGAGTGATATCACCAATTAAAGTTTAAGAAAGGTAGAGAGATAATTCGAAGGAATAGTCCCAATATAATAGATTTTAGAAGTGAAAATATTATCCTAATTTTAATATTCAAAGATATTTTGAAATATTTTCCTTTAAATAAAATTTATTTCTTCGATAACTTTCTTTACACACAATAATGAGTTTAAACGGAATGATATATACTATTAAATTATTTTTATTTGATGTGAAATTTATTGCCTAACTCTTGGATTGGAGGGTATGAATAATTATAAATAAATTATTAAAAATTATTATTTATATATTTATAAAATTAATTCCTATGTTTTAAATTGGTTTGAAATCAAAATAAAATCATTTGAAGGTAAAAAAGAATACATTTCTACAAAAATGTTTGTATGTGCATGATGTTTTTTTATCTTAATAAATTAAATTAATTTCAATTGATGGATAATTTTAATTAAATTTTTAGGTAATATATTCAATAAAATATTTTAACATTCATTTAACAGTTTTTACATGGAAATGAATGAAGGTAAACTTGGTTTTATTCTTAAAACACACTTTGCTAAAAATGGTTTTATTTCATTTTGTGCACTTATTTTAAAATTAATTTCTACCACTAATAGAAATTGAATCTTGTAAATTTGATTCTATATTTTTAATTATAAAAATTAATATTATGTAATAATTTCAACTTAATTTTTGGTTATTATGAATATTAACCAAGGTGAAAATCTATTATTATGGTAAAGGTTAAAAGGGGTTAACGAGGAGTTAAACTAAAGAGATAAGTGTTAAAATGTCCTAAAAATTTATAAATCATATTGGATGAATATATTTTGATTATATCTCATCCTGTCTTAAAAATAATTCATAATTCCCACCCTAGAAAGATATCATAATGAGGGGAGAGAGATAGTGATTGCCTGTGTCCCGCCTCTAGAAGGCCCTGGGTTGATGACTAGCATTGAGGGTATAATAAACATGCATATGGAATGAATTAACATCTAGGAGAACATGTGGAAGAGAGAGATAACATGTATAAAACAAAAAACACCTAATTATATATATATATATAATAAATCTCAAATGAAAACAAGCAATGAATACAGTACTATAACAACTAAAAGGAAAACTACAAGTATCAAAAAGGTAAAGATGATAGGAACTATGAATCCCAAACAACACATGTTAAACCCAAAGCTAGTAATATCTATCCAATCACTAACCTTATCCAACTAACTTGAAAAATGGTTTATATATATAGGTTTATAATAATAGTATACTCTATATAATCCTACCAAGATCCTCTCATGAAAAATATAAATAAATCACGCTAAAGCATAGTGAACAATAGTGAAACTAACTCTTCACCTAAGTAGGAATACTAAGTTACCAACCTCACCATGGACATATCTCCCCAAGTATCACTTAAAAGAGAGTATATAAAATAATGATAAAACATCAAGGGTAACCTTCTCCTGCTTCCCTACTAGTTTTTTTCTCTACCCCAACATCGCATGTCCTAATACATCACTCTCCCAAAGTAAGCCTGCCCGAAGACACCTGGGCAAGGAATCACAACATGCACCTCATGCATCACATAACCACACCATCCAATATCACATATCCACATATAGTAAACAAGTGGATTCTGAGATCCACCATATCCCATATGATAGATATCAAACAACGAGTATTATAAAATAAGCTATTACAGACCATACATTGAGTAAGTACTCAAGATATCATAGCCTATTCACATTATACCTATAATAATCCTTTGGATACTATATATAGTAATACATTTATGTGAAATAACCAAAATCCATAATATCCATCTACACACATATATGGGAAATTAATCGTTGTATATACCCGCACAAGTAACCACCAAGAGACGAGACTGGGGCCAGAGGGGGTAGTCATTCATCCATCCTCCCACTGGAATGTTGGGGAAAAACCTTCCCAGAGTCCATTGGGTGTCATTTTACCTAAATGAAATGGGTGGGTAATCATATGAAATAATATAATATACATTATATAATATAGATTACAACCACACTATGGGAATAACTTAGTATTAGACTCAACTGCATCTAACATTGCTTGAACTCCCGGCCGCCACTACTAAGAGCAGATATCCTATAAGCACATAGGAACATAAAAAGGATACATTAATTACTTATTTCCTTTTTATTATTTCCTTCAATTAATTAATTCATTATCTATAAATTAACCATTAACATTATTCTATGTTACATTACATTGAATTCCACTAATCATTAGAGTAAATTCCATGCCTCCAGGAATAATCCAAACCAATTTCATGGTTTATCAAGATTAAAAACTTTTAATCATTTGAAAATCATCATCAACCAACCTTGTGGGTTAAACATTTATTTATTAATTTACATAATTCCATATCCAAGTATTCTTGGAAAACCATCCTAATCTACAACCAAAATAAAACATGCAACAAATCACCTCTATATTCCTCAAGTAGTGGGGAAAGTAATGCATATAAACCAGAAACATGTCCATTGTCCATTAAATAGATTCAAAATAGAGCATACCATATCTTTAAATCACATCAATGATTAAGGCCAGATTTAACTCATTACATCACCTATGGGGCCATCCCCAACACTCACATGAATATATCGATGCATCACTCCATCACAGGTATCATATTCATCCAAATCATCTAGGCCTCCCTACCCCATATTAGAACATTCATCCTAGGATCAGTTATCCCAGGCTCACATCACATCTGATCTTCCTCACCCCATATCATACACTATACCTCCAGGCTCAGTTGTATCATGATCATAATACAAGGATCATATCCAAAGAACATAATAAGAAACAAACAAGTAGTCAACATGGAAATTGGGCCCTCAAAACAAGGCATTCAACCTTCTCATGAAAACGAACTCTCGTAGCTCCAAAAAAATACACTTGACCTTTTCAAGTAACTTGAAAATCAAGACATATTAAATTATGTTTATCATGAAACTAGTTCTTATTCAATATTTAATTAACTAATTCATTTATTAATAGGTTCTAACTATGGGCAACATAAATCATAAACTATAACAAACTATCAAAGGAAAAACGTAACCTTAGAATTTATTCTAGCTTCAAAAAACCTAGAAATGTGCCATTATCAATTAAAATTCATTTTAAATTATTATCAAAAATCATTATCATACTTTAGGTTTATTAACCAATTTCAATTAAACGTGAATTCTTTCATCAATTTGATCAACTTAAAATTATATTAACCATTGGATTACAAAACATGCCTCATATTTAATTATTATTAAGATAATTAATTATTAATTAATTATTGATTTATGTAATTTACCAATTTCTATCAATAACAACATGTTAATCCATATCATAAACAAACGTTCTAACAAGAAACGCATAGATGTCACACTATCTAGAAAATCATGAGGCAAACTATTATCATGGAAATATCATCGCTATGTGATCATTATCCAATTACTTTAATCCAATTCAAATGATTATTATGTTAATTCCATTTCCATCCAAAGTTCCAAATCATGACTAATTTATGATTTCCTAAAAACAAAATAGAATCAATGAATCCCCTACCTCAAAATTTTTCAACGTTCTTTGCACAAGAATAGACCATGTTAATGATCTCCAATCATCTCCCCTATAAGAACTACATCCATCCAAGGATTTTGTGGCACAACTGAACAAAAAAACCAAGAGAAACCCCATTAAAAACATTGGATATGGTCCACCATCCGATGTAAAGGTAAAACTAGAGGAAATAATATCAAATCAGAAGAATCCTATAGAAAATTATGGAAGAATGCACCTTGGATCACCACAGATTGTCATGGATCAAAGGATGAAGGCTAAGGATTGATCCCCATCAAAGGAATACCAAAAAAACCTAGATGGGATCCATCAGTCACCTAGATTTGGGATAATTCCTATGGTTTTTGAAACCCTAGTGGCTGAAAACTTTTATAAAATCACTTCACAGGAGATTTACACAACATGTAAACCATTTAAACATCATGTAAATGTCAAGAATCAGTTTTTACCAACAAATTAATCACTTAGAGGATTTTAGCCCCAAATTAATCCACATAATGCATCACCCCATGAACCTTCCTTAAAAATCTATGAACCACACTTATATGGAATGTAATCTTTACACGGCATGTATTCACCCTAATTCTATAATTTCATAGCCAAAATCCACCAGAACACTTCCAAGCCTCCTTTGAGAACCATGATCCTAGAAACATGAAAATAGTTTTACCACATTGATCTGGGACCTTACATTATATACCTCTCAAAAAAATATTATCCTTGATAATCCAAACCCAACCTAGAGAGGAAACAAAAAGGTGGTCATCCGAATAGCCACCCCATGTGATACCTCTTAAAAGTATCACTACCATAGGAGCTCAAACACCTCACTAAGAGGAACAAGAGAAAAACCACACAATAGAAAAAAAAAACAACTCCCAACACTCTCCCATAGGAGATACCTATCAAACAGGATCAAATTTACAATAGAAAACAATATAAAACCATATCATAAGATAGAAATGTCTACTTCCACAAGACCAGCATTACAAGAGAATATCTAAACAATAAATAGCTTGGGGTACTGAGTGTGAATTTGTGACTCATGTTCTTGATTACTCTTCTCCATGACATTTTTCCTCTATAAGACACGAACCAAGGTAATAACACACCTACACAACACCTTCTCCTTGAGGTCCTAGATCTCCACAGGCCTTTACACAATGGTCGCATTATCGTCAACATCGATCTTACCCCAATCGATGTCATGAGATTCATCATGAAGATAATGACAGAACTACAACATGTGAAAAACATCATGTATCCAAATTATATATTAGGGAAATTCTATCTAATATTCCATGGCTCCAACATGATTCATCACCTCTAAAGGCCCAAAAAACTGAGGAGAAAGCTTACTCTCATAATGAAACCTTCCCTAACTGTGATGGAGAGTTACCTTCAGTAACACATGATCTCCAATACTGAACTCCATATGCATGATCCAATTATCAACATAGGATTTCTAATTATCTCGTGTTGGCTTCATCCTCTCACAAATTACCTTAACCATCTCTACCATATTCTATACTAGTTTCAGTCTGAGAATTGCAGCCTCTCTGACCCCAGTACAACACAACAAACAAAGGAAAGGTTGGTCGTACAAAGATTCAAATGGAACTATACCAATGGTGGAGTAGAAAATATTATTTGAAGTAAACTCGACCAAGGGAAGGTACCTTATCCATGAAACTCAAAAATATAGGACACAAGAGTACAACATGTATTCAATAGTCTAGATGGTCTGCTCTTTCTGACCATATTTTTGTGGATGAAAATTAGTTTGAAGGCATAAATAAGAACCAAAATCATATTAGAGACCTCTCCAAAGACTATAGGTAAAACAAGGATCTCAATCAAAAATGATCGTCCTCATAACTCTTTAAATTCTCACCACATCCTCTAGATACTTCCTTGAAAAAAAACTCCACTGATATCAACTCTCTATTTTCTATAAGGTGGGATGATTTTGTAAAATGATCCACTATCACCTATATAGAATCATATCCTTCCTGATCTAGAGGTAAACTGGTAATGAATTCCAATGATATGTCCTCCAACTTTCATTAGGTAACATCTAACGGCTGTAGAAACCCTCCGAGAACACAGTGCTCAGCCTTCACCTTCGGGCATACCAAACATTGAGATGAAAACTCTAAAACTAAACACTTCAACCCAGGACACCGAGAATGACCTCTCAACATTTGTTACATCTTTTTCACATCAGGTTTTACCACCAAATGAAAACTATGGAACTTCTGAAGAATCATCTCACACATCGTCGAAGGAATGAAAATCATTTCCTATATAACACCTGGTGTTGTCCATCCTTAGACCAACCATCAAGGGCATTTCCAAAAACAACTTGGTATCTCTAGACCTCCACCTTGGAATCCCCAAACCAGGACTCCACCACCTGCTTCACCAAATATGATTACACTATCATATAGAAAAGAAAACATCTTCCTCAAACCTCTCCCATATCAAGATGCATCTCTAAGATCTTTTCCAACACTCTCTAGGAATACCCAAATTCACACACGACATCACTATGTGACTTCTTACTGAACTCATTAGTAATTACATTTACCTTTATTAATGTATATGAAATCTAAAAATCCTAATCCTGTAATAATTCCACCCATCGATGTTGATTCAAGTTCAAGTCATGTTGGGAGAAGACATACCTCAGGCTCTTATAAACAGTAAAAACCAAAAAATGCTCACTGATGAGGTAATATTTCCATAAATTCAAAGAAAACACCACTGCTACTAACTCAAGATCATGGGTAGCATAGTTACTCTCTTGGAGGAGTAACTTTCAATATCTATAAGAAATAACTAACCCCTTCTAAATATGAACATAGACCAAGACAAGATGTGAAGCATTATAGAAAATTTCAAATTGAACTCTCTCAGCTGGAAAACAAAGAACTCGAGTGTTGAACAACTTATTTAAATACTAAAAAGCTTCATGACATTGGTCAGTCCATAAGAATACCAGATACTTTCAAGTCAAGGTTGTCAAAGGAGTGGTGACCTGAGAGAAATTGGCTATGAACCACTTGTAATATCCTACAATATCAAGTAAACTCCACACTTCTAACACTATCTTGGGGGATTCTAAAGAAAAAAATGCCTCTATATTTGAAGGGTCCATAGAATGAATATCTAGAAAATGACTGTTGGCAATCGAAATATTATCCTAAATTGTAACATCTTGGATTTTCCATATATTATATTTGGATATTATATGGATTTTTTTCAAGACCAGGTGTTGAGACACTATATGATTCTGAGGTCTGGTGTGCCCGAAATAAATGTTTTAAATATATTAAATGTATTAAATAGAATGCTTGGGTAGTTTTACTAAAAACAGGAATAACATACGAACGGAGGTCCAGATCAGAAATTTGAGGTCACCGTTGAGTTTAAAACACGGGTTTTACCCTAGGCATGACATAATCTTTTTTGACATGATCCATTAGTAAAAAAATCATCATGGGAATAATTAAATGAAATAAATTAAATAATTTCTTTATTTTTTTTAGTTATTGATGCAGAGATTATTTCTCCTTTAAATTCACGATTATAGAATTTCCTTAGGGTTGTCCACTCAAACCCTAGATATTTAGACAAACCATTGGAGATATTTTCTTGGTAGACGATGACAGATTGGGATCGGATCATGGATCATCATGAAAACAGAGTCCATTGAATTTATCAAAAATGAAAACCTAATTTTTCTTCATCAAAGATCTATCCAAAATCTATGTAGGATGTTGTGATTTTTTATTTTCCATCCCGTTCTTCAATCCTGGGTGAACATGGATCAATTCCATGAATATAATTGATTAATGCATAATTGGTATATTTAATTTGATGGAGTTATTTAATTATTCATTTATTTATCCCTCTTCATTCATCCTTTCTATGATAATGAATCAAGTCCAAACAGACAACATCCAAGGTTTTTTACTCACCTTTTTGGCTTATGGATTTCTTCCCCCATTCTTTGCATGTTCATCAGGTGTTTTCTTTTGGACCACAGTTCGATAAATACCCAATATTTGATCATTTATCGATCGTTCTTTGGAACAAAGGATCAATATAGTGGGTTAGGTTCAAGACCTATGGTGTGATCAAGGTGCGATGATAGCAGCGATGATCGATGGTGGATCAGATCAGATTTGTGGTTTCCATTTCACCTAGTTTTGGTAAACGAGGATGAAAAGCTAGATGGATGCTTTTTTGAGTGGATCAAGGACCCGAATCCAAGATAGAAATGACATAAAGGACTTTACAACCATAGATATATATGATATGGAAAGGGAACCGGATTTGGAAAGGCACATGATAATGTAAAATAAGATCTAGAAATCCCAAGCAACACGGTGTGTACTTCAGGTTACAAGTCAGGTGGGGCTCCTAGCTGCGACACAAGGGTTTCGTCCAGAGTTAAGGATCACGTGGAATGTGACCCCTATCACACGGCATGTGACACCTTCCATGTGACTCAGTGTGTACTTCAGAGAGTACACAGACATGGGTAAAAGTATACAACCAAATGGCATGTCGTGTACTTGTACACAGACACGACTTGGTGTGCATGGGATGGTACATGGACATGACCACTATACACAGACATGTCCTAGTGACACAGGTATGATATCATGTGTCTATACACACCATTTACTCCTTCTATATTTTGTGTATATTGAGACTACATTTTGTGTGAGGCTCTTCCACACGGGCAGACATGGGGATAACTGGACACACAGTGTACCCCCTAGTACACACCGTGTACCCCCTTAAAGAGTGCTTGTATCTCTTTGTTTTCTTAGTTTCGACCAATATATGTTGATTGTGCTTCCCTTAGACCTTTCCTTTGAGGGTATAGTGTGACATTACATCCATATCATAGGACTGTGATCCCCTCTAGAGGTCAAGTCTCAGATAGAGTTGTGGTGTCCCTCTATGAAACTAAAATGAGATCCTTTTTCATCCTTTGTTCCCTGGTGGGGTTTGTCGAATTGGTATGACCTCCCTAAGAAAGGCACTAATCCTCCATCTATTAGGCCATATTGGTAGGGTTTTTGGTATCATTGATATATGATCCCCTTCATACTGGGTTGATCCAGATTGGATTCATGGTGTCCCCCAGCGATTGTGAGCATGACCCCCTATTTGTGTATCAAAGTCTTCTTAGACCAATGATCTTTAATTAGGTGGGGCCCAATGAGATATACCTCTTCATCGAGTGTCTTTGATAATAGTATGGATCTTGGAGTGGATTCTCCCAAAATGAGCATTTCTTTGAGTAGAATCCTGTGGTTGGAAGTTGGTTATGACCACCTGGTGGTGTGGTGTATTTCCTTAGTATATCTGGGTGTTTCTGTTATAAATTTATTTTTATATATTTTATTCAATTGACTATACCTGGTGCTTCGTGTTTAGTGTTTTCAGGGTGTCCTACTGAGTATTTTTATACTCACCCCTACATGGGTTTTTCCAACACATGTCATGTCTTATATAGATAATGGCCCATTTGATGGTTTATTAGGAATACATGGAGTGGTTAGAGCATAGATGGAGCTCGATAGACCAAGGTGTTTTACTAGGAGATTTCATTTGACTTATTCCTTTCCCTTGGAGTAGGTTGGAATTTTACATATTTTGGTTGGGCTTCTATTTGGCCCCATTTTTCTACTTTTAGTACTTTTACTATCATACTCTAATGTGGGATATTATATATATGAATGAATTGTTTTATTTGTTTTATATTTCATAATTTTGTGGGCTTGGATATGTGTGTTTGGATACAAATATTTTAGGCTAATGCCTCTCATATTTTGGATATGCCTACTCATTGTTGGCCGCCAGCCCTTGGCCTATTTGATGTGGGATTAAGGTAGTCACGGGTTAGACCTCGGTGGGTTAGGTAGTGGTATCAAAGAATTAAATTATACCTTAAGACTATATTTGGTGATATTGTTTTGAGATGACAGTGTTTAGTTTTTCAAGTTTGGATTTTAGGCCAGGGACATCAGTGTTGGTGCAGCGGCTGATGTATTCATACACCGTGACTCTGATTACCTGCCTTTTGACTCGGTATATGTAAACTTTAGTTGTAGGGAAAAGTTTTGGTACATTCATCATATAGTAATGGTTGTGTTTTACACATCCTTATTGATTCTTGTCCCCAGATATACTCTTCTGATCATTTTACATCTTGTTTTAATTTTAATATGCCTCTACCTAGACAACCATCAATGATTCCACTATGTGATCATGAGGATGATCCACCTCGTGAAGAGGAATCAGTGTAGAGGAATGTACTATTTATAGATCCTCCAAGTGATTTACCATTTATAACACCACCCATTAAGAAGCAGCTAGAGTGGGCAGTACCAACTAAGTATGCATTCAGGTTGAGTGCATTCCACAAGTTTTAGAGGTGGTGACCTCCTAGATTTTATGGTGAGCTAGACCCCTAAGTGGATGAGGACTATCTAGAGGTAGTCACTCATGTTTTCCACTTGTGAGGACACCAGATGATCAGATGGCAGTTCTCACAGTGAGTCTTCTCTAGGGCTATATTTGTTGATGTTGGAGCTTGGTGACTTAGTCATACAATGAGATATCTCTCTCCTGGAAATACTTTGAGAATCTATTCAAAGAGGGGTTCTATCCAGTCTTGTTGTGACTGGTGCGCATATAGGAGCTTCTGCATCTATAGTAGGGAAATATGATTGTGGTGGATTACTCCGTGATGTTTACTAATATCTCACTTTACTCCTTAGATATGGTGTGGGTCATATATTTAGAGATTAGAACTTTGAGCGTAGATTGATTTAGGATATCAAGGCTTTAGTGGTATCCCTTTTCATTCCCACCTATGTTGAGGTGCTTGAGAGAGACTTGTTAGTGGATAGATTTCTGGCGGAGCAGACACTAGTAGTGGTAGATAGAAATGGGAACCCAGTAGCTAAGACCTCATCAGCAGGTATCTAACATCAGTCACAGGGATCCAGGAATGTCATATACTTCATGAGGTGATCCTAAGACTCATGTACAGTGGTGAAAATATCTCGGGGTGGCTTGAATTATCTGAGGGAGAGACAGTGTTTCTCCCACATTGGTCAGGGACATCTGACATGAGATTGTCTGACACACTATATAGTTGATCCTGAGATGGTCAAGGGACTACCAAGATAGAGATGGATAAAGGTTCATGGTGGTCTATAGGGTACCAAATGTGGTAGAGGGTATGGTAGTGTAGTAGGAGGTGATTGAAGGTTTCATCTATTACCACCACCACCCCTCGATGGTCTACACTAGGCTTAGGGATTAGGTGGGTAGGGATGAGTACATATGTAATCTATGGAGTCATATGACCTCGAGACTCCAAGGATGATTCAAGGTAAGATCAATGTCTTTTCTAATTTAGTTTTTGTATTGATATACATAGGTTTTATCCATTCCTTCCTTTCCAATTCTCTTTTTTGAAACTTAGAGATTCTGGTTGGGCAATACTCAACCCTTATAGTTGGAGACTCCGATAGGGGTGACTTAGCAATTACACACTTGTGATGACAGTGTGTATGATGCTTGGAGGTGAGAGTTTTGTATGGGATATCTTAATTGTAGAAATGACTCCTTACGATTTCATATTATTTATGGAATTTCTATCCAAATTTCATTCCTAGATTTATTGTTTTGGGTGGAGAATGAAATGTGTCTGTAGTGAAGGAATGAGGTTTTCCTTTGTGGGTGAAAAAGAGACCTTGGCAGAGCAGTATGAGTTTGTGTATAGGAGAGAGTAGGAAAATACTCACCAGTTGTCTAACATGAATATTTGAGGAGTATATTCTTTGGGTTACCATTTTCTTGTGGTAGTGGTGGATTATGAGGACATCTTTCCTAAAGATGTACTAGGTGTACCTACCCTCCAAGAAATAGACTTCTACATCGACTTGCATCCTAGGATGGAACAGATATCTACACCATCATATCAAATGGATCCCATATATATTTGATAGATGAGGATTTAGAAAGAGGGCTTATAGGAGGGAGGATTTTTGAGACCCAATGTTTCCCCCTAGGAAGCCATAGTGTTGTTTTCTAGGAAGGCGGATGAGATCTTGAGGTTATCTATAGATTACCAGTGCTTGAATCAAGTGATTGTGAAGAATAATTATCCACTACCGAGGATCAATGTCCTATTTAATTAGTTGATAGGGGTGAGATAGTTCTTGAAGATTGTCCTCAGATTCGTCTATCACTAGATGTGAGTACAGTATGATGATATACCAAAGGGGGCATCTAGATGTCGTTATAGTTACTATGAGTACTTGGTGATTTTCTTCATCATGATGAATACCCTAGAAATTTTCATGGGAATCATGAATTGAATGTTTCAGACTTTATTAGACTGGTTCATGGTTATATTCATCAACAACATCCTAGTTTATTTGGCATCTGAGTAGGAGCACGCAAGACATTTGAGGATGGTCCTGGACACACTTTGAGAGCACCATATTTACAGGATGCTGTACAAGTGTTGGTATTGGATTTTAGAAGTAAACTTTATGGGAAACATCATCTCAGAGGATGGAGTAGTAGGGGACCCAATGAAGGTTAGGGTAGTTCTTTCTTGGAAATCACCCAATAGTGTTACCAAGGTGTGAAGTTTCTTTGGGTTGGCAGGGTACTATCAAAGGTTTGTAGCCAAATTCTCTAGAGTTGCATCACCCTTTATAGCTTTGAGTTGAAAGGGTAATCCTTTTGTGTGGATGGAAATATTCTAGCAGTGCTTTCAAGAGTTGAGATGGATGTTGATGATTGCTCCCATCTTGATATTTCTAGAGGAGGGTGTTGAGTACATAGTGTTCTATGAGGCATCAGGGACTAGACTTTTTTGTGTTCTAATGCAGAGGAAAGTAGTTATTGCTTATATTTCATGCTAGCTGATACCACATGAGTAAAACTACACAACCTACAATCTTGAATTAGCAATAATAGTCTTCAATTTGAATATGTGACGACACTACCTAATGGGAAAGTGGTTTATAGTTTACTCTAACCAAAAGAGTCTCAAGTATATATTCTCTTAGAAGGATCTTAAATTGATATATAGTCGATGGATAAAGTTCCTCTAGGAATATGACTTCAATATTTTCTACACTTCTAGGAAGAGGAATGTAGTGGTAGAATATCTCATTAGGAGATATTATTCTCAGTTGTTGACTGAGGTGTTGAAGTAGTTATTGTAAAGACCCAGAATTTCCATAATTTTTTTTAAATATATGGGAATTTTAAAACTCTGCGAAAATTGACGGTGCATGATTTTGAAGCCCGATGTGCCCGGAATAAATTTATGAACTTTTTTTGGGTACGTTCAGCAAACGTACGAGTGGGTTTTTCTAACATTTGAACTGGTGCTCGCAATTGAAATTTGAGGTCATTGTTGAACTTGCAGCGTTGGTATTCACTTAAAGAGACCTTCACCTCGAACGCAGTGGGTCGAGAGTGAAAGATAGTTTTTGTGTTTTTTTTTAAAGAATGAAATAAATAAAAATGTTAACATTTTTATTTTATTTGTTGAAACCCCTCAAAAAGAGTTATGGTGGTGGGGACCACCTGAGCCTAAACCTCCCATGTGGATGTTTGAGGTGGGCACCACCTAAACTAACCCCCATTTTGAATTTAGGGGTGGGGACCACCCGACCCCTCTTAATGGGAGAGAAACCTCTCAAATACCCATTAATCCTTTCCTCCCATTAATTGGAGCCAATTAATTATGCCAACGTGGTACAATTAATTGTGCCAACCATTAATTGTGACAACCTTTTAATTTGATAAACTTAAATTAACAAGGGGGATATTTTCACATTTTTGGAGGAATTGGGAGAGGAGAACTATTGGAGGGTTATTCTCTCCAATGAAGAACGTGTTATCCAACAAAGAATGTGCTCCCCAATGAAGAATGCTCTCGCCGATGAGGAACGTCTTCAACAACAACGAACTGACGATCGAGGAAACATCGACGTCGCCGACGTCTGTCTATCCCCAATGACTTTGTCTCTTTCCTCGTGACCTCCGTCGACAAATCTATGAGGTAAATGTTTAGTTTTGTATCAATATATATTCCCATGTTCTTCCCTTCTAAAACAAATAACATGGATCAACTCTCTAACTAGTTGATCCATAGATGATTTCTTTTGTGGGTTTGGGAATAATCATTGTGGTAGGTTGTAGGGTGGTTGTTTGAATTTCTTCCCCTTAACCATTCTTGATAATTCATCATAAAATTAGGAAGATATTATAGTTGCTTGTTACCGCTCTAACTCGGAGAGTGCGGGCCAAACAAACATGGCCCGACCTCTCCGCAAATCTTGTGTTTAAATTGTTGTGTTCTTCGTGATGGAGGAGGATGGCAACCAACCTCGGTGGGGCATGAGAATGGTGGCCGGAAACACCACTGGCCACGATGAAGGCGATGACACTACCCTACGGCCACCGCGTTGCCCGCGGTCTCCGCCGCCCTGCGGCCTCCGCTGCCCCGTGGCCTCACGTCGTCTGCTACCTTCGCCACCTGGCGGCCCTCGGTGGCCCCCATAACCTCGCCTCCCAACATCCCTCTACAAACTTTCCACCCCGTGGCCCCCATGGACTCACCTCCCCACAACCATCATGGCCCCCACAGCCTCTCCACCCTCACAGCCTCTACACAGCTCTCATGGCCTCACGCTGCTCCACACCGCCCCGCGTCGCCCAGGCCGGACCGCCCAGCGTGGTCCGGGCCACCCACCGCTGGTCGGGCCAGACCCAGAAGGTCGAGCCAGGTCAACCCAAGCTGGGTTGGCCCAGGCTGGTTCGGGATGGGTCGGTCTGACTGGGTCAGACCGGACCTGGACCCACTTTGACCCATTTATGCTCTTTTGGCCAAAACTTTGGCACCGGATGTCTGTTTGAAAAACTATCTATGGTACCAGAAACCCTAGAGCGAGATAGTCCCTTTGGTATACCCCACTTGAGATTTGGATAAAGTCTAGATATGGTTGGTTTGGATCGAGCACGAATCCAACCGGGCCCTCGGGACAAAAAGGCTAATAACTTACAAATCGGGCGTCTGATTGACGTACCGTTTGTTGCGTTGAGACCCCTAAGAAGTGGCAGTCCTTTGGGTTACTTCATCATGGGACTTCATGGTAGTTGGAGTATCAACCAGTGGATTGAGGAGAGGACCCTCTCAGAGAAGATAAAGCTTAGTGCGGGAACCCAATAACTAGTTGTGTCGTGAAGAATGAATAGTTATCTTGTGTGGGTCATCACCGAGCGATCTTGTGTGGGTGAGAACCGAGCGATCATGTGTGGTTCAGCACTAAGCGATCCTATGTGGGTCAGCACCTAGTGATCCTATGTGGGTCAACACCGAGTGATCCTGTGTGGGTCAGCATCGAGCGATCATGTGTGGGTCAGCACCGAGTGATCCTGTGTGGGTCAGCACCTAGAGATCCTATGTGGGTCAGCATCTAAAGATCCTATGTGGGTCATCACCGAGTGATCCTGTGTGGGTAAGAATTAGAGCCTCTTAACAGAGTAAGATGATTCGGTAGTACATCTAATCACTTGTACTTCTGTACCTAAGTAATACATGGTGTGAGCTGAGTTAGTACCTTTGTGGTATTCTTCTGTGTGGTGTACCTGTGTGGTACTTACCTTTGTGGTGTTCCTTCCTTTGTGGAATAGTTGAGCTTTGGGCTTTTGAGTTGGACTCTGTGTTTCCTCATGATTGAGATGGGTATACTTGATAACTTAGGTATATGTATGGGCATATACCTAAGTAGGGTTGTCACTGGTTTACATGCTTTGTGGTTTATCCTTTATGGGTTTTGTGAGACCTTGAGGGTCTCGGGGTCCCTATTGCGTATTGTTATACTCACCCCTACATGGTCTATGCCCGCACCTTGTTGTATTTGGTGCAGACGATGGACAGTGTTGATCGAGGCTGAGGGTACCAGGGCTAGACGGGGCCCGGAGGTGGATCATACGTCGTGATGGTACGCAGAGGAGACAAACGAATGTGGAGTGCTGAGGAGGCGATCTGTACCTACCATTCAGGTAGGAACCTCAGAGGATGACCTAGTAGCTTCCTTTCTTTTTCTTCAGTTGTATTGTATTTCAATTGTACTTTTACCATTACTATTGGGCTTGTATTCTCTCCCCTTTTTATTCTTAGCACTCTTTTTTCTATACAATTGACTTGTGTTCGTATCTTGTTGTGTGCTTGGTTGTGTGTGTTTATAGGTTATAAAGGAAATGCCTTACCGGTTTTAGGTAATATGCCTTTCGGTGCTAGTTGCCAGCCCCTGGCCTATAGAAGGTGGGTTTGGGGTAGTCACGGCACGAGCCCTGGGGGACAGGTCATGACAAATTGGTATCAAAGGAGTCGGTTCTACCGTAGAACATAGGACTCTGATATTTTTTTAACAGAAATAGTGTTAAGTGTAGTGAGTGTGGTTATCAGTTTAAGGAATCCAGTGTTAGTGCGGCAGCCGACGTATCCATACACGAGGACCCTGACTTCTGATTTCGGATGCAGTGCACAAAAACACTGATCGCATGTGTGTTTTGAAAATTTTTCTTTGTGATCTCTTTGAGTCAGCTCACCAGGTATAACTTATTAATTATAGTACACATGTTTCTTTTTAGGATGCCTCCATGTAGACATCCACCTAGGGTTCTAGATATAGTACGCACTGATAGCCCACCGAGCAACAAGGCCTCGGTGTAGGGCCCTCTTCCAGTAGAGGCACCAGCAGTACCATTACCCGTTGGGCCACCGATGCCACCGGCCCCAGCAGCATATGGTGCACGCCGCTTGAGCGCATTGCCCGAGTTCCAGCACCATATGCCACCCAAGTTTAGGGGAGATATGGACCCATAGGCATCTAAGTATTGGCTAGAGGTCGTTGTGAGAGTCTTCTGACTAGTAGGGTCACCAGACGATCTCATGGTGATCCTTTCTGCTAGTCTTCTACAGGCAGCAGTAGGCAGATAGTGGAGCATGATGCTCTAGATTCATGACAAGGTGACACTCTTCTGGGTAGACTTTGAGATCCTGTTTCGGGCAAAGTTTGTTCTAGTGACTCTTTGCACAGTGCGCATACAGAAGCTTCTTCATCTGCAGTAGGGCAGCATGATTATGGATCAGTACTCAGTGAGGTTCACTGATCTCTCATGATACTCCACAGATATGGTGCGGGGCCCATTATTCAAGGTTCATAACTTTGAGTAGGGGCTCATGTGAGATATCAGAGCTTCAATGATTTCTCTTTGCATCCTGATGCAGGAGGGGTGTTAGAGAGAGCCCTATTAGTGGAGAGTTTCCTTGCTGAGCAGTCACCAGCAGTGAGACCCACCATCAAACATCATGTAACGGAGTCTTTTGTAGCTGGTAGAAAATAGATGTCGTAGAGGTCTAATAGGACCAGACCTACAGGTGGATGACTACATGATTTAGGGTTGGTTGTGCGGGGCACATGAGACAGAGCCAATCATGTGAGGAACATGCAGTGTTATGTATGCGGTGGGCATGGTCACATAGCTCATGACTGTCTAACCCATCATATGGATGATCAAAAGATGGTTGAAGAACTTCCCAGGAAGATATAGAGGTTCGACTGAGGAGGTCCACAGAGAGAAGGAGGACGTGACAGAGGTGTTGTCCATGCAGCTGGCGGTGGGTGAAGATTCGAGATATTACTGCCACCACCACCAGGTGGTCCACCCTGACCATAGGGAGTAGGTGGACAGGGGCGAGCTCAGCTCTAGGAAGCTCAGTCCTATGACCATGGTACTTCGGAGATGATACGAGGTACGATCTGTGTCTACTCCCCCTTAGTTATAGTACTTATAGACATTGGTGCTAGTCATTCTTTTATTGCCACTGCCCTCGTTCAGAGCTCAGAGATTCCGACATAGTCGTTGGCTCGATCATTATGGCTAGAGACTCCTATGGGAGTGGATTCGATGATTACTCACTAGTGTTGGTAGTGTGAGATTACTCTAGGAGGTGAGAGCTTTAGTTGGAATCTCCTTGTAGCGGCGTTGAGTCCTTACAACGACATCTTGGGTATGGAATGGTTATCTACAGTCCATGCTCAAATTGACTATATTAGGCACAAAATGTGGTGTGTCTGCATGGATGGGACCAGTCTTACCTTCCCCAGTGAGAGGGGAGCCTTTGCAGCACAGGATGGACTTACCCGGAGGAGAGTGCAGCCGATCACTCGTCAGTTGGCCAGCCTTACCCTTGAAGCAGTTGATATGGAGATTCTGAGTTATCCTATAGTGGAGGACCAGTACATGGATGTCTTCCCTAATGATGTTTAGGGTATACCTCCTCACAGAGAGGTGGATTTTTACATTGACTTGTACCCTAGGACAGCACTGATATCTACACCATCATATCGGATGGATCCCGTAGAGCTTCGTGAGCTTTGGGTATAGATAAAGAACTTACAGGGGAAAGGGTTCATTCGGCCTAGTATTTCTCCTTGGGTATCCCTGATTTGTTTTCCAAGAAGGCATATAGGATCTTGAGACTTTTTTTGACTATCGGCACCTGAATCAGGTGACCGTGAAGAACAAGTATCCACTTCTGAGGATTGATGACCTATTTGATCAGTTGAAGGGAGCACAGTGGCTCTTGAAGATAGACCTCAGATCAGGTTATCACCAGCTCCGAGTACGATACAAGGATGTTCAGAAGACAGCTTTCAGATGTTGGTACGGACACTACGAGTTCTTGGTTATGTCATTCGGCATGACCAACACTCCAGCAGTGTTCATGGGACTCATGAACAGGATCTTTCATCCATACATTGATCACTTTGTATTAGTCTTCATCAAATACATTATGATCTACTCGGCTACTGAGGAGGAGCATGCCTATCATTTGTAGGTAGTACTGGACACACTCTGAGAGCACCAGCTTTATGGTAAGCTCTTGAAGTGCCAGTTTTAGATCCGAGAGGTTCACTTTCTGGGACATGTCATATCGAAGGCTGGAGTTGCAGTATATCCAGTGAAGATTGAGGCGATACATTCTTGAGAGCCACCCGGGAGTGTGATGGAGTTATGGAGTTTTATGGGTTTGGATGGATACTACTAGAGATTAGTTCAAGATTTCTCCAGAGTTGCAGCACCACTATCAGCATTGATGAGGAAGGGGAAACTCTTCATGTGGTCAGAGAGATGTCAGCAGAGTTTTCAGGAGCTGAGGTAGAGGCTGACTAGTGCCCCTATCTTGAGGCTGCCGGAGGAGGGCGTAGGGTATGTAGTTTACTATGACGCATCAAGGACCGGGCTTGGATGTGTCCTAATGTAGGAGTTAGAATTGATCGCATATGGTTCTCGACAGCTGAGACAGCATGAGCAGAACTACGCTACCCATGACCTGGAGTTCACAGCATTTTTCTTCTCCTTGAAGATGTAGTGAAATTACTTGATGGGTAAGCATTTTATAGTCTACTCTGATCACAAGAGTCTCAGGTATATCTTCTCTCAGAAGTACTTGAACCTAAGACAACAATGTTGTCTTGAGTTTCTCCAATACTATGACTTCAAGATAGTCTATACTCCTGGGAAGGGGAACGTTGCAGCAGATTAACTTAGCTGGAGGTCTGGTATACATCTTATAGGTTAGGTGATAGAGCAGCTGGCCGCTTTGCAGATATCCTTTGGGGATTGGGATGGAGCAACTTTTCTTCAGTCTCTTACAGTCACTCCCACACTTCTTCAATGAGTCAGGGAGGCGTAGTGCGGGGACACTGACTGCGAGACTCGACATTCTCAGATATCCACAGGACAGGCACCTGATGGATTTTCTAAATGTGGGGAGCATGTCATCCTCTTCATAGGATGTACCATGGTACCAGTGTCACTTCTAGAGGAAGTGTTGAGATATTTCCACACATACCCTCTAGTGGTACATCCAAGAATGGAGAATATGTACCAGGATCTCTGACGACAACACTGGTGGATAGGAATTAAGAAAGCAGTTGTAGAGTTTGTCTCTCGGTGCCTCACTTGTCAGC
The DNA here is from genome assembly GCA_963277665.1 of Viscum album. Classification (NCBI taxonomy): domain Eukaryota; kingdom Viridiplantae; phylum Streptophyta; class Magnoliopsida; order Santalales; family Viscaceae; genus Viscum; species Viscum album. The sequence goes on from OY728126.1 coordinate 1,134,032,993, forward strand.
AAGTGAAGACAGAGCATCAAGTACCAGCAGGATTGGTTCATACTTTGAAGATACCAGAGTGGAAGTGGGATGGGATATCTATGGACTTTGTAACAGGACTTCCACAACATCCAGGGGTCATGACTCGATTTGGGTGATTGTCGACCGACTCACCAATTCATCTCACTTCCTACTGATCAGAAAGCAGGATTCAGTAGAGATCCTAGGACGCCTCTATGTACATGATATTTTGCGGTTACATGGATTAACCTCAACAATTGTCTCCGATCGTGATGTACATTTTACTTCCCAGCTATGGAAGGGGTTACATGAGGCTTTCAGGATGTAGCTTCATTTGAGCACCACCTTCCATTCGTAGACGGATTTCCAGACTGAACGGACCATTCAGACCCTTAAGGACATGATGCAGGCTTGCTTCCTCGACTTCGGTTGCATCTGGGAGGATCACTTGCCTTTAGTTGAGTTTTCATACAACAACAGCTATCACTCCACCATTGGGATGACACCTTTTGAGGCGTTGTACGGGCGACCTTGCAGATCACCTTTGTGCTAGACTGACCCAGGGGAGTTAGCACTAGTGGGACTAGAGATGGTATGGGCTACCATAGAGAAAGTGTAGATCATCCAGGAGTAGATGAAGACTGCACAGAGTAGGCATAAGTCTTATGTCGATAGGAGACGGATACCTCTAGAGTTCGAGGATGGTGACCACGTCTTTCTATGGGTCTCACCTCGATGAGGTTTGTGGAGATTTGGCCGAGGTGGAAAGTTATCTCCAAGGTTCATCGGACCTTTTCAGGTCCTCAACAGAGTTGGAGAGGTGGATTACCGCTTATAAATTCCCCCTCAATTGCACCAGGTGCATGACGTCCTCCACATATCCCAGCTGAGGAGATACGTACACGACCCTTCTCACATCATTAAAAATGGAAAGCTAGATGTCGACCATGGGGAGAATTTTATGGAGGTTCCAGTTGAGATTGAGGATCGACAGGAGCGAGTCCTTTTTGGATGGTTGATACCTCTGGTGCGCATTCGTTGGCAGCATCAGAACCTCCATGAGAACACATGGGAGCGAGAGGCTCAGATTCGTGCTTAGTACCCCCACTTGTTTCCTTACTTTTTTTGTGGCTTACAGGGATTCAAAGACCTAAGTTGGGGATAATGTAAAGACCCATAATTTTCATGTAATTGTTTTTTAAATATATGGGAATCTTACGAGTCCACAAAAATTAACGGCGCATGATTTCGAGGCTCAGTGAGCCCATAATGAATTCCTGAACTTTTTTTCAGGTACGTTCAGTAAACATACGAGCGGGTTTTTTTAACTTTTTAATCGGTGCTCGGAATTGAAATCCAAGGGCACCGTTGAACTCGCAGTGCCGGTATTCTCTTAAAGAGACCTTCACCTCGACTGCAGTGGGTCGAGATTGAAAGATAGTTTTTGTGTTTTTTATGAAAGAATGAAATAAATAAAAATGTTAACATTTTTATTTTATTTGTTGAAACACTTCGACATGGGTTATGGTGGTGGGGACCACCAGAGCCTAAACCTCCCATGTGGATTTTTAGAGGTGGGGACCACCTAAACTAACCCCCATTTTGAATTTAGGGGAGGGGACCACCCAACCGCTCTTAATGGGGGAGAAACCACTCAACTCCCCATTAATCATTTCCTCTCATTAATTGGAGACAATTAATTATGCCAACGTAGAACAATTAAATGTGCCAACAATTAATTGTGCCAACATTTTAATTTGATAAACTTAAATTAACAAGGGGGATATTTTTATATTTTTTGTGGAATTGGGTGAGGAGAAATATTGGAGGGTTATTCTCTCTAACATAGAATGTGTTCTCTAACAAAGAACGCACTCCCCAACGAAGAACACTCTCGCTGACAAGGAACATCTTCAATGAAAACAAGCCGATGATTGACGAAATTTCAACATCATTGACATCTATCTATCCCCAATGACTTCCTCTCTTTCCCCGCGACCTTCGTCGACAAATCTCCAAGGTATGGGTTTAGGTGCGTATGATTATATATTCACATGTTCTTACCTTCTAAAACAAATAATGCAGATCAACTCTCTAACTAGTTGATATGCAGATGATTTCTTTTGCGGGTTTAGGAATAATCATTGTGGGAGTTTATAGAATGGTTGTTTGAATTTATTCCCCTTACCGATTCTTGATAATTCATCGTAAAATCAAGAATAGATTATATTTTCTTGCTACTGATCTAATGTGGAGAGTGCGGGCCAAACAAACATGACCCGACCTCTCAATAAATCTTGTGTTTAAATTTTTGTATTCTTTGCAATGGAGGAGGATGGAAACCAACCTCGGTGGGGCACGAGAACAGTGGTTGGAACCACCGCCGACCGTGACGAAGGCGATGACGCAACGGCACCGCCCCGCGGCCACTGCGCCCCCCGCGGAGTCTACAGCCCCGCGACCTCGCCCCTTCTGCGACCTTCTCCACCCAGCGGCCCTTTGCGGCCCCCACGGCCTCACTGCCTAGCAGCCCTCATAGCCTCGCCGCCCAGCAGCCCTCTGCAGCCTTTGCGGCCTTCGCTGCCCACCGGCCCTCCACGACCCCCATGGCCTCGCCTCCTCGTGACCCTCTGTGGCCCCCACGGCCTCACCACCCCGCGGCCCCCACGGTGTCGCCACCCAGTGGCCCTCAAAGGCCCTCGTGGCCTCGCCACCTTGCGACCCTCTATGGCCCCGGCGGCCTCACCACCTTACGGCCCTCTACGGCCCCCGAGGCCTTGCTACCCCGCGGCCCTTCGCGGGGCCTGTGGCCTCACCGCCCTCGTGGCCTCTACGCTGCCCTTGCGGCCTCGCACCGCCCCGCGCCACCTAGGTCGGACCACTTAGTGCGGGTCGGGCTGCCCAGCGCGGGCCAAGCCGGACCCCATGGGTCGGGCCGGGTTGACCCAAACCGGGTCGGCCCAGGTCGCGTCGGTCCGGGTCGGACCGGACCTGGACCCACTTCAACCCATTCACGCTCTTTTAGCCATAACATTGGCATCATACGTCCATTTTACGAACAATCTATGGAACCAAAAACCCTGGAGTGAGACGGTCCCTTTGGTATACCCCACCTGAGATTTGAATAAAGTTGGGATACGGTCGGGTTGGATCAAGCACGAATCCAACCAGGCCCTCTGGACAAAAGGCTAATAACTTACAGACCGAGCGTCTGATTGACGCACCGTCTATTGCGTTGAGACCCCTAAGATGTGGCGGAACTTTGGGTTACTTATTCATGGGATTTTGTGGTAGTTGTAGTATAAACTAGTGGATTGATTATTGGACCCTCCCTGGAGATGATCAATCTTAGTGTAGGAACCCAGTAGCTGGCTGTGACGTGAAGAATGAATAGAGATCCTGTGTGGGTCAGTATTGAGCGATCCTGTGTGGGTCAGCATCGAGCGATCCTATGTGGGTCAATACCGAGAGATCCTCTGTGGGTCAGCACCGAGCGATCCTATGTGGGTCAGCACCTAGATATCATGTGTAGGTCAGCACCGAGCGATCCTGTGTGGGTCAGCACCGAGCGATCCTATGTGGGTCAGCACCGAGAGATCTTGTGTGGGTCAGCACCTAGAGATCCTTTATGGGTCAGCATCTAAAGATCTTATGTGGGTCAGTATCTAGTGATCCTATGTGGGTCGGCAGCAGAGCCTCTTAATAGAGTAAGATGATTCAGTAGTACATCTAATAATTTGTACTTTTGTACCTAAGTTATACCTGGTGTGAGATGAGTTAGTACATTTGTGGTATTCTTCTGTGTGGAATACTTGTGTGGTACTTACCTTCGTGGTGTTCCTTCCTTTGTGGAACAGTTGAGCTTTGGTCTTTTGATTTGGACTCTATGTTTCCTCATGATTGAGATAGGTATACTTGATAACTTAGGTATATGTATGGGCATATACCTAAGTAGGGTTGTCATTGGTTTACATGCTTTGTGGTTTATCCTTTGTGGATTTTGTGAGACCTTAGGGGTCTCGGGGTCCCTGTTGAGTATCGTTATACTCACCCCTGCACGGGCTATGCCCGTACCTTTTTGTGTTTGGTGCAGACAACAGACAGTTTTGATTGAGGCTAAGGGTACCAGGGCTAGACGGGGCCCAGAGGTGGACCATACAACGTGGCAGTACATAGAGGAGACAGGTGGACATGGAGTGCTGAGGAGTTGATCTATACCTACCCTTTAGGTAGGAACCTCGTAGGATAACCTAGTAGCTGCCTTTATTTTTCTTCAGTTGTATTTTATTTCAGTTGTACTTGTACCATTACTGTTGGGCTTGTATTCCGGCCCCTTTTTACTTTCAGCAGTCTTTTTTCTATATAGTTGACTTGTGTTTATATATTGTTGTGTTCTTGGTTGTGTGTGTTTATAGGTTATAAAGGCAATGCCTTCCCGGTTTTAGGGAATACACCTTTCGGTGCTAGTCTCCAGCCCCTGGCCTATGGAAGGCGGGCTTGGAGTAGTCATGGCATGGGCCACGGGGGATGGGTCGTGACAGTTATACTCATTATATTTTTCCTTTGTCAACAAGGATAGTGCATCATATCTTCATTATATGGTTGTTACCCCACCACTTTTATATAATTTTAGGGATTTATAGTGTGGATATACTCACTGTGAGACCTTACGTAGTCAAGTATCAACTGTAAATACTTTTTATGGATATTTTGAAGGTGGGGAACATGTTATCGTTTTCAGAGGACGGACAATGGTGCCTTTCATGTTTTGGGAGGAGGTGTTTCTAGAGTTTTATACATCCCCATTAGAGGTATATCTAGTTGTTGAAAAGATATACTAGGACCACCAATGTTAGTTTTGGTGGTTAGGTCTCGAGAAGGGAGTTTCATATTTTGTCTCTCAATGCCTTACTTTTCAACAAGTGAAGGTTGAGCACTAAGTTCTGGTGGGATTAGCATAACTCATTGAGGTGATAGAGTATAATTGGGATGGGTTATCCATGTACATCATGAAGTGATTTCCACATACATCCAATAGACACGATTTCATCTAGGTGATCATAGAATAACTCACCAAGTTGTCCCACTTCCTAGCTATTTGATAACAGAGTTCAATAGAGAGATTGGGACACCTATATGTGTAGGAGAAAGTTCAACTCCATGAGGTTCCCTCAATAATTTTCTCTGAACATGATGCTCGCTTCATATATTGGTTAAGTAGGGGATTATAGGAAGCCTTTGGGAATCAGTTGTGCTTAAGCATAGCATTTCACCCCCGAACTAATGGTCAAATAGAGTAGACCATCCATGACTTAGAGTATATGTTGTGGGATTACATGTTGGACTTTTTTCATAGTTGGTAGGATCACCTACCTTTGGTGAAGTTTTTGCACAAAAATATATTCCATTCCACCATTGGTATGACACCATTTGAAGATTTATATGGGTGACCCTACAGGTCACCACTTTTTTGGACTGATCCAGGCGAGTCAGCACTCGTGGGCTTAGAGTTGGTGTGTGCTACTAAAGAGAATTTGTAGATCATAAAAAATTGTATGAAGGCTGCACATATCCATCATAAATCTTATGCAGATTAATACTCCAAACAATTTTTTTTCTTCCAAATAAATCACTTTATGGGTGAGTGAGAACCTAACAAAACCCACTTTGAGGCTAAGTGAGAACCAAGACAAGAAGAACCACAAGCAAAGCAGTGTGTCCAAGGGGATCAACCATTGAAAACACATGACAGAACCAGACCAAAACACCAAAATAAAGGTAGAGGATGACTGATGGAAAGAGCTTCATCGAACCACTACAATGACACCGCTACGCCAAAAGAGAACCCCCAACATATCCGCCTACACCGAAGCCACCAACACAATCCAAAACATCGTGGAATCCATCACACCCAACCAAGATGGGGTTGTCTGCGAAGGAGAACAAAGAAATGGAAGAGGATACAAGGAGTAGCAGATCTATCAAGGCACAAAGAAGAAACAAAAGAACCGAAGGACAAACCAATAGGGAATTTTAAATCCATTTGGTGAGGAGAAGAACACCGACACCGAGATTTCCTGTGACGACCATCCATATCTGCGTACAGTACCAGGTTGTCGATGATGACCCTCCCACAGTACAAATCCAACAAAACCAAATCATTCCACAACAAGGACACAACAAAAAGTCCACTAAAAACATTGCACCACCTAAATAAGTCGTTCCAAGCCTATGTGAGGAGCACCAGACGCCACATCGGCCATTTGTGGAAGCTTCGATCCAGGGTACACCATTCGACAAGCTGAAAACATCGGTGGGAGTGTGGAACATAGAAAAACAAGGGAATCTCAGGTTTCCTATGCCACCTTCGAGAGAGAACTGCGAAAATCTGATGGGGGAGTGGAAGGTCGATCCGTCGATGCCACCGACCTTACAGCGGCGGGAAAGGGGAGGCGTCGTCGTCACGGACATCAGCTTCAATCAAGCCATCGATGACAGCGGAATCACAATGACGAGAGCTGGTGGGGAGATTTCATTTGTCTGTTCCCACGGACAAAAGAGACACGGAGTCATCAGAATCTAGGAGGGCAACTCGTGCAGTGGGGTTAGAGACGATGATGCAGCGTCAGACTCGAGAGGTCAACTCGCAGCGACGAGATATTCAGATCTGGGAGGGCGACACGTGGTGGAAGTATCACAACAGTGGATCTAAAATCTCTAAGTCTTATTCATATTGACGATGGAGACCTCTGGAGTTTGAGAAAGGAGATCATGGGTTTCTGAGAGTATCACCTTCAAGCGGATTGAGGATATTTGGCCACTACAGAAAGTTATCTCTAAGATTCATTGGTCCATTCCACATTCTACATAGAGTTGGAGAGGTGGCATACCACTCAGCTCTGCAACTGTAGTTGGACTGGGTACATGGCATCTTTCACATGTCACATTTGAAGAGGTACATGTATGACCTATCACACATTATCAATTTGGGAGACATGGATATCAAGGATATATCTACCTTTTCAAAGTACCTAGTGAAGATCAAGGATTGGTAGGATATAATTCTATGTGGGTGATTGATTCCCATTTTTCATGTCTGGTGGCAGTACGGGAATCTTCAGGAGAGCACATGGTAGCGAGAGGCTCAGATTCGTACTTAGTACTCACACCTCTTTGTGTAGCCCTTATTTTGGATTTTCAAGATGTAAATCCCAAAAGTGGATAGAATGTAACATCTTGAATTTTCCATGAATTATTTTTAGATATTAAATTGATGAATTTTGAGAACAGATATTGAGATGTTGTGAAATACTAAGGCCCAGTGTGCCTAGAATAAATTTTTGAAATATATTAAATATATTAAATAGTACACATACATAGTTTTTCTAAAAAGTGTAATAAATATTGAACAAAGTCCCAAATCATAAATATGAGGGCATCGTTGAGTTCAGAATATGGGTTTTACCCTAGACCCAACATAATCTTTATCGGCATGGGTTGTTTGTAAAAAAATCATCATGATCATAATTAAATGAAATAAATTAAATAATTACTTTATTTTTTTTTATTTTTTGAAATAGATACTATTTATACTATAAATTCATGGTTATATAATTTCATCATGTTTGGATACTCAAAACCTAGATATTTAGACAAACCATTTGAGAGATTTTCTTGGTGGGTGACAATGGATTAGGATTGGATCATGGATTGTCATGCTAATGGAGTCCATGGATCACATCAATGAAAAAAACACAACCATTATTCATCAATGATCGATCCAAAATACTAGTAGGATGTTTTGATTTGTTCTTTTCCATCCCGTTCTTCAATCCCAGTTGAATTATGATCAATTCCACGAATAGAATTGATTCAAACATCACTGGTAGATTTAATTTGATGGAATTGTTTAATTATTCATTGATTTATCCCTATTAGTTCATCCTTTCTACAATAATGAATTTAGGCCAAACAAAAAAATGGTCTGGGATCATTCCTTGCCTTTTATGGATTTTGGATTTCTTCCCCTATTCTTCGCACGTTCATCAAGGGAGTTTTATTTTGGCCCACAGTTTAATGAATACTTGGTATTTTATCATTGAGAGTCCATTATTTGATGTAATAGATCAATATTGTGGGTGTGTCTTATGACCAGTGGCATGATTGAGGTGCGAAAATGGAGGTGGATGATCAGTGGTGGATTAGATCGGATTTTTGGGTTTCATTTCTACCAGTTTTGATGCATGAGGATGAATGGATCGATTGAGGGTTTTTTGAGTGGATCGCAGACCTAGATCCCAACTATCAGTGATGGAAAGGACCGATAATCTCTGAATCTATAGGTTCTGATAAGGTTGGTGGATCTGGTGAGGCATGGGATGACATGGATGCAGGTTTGAAAATCCTGAGCAACATAGTGTTTACTTCGGGTAACATGTTGTGTGGGGACCCCTGGCTACGGATCTTGGGTTTCAGATAGAGTTAAGGATCATAAGTTTTATGACTCCTATCACATGCCATGTGACCCCTTCCATGTGAGTCGTTATGTACTTCAAATAGTACATGGACAGGGGTAAAATTACACGTCCAAATGACACGTCGTATACTTGTAAACTGATGCATCTTAGTGTACACGGGTCGGTACACTGGCACAGACACGGCTAGGAGATACATAAAGGATACCATGTGTCTCAACATTTCTTTTACTCTTTCTACACACTGTTTACTCCTTCTACACACTATGTATATGGAGACTTTATGTCATGTGAGGCTCTTCCACACAGGCAGACATGGGGATAGCTTGACACATCATGTACCCCCTTCAAGAGTACTTGTGGCTCTTCATTTTCTTATTTTGGACTAGTATAGGTTGAGTGTGCATCCCTTAGTCCTTTCCCTCAAGTTCAAAGTATGGAATTACATCCATATCACTAGATTTTGATCCCCTCTAGAGGTCGAGTCTCAGATAGAGTTTTGGTGTCCCACCTTGAGACTGTAGTGTAATCCTCTATCATCCTTTGTTACCTGGGTGGGATTTGTGGAATTGGGTTGATCTCCCTGAGTAGGGAATTGATCCTCCATCTAATAGGTTGTATTGGTAGAATTTGTGGTATCATTGATATATGATCCCCTACATAGTAGGTTGATCCAGATTGGGTTTGTGGTGTCACCCAATGGTTCTGGGCATGACCTCCTATCTATGTATCAGAGTCTTCTTAGACCAGTGATCTTTCATTGGGTGGGGCCAAATTAGATAGACCTCTTCATCAATTTTATTTGATGATATCATAGATCATGGAGTAGATTCTCCCAGAATGAGAATTGTTTTGTGTATAATCTTATGGCTGGAATTTGGTTATGTCCACCTGGTGGTGTGGTGTCTTTCCTAAGTATATCTAGGTGTTTCTGTTATACATTGATTGCAATATCTTTTATTGATCTGACTATAATTGGTGCTTCTTTTTTAGTGTTTTCAGGGCGTCCTGCTGAGTGTTGTTATACTCACCCCTGCATGGGATTTCCCTGCACATGTCGTGTCTTATATAGACAATGGCACTTTTAATAGTGTACTTATAGGAAAGTGAGAGACCATAGTGTAATTGAGCTTCAAAGAACAAGCTGTTTTAACAGGATTTTTTATTTGACTTAGTCCTCACCCTTGTATCAAGTTGGAATTTTAGATTTTTTGGTTGGTATTTTATTTGGACCCCTTTTTTCACTTTCAGTGCTTTTACTGTCAGACTCTATTGTGGGATCTTAGATGTATGCATGCATTATTTCAGTTGTTTTGTATTTCAAAATTATATGGTCTTGGAGATGTTTGCATGTGTACAATTACTTTAGGCAAATTCCTCTCATTTGTGAGATATGCCTACTCAGCACTGGTCGCAAACCCCAGACCTATTGGAGGTGGGATTAGGGTAGTCACAAGTGGGACCTTGGCAGGTCATTTCATGACATAAATCACTAAATTTATGACCATAAAAAGATAAAAATTCCTTGATTAAAAATGAACTTAAACTCATTGGATACCTGGTGCCTACCCACCAGCCCCATGGTGGCCATCTTCCACCTGGTGTAACACAAACCACTACTCAATGGTCAAGACTTGGAAATCACCTTCTTCAACTTAGCCAATGGGTACCCAGTGGATATATACTGGGTACCCAGTGGTGTTCATAGCTCATTTCTAGTAAATACCACCTCTTTATACTCCCTCTACTCAACTCCTGAACCTAAAAAAACAACTTTTACACTAACAATTTTCCATTTAAAATGATAAATCTCCTAATTAAAATTTAAAATTACCTCAATAAAACTAGAGTCATTATAGACTCCCCAATATAATGATTCTCATCTATGAGAAGCATCTTTGAGTATCTCTATTAAATGACTCTGTCACTAATATCTCAATTTTATTCTCATTCCTAAACACTAACATGAATATACCTTACTCAACTTTGAATAAAAACAATATAAGTCTCTCCACTATAGGATTTCCAATACTAAAATTAATACTCAACCATTTCCATTTTCCATATAAATACAAATGAATAGTGATTTCCCATGTAGACACTTCTTATTCGGAGATAACACAACCAAAATTAAATACAAATTTTGAATTCATCAGTGAACTCAACTTCCCAATATATAACCATTATTAAATATTTTACTAATACTATCTAAATTACACCATCAATTTAAACTCATTAAGTCATTATTATTTCCCATGCTTCCCATACCAAACTAAATTTAAAAATATATCCATAAGGCTTTACCAATAAATCCACTTCTCAAAAAAATTAGTCAACCATAGATAAATGATCTCTCAAAAACTCTAAAATTAAAAACAAATTCAATCTCTCCACCATATTTTATAATAAAATTAATACTTTACTCATAACACATAGATGCTCAGGTTTAAATAAATCATAGTCGTCAAAAAAATATTCAGAAAATAAACTCATTTATTTAAGAATTATTTTAATGTAAATAATTAGTCTATTACATGACCTACTAACATTTGAACCTTTTAAAATAATTTTATAAACACCCAAAATAATCATTAACAATACTCTTCATTTAATTTCCCCTTCAAAGTATCCTAGTATCTTTATTAAATCAACAATATATATAATATTTTATGCTCATTAATGGAATAAAAAAATTAACAACATACTAAATTACCTTTTAAAATTCCACTTTAGCATTATCTTTTACAATATAATCATACCATGGTAACCAAAAATTCATTAGTAAAATAGACCCAAGTAAATAAATATGCTATAAAGCAAAATTTAAATTCTAAATTCTCAAATTTTAACCAAATACTAACATGATTTAATCCAGTGAACATAAAATAAAATTACTTTATAACTTTAAAAAAACAAAAACCCTAAATTATAACTATAATTATAAAAACAAAAATTAAACATTTGATTATTCAAGTTAAACTTTTTACAAAAAAACCAAAAATACCCCATTTGATCATACAAGTTAAAATTTTAAACATTGGATCGAGGAATAATTTCACATGTAACTCACATAAATAATCATAATAAATAATATATTTAATTTCCACTTTAATTAATAACAAATTAAAATTCAATAAATCACAATATTATTGAATTATAGTATCACATCATTTAAAATAAACTAGAGTGTTTAATTATAATCCTGGAGAAGTTTGAGACAATCTACCATATCATATGTCTACAATTTGAATAAGTATTCGAAACTTGATTCCTCTTATGACCATCGGATATCATGAATCCGTCTATAATTAGAAGAAGAAAACACATTATAACATAAAAAACTCAACCTTTTCACCTTAAAATAAAACCTTCAAGAAAATAATCTACTCATCATATCAGTTACAATGAAAAAAATAAATCAATGATCTATCAAAAATAAGAGTGATATCACCAATTAAAGTTTAAGAAAGGTATAGAGATAATTCGGAGGAAGAGTCCCAATATAATGGATTTTAGAAATAAAAATATTATCCTAATTTTATTATTCAAATATCTTTTAAAATATTTTCCTTTAAATAAAATTTATTTCTTCAATAACTTTATTTACACACAACACTGAGTTTAAATGGAATCACACATACTATTCAATTATTATTATTTGATGTGAAATTTATCGCCTAACTGTTGGATTGGAGAGTATGAATAGGTATAAATAAATTATTAAAAATTATTTTTTACATATTTATAAAATTAATTCATATGTTTTCAATTGGTTATAAATTAAAATAATATCATTTGAAGGTAAAAAAGAGATGTTTTTCTAAAAAACTATTTGTATGTGAACAATGTGTTTTTATCTTAATAAAATAAATTAATTTCTATTGATAAATAATTTTAATTAAATTTTTAGATAATATATTCAATAAAATATTTTAATATTCATTTAATGGTTTTTACAAGGAAATGAATAAAGATAAACTTGTTTTTATTCTTAAAATGCACTTTGCTAAAAATGGTTTTATTTCATTTTGTTCAATTATTTTAAAATCTATTTCTACCACTAATAGAAATTGAATCTTGTAAAATTTATTCTATATTTTTAATTATAACAATTAATATTATGTAATAATTTAAAATTAATTTTTGGTTATTATAAATATTAACCAAGGTAAAAATATATTACTATGGTAAAGGTTTAAAGTGGTTAATGAGAAGTTAAACTAAAGAGATAAGTGTTAAAATATCCTAAAAATTTTTATAAATTATATTGGATGAATATATTTTGATTATATCTCATCTTGAAATAAAAATAATTCATGCCTCCCTCCCTAGAAAGATACCACAATAAGGGGAGAGAGATATTGATTGCCCGTGTCCCACCTCTAGAAGGCCCTAGGTTGATGAATATCACTGAGGGTATAATAAACATGCATATGGAATGAATTAACATATAAGAGAACATGTGGAATAGAGAGATAAGTATACAACAAACAACACCTACGTAGATATATATATATATATATATATATAAGAAATCTCAAATGTAAACATGCAATGAATATAGTACTATAACAACTAAAAGGAAAGCTACAAGTATCAAAAAAGGTAAAGATGGTAATAACCATGAAGCCCAAACAACACTTGTTAAACCCAAAGCTAGTAATATCCAGCCCAATCACTAACCTTCTCAAAATTACTTGAAAATGGTTTATATATATAGGGTGAGAATAATAGTATACTCTCTATAATCCTACCAAGATCCTCTCATGCAAAAGATAAATAAATCATGCTAAATCATAGTGAACAGCAGTGAAACTAACTCTTCACCTAAGCAGGAATACTAAGTTACCGACCTCACCAAGGACATATCTCACCAAGTATCACTTAAAAGAGAGCATATAAAATGATGATAAAACATCAAGGGTACCCTTCTCCCACTTCCCTACTACTTTTTTTCTCTACCCCAACATCGCATGTCATGATTCATCACTCTCCCAAAGTAAACCTGCTCGAAGACACCTGGGCAAGGAATCACAACATGCACCTCTTGAATCACATAACCACACCATCCAATATCACATATCTACATATAGTAAACAAGTGATTTCTGAGATCCACCATATCCCGTATGATGTATATCAAACATCGAGTATTATACCTTAAGCTATTACAGACCATACATAGAGTAAGTACTCAAGATATCATAGCCTATTCACATCATACCTATAATAATCTTTTGGATACTATATCTAGTAATACATGTATGTGAAAAAACCACAATCCATTATATCCATCTACACACATATATGGGAAATTAACCATTGTGTATACCAGTACAAGTAACTACCAATAGATGAGGTCGGGGCCAAAGGGGGTAGTCATTCATCCATCCTCCCACTGGAATTTTAGGGAAAAAATCATCCCAAAGTCCATTGGGTGTCATTTTCCCTAAATGAAATGGGTGGGGAATAATATGAAATAATATAAGATACATTATATAATATATATTACAACCACGCTATGGGAATAACCTAGTACTAGACTCAACTGCAGCTAATATTGCTTGAACTCTCGGCCGCCACTACTAAGACTATATATCCTATAAGCACATAGGATTATAAAAAGGATACATTAATTAATTATTTCCTTTTTATTATTTCCTTCTATTAATTAATTCATTATCCATAAATTAATCATTAACATTATTCTATGTTACATTACATTGAATTACACTAATTATTAGAATAAATTCCATGCCTCTAGGAATAATTCAAACCAATTTCATGGTTTATCAAGATTAAAAACTTTTAATCATTTGAAAATCATCATCAACCACCCTTGTGGGTTAAATATTTATTTATTAATTTATATCATTCCATATCCAAGTACTCTTGGAAAACCATCCTAAGATACGACCAAGATAAAACATGCAACAAAGCACCTCCATATTCCTCAAGTAGTGGGGAAAGGAATGAATATAAACAAGAAACATGTTCATTATCCATTAAATAGATTCAAAATAGAGCATACCATATATCCAAATCACATCAATGGGTAAGGCCAGATATAACCCGTTACATCACCTATGGGGCTATCCCCAACACTTACATGCATATATCGATGCATCTCTCCGTCATAGGTATCATCTGATTCCAAATCATCTAGGCCTCCCCAAGCCATATTAGAACATCCATCCTAGGATCAGTAATCCGAGGCTCACATCACATATGATCCTCCTCACCCCATATCACATACTATCCCTCCAAGCTCAGTCATATCATGCTCATATCACAAGGATCATATCCAGAGCACATAGTAAGAAACAAACAATTAATCCACAGGGAAATTGGGCCCTCAAAACAAGTGATTCAACCTTCTCATGCAAACAAGCTCTCATAGCTCCAAAAAATACACTTTACCTTCTCAAGTAACTTAAAAATCATGCCCTAGTAAATTATATTTATCATAAAACTAGTTCTTATTCCATATTTAATTAACTAAATCATTTATTAATAGGTTCCAACTATGGGCAAACTAAAGCATCAACTATAACAATCTATTAAAGGAAAAAATTGACCTTAGAATTTATTTTGGCTTCAAAAAACATAGAAACGTACCATTATCAATTAACATTAATTTTAAATTATTATCAAAAATCATTATCATACTTTAGGTTTATTAACCAATTTCAATTAAACATGAATTATTTCATCAATTTTATCAACATCCAATTGTATTAACCATCGGATTACAAAACATGCCTCTTCTTTAATTATTATTAAGATAATTAATTATCAATTAATTATGGATTTATGTTATTTACCAATTTATATCAATAAAAACATGTTAATATATATCATAAACAAACATTCTAACAAGAAACACATAGATGTCACACTATCTAGAAAATCATGAGGCAAACTACTATCATGAAAATATCATCGGTATGTGATTGTTATCCAATTCCTTTAATCCAATTAAAATGATTATTATGTTAATTCCATTTATATCCAAAGGGACAAATCATGAATATTTTATGATTTCATGTAAATAAATAGAATCAATGAATCCATTACCTTAAAATTTTTCAACGTTCTTTTCACAAGAATGGACTATGTTACGGATCTCCAATTATCTACCCTATAAGAACTACAACCATCCAAGGATTTTGTGGCACAACTGAACCAAAAAAAAACAAGATAAAACCCATTAGAAACATTGTATATGGTCCACCATCACATGGAAAGGTCAAACTAGAGGAAACGATATCAAATCAGAAGAATCCTTTAGAAAATGAAGGAAGAATGCACCTTGGATCACCACAGATCTCCATGGATCAAAGAATGAAGGCTAAGGATTGGTCCCCATGAAAGGAATCCCCAAAATTCCTTGATGGGAGCCATTTTTCACCTATATTAAGAATAATTCATAGGGTTTTTGAAACCCTAGTGGCTGAAAACTTTTATAAAATCACTTCACAGGAGATTTACATAGCATGTAAACCATTTAAACATCATATAAATATTGAGAATCAGTTTTTACCAAAAAATTAATCACCTAGAGAATTTTAGCATCAAATTTATCCACATCATGCATCACCCTGTTAACCTTCCTTAAAAATCTATGAAACACACTTACATGGAATGTAATCATTACATGGAATGTATTCACCTTGATTCTCGAATTTCACAGCCAAAATCCTCCAGGACACTTCCAATCTGCCTTCGAGAACCATGATCCTTGAAACATGAAAATGGTTTTACCAAATAGATCTAGGACCTTACATTATATACCTCTCAAAAAAATCTTATCATTGAGAATACAAACCCAACCTAGAGAGGAAACAAAAAGGTGATCATCTGACTAGCCACCCCATGAGATACCTCTCAAAAGGCTTGCTACCACAGGAGCTCAAAACTACACAATAGAAGAAAAAAACAACTCCCAAAAACTATCCCATAGGATATACCTATCAAAATATATCAAATTCACAATAGAAAACAAGATAAAACCATCTCATAAGATAGAAATTTCCAAATCCACAAGATCAGCATTACAATAGGATATCTAAACAATAAACAGCTTGGGGTACTGAGTGTGCATTTGTGACTCATGTTCCTAAGTAATATTCTCCATGATATTATTCCTCTATAAGAAACGAACCAAGGTAATATCACACCCACACAACACCTTCTCCTAGAGGTCTTGGATCTCCATAGGCCACTACACAATGGTCGCATTATCATCAACATCGATCTAACCCCAATAGATGACATGAGATTCATCATGAAGATAATGATAGAGCTACAATATATGAAAACATCATGTATCCAACTCATCTATTAGGGAAATTCTATCTAATATTAGATGGCTCCAACATGAGTCATCACCTCAAAAGGCCCAACAAAATGAGGAGAAAACTTACTCCTATAACCAAACCTCCACTGACCGTGATGAGGAGTTACCTTCAGTAACACATGATCTCTAACTTTTATCTCCAGAGGCCTGCTCCTATGATCAGCATAGTATTTATGATGATATTTTGTTGCCTTCATCCTCTCAAAAATTACCTAAACCATCTCTAACATATTCTAGACCATTTTCAGCCTGAGAATTGAAGCCTCTCTAACCCCATTACAATATGGCAGACAAAGGAACGGTTGGTCATACAAAGATTCAAATGTAACCATACCAATGGTGGAGTATAAACTGTTATTGTAAGTAAACTCAACCAAGGGATGGTACCTTATCCATGAACCTCCAAAATCTAGGACACAAGAGCGCAACATGTATTCAATAGTCTAGATGGTATTCTCTTTCTAACCATCTTTACGTGGACGAAAATTAGTTCGAAGGCATAAATAAGAACCAAAATCATATTAGGGACCTCTCCAAAGACTATAGGTAAAATAAGGATCTCAATTAGAAATGACCTCCTCCAGATACTGCCTCAAAAAAAACTCCACTTATCTCAACTTTCTATTTTCTATAAGGTGGGATGATTTTTTCAAATGATCCACTATCTCCCATATAATTCTAATGATATTTCCTCCCACTTTCATTGGGGAATATCTAATGGTTATATAAACCTGTCGGGAACACATTGCTTAGCCTTCACCTTCGGGCATACTAAACATTGAGAAACAAACTCTAAAACTAAACACTCCAACCCAGGACACCAAAAATGACCTCTCAACATTTTTTCCATCCTTGTCACATCAGATTTTACCGCCAAAGGAAAACTATGGAACTCCTAAAGAACCATCTCACGCATTGTCGAAGGAATGAAAATACTTCCCTAAAATAACACTTGGTGTTGTCCATCCTTAGATCAAACATCAAGGGAATTTCCAAAAACAAATTGGTATCTCCATACCTCCACCTCGGAATCCCCAAACTGGGACTCCACCACCTGCTTCACCAAATATGATTACACTATCATCTAGAAAATAAAACCTCTACCCCGAACATCTCCCATATCAAGATGCATCACTAATATATTTTCCAATACTCTCTATGAATACCCAAATTCACACATGGAATCACTATGTGACTTCTTAATCAACTCATCAGCTATAACATTTCCCTTTCTTAGTGTATATAAAATATAAAAATCGTAATCCTGTAATAATTCCATCCACCAATGTTTTGCAAGTTCAATTCATGTCGGGATAAGACATACCTCAGGCTCTTATGAATAGTAAAAACCAAAAAATGCTCACTGATGAGGTAATATAGCCACAAATTCAAAAAAAATATCACTGATACTAACTCAAGATCATTGGTAGCATAGTTATGCTAATGAGGGAGTAAATTTCAATACCCATAAGAAACAACTAACCCCTGCTGAATCTGAACATATCCCAAGCCAAGATATGAAGCATTATAGAAAATATCAAATTGAATTACCTCAGCTAGAAAACAAAGAACTTGAGTGTTGAACTACTTCTTTAAATACTAAAAAGATTCCTGACACCAGTCAGTCCACATGAATAACTAATCCTTTCAATTCAAGGTTGTAAAAGGAGTGGTGACCTGAGAGAAATTGGCTTTGAACCTCTTATAATATCCTATAATATCAAGGAAACTCCACACTTCTGTCACTTTCTTAGGGGATTATAAAGAAAAACTACCTCTATCATTGAAGGATACATAGATAATCCCTGATGGGACACCACATTCCCCAATAAACTGACTTCACAATCTGATAACTCACACTTAAAAAACTTACTAAATAGATTCTCATTATGAAGAACTCTTAAAATGGAACACAGATTCTCTGCATTCTCTACTTATGACATGGATTAAACAAGGATTTTTTTTATGAAAACCACTGAAAACTTATCCAAGAACTCTCTAAAAATTTCATTCATTAACCCCATGAACATAGATGGATAATTATTCACATCAAATGACATCAAAATGAACTCATAATTTTCATGATGATAACATAAAGTAGTATTCTGAGTATCCTCATCATTCTCCTACATCTGATGATCTCTTGACTATAAATCGATCTTTGAGAACTTACTTTCTTCTTTAAGATGATTGGATAAATCATCAATCCATGGAATAGGGTAGATATTCTTCATTGTCAATGGGTTCAATCCAAAATAATCAATACAAATCTACAAACTACCATCATCCTTATTCATGTAAAAAACTAGTGTACCCCAAGGTGACATAATCTGCCGAAAAAACCTCACGGTAACAAATCATTGAATTGTACTCATAGATCTCGCAACTCAGAATGTGATATCTTATATTAAGGCAATGAGATTATATACATTTCTTATGGTATCTTGTTCTCAAATTCAATCTCTCATTGAGGGGATAATGCTACAACCTCATCTAGAAAGGCATCAGGGTACTCTTCCACAACCCTAGGAAACACTGACTGTTGAACCTCTGATGAGATCAGCATCAACTCAACCATAAAATATGACAAGGATGGAACATGCCTATAGACCATTTGAGGGTCTCTCTCACAAACTAACAATGATGGATCTCCATCATCATCATAGAACACAACCTTACTCCTAAATCAGTCCATGATATCTTGCACTGAATAAAATCAATACAAGTTGAGGATGATTTCATATAGATGTAATTTCTGATATAAGAAGTCTCTCCAAGGATGGTGCTACCCTGGCACTAGCTCATAGTCTCTACATAATTCTTACAAGTCAGATGAACCTCCAATTAGCATAGTCAATGCCAAGGGAACTATAGGCCTCTCTACCTCAAGTCCAAAATCATGGATGAGGGTAGGTATATAAAGGAGTGTTTCACTCATGAAACAAAAAAATCATGCACCTAAGTAGAAAATAAGAAAAGGGTACCTAGAAATAAATCTAAATCACTCGATGCTGGCAATGCTAAAGCCTGAAGCTGGCCATGACCTTCTCTATGGAAATTATGTCCCTACTAACTACCACCTCCATGGTTATGATCTTCTCTCTAAGGATGAGGATCATATTGGGGTTATCCTATGATTTCCCCATCTCCCCCTTGATAATCCCAAATTATACCACCCTACTGTTATTTCCTTGGATGAAACTGTCTCAATAGAGGAACCAAAAGTGGAAAAATTGGAACTTGCTAACTTCTTAGAAAGGTCGAGCACTCTCACTACTAAGGACCTCGGCCTCCATAAGAATAACATCTGTCTAATCCCTTAGAATATGTCTGAGAGTCACCACCCTTAGAGAAAAAAGATGATGAGGGATATGACCAACCCTTTATTGACTGGAAACCTTTCTATCCTAACAATTGGGAACCCTAGACCATATATCTTCTTTGTGAGGAAGCCTGACGAACCCCCTCTCATGATGACCCATTTTTTTACCAATATCCTCTCAGTAACCTCTAATCTTTACATATCCTTGAGATACATCTTAAACATAAAAAAGGTGACCTATAACTAGATATATGGATGAAAATCCTCCTCAAAATGTCTCACCCTATCATCATTATCTAGAAATAGGTCTGAAGCATATTGCAAAAGGGACCTAAAACAAATCATGAACTCTCGTACACTGTATCCCCCCTGCCAAAGGGTAAGAAGCTCCTGAAGAATGTCCACCTTCATAGTCGAAGAAATAAACTCTACCTTGAACTGGTATTAGAAAATTACCCATAATACTACCACTTCTTATGATCCCTGAGTAATATGTACCACCACTTCCTCACTGCTCCACACAGCATCATCATAGCCAACAATACTCAATGCTCCTTTCAAGTACGGATCAAAATGAAAGCTATATTAACCTCCTACAACCAGTATTTTATGACTAAATATGAAATAGAGTCATCATACTTTTGAATACTCTATAATTGAAACTCTTGTAGTGTCCTCCAAGTTTCATCTTCATCAACCTCTACATTGCGGCGATCTATTATCACATCCTGCAAAACATCTTCCACATGAACCTAATGAGAACATCAACCTGGAGACATTCCTATAAAAAGAAAAAACAATTAGAGATCCTAAACCTAGAATATGTAATGTTTTACATTAATTAATTAATTTATTTATTTATTATATTGTTAAGGTTTTAACATATCCCAAGGTCTACCCATTTTCAAACACAGGCCTAAAGAAGAATGATACATGATCCTTTTCTAGGTCTGTACCCTATAACCAGCATCACTTCATTTAGTAGGCTTTGTAAAATTAAAGGTTTGTGCATCATATCATAGTGGGTTGTAAATATATGTGTCTCAGCCAGTCTCCTATGTTTACATCACTTACTAAACTTAGCTGACACCATTTCCCTACCAACCCATGCAACCTCACCTACGGCTAACTTCAAACTCCAACCTATCCCTCAACCATTAGCATTTGATACCACTCTATCATGACCCCCTCCCCATAAAGATACCATAATGAGGGGAGAGATATGGTGACAGCCTGAGTCTCACCTCTAGTAGGCCCTGGGTCAGTGACTAGCACCGAGGGTATAATAAACATGCATATGGGAGGCATTGCAGATGCGGAAGAGAGAGACAAGAATGATACAACAACCAACACCTTCTTATACATATATATTTAAAACAAATACAAAATTCAAACATGTGATGCATATAGTAATATAAAAACCAAAAGGAAAATATAAGTACCAAAAATGTAAAGATGGTAATGACCACGAATCCCAAACAGCTCCTGCTAAACCCTGATCTAGTAATATCTAGATCGATCACCAACCTACTCTGGATAACCTGAAAATAGTTTATATATGGTTTAGGTGAGTATAACAATATACTTGTTAGGATCCTATCCATAGCCTCTCATGCAAAAGATAAAGAAATAATGCTAATGAACAGTGAACAGTAGTGAAAATAAATCAACACTTAAACAGACATAATAAGTTCACAACATCACCAGGGATAGCTCTCACCAAGTATCACATACAAGAGAAAATATAATATAATTATAAAACATCAAGGGTACCCCACTCCCATTTCCACACTGGTTTTCCACTCTGCCCCAATGTTGCAAGTCCTGATCTATCTCTCTCCAAAAGTAAGTCACTGGGAAGACACCTGGGAAAGGCATCACAACATGCATCTAGTGCATCATATAACCCCACCATCCCATATCACATATTCACATATAGAAACCAATTAGTTTATGGGAGATTCCATAGATCGTATAACATATATCAAACATCATTTATTATACCTCAAGACATTACATCTCATACACCGATTAATTACCTCAATACATCACAACTTATTCATGTTATCCCTATGATAATCCTTTGGATTCTATATTTGATAATAAATGTGTGTGAAATAACCACAATCCATCACAACCTTCTACACACATATATGGGAAACTAACTGCAGTGCATACCAGCACAAGTAACTACCAAGAGAAGAGATCGGGGCCAGAGGGGGTAGTCATTCATCCATCCTCTCATTGGGATGTTGGGGAAAACGCCCTCCCAAATTCCATTGGGTGTCAGTTTCCCTAACAAAAATAGGTGGGGTATCATATAAAATCATATAATATACATGATATAATATATATCACAACCACACTATGGGAATAACATAGTTTTAGACTCAACTACATCTAATGTCACTCAGACTCTTGGTTTCCACTACTAAGACCAAATATCCTATAATCACACAAGCATATAAAAGAGCTATATTAATTAATTTTTACTTTTTATTATTTACTTAAATTAATTAATTAATTATCCATTAATTAACCATTAACATTATTCCACATTACATTACATTGTGTTGTATTAATAATCATATTAAAGTCTCCAAACCAAGTCCATAGTTTATCAATATTCACATATTTTAAGAATTTTCATTCCATCATCAATCAACCCCATGGGTTAAAAATTTATTTATTAATTTACATCATTCCATATTTTGGTACTCTTGAAAAACCTTCCTAAGCTACCCCCAAGAGGAAACAAGTGACCAAGAACCTTTAGTTACCTCTAGCAGTGGGGAAAGGAATGTAGATAAACAAGCAACCCAACCATCTTCCATTAAAAATATTCAAAAGTTATTATACCATCTCTCTAAATCACATCAATGGGTAGCCCCATATTTAACTGATTCCATAACTTCTAGTTCTATACCTGACACCCACATGCATATACTGATGCATCTCACCATCACAGGCATTATATGATTCCACATCATCTGATACTCCCTACCCCATATCATAACAACCATCCCAGACCCAACCATCCCAGGCTCACATCACATCCAAGACTCCACACCCTATATCACACATCATCCCTCCATGATCATTCGTATTGGGAACTTATCACAAGGATCGTATCCAAATAACATTACAAAGTGGAAAGAAACAAACAAGAAATCAATATGGCAACTAGGCCCTCAAAACAAAGCATTGAGACTTCTCATGAAAACAAGCTCTCACATATCCAAATTAAGGCACTCAACCTTCTCAAGCAATGTAAAACTCGTGCCCTAGAAAATTATCTTTATCATGAAATATTTTCTTATTCTATATTTAATTAAATAATTCATTTATTAACAGGTTTCAACTATAGGAAACCTAAGGAATTAGATATAATAAGCTATCAATGGAAAAAATGCCCTTAGAATTTATTATGGGTTTAAAAAAACTAAAGAATTAACATTCTCAGTTAAAATTAATTTTCAATTATTATAAAAATAATTATCATACATCATTTTAATTAACAAATTTCAATTAAACATGCATACTTTCATCCATTTGATCAATATCAAATCACATTAACCAACAGATTACAAACATGCCTCTTATTTAATTATTCTTAAGATATTTAATCATAAATAATTATAGATTTATGTTCTTTACCGATTTCTATCAATAACAACATGATAATATATATAATAAAAAACAAGCTAACAATTAAGGAATATATGTCGCACTATCAAGTAAATCATGAGGAAAACTGTTATCACGGTATAAAGCAACAACATCAGTATGTGATCATTGTATAATTCCTATATTCCGGTTCAAATTATTATTAGGTAAATCCCATTTATATCCAAAGTTCCAAATTATGATTAATTTAATATTGAACATAAACAAAATGGAAGTAAAAAATCCCCTACCTCAAAATCCATCAACATTCTTCGCATGAGAACGGACCACGTTACAGATCTCTAATCACCTATCCCATAAGAATTGAATCCATATGAGGAAGTTGTGTATAAAAACACCAAATAAACCAATATAAACCCCATTAGAAAAATTATATATGGTCCCCCATCACATGTTAGGGTGAAAAGGGGAAAACAAGATGAAACCAGGAGAACCCGCTAGAAAATGAAGGAAGAACACACCTTAGATCACCACGGATCGAAGGTGAAAGGATAAGGATTAATCCCCATTGAAGGAATACCTAAAAGGCATGGATGGGAGACACTGATATCCTATATTTGTGAGCATGTATAGATTTTTTGAAACCTAGGTAGCTGAAAACGTTTATAAAAGCACTGCATAGGAGATTTACACAACGTGTAAACCAGTTACACATTGTGTAAATTTTGAGCATCAATTTTCACCAAAAAATAAATCACCTTAATAAATTTAAACTCAAATTTAATAAATGTCATATATCACCCATTGAACCTTCCTTAACAAGTCATGAACCACACTTACATGGTGTTTAATCTTTATACAGTATGTTTTCACCTAGCTTCCAACATTTCGCGGCCAAACCACTTCCAAGCCTCCTTTGAGAACCATGAGCCTCAGAACGTGCAAAGGGTTGGACCACATGGATATAGTACCTTAAATATTTATCCAATTTGTAACCACTTTCCAATGAGAGTAACTTTATTATATATTAATATTCTTAATAATTACAAGTGGGACACTCCCCTCACTTATAAAAGTGTACCCCCTCTCCTCTCTTCTTCACACAACTTAAGCCCTTTATCTTGACCAAATGATTCTCAAATATCTTCTAAAATTATATATCTATGTACTAGTGGTTTTTATATTCTTAAAATATCCACCTAAGTATTCTTAAAAAGTAATTTAGATGAGGTTTCTCAAAGAAGAGGTATATATTCTTACTAATCGTTTTCAAGTTTCATTCTTCATCTAATTCCTATAAATCTATTGTATCTATAATAAAATAATGAATCTAGTGTCATAAATATAAAAATATTTTATTATGAGTATGATAAAACCATTTTCCACCTCCTTTCCATCAAATGGTAAATAAAAGTATCGCTTGTGCATATGTGTGGACTACCGCCTCCACATAGAGATATGATTTATTTTCCACTACCATCATTCATGGTTGGTTATTATGATGGATTTAATATTTATATAAGATATTTATTAAATGTTTATAATTTTTAATTTTAATATCATATATACCTTATTACCTTTCCATCCATTGGAAAATGAAAATGTCGCTCATGCATACATATGGACTACGGTCTCCGTGAAGCAATGTGATTCGTTTTTCATCACCTATTTATATAAATAATTATAAAATAATATATGATGAATAAATATAATTATTATTTCATTATTAATATTCTATATATGATGAAACTATGACCAAGTTGTAAGTATCGAAACCATTGAACTGAAACATGCATGGAAAATAGACTAGTTTTCACCCAAATGTTCATTTTAAAGAATAAATTATTAATAAAAGGATAATTGGAAATTATAAAGTAATTATACATAGTAATTTATGAATTAATATGTTTCTATAATATATTTATAATAAATTTATGTTTATTATGCATTATATTTTAATTTGTACGAAGAAATATGAGACTTAAGGGAAGGGTTTATGTTACCTTTTAATTGCTTTTTGAGATGTCTATACTAAATTTATATTGAGGGAAATTATATAAATATTATCCATTAAACCATATTTATTTTATTATCCTCTATTTATTCTTGTAATTTTTATATATTGGTACCATTTTCCTCTCTTTGGTACTTAAAATGATCGAGAAAATATTTTTAAGTAAAATTCGACCTTGTTTCCTCTTTTCTCATCATACTTTTTATTCCATATCCATGATCTTAAAATTTGTTTTAGGGAATTTTTTACCTATATTTTTAATGTTTTAAAATTTTCATTACATTACCTTTTACTTTATTCATATGGGTTTTAAAGGAATCTTTTTAAATAAATATTTTTCAAACAAGTCAGTTTTGATTTTTTGTAAAAGTGTGAAAATAATGTTCTATTTTAACATATACGGTATGAATGGATTTTCCAAATTTCATAACCATTAATTTATATAAATATTACATTAAAATTTATCTGTATATTTTCAAAGAAATTAATTTTTTCAATATTTTGAGAATTTTTAGTTAAAATGTTATCAAAAGAAAAGGATGTTTTTCTCAAGTTTTCAAAGAAAGGTTTGAATGTTCTTTTAAAGGTATTTATCATCTATGTCAACATAATTTATGTATTTTTATATTTCACTATGGATATGATCTTGTTAAACTATAAATTTTATTAATATATATCGCGTATTATAATGATGCTTTAAGGTTGATTCTATGAAATTCGTTTTATTCTCATGGGTTAATTAAGTTATGATGAAATATTTATGAAACTAATTTATTTTACATGTGTTATGCTATGATGAAATAATGAAATGTTTATAAAACCTATTTATCTTCCATGGGTTATGATATGATGATATGATAAATGTTTTATGATCTTGTGGAAAATAAATATATAGTTTTCATTATGTAATGAGTGGACTAGAAATTATATATCCCTATAATTAATTAGGTAAAGATGGATATCTCATGAGATAATATAGACTATAATGGGGAGTGAACCAAGTTTAATAAGGGACTCTATCCAATAATATAGTCTTGGGATTAAACCTTGAATAAGGAAATCATGGAATGAGGAGTAAACCCAATCCACTATGATAGTATTGGCAGTAAGCCTTGACTAAGGAAATGATTTTCTATTATTATGTGTATTACAAAAACTTATTTCTTATTCTTATGATATATTATCATGGATCATGATTTATTATTGATGATTCTACACACTTATGAATTATTTCTTTTTTTATGAAAAAACATTATGCCATGATTTATGATTTATGATATTTAACTGATTGGGTATGATTATCATAGGTTATGATAATGTTTGAATACCCTTATGCTTATTTTATGCTCACTTATAATCATTGGTTGATATCTATTATGTTTAACCTTAATGATAATATGAGCTCATCCATTACTATATTTTCATTCCCAAGGTTATGAAAAAAAATTGAGTAGGGTATGTCTAATAAGGGTATTATATGAGAAAAACTTTGTGGGGGTGTTTAAGATCTTTCAGGAAATAAGATTTTTATGTATCTATTCTCTAAATACATGAAACATTTATAGTTCTTGGGATTTTATTGTTATGATATGTATTTAATATTCATCTAAAATGATGTAATATATATTTATGAAATTATTAGGCCACCTTATTTATTATCAGAGTAGGGTTTAGTTATTTTTAGGGATTAGAATCCAAAAACTTTATAGAAAACCATGAGGATAAGTCTAAGTAATGGATAAAATCCTGAAGATTTGGTAAAGTATAAATTTTATGGTTTTCCTAGAAAATTAATCCCTTCCTGGTTACTAGAATGTGGATGTGGTTATAGAACAAATGCACCTATGGATAAAAATCTAAAATGGGAGGATTGAGCATTAACTTTACCTTCACAGATGCATGATGAGAGGTCCTAATACTGCACACTAGGATTGACACTCCTAATAGATATTCTATGGTTAATTCTCATTTTCATTATAATCCATTATGGAGGATTTTAATAGATGATAAACATGAAATACATAGGTTAAACCTAAATTTTCATAGATTGAAAATAAGTTATCATGATTTACACATACTATGAATTATTTTTCATGATTGCATGATTACTCACTATGATTATTATTTCTCAAATTGTGTTTTTTGGTCTTATTAAATGGATGAACCCATGATGAATCATGTTATAACTGAATGTGATGGGAAATGAAACAAATTTCCTAATGAGAAACCAAATTAAATGAGAGTTTAGATGTGCAATAATGTTTTTATTCTCACCTAACTCTCTCAATCTATTAATGGTAACATGAATCAATTTGAAATTCCAAATAGAGAAAGGAAGGAACAACTAATTATTAATTCTTTTATACAGTAACATATTCCTTCATTTAGTTGTTCCTCTGATCCACTTATTTCTAATAAATATAGAAAATATATTCTATGTTATCCAATTCTTTGACTATGAGAAGGATATTTTGGTCATGTTTCATTTGGAAGGTGAATCTTATAAATAGTAAATTCTTATCAAGAATATGAGGAAAGGAGATTAAATTTAATCCATGACATGGGAAGAGTTTAATAAGGTATTTTTCAATAATTATTTTTCCCATAAAACTTCACAAAAAATTTAAAGGTAATTCTTGAAACTAAATAAAAAAGATGAAGAATCTATTAGTACATATGAGGAGAATTTCAATGGACTTTCAAGGCATGATTTTGGTTTTATCATGGATCATGAAAGTAAATTTTATTGATTATTTAGTGTCTTGATACCAAGCCACTAAAATTAATTAGTTATAAGTTACTTTAATAGCTATGAATAAATCATTCAATGTGATCTCAAGATGGAAATTGAAATTAAAGACACTCGGTGTTCTATTGGTTTTTGGTAAAAACTGAAATGTAGAATTTGAGGAAATTATAATAATAAAACCCATATAATAATGAAAATTAATCTTCCTTCATGTTAAAAGTATGTAATGAATCATAGAGTAAATTTCCTGATATGGCCTAGTAAATTTTTTAAGTGTGTAAAAGAATCCCATTAAGAAAAAGGATGATTAAGTTAGGTGATGATTCTGATCAAAGAAAGTAATAATGAAAAATATCAATTGAATTTTCCACCCATGATAAAAATCTATAATTGTAATGAGTATGGAAATTAAAACAATAATTTCATGAATATGAGGGTTAATGATAAAAATCAGTGTCATCAACCTCTGAGGGTTAATGGAAAACTCATGTGATTACAACTATTGAGGTGGGTCACTAGAATGAACTATTAAAAGGTACACCTAACATCCACTCTAGAAATTCAAATGTTTTTTTATTTTTGATATACCCACTCTTTTATATTTAAATAATTTTCTAGGGGTATCATGTCACCACCTCAATGATTAAATGTTGATTTATCGGTATTAACTTCTAATTGTATGATGATTTCATCTAAAGTATATAGCTCCTCTCCATTATAATTTTTTTGGAATGTGCTTCCTATAAATATTGTTATTATCCATATATTTGAATTTTATGTTATTTTTTGAATGGATTAGATATATCTATATAGATCTAATATCAATTTTCAAGGAAGTTAAGTCTCATTTTATATTTTGAATCAAACTATGGCCATATTTTGGTGTGAGGATGAATATAATATTTCAATGGAAGTTAATTTAATTGTATGTGTCTTAATACTTATTCATGAAGGATATTTATCTCAAAATTTGGGGGAAAAAATCAAAATCAAATTTATTACTATTGTTAGGGATTATTCTGATGTATTTCCTGAATAATTTCCTAGTCTTACCCTGAACCATGAAGTTTATTTTTTAATAGAACTCATACTTGGTGTTATACCTATTTCAAATAATCCATATAGAATATACTCGATTGACTTGTAGTAATTAAAGAAGAAAATCCAATAGAATCTTGGTAAGTGATTCATATGATCTAGTGTGTCACTATGGGGTGAATTTATTCTCTTTTTTGATAAGGAAGATATTTCAATGCATCCTTTAATTTATTATTGAGAACTTAACATGATCAATATCAAGAAAAATTATCATATAACCTATATTGATGACTTATTTGATGAACTATGAAGGGATAAATACTTTTACAAGATTTAGCTTCATTCTATATATCATAAATTAAGGGTTAAGAGGGATTATATACCCAAGAAATAATTTCATATGAGGCATGGTCATTATAAATTTATATTGATTCTATTTGGACTTACAAATCCCCCATCTATCTTCATGGATTTATTGAATATAATATTTATAGATTACATTAATCAGGTTTTGGTAGTCTTTATAAATGATATTATAATATATTTTATGAGTAAGGAATTACATCAAGATAATTTGAATATTGGGTTGAAGCCCCTAATTAAAGTGAATTTGTATTCTAAATTTAGAAAGTGTGAATTCAAGTTAAGAAAATTTTTATTATTGGGTTATATAATCTCAAAAAATGGTATATTGGTTGCTCCTTTAAAGACATAAGAAATTGAGAAATGGACCAGGCCAATAATGGTAACTAAGATCCGTAGTTTTCTTGGGTTTACTAGTACTATTAGTTCAATGTGATAGATTTCTCATAGATATCTAATCTAATAATAAGGTTGTCTCAAAAGGGATCTAATTTCCTTTATACAAATTAATGTGAGTAAAATTTCAAGGAGATAAAAAGAAGGTTGGTTAGTTCCCTTGGGATTACACTACCTAATAATGGAGAAGATTTTGTGATTTTTAGTCATGAATCAAAGAATTTATTGGGATTAATCCTCATACATAATGATAATTTGATAGAATATTCCTCACGCCACTTGAAATTTCAAGAGAAAAATCACCCCACTCGTGATTTGGAGTTTGTAAGGTCCTGGACTTTTTGGATGTACGTTCTTGCTTAAATTTTGGTTTGAATCCCTTAAATTCAGTTGATTAAATGTTTACTGGGTGTATATGGAATCTCAGGGATTTTCTAGGGGTTTGGGACATTAAAGAAAGGGGAATCAGGCTATCCTACATAGGTTTCATAGTTAAGGCATAGTTAGGTGTAAATGTGTGCCCAAACCATGCTAGCTAGGAGCAGGGTTTCATAGTTAAGTAAATTGTGAAAGAAGGAAAATCCAAACCATTTGGTTTGAGATGGTTTCATTATTCATGGTTGGAGCACAGTTTTTCAAATAGTTTAGAATCACCAGCTAACCATGTGACTTGGACCCCTCTTGGATAGAGTCGTACACATGGTTGGCACAACATTTGGAAAATAGTACACCTCATTAAAAGTTTGATTTTACAATTTTACCCATTTGTATTTTAATTGTTTCACCCAATTTTCCTCCCCATTCTTCTTCCTCCATCCCTTGTGATAAAAAAAATCTTCCAAAACTTCCTAAGGGTCGATCTCCTTCGATTCAAGGAAATTTGGAGTGTTTTTGGATGCAGATCAAAGCTCTGGGGAATTATAATGCTTCTCTTGCTTCTCTTTTCTGTATTAGGGTGTGTGCTTTCATTCTTCTTATTATAAAGCCCTAAAATACTTATTTTTACAGTGTATCTTAAGTTAGGTCTTCAAAGGGTGCTTGAATTAGGATCTAAGACTAAGGTTAAGTGAGTGTTCATCTATGAATTCGAGGTAGGTGGTCTACAAGTTATATTTAATAGTTTTATTGTAGATTTTTTCATGTGTGTTTGTGATATTTCTTCCCTATTGATTTAAATTATATTGATTTAGTAATATTTGGTAAAATAGTTGGATAAATGATGATTTAGACCCCTCATGATCCCTATGGGATGCATTGAGATTGATTAGACCAGATTAGGGCCACCCATGGGGTGTGCCAACATTCCCAAACATGGAAAATTATAATGTTAAGTATATGGTTAATTTTTGTTAAAATAGATCCCATGATAAATATGTTGACATGCTATTTTAAACCATAAGTGGAACCAATGGTAGTTATTTCTAGTTATTGACAAAATAAAAGGGATTATTTGGAATGATGTGAAAAGGGGTTAAATGGATTAATATAAATGTGTCAAAGGGCTTATGAATTTTTAATGGAAATGTGTAAATGGACTAAGACATATGAATTGATTAATGTGATAAATTGGATAATGCGTTTAAATTTAGGAATTGGTTAAATGTGTTAATTTATGGGCATTTTTGAATATTTTAAATGGGTTAAGGTATGAAAAGGGAAATGGGTTAAATGGACTAAGTGATATAAATGGTTAATGTGTTAATGGGTTATGGGATGATATTGTATTATATGAAAATGAATATGAATTTTTATTTTTATGTGTATTGAATATGTATGGTTTGTGATATGGTATATATGGTTAATGGATAAATAATAATGTTCTTATGTATTAGTAGTTGTGGGGTATTTTACTTGAGGATCTACACCCATGGGTCAGGTTAGAATGAGGTTCTAAACCCCACCCCATAATGCATAGGTTAGGGAAGGGGATTGAGGCTTTATTCCCATAACAATTTCATTTGATGAGACTACCTAGACAGAGGCTCCAAGATAAGTGTGATATATTTGTTTATGAAATGTTTATCCCTAGTGAGATAGGAAACTCAACTTATTCCCTTATGCATGATAATTGACCAATGTAAATGATGTAAATTCTTAACCAATGGAATATGTGATGGAAATGGATTTAGTAATGAATATGTTATAAGTGATGAAAATAGAAATAACTATGGAAATGGTTAAAGTGAATATTGTTAACTAATGGTACCCAATTTATCTTTTGGTTTACCTTGTCATTTATTTCATACTTGCATGCACTATCTATTTAGGATAGATATTTTGTAGACACCATTGGTGGTGGCCTACTAAGTTGTACTCACACACTTCTTAGGCCACCATTGGGTACCTGAGAAAATTTCATGGTTGTGGGTAACGACAAGGGCAAGGGTCATATGCTAGGGAGTTGATTTGGGCTTAGGATGTGCTTAAATGAGGATCCGAACTTGGATTCGAGACCCATTTTTTGGATTCATTTTTTTGTCTTATTTTTGGGTTTCTTTCCATTTTGGCATGGTTATCATGACATGGAATATTTATTGTTGGTTTTGGTTTGTATCATGTTTGGTAAATGGTTAGTAATGTATTTTTCTGGTTTATTTTTTTTCTTTATTTCACATGTTATCTATTTTGGATTACTCTAGTAAAGTGGGTATAGTCTCCCCACATAATCTATTAGACCCTCACTACTAGTCAGAAACCTATAGCATATGGGGTTTCATGCTTGAGGTTATATGGAAACCCATCTCGGGGAATCAATTTAGTGGATCTCGAGTTGGGGACATTACAAAGTGGTATCACAGTAGTTATTTTATGTGGTCTTACTATTTGGGATGGTAAAGGGGAGATTAGGATGTGTTGGTCATTGTAAATGAGCTCTACATGGGAGTATATAACCCAAGTATGATAGAAAACCCAAGTACCTAGGGTGGGAATTGTTGTTCTTGATGTGTGTTGTTACGGTTGGACAATATTTCACCATTGATTGATTCACTTGTTGTGTGATAGGATTGTTTTATGTTATTTTTCTCATGGTTGTAACAACATGAGTTTTTTCATTCTTGCATCATTATAGGCACCTAAGGATATAGGTGTCATTCATCATGATAGTCACACATGGGATGGGTGTGTGGGACATGAAGAGTAGGATGCATTTTACTTCCTTTGAAAATTGAAGAAAATAATGTCTAATAAAGATGATGAAAATGGTTAAATAAAAGGGATGTGAAAGTATAGTTAATGATTCATGCTTAATTAAATGTTTTAAATGGTTAAAAAATTGGTTGAAATAAGTTGTGAAATGAGAAAGATGTCTAAAATAAAAAGGTTTATGTTGTGATAGTGGAAACGGTAGAATAGTTGTTAAATGAAAATACTTGTAGTCATGTGAGTTAGTTTACCCCATGTTAGCCATGACCCATGGTAGGGATGGTTGATGGTAGTGTTCTAGATGTAACGGTGTCCGATGGAGTAGTTTATATGAAATGGGTTGTTTGTGGCTAGTGGTGATCCTTCTTTATGTAACTATAGAAGCCTTATTTTATGTGTGTTAAGACTCGTGTTTAGAATTATAGAGTAATTACACCATGGAGACGCATACCGGTTGGGTAAAAAGAGGATATCATTGAGAATTATCCACTAGTAGTGGAGCAAGAAAACTAGTTAGTCCAAGATAACCAAGGAGAAGAGTAGTCCCATGATAACTTCACTCATTTTTTTCAGATAATGGAATGGGACCCATGGTGGGTCATGCTGAGTATGTTGGATCTAACCCCAAGAGTTTCAGTTGTAGTTCCCTCCCAAGTTTTCTAGATAGGGAGGAACCAAGGACACAGAGTTCTAGATAGAGTCCATCTAGGTGATTTGGGGTCATTTGGAGACTCCTGTAGAAAAGAGAGTCAAGTTGGTACCATATATGTTATGGGGACTGAAAAAACGCTAGTGGGATATCTTGGTTCAAACGCAGCAGGTTGGAGGTATGTTATGGAAAGACTTCTAGGAAAAGTTTCTAGAGAATTTCTATCCAGAATCCTCAAGATAGGAGAGGGATGAATAGTTTATAAGGTTGACCTAGGGAACTATGTCAGTGATGGATTATGTGGTCTGTTTCACAGGGTTATAGCACTTTGTTCTAGCGTTGGTGGGGGGTGAGGCCGCTATAGAAATATGTTTTCATGATGTAATTAGGCATGAGATTAAGTACCAGGTGAATATATTTTTTTTAAATAGGTTTTCATAAGTGGTGTATTAGGCCCTTATTTTAGAAGGTAACTTAAAGGAGGATTTAGGTAGTGGGTTTGTCATTCTAGTTGGACAGACCAGTGGTGCGACCTATGAGGGAAGAAATCATAATTTTGGGAGTCTTCATTAGGGTGGAAGTGTGAATAATATTTATAAGATAGGATCATCCTCTCAAAGTGGTGAGCAGGTGTTGTTCTATTAGTGTGGAAGGATAAGGCACATGTGTGGTTAGTACCCTGACCACTGGTTGAGTGATGAGAATGTGGTGGAGTGGGGAATATGTATAGGTTTTGTAGGAACCCTCAACAATTGGGAAAAAAGGAGTATTGAGTCTATTGTTGAGTGTAGGTAGGGGTTGTTTACCCCATACCAAGAAAGCAGTTGGAGCTCTACTGGCTGTACCGATATAGGTGGTGGGCACAATACTTTGGGATGAGAGCGTCCATACCAGTAGGGCAATGTGGTTCCAGGAACTTGGACTAGGGACCAGGGTAGAGGGGTAGGTCAGCATCATGAAATTTAGTTTACACCTGGAGGTGGCAAGGTTGAATCATCGATGGTTTGAGGTACGATCCTTGTAGCTTCTATGCTTGTTAGTGCTTTATTTGATACAAGTTCTTTTGATTATTTTGTTTTTTTCTCAGTTTTATGGTTTTGTTGGGTCTAGAGGTGGAATGTATGTGTGGGGTTATGTCAATTGATACATTGTTATGGGTGCGAGAATAAAATATCTCACAATGTAAGGGGTGTGCTATCGAGGTTGGTGGGTACCATTTTCTGTGGGACTTGTTTATGCTTGAGATGTTAGGTTTTGACCTGATTTTGGGTATGGATTGGCTAGTGTTATACCAAGAACATATTGATTGTTACCATCATTATGTAACATTCACATCACTTGAGGGATACATGTGTGCTTATCATGGTGAATGGGATGTCCTGGAAGGCCATGCAGAGCTAGTTTGTTAGTAGTTAGGTGAACTCAAAACCCAATTGGCTTGTCTCATTCTTGATTATGGGGGAGTAGAGTATTTTTCCTTTCCTATGGTGTTGGATTAGTTTTAGGATGTTTTTATAAGGAATTATCTGGGTTACCTCTCGAGAGAGATGTTGAGTTCACAATAGAGTTGTTGTTAGGAGCAGAATCAGTTTCTATTTCTCCATATATAATGGAACTGACAGAACTCTGTGAACTTAAAACTCAATTAGAGGAATTTGATAATAAAGGGTTTATTCATACTAGTACATCACCATGGGGATCACTACATTTTTTCTAATAATTTTGATGGAACATTTTGATTATGTGTCGGTTATAGGAATCCAAATTAGATGACAATTAAGAATTGATACCCTATTTCTCAAATCAATGATCTATTTTACTAGTTTAGAGGTGATTAAGTGTTCTACAAGATTAATTTAATATTAGTATATCATCAACTACGGGTGATACATTTTAGTGTGTTGTAAACTTCCTTTAGGAGCATTTATGAGTTATATGAGTTTGTTTTGATGCCATTTGGGTTAAAAAATGCTTCAACTATTTTTATGTCTCTAATGAACTGAATATTTCACCCATACCTAGATCAATTCATGATTGTCTTTGTGGATGACATCTTAGTGTACTCTAATACTCATTAATATCATTCCAAACATCTTGACATCATCCTAAGTATACTAAGAGAGAACAATATATACACCAAGATATTCAAATTTAATTTCTGGATTGATAAGGTTCATTTCTTGGGTCACATAATCTCTTAGGAAGGTGTGTTAGTGGACCCAGATAAAGTAAAAGCAGTTGTATCATGGGATCAACCAAAAAAATTATGTTGTTTGAATTTTTATATCATTGGAGGGATATTACTGAAGGTTCATCAAATATTGTTCCTATTTTGAAGCACCTCTCTCAGACTTGAATAGGAATGGAATCAAGTTTTAATGGTCTAATGCATGTGAGAATTATTTCCAAGAGTTGAATAAGTGGTTGATAATTGCATCAATTCTAATCTTTCCTGAAACAGGTAAAGAGTATACCTTGTTTTTTTATGTGTCTAGTGTTGTTCTTAGGGAAGTATTGATGCAGGATGATCATTTTGTGGCGTATGGGTCATTATAGTTAAGGTATCATGAATGAAATTACCCTACACATGGTCTTGATCTAGTCATGGTGGTTTATGCTCTAAAGTGTTGGCAGCACTACTTATTAGGAGAGTGGTTCATGGTGTATACATATCATAAAAACTTTAAGTATATATTCTATCAGCGTGATTTGAATCTTTGATAGTGAAGTTAGTTTGATTACATGTAGTCTTTTGATTTCAACCTCATTTACATGTTGGGAAAAGGTAATAGTGTTTCAGATTCTTTAATTCAAAAAAGCTAAAAATTAGGTGTTTGAGGTATCTAGTTATGAGTATAGGATAATGGAGTTATTTTCTGAGATGCATCTAGAGGTGTAGTATGGTCAAGGGAAGATGACCATTTCATCCTTGTAAGTTGAGTCCATGATTCTGATATAGATCAAAGATAGGTATTTTGAAGATATAGAGTGCATGGATTTAAGGGAAAGTCTTAAAGTTTGAGAGTCACCTTTCGGTTGGACCATTGGAGATGATGGGATCATTTATGTTTGTGGTTTTTTTTGTGCCAATGTGTATGCGAGAAGATTTGATGAATGAGTTTCATGCATCGAAGTAGACAGTGAATCCTCACTTGACCAAAATGTACCATGATCTTCATTGGTAGTATTGGTGTCTAGGGATTAAGGGAGAGGTTGCAGGTTTTGTGTCGCGATGCCTTACCTTCCAGCAGGTGAAGGCTGAGAATCAGCATCTAGGTGGTTTTTTGCAGACATTTTCCATTCCAAAATGAAAATGGGATGATGTGGTGATGTATTTAATGGTAGGTCTCCCAAGTACGTCACAAAATAATGATGCAGTCTGGGTATTTGTGGATCGGTTGACTAAAATGGTTCATTTCTTACCAATTCTATAGACTTTCACCATAGATCAGTTTGGTGAGTTGTATGTTCGGGAAATAGTACAGTTTCATGAGGTGCCATGAACCATAGTTTTGGATTGGGATTTGTGTTTTACATCATGCTTCTGGCATGGATTACAGAAAGCACTTGGGACCCATGTGTTCTTGAGTATGGATTTCCACCCATAAAAGGATGGGCAATCAAGGTATTCTATTCATGTAAAAGAGGAAATGTTGGGGGCTTGTTTCCTAGACTTTGGTGGATTGTGGGAAATCATATAGAACTCATTTATTTTTTCTATAACAATAGTTACAAGGAAACGATTCATATGTCACTATATGAGGCGCTATACGGTAGACCATGAAGATCTTTTTTGTGTTGGATAGAGGCTATGGAATCTGAGATGTTGTGACCAAGTCTCATATAGGAGACTTAGGAATAGGTTCAGTTGATATGAAAATTTATGGACACAAATCAGAGTAGGAATAAGTCATACTAGGATTACCATCATCTACCTCTTGTGTTTATTGTGGTTTATTGTGTGTTTATTTAGTTGTTACCAAGGTTGGGTCACTATTGGATTCGGAAATAGGGTAAGTTAGTGCCCAGGTACTGGGTCCATTTGATTTTGTGGAGAGTATCAGACTAGTGGTGTACTGATTGGATCTTCCACAATGATAAGTGGAATAAATAATGTTTTTCATATGTCACAGCTTCAGTAGTATCACCCTAACCCATTTCATGTTATTGAATTTGAGGATTTTTAGATTTAGGATAATTCATCCTTCAAGGAGCATCTGGTTCATATAGTGGATCACAGTGAGAAATTCTTGTGAGGCAAGATTGTACCTTTGGTTTGAGTTTTTTGGCAGCATGGTAATGTTCAGTAAGAGACTTGGGAGAGAGAAACAGATATGCAGTCTCAATGGATGAATCTATTTGTTTCGGAAGCTCAGTGATGCTTGGGAGTGTATCTTGAGGATGATCTATTATAAGTTGGAGATTTTGTAAGATCTCAGGCTTCATGTGGGTAAGTTCTTATTTAAATTTTGGTTTGAATCCCTTAAAGATGGTTGAATAAATGTTTACAGTGTGTATAAAGAATATTGGGGGTGTTATTTGAGTTTGAGACATGAAATAAAGGTGAATCGGGCCATCATGTACTGGTTTCATGGTTGGCGCATGATTAGGTGTACTCATGCACCCAAACCATGCTATCCAATAGGAGGGGTGCATGGTTAAGTAAATAGTGTAAGGGGGAAATCCAAATCATGTGATTTGGGATAGTGAAATTTCACACGATTGGATCATTGTTTTTCAAACCATACAGAATCCCCGGGTAACCATGTGACTTAGACCCCTCTTAGATAGAGTCATGCACACGGTTGACACACGGTTTGGAAAACCGCACTTCCAAACCATATCCCTCATTAAAATTGTGATTTTATAGTTTTACCCCTTCAATATTTTAAGTGTTTAACCCTATTTTCCTCTCCATTAATATTCCTACAGTCCTAGTGACAAACCAAATCTACCAAATATTCCCAAGGGTTGATCACATTCAATTCAAGTCCATTTGGAGTGTTGTTGGGTAAGGATTGAAGCTATGGGTGAGTCTAAGGCTTCTCTTGCTTCTATTTTCTAGATTAGGTCTTTTGGTTTCATTCTAATTCTTCCTAATCCCTAAAACCCTCTATTTTCAATGGATCTTAGGTTGGGGCTTTAAAGGGTGCTTGAATCCGAATCTAAGTCTAAGTTTAAGTGATAGTTCTTCTATGGATTTGATGTAGGTGGTCTATAAGTTATATCCCATAGTTTTTTTGTATATTTTTTCATGTGTGATTTTGATATTTCTTCCCTCTTGATGTGAAATTTATTCCTTTAGTAATATTTAGTAAAATGGTTTCTTAAATGATGATTTAGACCCCTCATGATCCCTTTGGGATTCATTGAGATTTATTATACCAGATTAAGGCCACCCATGGGGTGTGCCAACATTCCCGAACATGGAAAATTGTAATGTTCAGCATAGGGTTGATTTATGTTGAAATAAATCCCATGATAAATATGCTGACATGTTAGTTTAAACCATAAGAGGAACTAATGGTAGTTTTTTATAGTTATTGAAAATGGAATAAGGTATTGTTTGGAATGATGTGAAAAATGGTTAAATGGATTAATGTAAATGTGTCAAATGGCTTGTGAATTTGTAATGGAAATGCATAAATGGATTAAATAATATGAATTGATGAATGTGATAAATGGGATAATGTATATAAATTTACGAATGGGTTAAATTATGGGAATTGTTGAATATTCTAAATGGGTTAAGGTATGAAAAGTGAAATGGGTTAAATGGGATAAGCGATATAAATGGTAAATGTGTTAATGGGTTATGGATTGATATTGTGTTATATGAAAATGAATATGAATCTTTATTATTATGTGTATTGAATTTGTATGGTTTGTGATAGTTTTTATATGGTTAATGGATAAATAAGAATTTTTACATGGATTGGTAGTCATGGGGTATTGGACTTGAGGATCTATGTTCATGGGTCAGGTTAGACTGAGGTTTTGAACCACGCACCATATTTCATGGGTTAGGGAAGAGGACCGAGGCTCTATGCCATTAATGGTTTAATTTGATGATAC
The DNA here is from genome assembly GCA_963277665.1 of Viscum album. Classification (NCBI taxonomy): domain Eukaryota; kingdom Viridiplantae; phylum Streptophyta; class Magnoliopsida; order Santalales; family Viscaceae; genus Viscum; species Viscum album. The sequence goes on from OY728126.1 coordinate 1,134,073,202, forward strand.
TACCTAGATCAAGGATCCAATGTAAGTGTGATGTATTTTTTTTATAAAATTCCTATCCCTAGTGATATAGTGAACTTGACTTATTACCTTATGCATGATAATTGAACATCTTAGGTCGTTGTGTAAATGATGTAAATTCCTAACTCATAGAATATGTTATTGAAATAGATTTAGTAATGAAGATGGTATAAGTGATAAAAATGAAAATAGTGGTGTAAATGGTTAAAGTTAATATTGTTAACTAATGGCACCTGAGTTATCTCTTGGTTTACCTTGTCATTAATTTATACTTTCATGCACTATCAGTTTAGACTGGATATTTTTTAAACACTGTTGGTGGTGGCCTACTGAGTTGTAACCAATCCCTACTTGGTCTTCCATTGGGTACCCAAGCATATTTCAGGGTTATAGGTTAGGACAAATTAAAGGGCCCTATGTTAGGTAGTTGAGTTGGGATTGTTATTTTCATGGATGAGGATCTAGACTTAGAGTCAGGACCCATTTTTTGGATTCATTTTTTTGTCTTTTTTTTCGTTTCTTTCACTTTTATCGTGGTTAGCATGACATGGTATATTTATTGATGGTTTTTTTGTTCCCTATTTGGTAAATTTTTAGTATTTTATGTTTTGGTTTATTATTTATTGTTTACTTTATTTCAAATGTTGTTTGATGTGGATTACTCTAGTAAAGAGGGTATAGTATCCCCATATGATCTATTAGACCCTCACTACTAGTCATAAACCTCTGATATATGGTGAGGTTCTCTTGAGGTCATGCGGTGACCCATTTCGGGGAACCGGATTAGTGGCTCCTAGGTTGGGGATGTTATAAAGTTGGAGGCATTAATTTTTCAATTCAAAATATGGAGGAATTATCTTTATGGTGAAAGAAATAATATATATACTGATTATAAAATATTAAAGTATATATTCATATATAAATATTTGAATATTCACTAAATGAGATGGTTGTAATTGATTAAATATTATGAGTTCTCAGTATGCTACCTCCTAAGAAGGAAAATAAGGTGGATGATCCTCCAAGTCAAAAAAATACCTTGCTAGTTTTTCTATGATGATGATTGAAATCGATCCAAAATTTATGTATTTCTAGATGATGGATATTGAAACCATGAGGAAAGGAGACTAATCATATCTTTTTTATATGAATGTTCAACCATCCATTGATGTGATGATTAAAGAGGCGTGGAAAGAGGATATGGTACTTTAGAACAAGGTGAGAAATGTTCATGAGTTCAACCATGATTATAATGGAATGAAAATGTTTAGGAATCAAGTATTTTTTGCATAAATTCTAGATTTTAAGAAGTATTTTTTGTTTTAAGATCATATTTCCCCATTCTCTATTCATCCTATAAGTATTAAGATGTATAGAGATATGAAAAGGTATTTCTAGAGGGATAACATAAAAAGTGATATCGCAGAGTAGGTATCTCAATTCCTAGTATGTCGGTAAGTTAAGGTAAGTGATATAAGTCTAGTGGAATGTTATAATAATTACCCATACTATAATATAAATGGTAAAAAAACTTCCATGGATTCATCTTTGGACTCCCCAAAACATATAAAGGGCACAATTCTATTTGGGTTGTAGTCGATCACCCTATAAAATGAGAACATTTCATTTCCATCAGAGAATATTTCTCTCTTGATTATCTTACCATGATATAATTAAGAAAGTTTTAAGTTTTCATGGAGTACCACATTATACTATATCATATTGGTTTCCAAGGTTTACCTTGATGTTTTGGAAAAGTATTAAATCATCTTTGAATACAAACTTAAAATTTAGAAATACATATCAACCTTAGAAAAATGGTCATTATAAGAGGACCATTAAAACCCTAAATGATATTCTGAGATTCTATTTTATGGATTTCAAAGTTTTTTGGGATCAACACCTTCCTTTGGTATAATTTTCTTGTAACAATATATTTTACATAAGCATTCAGATGGATCTTTATTAATCCCTCTATGAAAAGAAGTAAAAAACTCTAATGTGTTGGGGTAAAGTTAGAAAAATAAAGCTATTGGGACCTAATATAACTAATAAAATGTAAGATAAGGTTAGATACATTTATCATCACATCAAGGTATCTCAAATTCAATAGAAAAGTTATGTTTTCAATCATTAATTAGATCTAGATTTCGATGTTGGTGACAATGTATTACTATGAATATCTACTTAGAAGAAGGTGATGATATTTGAAAAGAAGGGAAATATAAGACCTAGATATATCATCCCATTATAAATTATTTATTCTATTAGGATGGTTGTTTATTGCTTGTAACTTTTACCAAATCTCTCTCAATTTCATTATGTGTTCCATGTATCTCTCTTGAGGAAGTACATATCTGATCCTTTGCATGTAGTGAACTAAGAGGTCACACCACCAGATAATAATATATCTTATAAGGAAAAAATGGTGTATATTTTGGATCAAATATAGAATTTATTTTTAAATAATACCACTCACATAGTCAAAGTTTTTTTGTGAAACCATAAATTTAAGGAAGCTATGTGAGAACTCAAAGATGTGATGAGGCATAAGTATTTTCAGTTATTTATATGAGAGTAATGGGATTTTGAGGGTGAAATTATTATAAGGGGGTATAATGTAACACCCTAGGATTTTATATTATATTTCACTTTAAATAAATTTTATATCTTTGATATCTTTCTTTAAACACAACAACTAGTTTAAAGAGACCGATATATACTATTGAATTATTATTATTTAATGTGATAGTTATCACCTTGCTATTGGATTTTAGGGTATTAATAGAAATATCTAAATAATTAAAAAATATTTTTACATATTTATAAAATTAATTCATTAGTTTTCACTTGGTTATAAATTAAACAAAAAATCATTTAAAGGTAAAAAGATATGTTTTTCTAAAAGATTATTTTTATAAACAAATTATTTTTTATCATAATAAATTAAATTAATCTATATTAAATAATTATTTTAATTAAATTTTTATATAATATATTCAATAAAATATTTTAACATTCATCTAATAGTTTTTACATGTCATTTAATGAAGGTAAACTTGATTTTATTCTCAAAAATGTATTTTACTAATAATGGTTTTCTTGTGTTTTACACAATTATTTTAAAATTAATTTATAAAAATTATAGAAATTGAATCTTTTAAAATGGATTAAATGTTTTTAATTATCATAATTAATATTTTTTAATAAGTTAAACTTAATTTTTTGTCATTATTAATAGTAACTGAGGTAAAAATTCATTATTACGGTAATGGTTAAAAGGGGTTAACAAGGGGTTAAACTAAAGAGATAAGGGTTAAAATGACCTAAAAACCTTTATAAATCCAATTTATTGAATATATTTTAATTATATATCATCCTATATTCAAACTTTATCCAATTTGTAGCCACTTTTCCATTAGAGTGACTTTATATATTTTAATATTCTTAATAATTACAAGTGTGCCACTCCCCTCACTTTTAAAATGGGACCCCCTCTTTTATATTATCCACAAAACTTGATCCCTTCAGCTCAACCAATACCTAAAAAAATATAATAAACTTCTCCATATATTTCCTATAGGTTCTTATCTTCTTAAAATACCAACCCAATGGTCCTTAAGAGTCGATTAAAGGGAGGTTTCTCAAAGAAGAGGTATATGTTCCTACTGGTCTTTTTCAAGTTTCATTCTTCTTATACTTTCTATAAATATTTTGTATCCATACTAACATAATTATTCCATTATAATAAATATAATTATATTTTATTATGATTATGGGATAATCATTTTCCACCTCCTTTCTGTCAAATGGGAAATGAAAGTGTCACTCATGCGTATGTGTGGACTACCACCTTCATGTAGTGATATGATTCATTTTCCATAACCATAATTCATGGTTAGTTATTCTAATAGATTTAATTTTTATATTTTATATTTATGAAATAATTATTATTTTTTAATTATAATATATTATCTACCTTATTACCTTTTCATATGTTGGAAATCGATAATGTCACTCATACATACATGTGGATTACAACCTCCTTGAAGTGATGTGATTTGTTTTTGTTTCGGATTTATATGAATAATTATAAAAGTGTAAATGATGAATAAAAATTATAATTATTCCATTATTAATATTTTTAGATTATTAAATGATGACCAAGGTGTAAGTATCAAAACCATCAAACCAAAACATGTATGGAAAATAGACTAGTTTTCACCCAAAATGTTTATTTTAATGAAGAAATTGTAAAAACAGGTAATTAGAAATTTTAAAGGAATGATACATAGTAATTTATTAACTAATATGGTTTTGGAATATATTTTTAATAAATATATATTTATTATACAAGATATTTGAACATGTATGAAGCAAGATGGGACTTGAGGTAAGGGTATATGTTACAATCTCATTTCAATTTGAGATTTTCTATGATAAATTTTTTGGGGGGTAATTATATAGATATTTTTTTATTAACCAAATTTATTTTATTCTCATCTTTTTATTACTATAATTTTTATGTATTATAACTATTTTTCTCTTTTTTTGCTTAAAATGGTCAAGAAAACTTTTTAAAAAAACTCAAACTTATTTCCTCTTTGGTCATAAAACTTTTTCTTTCATATCCATGATCTTAAAAAAAATTATGGAATTTTTTACCTAAATTTGAAATATTTTAAAAGTTAATTTTCATTAACTTGTACTTTATCTACAAAGTTTTAAAATGAATTGTTTTAAATAAATTTTTTTTACCAAGTGTCTTTTACTTTTTACAAAAGTTTGAAAATAATATTATCTTATAACATATACTATATAAACAGATTTCCCTACTATTATTATTTTTTTTAATTTTAATATTCCTTTAAAATTTTCCATGGTTATTTCAAAAGGAAAAAAAAATCCCAATATTCTAGGAATTTTCAGTTAATATGTTATCAAAAGACAGGGATATTTTTCTCATGTTTTTTAAGAAATATTTGAATGATATTTTAAATTTATTTTTCTTCTATATAAATATCCTTTAAGGATTTTTATGTTTCTATAGGGATATGATATTATTAAACCATCCAATTTATTTATATGGATGTATTATAATGATGATAATTTTAGGATGATTCCATGAAACTCATTTAATTCCCACTAGTTAATTATGTTATGATGAAAGATTTATGGAACCCATTTATTTTACATGGGTTATTCTATGATGAAATGATAAAAATTTTATGAAACCCTTTTCCCTTTCATGGGTTATGATATGATGATATGATGAATTTTTTATGATCTTATGGAACACATATGTATGGTTTTCATTATGTGATGGGTGGAACAAGAAAATATATATCACTCTAATGCATTAGGTGAAGATAGATATCTCATGAGACAATAAATATCGTAATGGGGAGTTAATCCAATTCAATAAGGGACTATATCCAATAATATAGTCTTGGGATTGAATCTTGACTAAGAAAATGATATAATTTGAAGTAAACCAAATCAACTATGATAGTATTTTATATCGTACTTAACTAAGTAAATGATCATATATTCTTATGTGAATGAAAAAACTTATATATTATGATAAAGATATGTTCTCATGTATCATGATTAATTATTGATGATATTGTACATTTATGAATTGTGTCTTTTATTATAATAAATCCTTATTCCATGATTTATTATTAATGATATTTGACTGATTAGGTATGATTATCGTAATTTATGTTCATATTCTAATACCTTATACTCATCTTATTCTCACTTATGATCATTGACTAATTTTTCTTATGTTTACCCTTACTAAGTATAAAATCTCACCCTCTCTTATATTTATTTCCCCTGGTTATAAAGAAAGGTTTTAAGTAGGGAATGTGTAATAAGTTTACTATGTGAGAAGAACTTTCTGGAAGATGTTGAATATATTTCATGAAATAATATGATTATATATCTTTACTCCAAGTACATTAAACCTTTATGGTTCTCTGGCATGTATTATTATGATATATATTGAATATTCATCTAAAATTGTGTAATATATTTGTATAAAACTCTTGGGTTGCCGCACTAAATCCCCAAATTCATGACCATGAAAATAAAAAAAATACCTATATTAGAAAGGTAACTAGAAACACATAGGGTACTGATGTTTTTCCACCAACTACCCAATGTATCCAAATAGTTACCCGATGGCCAAACCTGGAGAACCACCCCCTTTTCCTTATACAATGAGTGTCTGATGGTTAAATATTGAGTATTTGATTGTTTTATTAGCTAATTTATAGAAAATAACACCCATACATCCTCCCTATACTCACCTCATTCACCTAAAACTTCAAATTTCCCACAAAACTTGAACATTTAAAAATATAAATCTCCTAAGTAAAATTTAAAATTCCTTCAAGAAAACTAGACTCATTATAGGGATCATATATCCCATATTTTATAGTAAATGTTTTTATACAATATAAATTGTACCTAAAAATACTATAATTACTAATATTCATAATAAACATAATTAATTAGTTTCAATTTGAGTGTAAATTAGGTGCAAGTCTATATACACTACTTCCAAATTAACCATTTCACTTGAAAGGACCATTTCTTTATTAAATTTTATTAACCAAATATTGGAAGTGTTTGTAGGAAATTTGTATTAATGTTTTCTTAATGGATACTTTGGATACCTAAAAATATATATATCCTCTAAGGATTAGTAAAATACAAAATTTACATGCTCATTTGGTACATTTTCATATAGGAGGATATCATTTGGTAAGTGTAATTATCTGGTTACTTTTAAGTGTTTCATGGTTAGTATTTTATTAGATTACCTAGAGAATTATATAGAATCATTTACGGATGACTTCATTATTTATGGATCCTATATTTATGTGTGTTTTACTAATATCAATTTTTTTATTTTTCAATGCATTAAAAATAACACCATTTAAAATTATAAAAAAATCATTTCATGGTAGAATGAGCCATTTTTTTGGGTCATGTTGTTTTTAGGGAGAGTATACATGTTGAAAAGTAAAAAAATTAGTTTAATTTATACATTACCATATTCTAAATGTGTTGGGGATGTGAATTAATTTTTTGGGAATGCTAGTTTTTATATTTTATTTTAAAAAAATAAAAGAAATGTACTCTCATTTCACTATATTTTTTTAAAGAATGAGAAATTTGTTTTTTGATGAAAGTTGTAAAATAGAGTTTGATAAAATGATAAAGATTATTACTTCACCTCCAATTATCCAACAAATAAGGTGATAAATACCCTTTGAAATTATGTATGATTAATTTAAATATTTATTTTTGGTTTTCCTTTCAGAATAGGTATATCATACCTATCATTTAATTATAAATTCATCTCATGATCCAAATCCAACATAAGATAAATGCACCAAAATTAAAAAGGAATTTTTTTACATAGTGTTTTATTTGGAAAAAAAATATTATCATATCCTTGGGGATAAATTAATTTTTTTTCTAACCATGTCTATATTTAAGAAAATTAAGGAAGTTTGATGTTAAACCACACCTTATTCGATGAATGTCTCTACTTCGGGAGTTTGCCATCAAAAATTTTGGATAAATGAGGATTATAAAATTTAGTTTTTAAACATATTATTATCATTACAATTGACCATGAAATATGTTAATATAATAAATCACCAATTCTAGAAACCATCCTCGGTGAGCATTTGAACATTGTTTATGATATCATCCCATAGTTTTCCAACTCAGTGAAATTTTTTGTTGCATTATGGGAACTTCCTGGATTTAACAAATTCAAAATAGATAGAATTGGGAGTGATACTTGGTATTACATTTTTTATAACCCCTATTTGTGTAAAACCTATAATGACTAGGTCATTTAATGATGTGTACTCGATCATGAGTTCACATCCATCCTCACATTTTTTCATACTCTTGTATATATAAGTACTTTGGTCCTAAAATAACTACATAGAAAGAAATAGAATTTGGTCTTTATTATCCCTTAATATTTCAGGATAATTATCAATTTTTTAATTCATGTCCATGGTTCCAATTTACTATAAATGTTTTTGATAGGGCTGATTTCATGGGACCTTTCCCTAATTCAATTGGATTTCTATGTATTCTTCTTACAGTGGATTATTCTCAAAATGGTTTGAGGCAATGAGAACATTAATGATGTCTCTACAAAGCTTTTAAAGTTTTTGATATACCATATATTTTTTAGGATTGTATAAATATAATTCATTATTCGTGGATATGGGGTACCAATTTTATAATTGAAGCATGCAATAAATTTTTCAGCATTATATGGTTTCACACTATATTTCCATAATATATCACACCTAAAATAATGGTCAAGTATAAGTTTCTAACATATAGGTTAATAAAATATTGGTTAAATGATTCAAACCAATAGTAAATATTAGATAAATCAATTAAATGATTCATTATGGGCATATGGTGCTTCTTTTGAAACCCCCATTGGATGTATCCATTTCAATTAATTTTTGGGAAATATTTCCTCCTATTGGTTAAGGTTAAGAATTGTATATATTAAGCCATAAAAAAATACAACATGAATATTTCATATATAGGTACTCATTGAAAACTACAAATTCAAGATCTTGATAATATTTTTAAGAATGTGTAAGATGTAATAATTTCAATATATATTTTCATAAATTTATTACCTTAAATTATATATATATATAGATATTTAAATGTGTTTTATTTTTTGTGAGGATACGAACCTAAAATTTATATGTGTTTTTCACTTAATTAGTTTCAATTAGTAAATTCATGTGTGTTTATGAAGTATTAATTCATGTATAATGGAATATCATAAATAAATGGAAGACAACACATAAAGAGACAATCATTATTTTATTTCTTCATTATAATCATTATATAAATAGGATAAATACACTCCATAAAATTAAAAAATAGTACAATGGGACAATAAAAACAAATTAATAACTTAATTATACTTTAAAAATGCATTGGTTTGTGATCTATAAGAAATATCCCACCTATAAACAATATTATAAAAAGAAATAAAAACATTAAAAATATGAATAGAATTTTATAAATTAATAATAAATAACTTTATGAGAAAATTTAGTGAATGATGAATAAAGTAAATAAGAGGTATTTATAGGAGGTATACTGACTATATGACAATTGGAATAGTAACTAAGCACTGTAATAATAACTGACCATTGAAATAGTAACATGGTCATTGGGAGTAGTAAAATGTATAATAATAAATATTTACCATGAATAAATAAATAAATATAAATATTTTAATATTATAAAATTAATTTTTAAGTCGTATAACTTAAAATATGTATATGAATACATTTTTAATATAGTATATTGTAACTTATTTAATAAAATATTAATTTTTATGTTAAAACTTAAATATTACAATTACTTAGTTTAGAAAATTATTCTGACTAAAAGATATATTATATATTGGATATATTATTTTTAGAATGTAAAAAAAATTAATCATCAATAATATAATAATTAAATAATAATACCAAATAGAAATCTAATCACCCATAACAAAAGAAACAATATTTATTCTAGATTAAAAAATTACAAGTATTATATGATTTTAGTTAAAATTTAAATTTATAAAATTTAGAATATAAATTTTATAAAATGTACATTTTTTTTAAATCAACATATCAAAATTAGTTTAGAGTGAATTTTTGTTATTTTTCTAAAAAAATTGATGAATAGTGAAAAACATAGTGTTTGTGTGTACCATAAGTTTTATGAAATCATTATAACATTAAAATAAATCAATCATTTATAAAAAAATATCATAAATTAAAATTCATTTAATGAGTAAAATAATTTATTTAAATGTAATAGAATTAATTTCCAAACCTATATATCAATTTTTAAAGAATAAATTATATTTTATTATAATAAAAACTATATTTGATTGTTTACACAGAATAAAATATTTTTAAGATTATATTCAGTTTTGGGAATATTTAAAAATCAATAAATTATGTACTTATTAATCCAAAAACTTTCAAGTCAAAGGAATTATCACTGTTTAAATTCATGAGAATAAATAAAAGGATAATTAATATTTTATTCAAAGATACCCCTCCCTCTTACCTATATAATCACATATTCTCCCCTCATTCCTCCTCACTCCCAGTCCTTATTAATTTTGAAAATTTTATACCCAAATCACTCCTTAAACACTCATAGATATTTCTTTGAGCCCTTAATGTGATTAAAACCTCTTTCTATGAAGGCCTTAGATCTAATCCAAAGGATGTGACTCAAGGAGAAAGGTAAGGGTTCCCAAGTACCTTTTTCAATCACTTATTTGAGATTATTTTATATTAAACTCTTTTAAAATTACTATTATTTAAATAAAATTATTATATTCCCATGTTATTAACACCCATTTTATCCTTTAAAAATGATATATTACTCATTCCTTCCATCAAACTATTTTTATAAGTCATTATTAAGTCAAAATATATTTTTCAAATCTTATTTTTTTTTAATTTTAGTTATCCTATTAACCCTTACATAAAACAAATAATATTTAAAATTATTTTTAAAAATATTAGTATAATTATTCTCTAGTGATTTTATGAAACTAAAATATTTATTAGTTTTTTCCTTCTTTTAATCTCTCTTGAAAAACATCATTCACTCATGGTGGTTTAGTCTGCCTAAGAAAATGATAATGTTTTATTTTTCACTTATACATTTTATGGATATTCTTAAAAATATATTTCATAATTTAATATAATAAATATAGAAAAAAAAATATTGATCACTTTTTTGATGGAATAAAGCTAAGTCTGTATATTACATTATGAGGAAACTATGTATAAAATACATGAATATTGCAACATTTTAGATGAATCTTCAATATATTTCACAATAATACATGCTGAAGGACTATAAAGGTTTAGGGCTATTAGATACTAGATAAAAAATCAACTTATTTCAAAAAATATTTTCAAAATATCCCAAAACTTTCTTCCCTCTTAGTAATCTTCTTATACATTTCTTATTTAAAACATTTATTCATAACCAAGGTAAAAGGGAAACATAAGATAGGGTGAGCTCATATGCTCAATAAGGGTGAACATAGGAGATATCAATTGATAATCATATTAAAGAATAAGATATTCATAAGGTTATGAGATCATGATTACAACTTAAAACTTTCATATTCAATCAATTGTATATCATAAATCATGAGTCATGGAATAAATCTTTAGATTTTTAAAATACATGAGTCATAAAAGTGATTAATCATCATTAATAAATCATGAGACATGGGATAATATCATAAGAATAAGAACATGTCAGGAATTTTTTGGCACAATTATAAGCATATAAAATAATTTCATTAGTCAAGGCTCAAAACAAAGACTATTATAGTGGTAAAATTTCCATAGTGGATTGGTTTCACTCCTCATTCCATCATTTCCTTGGTCAAGGTTCACTTCCAAGACCATCATAGTGGAAAAATTCCCTTACTAAACTAGTTTAAATACCCATTATAATCCAAATTATATCATTATATATCAATCATTTACCAATTCATTATAGGTCTTTAATGGACCCACCCATCGCATAATGAAAACCATACATATGTGTGTCACAAGTTCATAAAAAACCTTTATCAATTTATCATAGCATAACCCATGGAAAATAAACATGTTTCATAAACATTTCATCATCACATAATCATAATTCATACATAGAAATATCATTAATGGTATCATTAGATCATATCCCCAGTGAAGTATAATAAATATCAAAGGATAATAACATGGATAAAAATATATATTTAAAATTTTATTTGAAAATTTCATTGAAAACAGGTAAAAATATCCTTTTCATTTAATATCTTTAAAAGTAAAAAATTATAGAATATTTAGGAAATTAATTTATTTTAAAATAACCATGTAAACTTATAAATTAATCTTCAAAACAAATAATAGTTATAAAAGTGGGAAAAACTTTGTGCGGTAAATGTTAAAAAAATATTCCTTTCACACTTTAGGAAAATAGTCCAAAAGTACCTATTTTGGAAGAATATAAGAATATTCATTTTAAAACTTTGAAAATAAATTAAAATATCGTTTAAAATGAATTTAAGTAATCATTTTATCATATAAAATATCTTTCTTGAATACATTTTGAAGAATGTAGACATGGAAGAAAAAGTTTATCGGCCAAAGAGGAAATAAAGTTGAATTTTCCTAAAATAATATCAATAATTTTATGTACCAAAAAGATGAGACTAAAAGGAAAATATAAAAACCTCTAAAATAACCAAAGTATAAGTAAACAGATTGGGTTCAAAGAATAAGGATCATATAATTTCCCTCAATGGAAATTTAATATACATAATTCTAAAAAGAAATTAGATTATAACATAAACTCTTTCCTCAAGTCTCATCTAGCTTCATAAATGTTCAAAAATCCTGTATAATAAATATAAAATTAATATAAATATATTCTAGAACCATATTCATAAATAAATTACTATGTATCATTCTATTATAATTTCTTTTTATCCTTTTTTAACAATTCTTCATTAAAATTCACATTTTAGTGAAAACTAATCTATTTTCCATACATATTTTGGTTCGATGGTTCCATTCATTTCATATTGGTCATGGTTTCATCATATCAAAAATATATATAATATCATAATTATAATATTTATTCATTATATAAACTTTTATAACCATTCATATAATTCAGTGATAAAAAATGAATTATATCACTTCATGGAGACAGTAGTATGTACATACGCATGAACGATGTTTCCACTTTTTGATAAATAGAAAGAAAGAAAGTTAAATAATAATTCACATTTATATAACCATAATTATATAATATGTATTAATCAAATATATCCTTATTATCATCTATGTAAAGAGAAAATAAAAATGAATCACAACACTTCATAGAGGTGGTAGTTCACATATACACATGAGCAACATTATCATTTTCCAATGGATGGGAAGAAGATAGAAAATGGTATTAACATTAACATAAAAACACCTCAATATAGTAAATATAGTTTTTATATTATGTTAATATTTTTATATATCATTTATAGAAGGTTTAAGAATAATGAAACATGAAAAATATCGGTAATAACATATACCTCTTCTTCAGGTATCTTCTATTGAAAAGAACCTCAAGGTTTCTTGGGTGGGTATTTTTGGAAGAAAAAAATCTCAATATTATTGATAAGGATTTTGTAACATTATTTTTTCTGATATTATCTGAGATAAAGGTCTCAAGTGGTGTAGATAAGAGAGGATATGTGGTTCCCTTCTATAACTAAGGGGAGTGGCATAGTAGTAATTATTAAAGATATTAAAATATAATAAATTAACTCTCGTGCGAAAGTGGTTCCAAATTGAATCAAGTTAAAATAAAAAAATTATATAGGATATAAATTCATTCATACAATAATATTTAGACAAGTTTTTTGTCATTTTAACTCTTATTTATTTAGTTTAACCCATCATTAACCCTTTTAACTTTTAATTTAGTAATGAATTTTTACCTCGGTTACTATTTATAATGACCAAAAATGGTAGTAGACTCATTAAAAAATTTATAAGTTAACATTATAAATATTTAATTCATGTTATTAAAATCAATTCATATAATTAGTAGAAATTCCTTTTAAAATTAGAGTGCAAAATGCATCAAAATATGCTTTTAGAATAATGCATTTTTAGGCATAAAACTAAATTTATTCTCATTACTTGTCTAGTAATAACCATTAAATAAATATTAGAATATTTTATTTAATATATTATTTACACATTTCACTAATTTCAATCATTAATAGTGATTAATTTAATTTATTGAGATAAAAAAATTTGTTCACATTAAATTGTTTTTTCAAAAAAACATCTCTTTTTACTTTCAAATGATTTTATTTTCATTTATAAAAAAAATATAAGCAATGAATTAATTTTCTAAATGTGTAAAAATTAATTTTTCATAATTTATTTTGTCTTATTTATACCCTCCAAACCAACGTCTAGGAAATAACTGACATATTTAGTAGTAATATTTCAATAGTATATCATGATTTGTTTAAACTCAGTGTTACTTGTAAAGAAAGATATCAAAGTCAACAAACTTATTTAAATAGAAATATATCAAAAAATATTAGGGTGTTGCATTCTTTCCCCTACCCCATAATAATTTTTTCCTTAAAATTTCATTACTTTGATCAAAAAAACTGAGGATACTTCTACCTCATAACATCCTTGGGTTCCCACATAACTTCCTCAAATTTATGGTTTTAATACAAAACATTGACCAGGTGAGTGATCTATTTTCGTATCACTTTTTATCTTTGAGTTATAATATCCAATGGTTATTCCTCATAATAAAGATCATTCTCTAGTGGTATGACATTTGAGTTAAGTACATGTGAATTATAAGGTGTGTTTTTTCCTTAGAAGAGATACATGGGACATGTCATGTACTTGAGAGAGATTCAATGGAAGCACTAAGAGATAATAAACCATCCCTATGTGATCAAGAATTTTAATTGTACTGATATATTTAGGGGTTAACTTTACCTTATTTTTAAATCTTTTAACCCTATTCCAATTAGTTTTTTGTATAATTCCTTTTCACTAAATTCAAATTTGATCTCACTAATGGTTGTTATAATAAATTTTCTATCGAATTTGAGCTACCTTAAAGTGTTACTGAATGGAGATAACCTTTTGTTTCATTTAATCAACTAGATCATGTCTTAATAGATTTTTTTCTCCAATGTTATTTCAACACATTGAAGTTATATACTTCCTTCTATTTAGGGATTTATAAGGAGTCATCAGAATGCATGAGTGAAAGTTATTATTGAAAGAAAACTTGACCAAAGAAAGTTGTTGATACAAACCACCTTTGAAACTCATATAGCATTTTATCAACATATCTTAGATGGTTTTAATGTTCCTCTCAGACCAACCATCTTTCTGAGGATGATATAAATTACTAAAGTTACATAGTAAATTCAAAGATTGTTAAATAATCCTCCAGAACTTTTAGGTAAACCTCATATATTGGTCATATATGATTAAGATTAGTACTCTAGGAAAACTTATCACTTTAACCTAGTGATTTGAACAAGTGATAAATATTCTCTAATAGAAATTAAATTTTTTGATTTCTTAAGGTGATCAACTACAACCCAAATAGAATTATGCCTTTTAAATGTGTTGGGGAGTCCCATGATGAAATACATAGAGATTTTTTCCCATTTTTATTCTAATATAGGTGATGTTTATAACATCCCCTTATAATTATATCTCTCATCCTTAACTTTTTGATATACCAGGCATCTAGATACATACTATCTAATGTCCCTTTTCATGTTTCCCCACTAAAAATATTATTTCAAAACTCTATACATCTTCAAAATTCTAGGATACATATAGAATGGTAAACTATGAGATTCATCTAATATATCCTTCTTTAATTATGTTATTAAATATAGATATAATCTATTCCTTAACCTTATAATTCCATCACAATCATAGTTGAACTTAGGAACATTCCTCACCATATTCTGCAGTTCCATGTTTTCCTTTTGTGCCTCATTAATCCTAACATGGATGGATTGTTAAACATTTATATAATAAATATGTGATTTTTCTTCATTAATTATGATTTAATGATCCATATTTTATAAATTCATAAGTACTGGGTCTCTTTAAATCCTAATCATGGACAAACTATCATGGTTCTTTTGACTCAGGGTATCATCCACCTAGTTTGGCTTCCCATAGTGGTAATGTATAGAGTATTCATAATATTAAATTAACTCTAACCATCACTTTTGGAACATATTTAACTCCTTATATATAAATATATACTTTATTTATTTATTATAAATATATATATATCACATTTTTTACCATAAATATAATGATTCTATATTTTTTAATACATAAAATACCGCTACCAACTCTAAATCACGTGTCAAATAATTTTTTATTATGAATTTTTAATTGGAATGTGGAATAAGTAATAACTATATCATTCTAAATGAGGAAATATACTAGTACCTTGTTTTATTATTCACTATAAATCACAAACCCTTCTCTACTATAGGATAGTGTGAGAATGGGTGCACTAACTATCTTTCTCTTCTCTTCCTTGAAATTTTCTTCACATTCATCTATCCAAAGGAACTTATATCCCTTCCATATAAACATGGTATTAGATTGACCTAATAAATCTCTCATAAATATTTGATAATATCCAATCTTCCTAAGGAAACTATGGATCTTGGTCACCATGGTTGGTCTGGGATATTTCTCAATAACTTATGTCTTTGAAAGATCCGCTGATATACCCTTACATGAGATTATATGTCCCAAGAATGAGACTTTTTTTATCCAAAATTCACACTTAATAAATTTTATGTACAATTTATCTTCCCTTTGGGTATTAAATAAAATCCTCAAATGATATAAGTTTTTTCCTTGATCTTGTAATATATAAAAATATCATCTATAAGGACTACCACAAACTAATCGATGTAATCTATAAATACTTTATTAATTAAATTCATGAATATAACAATGGAATTGGTAAGTCCAAATTTAATCACTATAAATTAATAATGACCATACCTAGTATGGAAGGTTGTATTAATTATATACTTCTTCTTGACCCACAATTGATGATATCTAAGATGAAGGACAATCATGGAAAATCACTAAGATCTATGTAGTTGATGAAACAAGTTTTCAATATGAAGTACAGGATACTTGTTCTTGATAGTGATATTTTTAAGTTGATGATAATCAATTAAAATATTCATTGACCCATATTTATACTTAAATAAAGAACATGTGCAATCCATGGTGATGCACTTGGTTATATGAATCCATTTTTAAGATTATCCTGGAGTTTCTTTTTCAACTCCTACAACTCAATCAGGTCCATTCTATATGTATTTTTTAAATAGGTGTAACATAAGGTATAAATTCTATTTAAAACTCAACTTCACAATTCAGGGGAATATTAGAAAATTATTCAGGAAATACATCATTATATTCCTAAATAATAGGTATATATTCAATATTGAGTTCCTCCCCATCCATTTAAGGTAAATATCCCTCATGAATAGGTAGTAAGACCCATACAATGGAAGTAATTTTCATTATAATTTCATATCCATCCTCACACCAAAAGACAATCATAGGTTGATTTGGAATATCAAATATAACTTCCCTTCCTTGGAAATTCATATGGTATCTATATAAAGAAATCCAATCAATGCCCAGAATAACATCAAATTTAAATATAGGTAAAATCATGAGATTTATAGGAAAAAAATTACCACAAATTCTATCAGTAAGGAGATATAGACTTGGGATATGATCATCATAACATTAGTAGTTTTCACTAATAATTCAATATCCAATCATTAAGGTAGTGATATAACACCCTTATAAGATTATTAAGATATATAAGAGTGGGTAAACCAAAATCAAATAAGACATTTTTAGTTATATAGTGGTTGATAAGTGTATTTTTCAACACTTTGTTATCATGACCCACTTCAGTAGTTTTTATTGCATGATATTTCCTTTATATATTTTATTAAGAGGTTTTTGATGTTGATTTTCATCATTAACCCTTGTATTTGGGCACTGGTCTATATAATTCCCAAAATCCTTATAGTTGTAGAATTGGAGTGTGGGTGGTGTGTTAAAATGAGCTTTCTCCCCCTTTTTCATTGTCTTTACTCTTTATATATCTTTAGCATTCACTTGTCAGATTTCCTTCTTTTCCACACTTGAAACATTTACCTGTCCCTTGGATACAATTTCCCCCAGGCTTCTTTCCACACTTCTATCATTAAGTAAGAATAATTTTCTTTCCTCTATAGGTTTTATTATTGTAATTTCATTAAAACTCTATATTTCAATTCTTTTAAAAGTCATTATAATGATGGGAATCTCTACTCTCCCTTTCTACAATGGTAGCATATCGAATAATTTCTTCAAATCCATAAAAGTTATTTATGGATAGTTCTAACATTCTCAATATTTAAATGTTCTTAAAACCCTCTTTTGAATATGTTTTATAAGTATTTTATGTGAAAATTAAAATTTTCAAGTAAATGATTACCCTTACACAACACTAATGCTTTACGTAAGTTTATCCTATAAATTAAAAAGGCTACCTAAGGGTAATGGAGTTTTTCAAACACTGCATAAAGGTAACTTCCTATTCTTATGGGTTGTATAAGGGAAAGCTAGAATTATTATAAGGGAATAAGGGTAGGTTGAGCTACGTAAGGGTAACCCTTAATTTTAAAGTGTTATGTAAGGGTAAATAGTTACCCTTAAACAAATTCTAGGAGCTACGTAAGGGTAAAACCATGTAACCATTATGAATCACCCTTTTTGAGAAAAATGTGTTTTTCTTCATGTTTTAATTTCTTATTCCCTTGCTCAACCCTATACTTGTTTTTTAATATTTTCAAAGAATAAAATTTTGGGAATTAATTCCTTGACTTGTTTAAATATTTTTACTCATATTGTAGAATAATTTATACACATCGTAATTAATAATATCTTAAAAGAAAAATTAAATGATGGATTTAATTTGTGGGTTTTAATGTTGTGAATTTTTATATTTATTTTTTTATTAAAAGTATCTGAACTTTTCTAATCTTTATTTTTGGGTGATCTGTTTTATGTCAAGTATATGGAAATTCCATTATTCAAAATTGGTGAAGCTTTATTCAATCAATACAGGTTCTTCTTCTGAGTTCCATGCATGGAAGAATCATCACCCTCTATTCTCTATTCTTGGGTGAATTTTTTTAAAAGTTTAATTCTATGTAGGAATATTTATACCAATTCTCCTTTTTTATGAGTGATTTTTGAAGTTTATCTTTCCAAATCTTTCTGAAAAAATGATAATGATTTCTTAAAATGATAATAACACATAATTTTGTAAAGGAATAAAAACAATTATTCTTGTATATCATAGATTATTCTAGAGAGAGAAAATTATTATCATATTTGGAATTATGATTTTCTCTAAGTAAGAAAGGTAATATCATTAAATAACTTAAAACAATAATTTAGAAGTATCTAATAGATATAAAGAGTTATTTCATGTGGTGTTTTTATTTATTTTATAAATAAAATGTTATAATCAGTTCTGGGAATCCTTGGTGAGTGGTTTGATCCACTAAACACATGGGTGTGGTTTAAGTGTTGATTACTTTATGAAACTTGTTCATAACATTGAAAATATTGAGGTGGGAATTTCCTTACCTTTTGGGATCTCTCTTACAAATTTTTCCTTAGTATAATTCTTTTATTGGAACACCTTGTTTATCGTGCTTGATTATGATATCATGTGGGTGTGTGTGTGTAACCCATGAGACCCATTATGATATTTGATTCCATGAGTATTAATATATTATCATATTTCCATGTTTGATTATGATTACATGTTGTTGTGTGTTTCTATTATATGCTCATAATGATATGATATGCTTGTCTTGTATGATCTATCATGTTGTGTGTGTTACCATGCCTTGGAGGTTGTTATTGGTACTTTAGATAGGTAGATTGTCATGTGTTATTTATCCCTTATATGGGGTGATCATGGCTTGTGATGATGATAATGATGATGATATTGAACATAGATTATAGGCATGATGGTCCAGGGGCATGACTCGAAGCATCATGTTAAGGGAATGATGACCTAGGGGCTTGAACTAGGGTGTATATGGGGTATGATGGTCTGAAGGCATGACCCATGAATAAGTTGTGATACGATGGTTTGGGGGTTCGATTTGACTCGATGCATTGATACCACTAAGAGATGTGTTACAATCCCAGTTTCCTATTCTTTCTCGCTTATAAAACCCTATGGTTATCCTACTGGAATGGAGCTGAAGTAGGTAAAAATCAGGGTATGTGGTGTCTTGGTTAGCACATGATCACTTAGTATGTGTGGCATGATTTTTTTTATTATGCATTTATTATTACCATGGAATAAACCTATTATACTTGAGTACACTTTTTAAGGATTCATAAGTGATCTCAAATTGGGTTTTATTACTCACACCCTAAATGAGTATCCTAATGTTCATGTAGACTTCATGTATAGGTATTTGAGTAAGTGAAATGGGCCCATGGATAATGGTTGATCAGAGGAGCATATAGATAATAGAGGACTAGGAAATTCTTCGAAGGACCTCACCATTGCATTTATTTATTTATCTGCTACTTTTATCACTTCATTTTTTCTTTCCAATTATGGATCCTATTATTTTCTTGTATGACTAATATTCTATGTTTTAGTTTCTATATGATACTCTATTTACTATATTTATTATATTGTTTTATTATTTTTTTATGACATTATACTAAGGGTATATTCTCCCCACTAATGTACTTAGACCCTCACTACTAGTCAATGGATTCTTGTGTATGGGGAGGTATGCATGAAGTTGTGTGGCACTCCAGTATAAATCAGGGAATTAAAAAATAGTATCATAGTACAGTTTTATACTTTTAATTTTTAATTAACATGGGAAATTATAGAAATGAGATAGCTATGTGGGACTTAGGTATGAGAGTTTCCATTTGCATGGCCATCTCATGTGCAACGGGCCTTTGATTTCCCATTTAAGGGATTTTTTTTACATTTTTATGATATTTCTGGGTGCATTCATGCGTCATGGATAGACATGTAGGATCACATTCCATATATATACATGTTTTTGTGTTTTATATTTGTTATTTAATTAAATTCCTTGAATTTTTTTATCCATTTAGGATAAATTATTTATTGTGTGATATATATGTTTTGTCTTGCTATTGTGATATACCTTTTTTGACATTAACTAATTGAACTGAGCATGTTGTTATATTATTTTTTCATATATATGTTATTGTGATTAATGTGTTGGTATGGATAACATGATTAGTTCTAGGAGGGATATAACTTATATTGTGGGTAGAATCCTAGGAGAACTTTGTGTGATCCTATATATTGATTAGGGTTTATCCCAATTAATTTGGTTTTTCCTAAATGATTACCTTTTTATTGTAGAAGATGGGGCCTCATAGAAGACAAATAGGATTTATAGCTGTTGTGGGTCAGGGTACTCCCTCTATATTGTAGTCCCCTTTTCCATTGACTATTATATAGGAGAGTGATATAGAGAACACTCCCTCACCTACTTCAATAGAATATGAAGTAGTTCCACCTTACCTAGGAGTCCTCTCACTTGTTCTTTCCCAGAGTAGAGGGAAACTGATATCAATGGTAAACTATGATAAAGACATACAGCACCAGTATCCTTCATCTTTTTAGGGTATTATAAGACCTACAGATGTTTAAGACTGGGTGGATATCCTCGAGGTTATCTTCGACCACATAAAGACACCTACAAATATAAAGGTAAATATAGTGGTGTTTATACTACAGAGGCATGCCAAGAGGTGGTGGGGTGTAGTTAACTTTGTAGGACGTTATAAAGGTTTGACTTGGAAAACCTTTAAGGACCTTTTCTTTGAGTAGTTACTTCAGATTATGATAGATTTGAACAGTGCTCAGTAACTCACATATCATTACTAAATCTTGATGATGGTTTCTTCTTATGTGGCATGATTCATGGTGGTACTCTATAAATCCATGTTGGTCAAGAATTATTTAGAGGAGGATATAGTTGTGGGTATTCTTCCATATTTAAGTGTAATTTATAGTGATGATTCTAGATATATAAATAGAAAGGATGAGGGTTTTCACCAAATCATTATCACACATCTATGGAAGGATCATGGTTTATTAGCACATTCTATGGGGGATAAATGTCCTCAGTGTTTTAACTTTAGAAAAAGAGGGTATTACTGTAATTTTTACCCAAATCCTTAAATCAAGTGACACTGATATGAAAATATGGGAAATATATATATATATATTGTTCCAATACAAACCATGGGTGATCAAGGTATACACAGTTAGGGAACTAGGGATCTAGATAGGGTCCCTGGTGGCAGACTCAGATAGTGACTCAAACTAGTCATGCATCTTAGGGACAAAGTCACGAAGATAAATATTGATATCTAGTTATGGATATCTATGGGACTTTATGATTCAGGGAAAAAATAAGCTTCATTGTGATTCTCATTATGGACCGGTTGACCAGATATTAATCTCACATTGATTTCTATCATATATGGGTGTTGTTTACTTCACCAAAGGGAGAGATATTCTTGATCTCTTAGGAGTGGGAACTAGGAGCAGGTAGATTTGGTCCAAACCTGATTCATCTTGGGGTGATCATAGTGTAGATGGAATGATTGTCTCTTTTATCAAGATCAGTGGCATACCTCTTAAATTTTCCTCCATTCATGGATCTCTATCAATATTTCTTTCTAAATGACTTCATAGGACTTCCTCATAATATAGGAGTTCAATTTGAGATATATCTCATGTTGGGTGATCATCCCATTTTGATACCTCCTTATTGTATGGTTCCAATTGAGACGAAGGATCTCAAGTTGTAGCTTGATGACTTAGAGAAGAAGGTATTTATTAGGCTGAGTACCTCACCATGGGGTGCGCCTGTTTTGTTCACTAAGAATGCAAATGGTATTATTTGAATCTACATTTCTTACTATAAACTGAACTAGGTGATGGTTAAGAATATATATCATTATCCTAGGAACGATAATATTTTTTATCAATCATGGGGAGACTGATGGTTCTCTAAGATTTATCTTCAATTGGGTTATCACCAGTTATGGGTTAGATAAGAGAACATTCTAAAGATAGTGTTTCGGAGTATTTATGCGTTATATGAGTACTTGGTGATTCCATTTGGATTGATGAATGTTCCATAAGTGTTCATGGATCTCATTAATAAGATCTTTTCCCCCTATCGAGACTCGTTTTTCATGGTTTTCACTGATGACATCCTCATCTACTCACCAACATCGTATCATTATGTCATACATATTTAGATAGTTCTGAGTATGCTTCGAGCACATCATCTTTACACAAATCTATCAAAGTGTAAATTTTTTATTTAAGAAGTAATTTTCTTGGTGAATATGGTCAGTAAGATAGGTATATCCATGTACCTAAAGAAAGTGGAGGAAGTGATATCCTAGACATGTCCCTGAAATGTGTTCAAGATCATAAGATTATTTTGTTTAGC
Source organism: Viscum album (assembly GCA_963277665.1). NCBI lineage: Eukaryota > Viridiplantae > Streptophyta > Magnoliopsida > Santalales > Viscaceae > Viscum > Viscum album. The sequence continues at coordinate 1,134,096,483 of OY728126.1, forward strand.
ATGATACTACCAACATTTTATTCAAGACTTTTACCATCTATCAGCACCTATAATGAGGTAATGAAGAATGGAGTAAAATTACAATAGTCAAACCAGTATGAAGAGGTATTTATTGAGCTAAATAGAAGGTTTAATATAGCTCCAATGTTGATTCTTTCCAAGACATGGATCAATTACATCATGCACTGTGATGTATCAGGTGTTGGTTTGGGAGCAGTATTGATATAAAGGGAGTAGGTAGTGGCTTATGGGACATGCCTGATATAAACCCATAAAAATAACTACCCTAATCATGACTTGGATTTGGAATATATGGTTCATTATTTGAATTTTTGGTGACACTATCCCTTCAGTGAGAAGTTTTTTATTTACACAGACCACAAGATTCTTCATTAAATCTTCACACAGTGGGACCAAAATATGAGGTAGAGGTTCTGGGTTGATTACCAATATATTTTGGACTTTTATATTTCCTATTAAATTGGTAAGGATAATTTTTTATAATATTATCTTATTCGTAAGATGTATGTAGCTCAAGAACTTCATTAACGGCCTTCAGATGAGTAATGGCACTTGATGAGATTCTTGGATGACTAGAGGATGCATGATTCTAAAGATTAGGGATCAATGAATTTTTCTCCCTTATAGGTCACATATTCTCTAAAATATTGAGAAAATTATATAGATTGTTATGTGATGTGGGAACAATTATCTAGAGGTGACCTGATACATGTGTGATTGTTGGGTGATAATGATATGATCCTTATACATGAGTGAGTAGTAGATCATGCTTCCATTGGATAGTAGTTAATGAGGTACTTTCATACCTCTATATGGTTGGTATATCTTGGTCTAAAAAATAGGTACCACAACTTCATATGAATGTTCAGGTATCCTGGGATGAAGAGAGATATTGATGGTTTTGTTTCTCGATGCCTTACTTTATAGAGGGTAAAGGCCAAACACTAGTGTCTTGGTAGTTTTCTCTAGCCAATTCCATTTCCCATGTGGAATTGGTAGGAAATAAAAATAGACTTTTTTATGGGTTTACCCAATACCCTAAGGATTTTTAACATTTTATGTGTGATTATCAATCATCTGTCAAATTTTTCTCACTTTTTACTAATCCAAGAGACTCACTTAGTGGATGAGTGGGGAAAACTGTATGTTTGTGAGATAGTATGATTATATAGAGTTACCTTGAGAATTATTTCTGATATTTAAACATGTTTCATATCATACTTTTCGAAGGGATTATAAAAATCCCTAAGGATCAACTAAGATTGAACACAGTGTAACAACCTTAGATATACAAATAGTTAAAGTGGATGATTCGCATACTTAAGGATATTCTTAGAGATTGCATCTTATACTTTGGTGGATCTTGGGATGAGAATCTAGACTTTGAAATGTTCTCAAAAAAATCTTATAGTATTATATAAATATGGAACCTTTCAAGGCTCTCTATGTAAAATCATTCGGCTCACTATTGTATTTTCACGAGGTAGGTAAGGCAGCAGTTTTTGGGCCTAGCCTAGTGTAGGAGATCTCAAATAGGGTGAAGTTGATCAAGAAGAAGTTTGTGAATATTTAGAGAGGGAATTGATCATATTAAAACCAAAAGATATTACCTTTGGATTTTTCTATTGGAGACTAAGTTTTCTTGAAAGTTTCACATTAGTTAGGGAATTATCATTTTCAGAAGATGATGAAACTAGAACCATAGTTTTTTTGACTCTCTAAGATCAATGAATGGGTTGGGATAGTGGCATATCATCTATATTTTCCTTCATATTATCTATCCATGCATGATGTATTCCATGTTTCTCATATTAAAAGGTACATAACTGATACTATGCATGTTTTATACTATGAGTACATTGATTTGAAGCCATATGAATCTTATGAGGAGTGTCGGGTGCATATTACAGACCGGAGTAAGAAGGTAGTGTGGGTAAAGTTAGTGCCACTTTTTTGGATCATGTGGTAGCATAGAAAAAGTCATAAAGATATGTGGAGGTGGTAGTTTGATGTTCAAGATCAGTTTTCTAATTTGTTTGAGAAATACTACTAGAGACACTTATTGAGGATGATAATTCATTAGAGGGGGGAATTGTAATGTTTTTAAGAATTAAATGTTCTTAAAATCTGATTTTTAATATGTTATAAGTATTTTTTGTGAAAAAATAAAAAATTTCAAGTAAATTATTACCCTTAAGTAGCACCTATGATTTTTGTAAGGGTAACCCATGAATTATAAAAGTTGTATAAGGGTAATGTATTTTTCCAACCACTGCACAAAGGTGAATCCCAAATCCTATGGGTTATGTAAGGGTGAGCTAGAATTATTTTTTTTTTATAAGGGTAGGTTGATCTGTGTAAGGGTAACCCTTAATTTTCAAAGGTTTTGTAAGGTTAAACTGATACCCTTACATGATGTCTAAGAGCTGAGTAAGTGTAAAACCATGTTACCCTTACACAATTACCTTTTTGAGGAAATCATGTTTTTCTTCTTAATTTTGTTTCTCCTTCCCCAACTCAACCCTATAACACATTTTTAACTATTTTAAAAGGCTAAAATTGTGAGAATTGATTCTTGGACTCATTTAAATCTTAGGACTCATATTATGGGATAATTTAAACACACCATAATTAAGAATATCACTAAATACAAATTAAATGATGAATTTAATTTTTGGGTTTTAATTTTGTTAATTTGTATAGAGACCGCAACCCCATTACCCCAAAGTGGGTGTATGCTTTATTAAATTAGCATAAGAGATAAGGAATATCATCCAAAAGAACCAAATAGTTTAGTTGTCTTAGTAAACTAGAAACATACATGATTCACATATTATATTTGAAAACATGATTTACAAAATAATTATTTTTTGATAATATCATTATTCCCTCAAGGATATACTTTCATATCAATAATATTAAACTTCATGGATTCTTAGGAAAGTAAATAAAATAAGGGTGAGCTCAAATGGTTGTTAAGGGTTAAGTATAGCAGAATCTATCATGAATAAATAAGTATAATCAACATATAAAGGTAAATAACTGAAAATATATTTCATTTAAACAACTTTACTATCGTGATAAGATAATACATACTCAACATGGTATGGTAAATAACTAAAAACACATATCATTTAATCAATAAACTGTGGATGAAATCCATTTAGATAAAATATCATTGTAAAAATATCATGTATAATAATAACTAAATTCATAATCAAGTAAATGATTAATTATTATACATTATGATCTCAAACATCAAGATACCTCTACCATTAATATTGTTCACAATACAGTTTAAAACTACAATTAGAAACTCATTTAATGATAGCTTACTGATTTGCCTCATGATACTACCAATGCATCAAAGGTATGTATAATTCTATTACCCACCCATCATTGCAGGTCCAAAGTATTCCTTGTATATTTAATAATTGATTTAATTCATGAACAATTTTCCTTATCATCAAATGTATTTATTGATTAAATAATAAATTTTTTTCAATATTTCCATTGATAAAAAAAATAACCTTCGATGTAGAAAACTGTATATAGAAATTATATATAGTTTAATAAATAAGCATATCTATGGTAAATAATATATATATTTAGGGGAAATTTAATGTCCAATCATCATAGGAAAGTGAATAATTCAATAGAAAGTTAATAGATGCAAAAATAAATCAATGGAATATAAATAATATCCTTGGTCAAAATTGTCATAAACCATATAGAGGAATAATAAGTATCGTATCAATAAAACATATCCATGGTGTATTATATGTAAAATAAAGGTTTATTTTCATTGATAAATATAAATACCATAAAAATGATCTTTAAAAACATTCTTGAGGAAAATATACTTTTATTTTTAAAATAACCTTTCAAAAAAAGTTCACAAAACATTATTACAATACTTTTATTTACAAATGTCCTTTAAATTATTTAAAATAATCTTGAAAAAATTGATTGGTCATGATGGTGAAAAACAATTTCATGTCATACATGTTAAAATAAATATTCTTTTAACATTTTAGGTAAAATCAAAACGAGCCTTACTTTGAAAATGACATTAAGATTCATTTGAAAACATTTTTAAAAAAGAAAAATGGGTAAAAATTACTTTAATAAATAATTAGTAAAACTTTAAAAATATTTTTGAAAACATTTTTAGGAAACATGTTTTTGGAAGAAAACTGATTTTTGACCAAAGAGAGAAATGAAGTCAGATTTTCTTAAAAGTGTTTTCCCAAAAAATTTAAGTACCGAAGAGTGGGAAAATGGTAATATTAGTTGAAAATTTCATGAATTAATATATTATAATAAAATTAAATGGTTTTATTATAAAATTATCAAATAATTTCATTCAATGTAAATTCATGTATAAATAATACCAATTAAAATGAGATTGTGAAATAAAAACTTACAAAGAATTAATCAATGAGTATATTATGTGTATCATACTGAATTAAACATAAAAAAATTGAAATAAATCATATGATAATCACAATTCATTTCACACATAATCTTATATTATCAAATACAATAAATAAGTAATATAACCCAATGAAATGAAATTATGTAATGAAATTCTTTACCACTTGGTAATTTTTAGCTCTAATTTCCTTGAATAAAATAATGAAAATTGAAACTAAAAATACTATGAATTATTAATTAATCATGATATTACATGTAAAATGTGAATTATATATACCATATATAATAAAGTAGGTTCATAACATTACAATATACCTCAATGAAGGGAAATTGAGATGAAATCTCTTACCTCACGCTTAATTTTTTTTTTTGAACATGTTTTAACTTCCATTATAGTGGTTTAAAAAATGTTATTAACTTATAACAAAACCAAATTAATATTTATAATATCATATATGATCATTTTATAACATATTATCACCCATTTTTTAATAATATTTCATTATTTTTAGTGTTTTAGGTGTTAATTGCCTTGTTTTCTCATCCGTTATTTTTCATGAAAGTTATATTTTATGTGTATATTATATAGTTTTATTATCTAAAGAATAATAATAATTAAATAATATACTTATTTTATTATATTATAATGGTTTAATAATAATTGAGGGAGGTGGATGAAGAAATAAAATAAAAACACTCGTTGAAGAATGTTACATATTCTTCGAGTAACCTCTTTAGTTTTGCACCAAGAGCCTTCCAAGGTTAAATTTATGCAAGAAATGAGGATTATAGGATGAGTAGATTGAATCTAGGAAGTTATTTGTGTAGTTATTTTCCGAATAAAAATGGTTTTAATGTGTGAATAAAAGAGGAAAATAGGTGTCCTTTTATAGGTGATGTGAGTAGCATGCTTGTAATTTTTTAAAAGAAAAAGGTGTCCCATATTTTTCACATGCCACAAGGGTCCAAAATAGAGTATTATTAAAACTTAGAAATTATATTATCCAAATATTACCATTAAATATAATTTATACAAGTTTTTAGATCATTTTAACCCTTATATTTTTAGTCCAAACCCTTAGTAAATCCATTTTAACCATAACTGCTGTAAATATTTTTTACTGTTTTTATTATTGATTATGGTAAAAAATTAAGTTTAAATTATTAGATAATATAAATTGCTATTATTCCAAATATGGAATAAATTTTTATAAATTCCATTCATATAATTTTAAAATTCTAATTTAAAATTAATCTCACAAGAGTGATGAGAAAGCGGGTTTTTTAAGAGAAAAATGTTCAAAAGTTTACAAGGTCCTTATATAAAAATTCAATAAAAAAATGAGTAGGAAGAACTAAATTGGATTAAATTATATATAATTAAACTAATTTTACTTTAAAACAAATTCAAAATATAATTTAACTTTATAAATAATTTAAATGAAAAGGAAGTTTTTAATTAAAATTCGGTATCTTTACTATTCATCAAAAAATGGAACATTTCATAAAAATCCAAAAAAAATCACCCTAATATAATTTTGATATTATAATTTCAAAATTAAATTATTTTTATCAAATAAATTTTCTAAAATTGATAAAAATTAATTTTAAATTATGTGTGCAAAACACGGCTTAACTGCCTTTTAGAAAAAACACAATTTTACAGAAAACATTTATTTTTCTTTTAAATGATTCCGATTTTATTTATAATAAATAGATGACCATAATTTTCATAATTTATTTATTGCTACTCATATACAAAAATTTAATGTCTAGTTTATAATAGTATACTATAGTATGGTTCATTTATACTTAGGGTTGTGTGTTCTATAAGCTATCGAAGAGATTAAATTTAAAGGAATATATCTAATGGGTTATTTAAACTCAGTGTTGTGTGTCTCATATGTTATCAAATAAAATGTTATTATTTTAAAATCTTGTGGCGTGAAATTCTCCCAACCTTAAATAAATTCCATCCTATCAATTTAAACTTGATCTCAGTAATCAATGGTATGGCATTTAGAAATGCCATTATTGAAAAACCCACATTGTAAAATCAATAATAAAATATCCACTTAATAAGAGAGAAATGAAAGTAAAAAGGTCATATGGAATAATACATAACTAGTCTTATAAGTAGATAAAATTGGTGTAAATTAAAGATATGGATATGGAAGAAAGATGTAAATAATTATAGAGATTGATAGAAGTCATTGATCACAAAAAGGTGAACGGTCAATAGAAAGTTAAGGACCTCAAAACCATAAATATATGATTATTTAAAGTATTGTATGATTCATCTAATATGAATATAATAGGACAAAATTTTTGTTTCATGATCATTTTCCTAAAGTTTATGAATTATTTTACTATCTATTAAAATAATTAAATATACTTACTTGATGTGTTTCTATTTCATAAGTACAATTTCATCCTTTGGTTGTGCTCCGATCAATTTCAAATTCATTACTTACTCTAAGAAATGAATATCCAAAAATGAATTTTTTTTATGATTGAAGTACTAAAATTCACTTTTACCAAATTTTAGGATCCATAAAAGAGTGAAAAATATTTCCATTTATCTCTAAATATTTCACAAAACTAATATAGCTAGCACATGTTATCCAATATAATACATTAATCTGTAAACCTCAATAGTAACACCACTAGTTCATCATTAATATTTATTTTTCAAATCATTTAACTAATAACATATTAACCAAGATATCACATAGTCTAGTGGTTAGAGTTAAACTCTTATCATCCTTCGATTATGGGTTAAATCCCCAAGGCCTTACTGAACATGACAAGTTGTCACTTGGTATGTGATTTATCCTTTTTATAAAACTATATTAATATAATTCCCATAATATTCCCAAAAAAAATTTAATGTACATAATTAAAATAAAATTAATTATTAAATAAACTTTTACTAATTTTTTCAATACAAATTATTTTTTTCCACAAAGTCTAACAATCTTATTTTACTATTATTAAAATATCATCAATGGTCATATTAACCCTAAATATTATCAATACCTTTAAAATTATGTCTATAAAATGTAAATCCATTACTCCTCAAATAAATTTTCATTAAAACATATACTAAACAAATGGATTGTATTGATGTAAATTTATCCCAAAATATCCTTAATCTTCATAGAATCCCATCACATAAAACCTAAAAAATTTTGTTTAAGACTTTTATATTATGATCAATCTTTAACTCATAAACCCATGATGGTATCCATAGTTTTCACACCCATTTTTTTCATGTCGTGGTTTTGATATGGTTTTTTAGAAATCCCAATCCTATTATTGGGTTTTGGGTGATATTAATTTTGATTTTTTAACTTATATCTATGTATAATCATCCTACCATGGGTTCCCCATAGTTTGTTTGGAAGTTTTGGAGAAAAGGGTGGTTACTTCAAGATTTGGGCCAATTGTGAGCTCATTTCCAGATTTAAAAACCAAATTTGTTTCTTTTATAACTCCTTCATTTTTCAAAAAAAAATCACTCATTCCATTTCCAACTTGGTTTCCACTAACCTATTAAAACCACCATATCCATTTGGACACCTTAGTAGCTCATAATCATGGTGGAGTTTGGTGATTTATTCAGGCATTGGGCCAACCTGTGATCTCATTTCCAAATTTAAGGAAATTATTTCATTTATTTTATATATCATTCATTTTTTAACCTAGTTTAATCATTCCACCTCTCACTAGATCCCACAAACCCTAGGCTCACCCCCATGTTCCATGTTTCCTCTTTTGATCTTATCTTCATTGTGGATTAAGTCGAATTTATTCAAGATTTCTCAAATTTTCCAGATTCATAAAGGTAATTTGTTTCATTAATAAATCATTCATTTTTTTAATATTTTTCCTCCAAATGTGTTTTTCATGGCTCTTCCAGACCTAAGTATCCCTTAAATTGAGTTTCAATTCATTAAATCTCCTATAATTGTATGGAAATAAGGGAATACAAGGAGTTCTTTGGTTTCTAAGGTAGGATTCCTTCTCCTTTCTCCTCTCTCTTCCTCCTCCTACCATTATTTCATGGTTCTTTCTTCTAACCTAGTTATTAAATACCATGGGTTCTGTTTTGGAATGTTTTTTTATGGGGATAATTTTGGTTTAGGTCTATTCTTCATAGGTTTAGGGTTTTTAAACCCGCGGTGGGTGATTTCGGTTGTGTGTTTCCATTCCGCCAAGTTTTTGAGGTAGGTTCTCCCAATAACTTGATTTTATTATTTAAGTTCAATATTTTTCATGTTGTTATCACCTTGTGTGAATGATTATTATTTTTTAAAAAAAAATTATGTTCTATTTGGTGTGAAAAATGGTTATTTATGCATTGTTTTGTTTAAAATGGAGTTGTTTCGTTATAAAAGTGCACACTGCTTGTTTAAATAAATGTTCCACTAGTTTTTGCATATGGATTGTGATTTTTATGACCTGGATTAACTACTATAACAAATTTTTGTCATGAAAAATTGTGTTCTTACCCCTTTGGGTGTTAAATAGAAGTTGTTTTTTTAAATGTTGCATGCCTAGTTTTCAGAAAAGTGTCTAGTTGGGTTTTGTGTCTTAAATGTGATATAAAATAACTTTTTTGAATTTATTAAAAGAATGGGAAGAATTTAAAGTGATATTATGGGGTCTTTTTATGTCTTTAAAAAGAGTTTTTGGTTTTATAAAGATATGGGTATTGTTTTTTGACATGTTTTGGAAAGAGTTGTAAGTAAGTGGCTTGTTCGGCATTTTTAAGAAAATAGTTGAACTTTGAATGTGTAACCTAAGTGTTTTAAAGGGATTATGTAAATGTTTTTTCTAATAATAATGGTGTGTGTACACCCATTTATGAAAGGTGTAATTTATACCTGTGATTCACGTTGGTTTGGTAAAATGATTAAAGGCCCGTTTGGCATTTTTCTTAAAAAAGGGTTTTCATGTGTGTTCAATGTTGCACCATGTGGGGACATTTTATGATCCATGAAATTTATTTATTAAATTGTGTTGGGGATACCAAATTTGGTTTTATATGGTATTGGTGGGTGTTTTTCCTTAAAATATCATTTTTAAAATGGATTTTATGTGCAAATCCTCGTTATACTTCTTCAAACTATTTTATGAAAATTTTAAGTGGTTTGTTGATCTATGAAAGAACTGTGAGGCATGTGTGTGGGATATTTTGTGTGTGTATGATCTAGGAATGAATTTTTTATGTGAAAATTTTATTTGATAATATTTTTAACATTATTTATCACTAAAGGGAAACCTGGGTATCTTGGTGGGCAGACATGTACTAGTATGCTAGTGATCTAGAGGGGTCTTGTCCCTATTTCACAAAGAAAGTTTTCCAATGAAAAAACTAACTAAACTATGATGATGATGATGTTTGGAACCACTAGGTTATTTATTATTATCCTACTAGTGGCTCGTGTGCACAATAATAGATATTTATTATGGTTACCTTCACCGAGATATGAGGTACCTGGGGATTACAACTAACTAGTGCCTAGGGGTGTTCATGTGACTTGTTCTCATTGGCTATTTTGTACTCACCATCAGCATATGGTTTATTTGGTTGATAAATTAAGTATTTTTTAAGTTTTATTTAAAATTTTACATTCTTTAAATCATCCCTCTTAAAAACTATTTTCATTTTGAAGTTGCACCTCTTTAAAAATTGTTACTAGCATTCTTATTTATAAAACATGCATTTTTTCTGGTAATTTTTATATCATGGAACGTCATTTGGAAAACATACCTTTATATCTTGTATTTAAAATTTGAAATTACTGTTTCTTTTATTTTAAAGTAAGTGTATTGTGAATAGAATATCAGGCTAACCTACTGAGTTTTAATACTCATGTATATAGTTTTCTTCTGTTTTTAGCCCTTATGTAGGTTTCAGCTTGAGTTTAATTGCCATGGAAAATGTGTGATAATTATGTTGTAGATTGGCCAGCAGGGTCACATGGAGTTATTTGGATTTTAGTTTTGGTCAGTTTAGTTTTTGGTTTAGTTGTACTTTTGGTTTCTTGTACAAATAATGTTTAGTTCAATTTTTATGTAAATGTATTTTGGGTTATCTATTTCTTTCCATTGTTTGTTTGATTATTTATATTTAGAATAAATCATTCCCTGGTTTATTCTATTGATGTCATAAGTGCTTTTTACTATCTTTGGAGGATTGGGAACACCTCTCGGGACTTGTTGTGGGCTAGCCTGGGTGACTGGTTCCGAGTCGACTCGGGCTGGTTCATGAAAAAATGGTATCAAAGGAGGTCAGCTCTTAGTGGGCCTTTATTTTTATATTACCCTTGTTATTTAGGGTATGTCAAGGTAGATAGAGTAGTATTGTTGGGACTTGAGGGGTAAGTGCAGTAAGAGCATTGTGAACTCTTGCTCGTTCTGATCATCGGGTTTCCACGGGAAGTCTGGTTTTATTAATGTCCTTTGTTCTTATTGATTGTTTGTTGTTGGGATATGACAAGGGGAGTATGACTAATGGCTTCTGTGATCTTACAGGGCCTGTAAATCTATGTGGAGCTAGGGAATGGTCCTAATATGTCTCGATGTGTTGGTTTTGTGTTTGACATATGGCTGCCAACCATATGGTCAAGTCACCCACCGACACTAATTCCCTTTTGTGAGTCTCTTAGACCTTTCTTGAATTTTGAATTTTTGTTTTGAAAATCCTTGGGTGACAATTGTGGAAATGGTTTTTAAAGGAAGGATTGTATTTTGAAAAGTGGAAGAATGGGTTTTCAAAAATTAAATATAAGAATGGTTTTGGAATGTTTTGTTTTTGTGAAACAAATTTTCGGGAGGAAGTGGAAATGAATTAACTGGATTGGATTTTCCCTAATCTAAACTTGTGGTTTGTTGAAATAAAATGGTTTGAAAGTGTGAATCATTTTAATGTAATTATAAATATTTATTTTAAATGGGGTGTTTTGGGATGTGGAAAAGTGTTTGAATCTGATGAATTGGTTTTGGAAATTTGTTTTGAGTGGTTGGTGTTTCCCTAGAAAGGGAATTGGTCTTAATGGCCATCATATTATGAAAAGATACCTTGATGAATTTTAGAAAATGTTAAGGGGTTATTTGGAGTATCTTGGTTGTTTTGAAAGTTGTTAAAAATGAAAATGGGTATATTTTTAAACAAATGGTTCTTGATGAAGTGTGGTTTGTTTTATGAAATCTGAAAAGGGTTTTTGACTTGGTGGTTAGTGTTCCTTTGGAAAGTACATGATTTTTGGAATGATGTTGTTTTGTTTTAGCCTTTGGTGTTTTCATGGGTGCTCACATGCATGGTTTTATTGATATCTGGAAGGATGGCCTATATGGCATGGTGGTTGGGTGCCTGGGGTGGAATGGAAATGTGCATGTGAGTGAGACTTGATGAAACACCATTGGTGAATGTGGAAATCCACCAAGTTAGTTTGTTTTTAAAAAGTGTTTTAAACTGAAAAATTGTGGAATTTTTTTATAAATTGATGGTTATGTGGCTAGTTTTTTTATATTTCTTAGAATAGTTTTTTATTCAGTATACTTCCTTGCAATATGGAAGTCATACTCTTGTTATGTATTGAGATAAGATCTTGTTGGTGGCTCGGTTTTGGAGTAATTTTCAGTGGGTTTCTAAATATGTGTTGGATGTTGTGATGTGGCCATGGATAGTTCTCTGTTGGAAATATTTCATGTTGATCAACTTAAGGATTCATTTAAAATGTTAATCCACCTCTTCAGATGATTCCTCATCCCATTTGTTGGAATATAGATCTGTTTGGGATTGATTTAAATTGCTTTTAGGTCGTGATAATTCTTTTAGACTTAGAAATTGTGTTCAGTGATGTTGATGTGTTTTTCCATATTCCTTTTCCATTCTACTCCTCATTCAGATTGAGAGAGAATGGTGATATTTATCTATGAGTTCCTATTTAGATGAAGGTTTTTTGTTGATAAAGTGATTTTTGTGGGTTGTTGTGATCCTTAACACCTAAATATAGTGCATAAAATGATTTAAGGATCAGGGATCCATCCATAGGCCTCAGAGTGAAGCTTTTCATGCAGTCAAGAAATTTCCAGAGGTGTGGGTAGATTGACTAGGCTCATACCTCCACCATTTTGATAAGGTAGTTTCTATGTCTCTATTATGGTTTCTCATCACTGTGATTTTCCTCTTGTCGTAATGAGCTTGGTGTACTTACCCCTCACACAGTGTCTGTGGTTATGCCTTTATGGATGTTGGTTTATGATCAATGTATTTGTGTGTACTACCTGTGTAAATTGGGTGTGGTCTTGGTTTTACCTATTCTTATGTGGATATTGTTGGTTAGTTCCTTTGTTTCTTTTTTGGTTTCATTGTTCTAATGATTGTGTATCCCCCCCCCCTTCCCTGAGTGGTGGGGGTCTGGATCCGTACAGAAATTGTTGGCCCGGTTCTTGTCCCCTCCATTCGAGAGTGGGGGGTTTAAATGGTCATGTTGTGTTCCTATTAACATGGGTTGGTAGGTTTTTGTGGGATAGTTTGGGTGAGCCTATGTGGGAGATAACAGTTCCTAGTTCATGTTGAATTCTCATTTGATCATTGATCATTGGTTCTTAATGGTGGGTAGAACCACCACGGGTCTTGTAGGGTTTACTCATAAGAATTTTTCAAGTTCTAGTTGTTTCTTAATCATGTGGAGTCCATTACAAACTCTCCTAGAATTTTGACTTTAGTGAGTGATATTTTTTTGGTGATCTTTGGGTTCATTGGGATAATTCCCAACAATTTGGTTCTTGGTTTGGTTGTGGAGGTAGTGACTCGATATTTCGGTTGATTCTCAGGAAGTGGTTGGGAGTTTGTGTTTTGGTTAAGGTAAGAGGCTTAAGTTACATTAATGGTAGATTATGTGAAATGGGATTATGAGTTTGGACCATATTGATAATTAATAATTAGTTGTTGATCAATCAGATGGAATGTATTGTGGCTTTCCGAGGGTGGAAAGCTTTAATGGTGGGGAGAATTGTCACACCTGTTTTTTTCATGTCTTGGTTTTGATTCAGTTCGTTGGAAATACCAATACTTTTATTGGGTTTTAGGTAAGATTAATGTTTATATTTTAACTTTCATCTATGTATAATCATCCTACCATTGGTTCCCCATATCTTGTTTGGGAGTTTTGGAGAAAAGGGTGGTTACTTCAAGATTTGGTCCAACTGTGAGCCCATTTCTAGAATTAAAAACTAAATTTGTTTCTTTTATAACTCCTTCATTTTTTATCATTGTTCACTCATTCCACTTCCCACTTGTCCTCCACTGACCTATTCAAACCACCATATCCATTTTTACACCTTATGAGCTCATAATAATGGTGGAGTTGGGTGATTTATTCAGGCATTGAGCCAACCTATGATCTCATTTACAGATTTATGGAAATTATTTTATTTTTTCATATCTCATTCATGTTTTAAATTTTTTCAGTCATTACACATCTCACTCAAGCCCAAAAACCCTAGGTGAACTCCCATTTTCCATTTTTTCTCTTTGGATCTCATCTTCATCATGGATTAGGGATAATTTCTTCAAGATTTCTCAAATCATTCAGATTGGTAAAAGTAATTTGTTTCATTAATAAATCATTAATTTTTTAAATTTTTTCCCCCAAATTTGTTTCCCATGGTTATTAAAAATATAAGGATCCCTTACATTGAGTTTCAATCCATTCCCTCTTTTCCAAGTGTGTGGATCTAGGGGAAGATGAAGAGTTATCTAGTATCCTATGTGAGATTCATTCTCCTTTCTCCTCCCTCTTCCTCCTCGTTTCAATATTTCATGGTTATTCATAACCTGGGGTTATTTTTGGCATGATTTTTTATGGGGGTTATGTTGTTTTGTGTCTGTTCTTCATAGGTTAAGGGTTTATAAACCTGCGACGGGTGATTTCAGTTGTGTGTTTCCATTCCGCCAAGTTTTTGAGGTAGGTTCTCCCAAGAACTTGATTTTATTATTTAATTTTAATCTTTTTCATGTTTCTCTCACATTTTATACATTATTAGTATTTTTTACAACCTTTTCATGTTCTATTTAGTTTTCAAAATATTTATCTACGCCTTGTTTTGTGTAAAATGGAATTGTTTCATTATAAAAGTGCACACTGGTTGTTTAAATAAATGTTCTTCTAATTTTCTCATATGTATTATGAAATTTATGACCTGTTTTGAATACTATAATAAATTTTTGGCATGAAAAATTTTGTATTTACCCATTTGGGTGTTAAATAGAAGTTTTTTTGCTATATGTTTCATGTCTAGTTTTTGGAAAAGTGCATGGTTGGTTTTTGTGTCCTAAATGTGATATAAAATGACTTGTTTGAATTTATTAAAGTATGTTCATAATGTAAAGTGATATTTTGAGGTCCTTTTATGGATTACCAAAGGGGTTTTGGTTTTTTAAAGATATTGGTATTGGTTTTTGACATGTTTTGGCAAGAGTTACCGATAAGTGGCATGTTCGGAATTTTTAAGAAAATGGTTGAACTTTGAATGTTTTACCTAATTTTTTTAAATTGATTATGTAAAAAAATTATAATAATAATGGTGTGTGTACACCAATTTATTAAAGGTGTAATTTTTACCTTTGATGCATGTTGATTTGGAAAAATGATTAAAGGCCCATTTGGCATTTTTCTTAAAAAATGGTTTTCATGTCTGTTCAATGTTGCACCATGTGGTCCATTTTATAATGCATGAAATTTATTTATTAAATGGTTTTGGGGATGAAAATTTTTGTTTGATATGGTATTTGTGGGTTTTTTTCCTTAAAAGATTGTTTTTAAATGGATTTTATGTGCAGAGCCTCGTTATACTTCTTCAAATTGTTTTATGAAATTTATAAGTGGTTTATTGATCTATGAAAGAACTGTGAGGCATGTGTGTGGGATATTTTGTGTGTGTATGATCTATGAATATATTTTTCATGTGAAAATTTTATTTTATAATATGTGTAACTTGATTGAGCACTAAAGGTAAACCCGGGTATCTAGGTGGGCGGACATATACTAGTATGCTAGTGATCTGGAGAGGTTTCGTCCATGTTTCACGTAGCAAGTTTGCCGATGACAACACTAACTAAACTATGATTATGATGGTTGTGGTGGGGACCACTAGGTTATGTATGATTATCCTACTAGTGGCTTGTGTGCATGATAATGGATATTTATTATGGTTACCTTCACCGAGATACGAGGTACCTAGGGATCACAACTAACTAGTGCCTAAGGGTGTTCTCGTGACTTGTGCTCATTCGCTATTTTGTACTCATTGTTGGCATACGGTGTGTTTGGTTGGTAAATTCATAAGCATATGTGTTTTATTTAAAATTGTACATTCCTTAAATCATCCCTCTTGAAAACTATTTTCATTTTAAATTTTCTCCTCTTTCAAAATTGTTACTAGCATTCTTATTTATAAAACTTTCAAGTTTTTGTCTGGAAATTTTTATACATGGAACCTCATTTGGAAAAAATAATTTTATATCTTGTATTTAAAACTTTAAATTGATGTTTCTTTTATTTTAAAGTAAGTTCATTGGGAATAGAATATCGGGATAACCTATTGAGTTTTAATACTCATGCCTATAACCTTCTTCTATTTTTATCCCTTGTGTAGATTTCAACTTGAGTTAGATCACCTTGGGATAATTGTGATCATTGTGTTGGAGAGTGACTAGTGATTTCACATGTATTTAGTTAGTTGTTTGGTTTGATTGGTTAAGTTGTTGGTTTAGTTTTACTTTTGGTTTCTTGTACAAATAATGTTCAGTTCAATTTTTATGTAAATGTATTTTGGGCAGTATGTTTATTTCCATTGTTTTTTTTTATTATTTGTATTTGGGAGAAATCATTCCCTGGTGTACTCTATTGATGACCTCAGTGTTTGTCTCTATCCTGGGAGGATCGGAAATGCATCTTGGGACTTGTCGCGGGTTGTCCTGAGTGACCAGTTCAGGGTAACCTCAGGCTGGTTCGTGACAATAACTCTTAAGTTAATGAATTCACATATGCTCTAAAATTTAATACAATCCATAGATGTTTCATGATTCTTATAAGAAAAAAATAATTGGTAAAATTATGATAAATATTGAACTCATAAACCCATGATGGTATCCATAACTCTTAAGTTAATGAATTCACATATTCTTCTAAAATTTAACACAATCCTTTGATGTTTCATGATTCTTATAACCAATAAATAATTGGTAAAATAATTTAATAATTTAATTATTGAATCCTAATACATAAATAATTTATCTATTTTATTTCCACATAGGCCCTTCCTTGGTCTAGGTTTCAACCTTTAAAATATTAAATTTACTTGAATAATTCTTCAAATCCCCATATTTTAGACAATGAACTATAAATGGATCCCTAGGATGAGATTTATTTACTTCCATAAAACTATTTATTTTCCCTCAGAAATTATTTTATTTATGCCCTTTATTTCCACACATAAATAAATTTCTTATTCCATTGAGACACTTTATTTTTAATCAAATAAAACTTAGGTTTAACCAAGTCCATTAATTGTTATTATCTAATTAAATCATTCAAAATGGTTTATAAAAAAACGAATTATCCTAAGAATATCCCTAATGAGTGTCGAACCAAGTATACACTCAGGCTCATTTTCATGCACCAGGTGAAGATCGGCATAAGTATAATGCACCCTTTTTTAAGTTATTATCCCTAAGTATATTTGTTTCATAACCACATCTAATTTTAGTATACAGACATGGATTTATTACTAATAAAAACCTCATAATATCTTACATACCAAAACTTTAGGATGTTAATATATATTTATCCTCAAAGTCTATCATAGGTTTATGATCCCTAATCTATGTTTTCCTAAATCTAGTTCCTAAGGTTTCTACTAAACTTCTTCTGATGCCAACTTTATCAACCCCAACCCTAGTAGCTCGGAGATGATATCTACTTTATTATATTGGAATAATATATAAGGAATCATATCTTGAATAACAAAATAGTTTATTAGTATTGGTAAATAAAATAGATACATTATTCTTATATTATATTTGAAAACAAAAATTACAACATAATTTTTTTTGAGAATATGATTATTCCCTCCAGCATATCCTTGATTATTAATCATAGTAAACTTCTGGGATTCCTGGGATAGGAAACAAAATAAGGGTAAGATCAAATTCTCTGCAAGGATTAAGTATAGAAAAAAGTTATCATGAATCAATAATCATAATCAACCTAGAAAGGTAAATAACTAAACACACATTCCATTTAAACAACTTGACTATTGTGATAAGATAAGTGGTGATCAATATGGTAAGGTAAATGAATGAAAATACATCCCATTTAATAAATAAACCAATGATGAAATGCATCCATATAAAATATCATTGTGAAAATATCATGGATAATAATAATTAAATTCTTAATGAAGGAAATTCTTAATTATAGGATGTCATGCGCTAAAGCATCGTGATACCTCTACCATAAATACCTTTCACAAGATATTTTAAAACTAAAAATATAAACTCATTTAATTATAGCTTACTAATTCTCTTCATGAGACTACTGATGAATCGAGGGACTATATAATTTCAGGCCCCACCCATCACAGCACATCCAAAGCATTCCTCATATATCAAATAATTGATTTAATTCAAGAAAAATGTGCCTTATCATAAAATTTCCATATTGAGTAAAGAATAATAATTTTCCAATATTTCCCTAGATAAAAAATAAATTTAAATATATAACACCATATGTATAAATGATATACGGTTTAATCAATAAGAAAATACATGATAAATAATATAGATATTTATGGGAAATTTAATTTCCAATGATCACAAGAAAGTGAATAATTAAATATAAAGTTAATGACTACAAAAATGAATCAAGGAAATTAATTTCAATACTATCCTCGGTCAAAATAATCATAAACCATCTAGAGGAAGAATAAGGATCATATAAATATAATATATCCCCACTACAGTATATGAAAAATAAAATGTTATTATCGTTTATGAATAGAAATACAATAAAAATGATCTTTAAAAATATTCTTGAGGAAAATATCTTTTTTATTTTGAAAATATAATTTAAAAAAACAAAAAATTCTAAAAATAATTTTTATTGAAAATAACCTTTTAAAACTTGTAAAATAATATTTAAAAAATTGATTGGTCATGATGGTAGAAAGTATTTTATGTTCCTACATGTTAAAATAAATATTCCTTTCACATTTTCTGTAAAACCCAAATGGGACTTGTTTTGAAAATGGAATAAATATTCCTTTGAAAAAAAAAAAAAAAAAAAAGGGTAAAAATTTATTTAATAAAACATTTGGAAAAGGTTAAAAACATTTTTACCAAACATGGTTTTGGAAGAAAATTGATTTTCAACTAAAGAAAGAAATGAAGTCGGGTTTTCTTAAAAATGATTTCTCAATAATTTTAATTACTGAAGAGTGGGAAAACGGTACTATTACTTAAACATATCATGAATAAAAATAGTAGAATAAAATTAAATGGGTTTATTATATAATGATCAAATGATTTCCTTTAATGGAAATTCCTGTAAAAACAATCCTGATTAAAATGATATTATGAAATAAACCATTACATAGAATTAATCAATGAATCTATTATGTGTATCAAATGTAAATCCACATAGAAAATTATTAATACAACATAATATAATAAAAATTCATTACACACATAATATTATAATATAAATAGAATAAATAAGTAATATAACCCAATGAAAATAAATTGAATTATGACATTCTTTACCACTTGGTAATTTTTAATTTAAATTCCCTTAGAAGAAATAATTAAAATTGAAACTATAAATACCATTAATTGTTATATTATCATTATTATACTTTTAAAATGGGAATTATATACACTATATAAAATAAATTAGGTGAATAACATTATAATATGCCTCAGTGAAGGTAAATTGAGACGAAGCCCCTTACCTCACGCTTCCTTTTGGTTAAACATGATTTAACCTCTTTTATAGTGATTTTAAACATGTTATTAACTTATAATAGAAACATATTAATATTTATAATATAATATATGATCTATTTATAACATATTATCATCCATTTATTAATAATCTTTCATTATTTTCATTGTTTTGGGTGTTAAGTGCCATGTTTTCTCATTTGTGCTTTGTCATGAAAGTTATGGTTCTTGTATATGTTGTATAGTTTTCTTATATCTAGAATAATAATCATGAAATAATTATAAAATTTATACATCAATTATAATTTTAATACCAATCATGAAATAAGTCTTTCAGAAATTAAGTATTTTACGATCATGGAGATGGTAGGCCATACATACGCATGAGTAACATTTCCAGTATTCAATAATCTTTATAGAAAGATGGTAAGTAATATTTATCTTTTCAGAATGATAATAATGTAATAAATAAAATATTATTTATTTAAATATATGTATATATATATCATCCATGTGGTATTTTCATGAAAATATATTCACATCGCTTCTTGAAGGCGATATTCCACACGTACATGAATAATGTTATCATATTTCAGTGAGTAAATAGGTAAGAAAACAATGATATATTATATTTTCATAATGATAAATATGTCATGAACATAATATTTATGGAATTTATATCACATAAATTCGTTAAATTTATCCTTATTACCTTCCATGTAAATCGTTAGTGAAAAATGAATCACATCACTTCATAAGGTTGTAGTTCGTCATACACATGAGTGACGTTATTGTATCCCTAACAAAATGGAAAGTAAAAAAAGTTATATAATATAAAATGACTCTATAGGTATAATTTTTTTATAAAAATAATATATATATATATATATATATTATCCATAATTATACCCAACTATGAGAGGTGTTAATTGAAAAACGAATGACATCAGTTTTTCTAGGTGATAGTCTGTCGTACACATGAATGGTGATTTCATAACCCATTTGATGGAAGTGGGTATGGTTGTAGGTAATTATCTAAATATAAAAAATATTAATATATAGAAGATAATAATTTTATTATATCATCATGGTTAAATAATAGTTTATTTATGTGGAGGAATAAATAAAATAGAAGTGCTCGTTGAAGAACGTTACCTCTTCTTCAGGTGACCTCAAAACATTTGCACCAAAATCCTTCCTAGGTCAGTTTTCTTCCCAAAATAAGGATTCCTGGATTAGTATATTTAAGTTTTAAAGTGATTTTGGTGGGTATTTTTTGAACCAAAATGGTTTTAATGTGTGAATAATAGAGTAGATGGAGTGGCCTTTTATAGGTGAGGTGGGTGGCACACATATAATTTTTTAAAAGAAAAAGGTGTACCAATGTTTTTCACATGAAAAAGGTTACAAAATAGTTAATTATCAATATTTATATATTATAGGGTATAAATTATACAAGTTTTTATGTTATTTTAACCCTTATCTTTTTAGATTAACACCCCAGTAAATCCATTTTAACCATAATCGTGGTAAATAATTATTAATATTTTTACTATTAATTATTGTAAAAAATTAAGTTTCCCTTATTAGATAAGATAAATTATTTTGATTCCAAATATTGAATCCATTTTTTCAAATTCCATTCACATAATTGGAAAAATCTAATTTAAAAATAATCCCAAAGACGTGATGAGAAAGTAGGTTTTCAAAGAGAAAATGTTCAAAAGTTTACAAGGTTTTTATATCAAAATTGATTATGAAAATAATTCGAATGACCTAAATAGTATTAATTGATATATAATTTAACTTTATAAATGATTTAAATGAAAAAGGCAGTTTTCAATTAAAATTCAGTATTTTTCACTATTCATTGAAAAATGAAATATTTCATAAAAATAACAAAAATTCACTCAAAGATAATTTTGAAATTTTGATTTCAAAAATAAATTTCTTTTTATCAAATAGTTTTTCTAAAATTGGTAAAAGTTAATTTTAAATTATGTGTGCAAAACGCAGTTAAACCGTCTTTTAAAAAAATATTGTTTTGCAATAAACATTTATTTTTATTTTAAATGATTATTATTTTATATATAATAAAAAGAAAACCATAATTTTTATAATTTAGTTAGTACTATTTATACCCTCCAGTTTAACAACTAGGTTATAACAGTATATTATATTATGGTTCATTTAGACTGGGTTTGCATGTTCCGCAAGCTATCGAATGGATTAAATTTTAAAAAAAAAATATTTCTTGGGTTGTTTAATCTTGGTATTTCATATCACATACACTATCAAATAAAATGTTCTCATTTTAGAATCTTATGGTGTTATAATATTTACATGGGTTATTTTTTAAAATATTTGAACTTTTCTTCCCTTCATTTTTTGGTGGTGCTTTTGAGTTTGAGCAACTAAAAATTACCTTGTTCAGGATTGGTGAAGCTTTCTTCAATTGATATGAGTTCATATTTTATATTTTAGGAATAGAATAACCCTCACCCTCTCTCCTATATTCTTGGGTGTAGTGTTTTAAAAGGATAATTCTATATCGAAATTTGTATCCCACTTCCCCTTTTTCATGAGTGATTTGTGTAGTTTAGCTTTTTTAAGCCTTTTAGAAAAATGATAAAGAATTATTAAAATGATAATAACACAAAAATTATGGAAAATAATAACAAGAATTATTCTTTTATATCTCAGATTATTATGGAGTGAGAAAAATATTTTCATATGGGTAATTGTTATATTCTATAAGGAAGAAATTTTAACTCATTCTATGACTTAAATTGATAATTTGGAATTATACAGGAGAGAGAAAGTGTTATCAAATGTGGTATTTTTATTTTATTTTGAAATAAAATTTTGTAATTGTTTCTATGAATCCTTAGTGATTGGTTTGAGATAACAAACATTTGGAGGTGTTTTGAGTGAATATTCCTTGATGAACCTTCTAAATAACATCAATAATCTTGAGGTGAGAAGTTTTTTACCATTTGGGGCTCTTATTTACACATGTTTCCATGGAATAATTCTTATGTTAGAATACCTAGTTTACCATGCCTGATTTTGATCACATGTCGGTGTGTGTGTGTGTGGCCTGTGAGACGTGATATAATATTTAATTCTATGAGTATTACTAGAGTAGCTTGTTTCCATGTTTTATTTTGATCACATGTTATTTTTTATTTCTATTATATTATCATGATGACATGTTATGATTTCCTTTTATGTGTTCTTGAAGACTATCTGTAATAAGACTCAAGAGGGGGGTGAATTGAGTTCTTTCAAATTTTCTTTCTCTTGGAAAATTCTCCCTCTCTTGTTTGAGACTAAATTATGTATCATTCTTTAATAAATAATGCAGTGGAAATAAAAGAATAAAAGAAATATACACAAATATATTTATAATTATTTGGAGAATAGAATTCCCCTATTCCACTCCACCACTAATATTATCCACGAGTGTTATGATTTTCACTAGTCTAGTATTTTTACTGGAGACTTCTAGTCCTTTATCCAGGGACTACATGACTAAGTGCAAGAATCCAACACATGGTACATGCACAGGATATTTCAACCGAGCTCTAGAAAAGGATTTAAAATAAAAATACTTCAAAGGTTTTTTTACCAATAACATTTATAATGAAATGTAAAAACTTAAAGAGTTTATATCCTCCATAATATAGCTACAAGAAACAGCTAACACAAAAGAAATATCTATGAGAGAAATAATACAGAGTAAACAGTTCTATGATAATCTTCTAATGCCAAAAAATATAATCAATAACCATAGTTGATAGATTGAAACTTCTTCTATAAGGCCCCATCCTTAAACCTTACTTAATCTTGAGTTATTTCAAGATTACACATTGAGGATCTTTTCAGGTTTATATTTTTAGAGAATTAGATCATAAAACTTGCATTACATTCCACATTTAAACAAAGTGGTTACATAAAATATAGTATTCATTTTTTCCATCAACGGAAACATATTTAAAATAAAACATGGATTCTTTCTTGACACTTCCTTGACACTATCATCATATCATGTTCCATTCCCTTGACCTATGAAAAACATTTCAAAAACTTGGGATGAGCATAAAAAGATCAGTAAGGGTTATAAAAATATGGAAAGGAAACATGAGTTCATATATACATAAGAATGAAATCATACTTTACCCATAAAACATAAGCACTTTAACATACCTCATCAAATCATGAATAAATCATAGAAATCATAAGACGTAAAGGTAACTTGAGGCATTCATAACATTCTTACATAGGGATTAACCCTCTTGGTTACGTTTGGAATACCCATCACAGTATATTCCCTAAATCTATTCGGAGAAACCTTAACTTTTAACTCCTTCGTGTTACCCAATGCATTGGAGAGCTATATCGGGATCGCCTTCCCTTAGTTTATCACGGAACCACCCATCTTCATAACAATACCCAAGAACCATAACATAATCGTATCACATAAAACACGCATAAAGGAAACATAACATTTCCACATTTCAATCACAAGATATCAATACAACACATTTATATAATAAAAACATTATTAAAACCATTTTCAATAATAAAATAAAATAAAAGTAAAACATGGTATTTATTTTTCATTTAAAAAAAAGGTATGGCTTGTAGAGGAATCCAAAACTCAAATAATGGTCACGGCAGCAGAGAAGTCGTTGTCACCGCATACGTATGAAAAAAACATTCCCTTTTGTCATTTAGTAAAACTCTTAGTATAAAAAATATTTCTTTTGGATAAACATAAAAGTCAAAGGGGTTTATACACCGTATAAAAGAAAGTTGTGTATTAAACAAAATATGCCTCAATGAAAGGAGATTGAGACAGATTCCCTTACAAAGATCATTTTTAAATAAAATAGATTCACTATATGTACACATAAAGAAAGTATAAATACAATATAGGATATAATAATATCATGACATAATTTGAAAATAGGAGATTAACCCAAAGAATAGAAATTGGGTTAAGAAGTTCCCTTACCTCGTGTCCGACGTGACTCGATTGCTCTTTAATCTCCTGAATAATAAACTTGAGTTAATTTCTACTTTCTTAAGAACCTTTTTAAAGTTCATTATTCCTTTTATATCACTTATTACCATGTTATGAACATTATGTAATCATTAAAGTTAATAACATTCGTTTTGTCGATATTTGGTACTTGAGTCAAAAGTGAACTTCTTATATTTAAAAGTTGTTCACGTAGTCAAATATCCATTATCTCAAGAATGATATTCATGATGTAGATTCCATATATATCATATATATCCATTATATACATGCATTTATAATATTACTTAATCATTTAGAGGTAAGAAATGAAATGCACCGTTCATGGAGACGGTAAGCCGTACGTACGAATGAACACTACTTTCATTTCTATGTCATATTAATGGAATTAAAACTAAATGAGAGATATGTATATTTTAATTCCAGAATTATATTCATCATTTAGATGTAACATAAATCATATATATCCATTATATATATGTACTTATAATAGTACATTACATTTGGGGATAAGAAATGAAATCCACCGTTCATGGAGACGGTAAGTCGTACGTACGCATGAACGCTACTTTCATTTCTATATCATACTTTAATGGAAATAAATAATAATTATATAATTTTATATTATAATTCCAGTATAATATCATATATAATATCATTAAATCTATCCTTTATACGTACCACATATGTTATTAACGAATCAAATCACTTTGAGGGGGCGGTAGTCCGCACTTCCTAAAATGAAGATATCACGTTTACCCATAATGGAAACCATAAAGGTATGACATAAATGAATAATACAAAAGCTTAAGTAAAACATAAACATATTATATATCATATATAAATGTATTGACATCTTAATGTCCACCTTTGAAGGTGTTATATGAGTGTTGAACAATCATCGTTTCGTGAGGCAGAAATTCTCCATCCATAGAAACAGTATGTTCTTTAACCATTAGATGTAGGTGTGTGTAAGTTTAGCTCGAATAATTATTATAAAACATCCTAGTATATTGATGATACTGTTTTTGGTACAAAAGAAATGAAAAAAAATATTTTAGGGGGGTTGGAGAAGAAAAATAAAATATAAGAACACAAGAGAAAACACTACCTTTGAAACGGGCAACTCTTTTTGATTTGAGCTCAAAAGCTTCCTTGGGAAGACTTATGCCCAAAGTGAGGCTTCTAGGAGTAATATAGGGATGTGGAGAGAAAAAATGGGCAGGTTTTGGACGAGCCAAAGGATTGATAGTTGTGGGTAAGGTGGTATAGGTGGGGGCTTTTATAAGAGGAGAGGAGGGGCACTCTTGGAAAGGTATAAAATGTTACATTATTTTCAAATGAGATTCGGATTTTAAAGGTCCCACATTGATGTATTTTGAGGATAAGGTGATAAGGGTTCGAAATATACTCATCCAATAGGTTTTTAACATGTGTAGTTCTTAGATTTTACATTATCTTTTCATTTTATTTAAATCGTTAAATAATGAGGTAATCGCTGCATCATCATGATGTCATAAATAATTTAATTTATTTAATGTATAAAAATTATAAAAAAAATATCATGATGTAGTAAATTTTTTTATATTTCCAATGACTATTTATAGTCAAAATTCTGACTTGTATAACCCCATGTAAAAAAAAGTTTAGTAAAATAATACATGTTTGTGTCATTTTTACTTTTACTTTAAATAAAAGGCATTAATATCATTATCTTACCGAAGTGGCTCCATGGGGTCCCAAAAATTGACCCATGGGTTGTCTTGGTCGGACATGACACATCCAATAAGGGTAGTACATGTGTCAAGGTCATTTAATATTATTAAAACATTATTTTTACCTAAAACTACACTAATTACCTCTAATCGCGATTAAAAACTTAAAAGTTACTATTCACCAAAAAATTATTTTTAACCCATTGAACCAAATTTTACTTCCTAATGACAACCATATATGTCGTATTTTTGAAATTCAAAACACAGAGGTGGTAAAATTTCATTTAAATGAAAAATCAGTTTTTTAAGTACCACTTAGTGGTTTCACTATTCATCAAAAATTGAAGTTTTTCAGAAAAATACCAAAACTTCACCCTAAGCTATATTTGATATTCCGAATTCAAAAATGATGTCTATTTTACCAAATTCATAACATAGAATTTTCAATAATTAATTTTATAATTAAATCCCGCTGTCAAATCAAATTGCGTGTTTTTAAGAAACAATACCTATCAAAAGATTGACACTCGTTTATGTCCAATCTCAAAGTGATATTAATTCCAATGACCACCATTGGATTAAATGGTAAAAATATATTATAATTTCACTTTAAAACCAATTAAAAATATAATCTAACTATATAAATAAATTATATTAAAAAGAGGTTTTGAATTAAAATACAACATTTTTCACTATTCATTAAAAAAATGAACATTATCAGAAAAATACCAGAAATTTATCCAAAGTAAATTTCAATGTCCCAATAATAACGAATAAGTTTATTTTGATAAATATATCTTATAAAATTGTCAAAATATATATTTAAAAATGGTTCTCCATCAAAAGGCGGTAAAACAATCTTTTAAAAATTTTAGAGTATTTCATGCTTTAGGTTGGATTTATTCTCATTGTAAGCCTCTAAAACACTGTCTAATTCATAAATAGACATAGATAACTATATCTATTATTCATTACTTACTTGGGATGTAACATCCTTCCCCCCTTTAGAAAATTTCATCCCCGCAATTTATTTACTTACCGAATAAGTGGGGGTATTTATCCCTCATAGCATTTTCAGATTCCCACGTTGCCTCTTCAACCATATGGTTTTTCCACAAAACTTTACCGGGTGAATTACCTTATTTCGCAACACTTGCTCCCTTCAGTCAAGAATCTGGACTGGATGTTCTTCATAAGAGAGATTCTCTTCCAACTGAACTACCTCTGGGCTCAAAACATGAGATGGGTCTGGAATATACTTTCTCAACATCGAAACATGGAAAACATTGTGTACCTGAGATAAACTCGGAGGTAAATCCATTCAGTAAGCAACTGATCCAACTCTCTCCAGAATTTTATATGGTTCAATGAACCTTGTACTCAGCTTTCCTTTCTTACCAAATCGCATCACATTTTTCCACGGTGAAACTTTCAGAAAAAGATGATCACCTACCTCGAAAGATAGATCCTTCCTCCAGGTATCTGCATAACTCTTCTACGTGCTCTGAGCTGTTCTCATGTGTTTCTGAATCAACTGAACTTTTTCTGTCATCTCTTCTACCAATTCTGGTCCCATCAGCTTCCTTTCACCCACTTCAACCCAGAAAGATGGAGTTCGACACCGCTTCCCATATAACGCCTCAAATGGTGCCATCTGTATACTGGAATGAAAACTGTTATTATATGAAAATTCAACAAAAGAAATATGTTGGTCCCAACTTCCCTGATAATCCATCGAACAAGCATGTATCATATCTTCCAAAGTCTGAATTTTTTGTTCTGACTGCCCATCTGATTGAGGATGAGAAGCTGTACTAAAATTTAATTCAGTACCCTACGACTTCTGAAGGCCTTTCCAAAAGTTAGAAGTAAACCTGGGATCACGATTAGTTACAATGGAGAGGGGAACTCCATATAACCTGACTATCTCTTTAAGATACAAACGAGAAAGTTGATCTAGGGAAAAAGTTTCTCGTATAGCAAGGAAATGAGCAGATTTAGTCAAGCGATCAATAATAACCCAGATTGCATTATTACCTCAAGGTGTCTTTGGAAATCTCACAACGAAGTCCATGGATATATTCTCCCATTTCCACTCTGAAACCGGTAAAGGCTGAAGCATCCCTTTCGGTAAATGTTTCTCTGATTTAACCTGTTGACAAGTAAAACACTTCACAGTAAAATTAGCAATGTCTTTTTTCATTTCGTCCCACCCGTAATACTCCCAAAGATCTCTATACATATTAGTACTGCCTGGATGAACTGAAAACGGAGAACTATGAGCTTCACATAACAACTATCTCTTCAATTGTGAATCACAAGGCACACACAATCTCTTCCCAAATCTCAAAACCCAATCATTATCAATGTTGAATTAAGGAAACTTACCCTTCTGAACCAACTCTACCTTTTTCTCCAACTCGTTGTCTTGATTCTGTGCTTTCTTGATTCTATCTGATAGAGAAGATTTCACTGATACCTAAAAAAAACAGAAGGACATCCTGCACCAACAAATTCTATGCCAAAGTTCATCAAATCCTTAACCAAAGGATCACGTTCCAAATGCAACATTGTTAATGAAGCATTACTTTTTTGACTCAAAGCATCAGCCACTTTATTTGATTTTCCCGGATGGTAATGAATTGTACAATCATAATCCTTGATTAATTCCAGCCATCTCCTCTGTCTCATGTTCAATTATTTCTGAGTTAATATATACTTTAAACTTTTGTGATCAGTATATATTTCACACTTTACTCTATACAAATGATGCCTCCAAATTTTTTAAGCGAAAACAATAGCAGCTAATTCCAAATCATGTGTAGGGTAATTTACCTCATGAATTTTCAACTAACATGAAGCATAGGAAATTACCTGATCATTCTGCATTAGGACGCAACCAAGTACTTTCAATGAAGCATCATTGTAGATAAAAAACTCACCATTCCTGGAAGGTAGTGCCAAAACTAGAGCATTCACCAATCTTCTTTTCAACTCCTGAGTCAACTGATCCATCACTGCAACAAACTGTTTAGTTCTGATTATGACCATCTCAAGATACTGATTCGAAAGTTCATTTCCCTCTGTATGCCTTCCCAGAAAATCTGTTCTATTTCCTCTATGAAAAACCATTCTTAACACATAAATATCTTAGGAGAAGCAACATGGTAATCTTCAAATTCTATATCATTTCAATTTGACCATAAAAAAATATTTTTGGATAATCATTTAATAGAATTAAAACTCCTAAAGTTATCTAAACTAACCTCTAATACCAACTATAAGGCCCCAGCCTTAAAACTTACTTAATCTTGAGTTATTACAAGATTACACATTGAGGATCTTTTCAGGTTTAGAGTTTTAGATAATTAGATCATAAAACTTGCATTACATTCCACATTTAAACAAAGTAGTTACATAAAAGATAGTACTCATTTTTCACATCAACAGAAACATATTTAAAATAAAACATGGATTCTTTCTTGATACTTCCTTAACACTATCATCATATCACGTATCATTCCCTTGACCTATGAAAAACATTTCAAAAACTTGGGATGAGCATAAAAATCTCAGTAAGGGTTATAAAAATATGGAAATGAAACATGAGTTCATATATACATAAGATTGAAATCATACTTTACCCATAAAACATAAGCACTTTAACATACCTCATCAAATCATGAATAAATCATAGAAATCATAATACATAAAGGTAACTTGAGGCATTCATAACATTCTTACGTAGGGAGTAACCATCTTGGTTATGTTTGGAATACCCATCACAGTATATTTCCTAAATCTCTTCGGAGAAACCTTAACGTTTAACTCCTTTGTGTTACCCAATGTATTGGAGAGCTATATCGGACTCACCCACCCTTAGTTTATCATGGAACCACCCGTCTTCATAACAATGCCCAAGAACCATAACATAATCGTATCACATAAAACATGCATAAAGGAAACATAACATTTCCACATTTCAATCACAAGATATCAATACAACACATTGATATAATAAAAACATTATGAAAACCATTTTCAATACCAAAATAAAAGAAAATTAAAACATGGTATTTATTTTTCATTTAAAAAAAAGGTATGGCTTGTAGAGGAAGCCGAAACTCAAATAATGGTCATGGCGGTGGAGAAGTCATTGTCGTCACATACGTATGACAAAAACATTCCCTTTTGTCATTTAGTAAAACTCTTCGTATAAAAAATATTCCTTTTGGATAAACGTAAAAGTCAAAGTGGTTTATACACCGTATAAAAGAAATTTGTGTATAAAACAAAATATGCCTCAATGAAAGGAGATTGAGACGGATTCCCTTACAAATATCATTTTTAAATAAAATAGATCCACTATATGTACACTTAAAGAAAGTATAAATATAATATAGGACATAATAATATCATGAAATAATTTGAAAATAGGAGATTAACCCAAAGAATAGAAATTGGGTTAAGAAGTTCCCTTACCTCATGTCTGACATGACTCGATTGCTCTTTAATCTCCTGAATAATAAACTTGAGTTAATTTCTACTTGATTAAGAACCTTTTTCAAGTTCATTATTCCTTTTATATCACTTATTACCATTTTATGAACATTATGTAATCATTTAAGTTAATAGCGGTCGTTTTGTCGATATTTGGTACTTGATTCAAAAGTGAACTTCTTATATTTACAAGTTGTTCACGTAGTCAAATATCCATTATCTCAAGAATGATATTCATTATGTAGATGACATATATATCATATATATCCATTATATACATGCATTTATAATATTACATAATCATTTCGAGGTAATAAATGAAATGCACCGTTCATGGAGACGGTAAGCCGTACGTACGCATGAACGCTACTTTCATTTCTATGTCATATTAATGGAATTAAAACTAAATGAGAGATATGTATATTTTAATTACAGAATTATATTCATAATTTAGATGTAACATACATCATATATATCCATTATATATATGTACTTATAATAGTACATTACATTTGGGGATAAGAAATGAAATGCATCGTTCATGGAGACGGTAAGCCGTACGTACGCATGAACGCTACTTTCATTTCTATCTCATACTTTAATGGAAAGAAATAATAATTATATAAAGGCATATTATAATTCCATTATAATATAATATATAATATAATTAAATCTATCCTTTATACGTACCACATATGGTATTAACAAATCAAATCACTTTAAGGGGGCGTTAGTCTGCACTTCCTAAAATGAAGATATCGCGTTTACCCATAATGGAAACCATAAAGGTATGCCATAAATGAAAAATACATAAGATTAAGTTAAACATAAACATATTATATATCATATATAAATATAGTGACATCTTAATTTCCACCTTTGAAGGTGTTATATGAGTGTTGAACAATCATCGTTTCGAGAGGCATAAATTCTCCATCCACAGAAACAGTATGTTCCTTAACCATTAGATATAGGTGTGTGTAAGTGTAGCTCGAATACTTGTTATAAAAACATCCTAGTATATTTATTATACTGGTTTTTGTACAAAATAAATGAAAAAAAAGAGTTTAGGGGGTTTGGAGAAGCAAAATAAAACATAAGAACACAAGAGAAAACACTACCTTTGAAACGTGTTACTCTTTTTGATTTAAGCTCAAAGGCTTACTTGGGAAGACTTCTGCCCAAAGTGAGGCTTCTATGAGTAATAGAGGGATGTGGAGAGACAAAATTTGTAGGTTTTGACCGATCCAAAGGCATTAGAGGTGTGGGTAAAGTGGTAGAGGTGGGGGCTTTTTATAAGAGGAGAGGAGGGGCACTCTTGGAAAGGTATAAAATGTTACATTATTTTCAAATGAGATTCAGATTTTAAAGATCCCATATTGATTTATTTTTAGGATAAGGTGATAAGGGTTCTAAATATACTCATCCAATAGGTTTTTGATATGTGTAGGTCTTATATTTTACATTATCTTTTCATTTTATTTAAATCGTTAAATAATGAGGTAATCGCTGCATCATCATGATGTCATAAATAATTTAATTTATTTAATGTCTAAAAATTATAAAAAAATATTATGATGTAGGAAATATTTTTATATTTCCAATGACTATTTATAGTAAAAATTATGACTTGTATAACCCCATGTAAAAATTATTTTAGTAAAATAATACATGTTTGTGTCATTTTTACTTTTACTTTAAATAAAAGGCATTAATGTCATTATCTTACCGAAGTGGCTCCATGGGGTCCCAAAAAATGACCCATGGGTTTTCTTGGTCGGACATGACACATCCAATAAGGGTAGGACATATTTCAAGGTCATTTCATATTATTAAAACATTATTTTTACCTTAAACTACACTAATTACCTCTAATCGCGATTAAAAACTTAAAAGTTACTATTCACCAAAAAATTATTTTAATCCGATTGAACCACATTTTACTTCCTAATTACAACCATATATGTCGGATTTTTGAAATTCAAAACACAGAGGTGGTAAAATTTCATTTAAATGAAAAATCAGTTTTTTAAGTACCACTTAGTGGTTTCACTATTCATCAAAAATTGAAGTTTTTTAGAAAAATACCAATACTTCACCCTAAGATATATTTGATATTCCGAATTAAAAAATGATGTCTATTTTAACAAATTCATAACATAGAAGTTTCATTAATTAATTTTATAATTAAATCCTTCTGTCAAATCAAATAGCATGTTTTTAAGAAACGATACCTATCAAAAGATTGACACTCGTTTATGTCAAATCTCAAAGTGATATTAATTCCAATGACCAAAATTGGATTAAATGGTAAAAATATATTCTAATTTCACTTTAAAACCAATTAAAAAGATAATCTAACTATATAAATAAATTATATTAAAAAGAGATTTTGAATTAAAATACAACATTTTTCACTATTCATTAAAAAATGAACATTATTAGAAAAATACCAGAAATTTATCCAAAGTAAATTTCAATGTCCCAATAATAAATAATAAGTCTACTTTGACAAATATAGCTTATAAAATTGTAAAAATATAGATTTAAAAATGGTTCTCCATCAAAAGGCGGTAAAACAATCTTTTAGAAATATTAGAGTATTTCATGCTTTAGGTTGGATTTATTCTCATTTTAAGCCTCTAAAACACTATCTAATTCATAAATAGACATAGATAACTATATCTATTATTCATTACTTACTTGGTATGTTACATCCTTACCCCCTTTAAAAAATTGCATCCCTGCAATTTATTTACTTACCGAATAAGTGGGGGTATTTATCCCTCATAGCATTTTCAGATTCCCATGTTGCCTCTTCAACCATATGGTTTTTCCACAAAACCTTTACCTGGTGAATTACCTTATTTCGCAACACTTTATCCCTTTAGTCAATAATCTGGACTGGATGTTCTTCATAAGAGAGATTCTCTTCCAACTGAACTACCTCTGGTCTCAAAACATGAGATGGATCTGGCATATACTTTCTTAACATCGAAACATGAAAAACATTGTGTACCTGAGATAAACTCGGAGGTAAAGCCATTCAGTAAGCAACTGATCCAACTCTCTCCAGAATTTTATATGGTCCAATGAACCTTGGACTCAGCTTTCCTTTTTTACTAAATCGAATCACACTTTTCCACGGTGAAACTTTGAGAAAAACATGATCACCTACCTCGATAGATAGATCCTTCCTCCGGTTATCTGCATAACTCTTCTGCCTGCTCTGAGCTGTTCTCATGTGTTTCTGAATCAACTGAACTTTTTCTAAAATCTCTTCTACCAATTCTAGTCCCATCAGCTTCCTTTCACCCACTTCATCCCAGAAAGCTGGAGTTTGACACTGCTTCCCATATAATTCCTCAAATGGTGCCATCTGTATACTGGAATGAAAACTGTTATTATATGAAAATTCAAACAAAGAAAGATATTAGTCCCAACTTCCCTGATAATCCATTGAACAATCACATATCATATCTTCCAAAGTCTGAATTGTTCGTTCCGACTGCCCATCTAATTGAGGATGAAAATTTGTACTAAAATTTAATTCAGTACCCAAGGACTTCTGAAGGCCTTTCCAAAAGTTATAAGAAAACCTGGGATCACGATTAGATACAATGGAGAGGGGAAATCCATGTAACCTGACTATCTCTTTAAGATACAAACGAGAAAGTTGATCTAGGGAAAAAGTATCTCGTATAACAAGGAAATGAGAATATTTAGTCAAGCGATCAACAATAACCCAGATTGCATTATTACCTCGAGGTGTCTTCAAAAATCCCACAACGAAGTCCATGGATATATTCTCCCATTTCCACTATGGAACTGGTAAAGGCTGAAGCATCCCTTTCAGTAATTGCCACTCTACTTTAACCTATTGACAAGTCAAACACTTCAGAGTAAAATCAGCAATGTCTCTTTTCATTTCATCCCACCAGTAATACTCCCGAAGATCTCTATACATCTTAGTACTTCCTGGATGAACTGAAAACCGAGAACTATGAGCTTCACCTAACAACTCTCTCTTAAACTGTGAATCACAAGGCACACACAATATCTTCCCAAATCTCAAAACACAATCATTATCAATGTTGAATTCAGGTAACTTATCCTTCTGAACCAGCTCTACCTTTTTCGACAACTCGTTGTCTTGCTTCTGTGCTTGCTTGATTCTGTCTAATAGAGAATATTTCACTGATACCTGAAACAAAATAGAAGGACATCCTACACCAACAACTTCTATGCCAAATTTCATCAAATCCTTAACCAAAGTATCACGTTCCAAATGCAACATTGTTAATGAATAATTACTTTTTTTACTCAAAGCATCAGCCACTTTATTTGATTTTCCCGGATGGTAATGAATTGTACAATCATAATCCTTGATTAATTCCAGATATCTCCTCG
The DNA here is from genome assembly GCA_963277665.1 of Viscum album. Taxonomy (NCBI): domain Eukaryota; kingdom Viridiplantae; phylum Streptophyta; class Magnoliopsida; order Santalales; family Viscaceae; genus Viscum; species Viscum album. The sequence continues at coordinate 1,134,131,632 of OY728126.1, forward strand.
GTCTCATGTTCAATTCTTTCTGAGTGAATATATACTTTAAACTTTTGTGATCAGTGTATATTTCACACTTTACTCCATACAAATGATGCCTCCAAATTTTTAAAGCGAAAACAATAGCAGCTGATTCCAAATCATGTGTAGGGTAATTTACCTCATGAATTTTCAACTAACGTGAAGCATAGGCAATTACCTGATCATTCTGCATTATGACGCAACCAAGTCCTTTCAATGAAGCATCACTGTAGATAAAAAACTCACCATTCCTGGAAGGTAGTGCCAAAACTAGAGCATTCACCAATCTTCTTTTCAACTCCTGAGTCAACTGAGCCATCACTGCAACAAACTGTTTAGTTCTGATTCTGACCATCTTAGGATACTGATTTGAAAGGTCATTTCCCTCTGTATGCCTTCCCAGAAAATCTGTTCTGTTTCCTCTATGAAAAACCATTCTTAACACAGAAATATCTTAGGAGAAGCAACATGGTAATCTTCAAATGCTATATCATTTCAATTTGACCATAAAAAAAATATTTTTGGATAATCATTTAATAGAATTATAACTCCTAAAGTTATCTAAACTGACCTCTGATACCAACTATAAGGCCCCATCCTTAAACCTTACTTAATCTTGAGTTATTACAAGATTACACATTGAGGATCTTTTCAGGTTCATAGTTTTAGAGAATTAGATCATAAAACTTTCATTACATTCCACATTTAAACAAAGTGGTTACATAAAAGATAGTATTCATTTTTAACATCAACAGAAACATATTTAAAATAAAACATGGATTATTTCTTGATACTTCCTTGACACTATCATCATATCATGTACCATTCCCTTGACCTGTGAAAAACATTTCAAAAACATGGGATGAGCATAAAAAGCTCAGTAAGGGTTATAAAAATATGGAAAGGAAACATGAGTTCATATATACATAAGAATGAAATCATACTTTACCCGTAAAACATAAGCACTTTAACATACCTCATCAAATCATGAATAAATCATAGAAATCATAAGACATAAAGGTAACTTGAGGCATTCATAACATTCTTACATAGGGAGTAACCCTCTTGGTTACGTTTGGAATATCCATCACAGTATATTCCCTAAATCTATTTGGAGAAACCTTAACGTTTAACTCCTTCGTGTTACCCAATGCATTGGAGAGCTATATCGGACTCACCTGCCCTTAGTTTATCATGGAACCACCCATCTTCATAACAATGCCCAAGAACCATAACATAATCGCATCACATAAAACATGTATAAAGGAAACATAACATTTCCACATTTCAATCAAAATATATCAATACAACACATTGATATAATAAAAACATTATGAAAACCATTTTCAATACCAAAATAAAAGAAAATTAAAACATGGTATTTATTTTTCATTTAAAAAAAGGTATGGCTTGTAGAGGAAGCTGAAACTCAAATAATGGTCACGGCGGCGGAGAAGTCATTGTCGCCGCATACGTATGACAAAAACATTCCCTTTTGTCGTTTATTAAAATGCTTCGTATAAAAAATATTCCTTTTGGATAAACTTAAAAGTCAAAGGGGTTTATACATCGTATAAAAGAAAGTTGTGTATAAAACAAAATATGCCTCAATGAAAGGAGATTGAGACGGATTCCCTTACAAATATCATTTTTAAATAAAATAGATTCACTATATGTACACATAAATAAAGTATAAATACAATATAGGACATAATAATATCATGACATAATTTGAAAATAGGAGATTAACCCAAAGAATAGAAATTGGGTTAAGAAGTTCCCTTACCTCGTGTCCGGTGTGACTCGATTGCTCTTTAATCTCCTGAATAATAAACTTGAGTTAATTTCCACTTTCTTAAGAACCTTTTTCAACTTCATTATTACTTTTATATCACTTATTACCATGTTATGAACATTATTTAATCATTTAAGTTAATAATGGTCATTTTGTCGATATTTGGTACTTGAGTCAAAAGTGAACTTCTTATATTTACAAGTTGTTCACGTAGTCAAATATCCATTATCTAAAGAATGATATTCATGATGTAGATGCCATATATATCATATATATCCAGTATATACATGCATTTATAATATTACATAATCATTTAGTGGTAATAAATGAAATGCACCGTTCATGGAGACGGTAAGCCGTACGTACGCATGAACGCTACTTTCATTTCTATGTCATATTAATGGAATTAAAACTAAATGAGAGATATGTATATTTTAATTACAGAATTATATTAATCATTTAGATGTAACATACATCATATATATCCATTATATATATGTACTTATAATAGTACATTACATTTGGGGATAAGAAATGAAATGCACCGTTCATGGAGACGGTAAGCCGTATGTACGCATGAAAACTACTTTCATTTCTATCTCATACTTTAATGGAAAGAAATAATAATTATATAAAGGTATATTATAATTACAGTATAATATAATATATAATATCATTAAATCTATCCTTTATATGTACCATATATGGTATTAACGAATCAAATCACTTTGAGGGGGCGGTAGTCCGCACTTCCTAAAATGAAGATATCGCGTTTACCCATAATGGAAACCATAAAGGTATGCCATAAATGAAAAATACAGAATCTTAAGTAAAAAATAAACATATTATATATCATATATAAATATAGTGACATCTTAATGGCCACATTTTAAGGTGTTATATGAGTTTTGAACAATCATCATTTCGTGAGGCAGAAATTTGCCATCGACAGAAACGGTATGTTCTTTAACCATTAGATGTAGGTGTGTGTAAGTGTAGCTCGAATACTTCTTATAAAAACATCCTATTATATTTATGATACTGTTTTTGTTACAAAATAAATGAAAAAAAAGAGTTTAGGGGGGTTGGAGAAGCAAAATAAAACATAAGAACACAAGAGAAAACACTACCTTTAAAACGGGTAACTCTTTTTGATTTGAGCTCAAAGGCTTCCTTGGGAAGACTTCTTCCCAAAGTGAAGATTCTAGGAGTAATAGAGGGATTTGGAGAGACAAAATAGACAGGTTTTGGCCGATCCAAAGGCTTGAGAGGTGTGGGTAAGGTGGTAGAGGTGGGGGCCTTTTATAAGAGGAGAGGAGGGGCACTCTTGGAAAGGTATAAAATGTTACATTATTTTCAAATGAGATTCGGATTTTAAAGGTCCCACATTGATTTATTTTGAGTATAAGGTGATAAGGGTTCGAAATATACTCATCCAATAGGTTTTTTACATGTGTAGGTCTTAGATTTTACATTATCTTTTCATTTTATTTAAATCATTAAATAATGTGGTAATCGCTGCATCATCATGATGTCATAAATAATTTAATTTATTTAATGTCTAAAAATTATAAAAAAAATATCATGATGTAGGAAATCTTTTTATATTTCCAATTACTATTTATAGTCAAAATTATGACTTGGATAACCCCATGTAAAAATTGTTTTAGTAAAACAATACATGTTTGTGTCATTTTTACTTTTACTTTAAATAAAAGGCATTAATGTCATTATCTTGCCCAAGTGGCTCCATGAGGTCCCAAAAATAGACCCATGGGTTTTCTTGGTCGGAAATGATACATACAATAAGGGTAGGATATGTTTCAGGGTCATTTCATATTATTAAAACATTATTTTTACCTTAAACTACACTAATTACCTCTAATCGCGATTGAAAACTTAAAAGTTACTATTCACCAAAAAATTATTTTAATCCTATTTAACCACATTTTACTTCCTAATGACAACCATATATGTTTGATTTTTTTAAATTCAAAACACATAGGTCGTAAAATTTCATTTAAACGAAAAATCGGTTTTTTAAGTACCACTTAGTGGTTTCACTATTCATCAAAAATTGAAGTTTTTTAGAAAAATACCAAAACTTCACCCTAAGATATATTTGATATTCCGAATTCAAAAATGATTTCTATTTTAACAAATTCATAACATAGAATTTTCATTAATTAATTTTATAATTAAATCCCTCTGTCAAATCAAATAGCGTGTTTTTAAGAAACAATACCTATCAAAAGATTGACACTCGTTTATGTCCAATCTCAAAGTGATATTAATTTCAATGACCACCATTGGATTAAATGGTAAAAATATATTCTAATTTCACTTTAAAACCAATTAAAAATATAATCTAACTATATAAATAAATTAGATTAAAAAGAGGTTTTGAATTAAAATACAACATTTTTCACTATACATTAAAAAAATGAACATTATCAGAAAAATACCATAAATTTATCCAAAGTAAATTTCAATGTACCAATCATAAAGAATAATTTTATTTTGACAAATATATCTTATAAAATTGTCAAAATATAGATTTAAAAATGGTTCGCCATCAAAAGGCGGTAAAACAATCTTTTAAAAATATTAGAGTATTTCATGCTTTAGGTTGGATTTATTCTCATTTTAAGCCTCTAAAACACTATCTAATTCATAAATAGACATAGATAACTATATCTATTATTCATTACTTACTTTGGATGTTACATCGTATTTCTTATTTTCATAGAAAATGATGTGTATCAGTTGAATCTTTGAGAAAATAATTCTTTTTATGTTCTTGTTCACTTATGTTTTCATGTATAAGGTTGCACTAGCACACCACTTCTATTACTCATTATTTTAAATACATGCACTACCTATGCACATGATCCATAGAAACAGGGATTAGTGACATTTCTTTCTTCTTGAAATTCCTTGACAATAGTTGATACAAATAAAATATTTTATCCTTTTTCTTCTATATCAGTACTTGGATCTTATAATAATTTATTTTTTCTTAAAGAGTAAATCAGTCATTTAAGACTTTTACAGCAGCATTTAAAAAAATTCACTCGATTTCTTCAATAGTAATAAATACCTACTATATGCATGATGTATCCAATTTGAATAATTGAATCTACATAGCTGAATTGATGATCTAATACCATGTAACTAATTTGATGATCTAAATCCACATGGATGATTTTACTTCACCTTTCCAAATTGAATCATGTAAAAATTTTATTCATGTAGGCAAATTTTTGGTATCTGATTTGAAAATTTAAATCCACATAAGAAATTTTTTGAAATTGATGTAGCTGATTGAAGTGATGTTGCCGATTTTTTCATGTATGAGATTCACATAACTAATTTCTTCACATAACCAATTTATGTATATGATTACTCTACATAATCATTTTACATAGATGAATGATCATGTAGGTAGTTCCTCATGTATGTGATCTTGTCAACATAAGAAATATCCACATAGATGATTTTACAATGTAGTCGATTGACATATTTTTTTTCTACATGTAGGTGATTGATCAATGTAGTCCAATTCTGTCACATATCCAAAAACATTCCCATAGGAAAATTTTCCAGACATAGATAATTTTCAGCCAAAACATCCAGAATCCATACATATAGGAATTTATGACCAAACATCTAAGAATAAAATAAAACCCGATAAACACACTTAGAAAAAAAGATTATCAGTAAAGTACAAAGGGTATTTTAGATCATAAAAACCTAAAGTACATAGAAAATATTGGATCAGCCTTAGTATTCCAATAATATCCCCCTTTTTGATGATCACAAAACCCATAAACTCATAAAAATGATTAAATATTCTAGTTTGTATTAAATATAGAATTTTTAAAAATGTTAATAAAAAATAAATGATATGATTTAAAAATGTAGTATTATCCTCATTAGTTACTTACTTCTTACCTTTTTGAAAGGTAGAAACTTATCCCTTTTTTAAAATACTTATACCCCTATTTTCTTTAAATTATTTTTTGAATAAAATATTTCTCCCCCTTTTTGTAAGGTGGAAAAATTATCCCTTTTTGTGCCATTAAAAAGAAAGGGTGAGAGAGATAGAACACATGTTAATGTAGCACTTAGAAATATAAACTATTTAAGTGTGGTGAAAAATATAAATATGAAATTATTCTAATATTGGTTTTTATTAAATAAAATAAAGAGATAAATGACATCAAATTAAAACAACCACTAATAAACACATGATAAATAATGAAATAATGAATTATTTTATTAAATAATGTGAAATAAAAACATACAACTACCAATAGAAATAAAATATATCAGTCAAGGAACCCATTTTTTTGGATGTGTTGTTGAGTTTGAAACAGGTTAGGAGGATGAAGAAGATATGGATGTAGATGGCAGTTTGGAGGTATATGGTGTAGACTGGGTCTTCAATGAAGGATCATGAATAAATCCTGTTCTATGTCTAGTTTTCTAAGAAATACTAATCGGATCAAGAACAATAGGCCTTATTCTTTTAATTTGATACAAGTATTCGGCACACATTTCGATCCTTGGAACAACATCAAAATTAAAAATTCAAGAATCAAAAGAGAAACTTTCTTGTGCATTTAAGAAACTGATGTGATCCCATTCCTGATAAACATATTTAGATTCTATACTTGTCTTAAAGATAAATTTTTTAATTCACTGAAAGAAATAGTTCAAAGTAGTGGGGAAATTTATGAATCTAAAATGCTAGAGGGCATATCCAAAAGAACTTTTTTCATAATCAGGTTGACAAATGACTGCACATCAATCAGCCTACCAGTCAACGAATGCACTTTCCTTTGTTTTATATTCACTTTAAATAAAAAAAATTGAACAAATTTATTAAGATATTTGATAGGATACATAAAAATTATAGTAATGAAAGAAAGTTGAGTTTTAGTTTATCTAAAAATTATAGGAGTTTTGTACACAACCAACTCCCTATTGATAACTGAAATTGATTTTTCTGAGGATTCTTCTGAAGATTATTCTAAAGATGAACCTGGTTCTAAATATTATTCTAAATATAATTATGAATATAATTTTATAAATTTAGTTATATCCACAATCTTTTAATCCAGTAAATTTATATTTATGAAAATAATATGATTGTTTTTATTAAGAAGCGGATAAAGGGATGGAATTTTATCTCTTTCTTTCTTTGACACATCCAATTTTTCCTTAACCATGTCTCCAAAAGATTTCTCAAGATAACCAACATATTCATTTATGTATCTATATAATCTAACACTAATCTTCTTAATATCTTCCTAGGTGTCATGAAAATGACCAGAAAGATATTTTTTATCTCAAAAATTAATAATGGATAAATCATATCATCTTGAAGACACTAAATCTAATAGGAAATGGAACTCAACTTAGAAATTATCTGATCAATTAAATTTTGAAAATCTATCAGATCTGGAAATACTAAAGGAGAAGTAGCTGAGGGGTTGAACTTCTTTATAAACTCAAACTAACTTAACACAACACCTTTCAAAGTGTGTAAATTATCTTTCAGCTCATCTAGAAAAGCTTTAATTTCATCAAGCACTTCTTGAGACAAACTTGATTCCATAGATGAAGGATTATGAGACACATCCTTTTAAGATGAAACCAAAGAACTAATCTAACCAAACTCAACCTTTTTAGGGAAAACATATTTCAAGACACTTATAAAATATTTCATCTCCTCAAGTTTCTTAAAACTTATACTTTAATTATCTTGAGGTGCAGGTGGATATGTTAGAAGACTATTGATTAAATCTTATTGATATGCCACCATTCCAAAAAAAATATTAAAATATGACATGGAGATGGAGGACTCTTTAAGCTCTATGATCTCATCTTTTCAATCACATATCTCCACTTTTAAACCAAACAATATGCTCTTAACTTTTCAACCTCCATTATAACTTCAATAGAAAACACTTCCCTTTACAATATTTCTAAATTATTGCTAACTAAAGGGGCTTCTTCATGATCATTTTAGGGAAATGATGGTACTGACTGTGTATGGGTACTTTTTTAGGTTCTATATCCATAGTAGGGTCCCTTATTTTATCTACAGGTTATCTAGGAAGAACTAGATAAACTCCTTCATAATCATCCACTAAATATGTACTTTTTTGAACTTCAAATACTATAGGATCATTTTGATATGGCCTTGCTTCAAAAAAATATTATTTGTCTCAAAAACTATCTTTATATGTTAAAATTAAGCATTTACAGTGGTTTCAACATACACTTGACCAGAATCTTGATTCTGAGCAGTCGTATCCTCCAAAATCTAAACAAACTCATCAACTATAGGACTAAAAACCAAAACTATCTATTTGGTTCTTATTGATGTTGTCTCATCTACTCCCTTGGAAGGAACTATCTTGATAGGTTTTTCATCACTAGGTAGTGAGGTCTGAGTTGAATCTCCTTAAGTCACACTCTTTTGACCAACTATCTTTAAAGAGTTCGAACCTGAATCCTAGAAATATTGAAATATATTTAAGATAAATGATGATAGGGTATTACTTTTATGACATTTTACCACATCACCTTCATTTAATTCCATTTATTTATTCTTAAAAACTAAAGAAATCAATATACTATAAGGATAGTGGTTTAATTTATTTTTTCCTTCACTGTAATGGCGTAGGAATCTCATCATGTATCATGAAAGACTTAAATTCACATTATAAATAAATACATATATAAAATGAATATATTGAAAGAGAACATTTTTCATTTCTTCTACTCTTCGATCTATAACGGTTTGCACAAACTTACATAGGAATTTCCATTCAACAAGTAGATCTTTCACTGGTTTCTTTTTAAAAATAGAAGTTCTAAATAGAAACCTAAACATGTCTATTTGACTTAATAATATTTTACCTACTAGTGTAACAAAAATATAACTCTCCCTCATGGGGATAATTAAAAACCTCATTCATCTCAACATAAGGGACAACCACTGGCTTTGCTTTAACATTTGAGGTTATTACATCCTCTATTTGATTGTACTAAAACTCAACATTCATCATAAAATCGTTTACTTCTTCTTTAAAAATAAAACTAGAATTCTTCACATCAAACACAAAAAATGAAACTTTGAAACTCAAGATCTTTCTTCAAAAGCATTTTGGTTGTCTTCAACCATTCCATATCTATGGATTTTTTCTCAAGAACTCTTCTTCAACTTCTTTTGAATATCTTAGTTGATCTTAAGCTTCCATCATCAATATGCTTCAAATTTCCTATTTCGAGCAGGTAAGTTAAAGGTTGAATAGGGATCAAGAGGTTAGAGATGATAGTTTGGCTTCAATGGTAGGCTATTTACATGAATGTAAAAAGGGTTGAGATCTGATTTTGTAATCGGTTATACACCTAAATCCCAATGGGCTTATGTAACCAAGTTTGGTTTAGGATTATTTCCAAATGATAAATAAATATAATAAATAAATAAAATAAAATAAAATAAAGAAATTTCTATTTTAAAAGTTTAAATATACAGATAAAATTAATAAGAGTAGTTTTCTTTTAATAATTAAACAAAATAAAATAATATATTCAATTTTAATTTCACCAATAATAAAGATAATAAAGAATATAATTCATTTAAATTAGAATTAATCAAAACATATTAAATTTATTTAAAATAAAATAAACCCAACTCTCATTTAATAAAATTAAAGTACTCACATGCAAGGGGCTTAGTAAATATATCTTCTAACTTATTTTCTGTAGATATAGATTCAATATAGATGTCACAATTTTTAGTACTGTCTCTTAGAAAATGATGTATTAATTATATATGCTTTGTTCTTGAATGATTTATTAGATTCTTGGAAATGTTAACAGCACTAGTCTTATCACATCTAATTGAGACTTGATTATAATTGAATCCAAAATCTATTAAGGTGTGTTTTATCCATAGTACTTGTTCACAACAACTACCAACAGTAATATATTCTGCTATTATAGTAGATAATGCAACAAATTGTTGCTTTTTACTGCACTAGGATACCAAGTATTTACCTAAAAATGGAAATATCTTAAATTAATCTTCTTATCTAGTATACAACCACTAAATTTTCCATTTTAATATGATATTAAATTATAATCATAATTTTTTAGAAAAGGTGATGAAAGAGAAATTGTTCTTTTTAAATATCTTAAAATTATTTTGGAATCTTTCAAATGTGATTCTTTAAGATTATCTTGAAATCAATAACAATTATATATTTCAAACATAATATCTGGTCAACTAGTAGTAAAATACAATAAAATCCCAATTATTCCTATATAAATCTTGTTTTCAACTAATTTCTCGCTACATCCAAGTCAATCTTATCATTAGAACTCATAGGGGTATTATTTATTTTACCACTTTAGAGTCAAAATATTTTATGTAAGTCTGGTATGTATTTACTTTGATTGATAATATTCCTAAAGTATTTTTGATAAATTTTAAAACCTAGAAAATAATTTAACTCACCAATCATACTCATTTTAAATTATTTTTTCACGATTTTTGAAAATTCATTACAAAAATTTCTATTTGTGGAACCAAATATTATATCATCAATATATATTTGCACTAATAGGATATCTAAAGATGATTTTTTCATAAATAAAGTTGTATTTTCCTTACCTTCTAAAAAATAATTTGATAAAACAAAAGAACTTAATTTCTCACAAAAAAACTCTAGGTGCTTGTTTAAGACCATAAAATACTTTGGTAAGTTTAACAACTGAATTTGGAAAATGGTGATGTTCAAAACTAGGAAGTTTCCTGACATAAATTTACTCCATTAGAAACCCATTTTGAAAAGTATAATTTTCATCCATCTAATAAAATTTAGAATTAATATATGATGCAAAGGCTAAAAGAATCATAATGTATTCTGATCTAGCTATAGGGTTAAAGGTCTCCTCATAGTATGTACCTTCATCCTGATTATAATCTTTAGCTACAAGTCTAGATTAATTCCTAGTTATTAAACCAATATCATCTTGATTATTCCTAAAAACCCATTTTATTCCTATATTAGGATAGTCAAAGGGTCTATCAACTAATTTTCATACCTTGTTCCTCTTGAACAGTTTAATTACACTTGTATATCTACAACCCAACTTTCATCTCCAAATGATTCTTCTATAGACTTAGGTTCTATCTATGATAAAAAGTAAAAAAATATACAAGGTTTCCTACACTCCTTAGAGTTATAATTAATTCATCTAAAATTCCTATAAAATCTTCTAAACAATTGTTCTTAAGGGTTATAGGTTGTCTAGGTAGAACACTATCAGGTTCACTCGCATCAAACCTTTCTGGATTTGGTTCCAAAAAATCAAGTTCCAATTCTTCATCATTTTTGTTATTAAAAAGTGGTTCAAATATCATTTTTTTCAAAATAATCACATAGTTCATAAATTTTGAGTTACTTCATGATCAAAATGATCACTTTCATAAAATTTCACATGAGTTTATTCATAAACAATCTTTGATCTTTTATTGAAAAATCTATATGATTTTGAAGTAGTAGGATAGCCTAGAAATATTCCTTTATTATATTTTGGATCAAACTTACCAATATTATCCTTTGTGTTTAGAATATAAACCTTACATCCAAAAATCTTAAAAGTATCCATATTTTGTATTTATTTTATTCCATAGATCATATGGTATTTTCCTTAAAATAGGTATAATTAGAACTCTAGTTATGACATAACATGTTGTATTCACATCCTCAACCCAGAAATGAGTAGGCATGTTATACTCTCATAACATAGTCCTAGAAATTTCTTGCAAAGTCATATTATTCCTTTCAAAAACACCATTTTGTTGAGGTATATTGGGGGCATAAAATGTTTTCTTGATACCATGTTTTGAATAGTAGGAATTGAAATCATGGTTTTCAATTTCTCTCCATGGTCACTTCTTAAAGTAATAATTTTTGCATCTTTCTCTTTTTGAACTAATTTTAAAAAACTTATAAAAACAAAAAAAAATCCCCACTTTTAAAACTTAAAAATTAAACCCAAGTAAATCTAGAATAATAATCAACTAAAACATAAACAAAATATTTTCCTCTAAGGATTTAAACTCTAGATGGGCCAAACAAATCCAAATGAATAAGTTCTAGGTGTCTAGAAGTAGAAACCTCTTTAATTTATTTAAAAGATGACTTATGTTGCTTACCCATTTGGAATGCATCACATAGATTATTTTTATTCAATTTAAGTTAAGGTAAATCTGGAACTATATTTATTTTGGAAAATTTTCTCAAAGAATAAACATTACAATGTACCAATCTCATATTCCATATCCATTATTCATTTGTTTCATTATTTAAATAGTTCACCTTTTGTCTACTCAAATAATTAAGATCTATATTATAAACATTATTTGTTTATTGTGCCTTAAATTTAAGAGTTTCGTATTTAAAAATAGAGCATGCATTATTTTAAAAAACAACATGATAGCCTTCAATGAAAATTTGAGATATATATACTAAATTGTGATTTAAACCTTCCACATAGAGAACTTTGTAGATAAAAATAGAGTTCATATTTTCAATTCATCTAACTCCCATAATATTTCCTTTATAATTATCTCTAAAGGTTACATTACCTCCATCTATATTTTATAAAGAATGAAAATTAGAGAAATATCCACTTATGTGCCTTGAGCATACACTATCCATATACCATCCTTCATTGGTGCTCGTATACCTTTGTATCTATAAATACAAATTAAACAAAAAAAATTGGTGCCCATATTTTCTTGGGTTTAGGAAGGTTAGAAATTAAGTATTTTGGGAACCAAATTTCTTTGGGTTATCCATAACCTTCAGCACTTAAATTTGAAAAAAAAATTGTGAAAAAAAAATTAACTCCACATAACTATGGGTTTTTCAAATAGTAATCATTTTCATAGTGTCCTAGATCACCAAAATAAAAACAAGTAATTTTTTAAAGATTTTTATTCTAAATAATAGGTATAAAATAGTTCTTGTAAAACTTTGGTTATTCACCTTGACTTTCTATTCAAAATATATTTTTATGAATTTTATCGTTACCAATAATTTAATTTAAATAATTTTCACCTTTTGTAAATACACTAAAAGAATATTTAAAATATTAAACTTATTTTTGTAATTTTTTAAATTTTATTTCCACGATCAACACTTGATGTAGTAGAATTTTCTAGGTTAGTTTTTAAAGTTAATATTTGTTTAGTTAAATCCTCTTTTTCTTTAAGAAATTCATTTTTGGACTTTTTAAGAGTTTTATTTTCCTTTTTAAAATATTCATACTCATATTCTAACATGGAAAAATATTTATCTAGTTCCTTAAATGAACAATTTGAATTTTTTGGTTCTGTTTCATGTTTAGAAGAAGAGAAAGAATGTACCTTGTCAATTTATACCATAAAACACAGGTTGGATTTATAATTAGAATACTCAACTTTTGATTATCAAGATAAAACATCACTAGAATCATTTGAAGCACTTATTGTTACCTTCATGAATTTCTTATATTTCTTATTATAACCAAATTTATTAAAGTATTTAATTTTTTAATTTTTATTATATTTAAGCTGCAGACAATAATGCTTGATATGTCTAATATTATTGCACTCACAACATCTTAATTCCTTATAATTTCCATATGACTTCAAGAATTTTTTGAATGGTTTTTTAAATCCTCTTCTCTATTAGAAAGAATTCTTGAACTTTCTGGAAAAGTGAGAAATCCCACTATCTGGATTAGAATTACATGATGAATTTTTATTATATGACTCATCTATTTGAATTTATTTACACTTATTATCATCCTTTGAAGTTAATACTTTTAAAGAATCATTATCCTTTTTAACTAAATTATTTTCTCCAGCTTCACCTTCTATATCTACTTTATACAACATCAGAGTTCCAATAAGATCTTTTATTTTAAAGATTTTGACCTATGTTGATTTTCTAATAGTAGTAAAAATACCACTCCACTTTCATGGTGATATTCTGAGAACTTTTAGAGTATGGTATGGTTCATTAATAGGTGTGCCTAAATTAGTAACATTATTTATAATTTCTATGAGTCTTTCATTTAACAATGTGATACTATCACCATCCATCATTATAAAAGTGTCAAACTTTATTTTTTTATTATTATATCTAAGATCCCATGCATTATTTTTTCTTTCATAAGCTAATGAAATTGTAGTCCACATTTTTTAAGTTTTTTGAAATTGATAAACCCTGTTGAACTCAAATAGTTCTAGTTTATGGATTATAGAATTAATATCTTTATAATTCAAATCATAGTTTACTTCAATTACACCATCCTAAGTTTCTAGTTCTATATTTGGAATTTCATAAGGCTTCATGGATTTGAGATAAACCTTTATACCAAGGTTCTTTAAATATATAACCATTAAATCATTCTAATATCCATAATTATCACAATTAAAATTAGTTTCTAAGTCATATACTTTCCTTCTCTTTCATCAGTCATTATAGCCATTATTTAAGAGGTTTTTAAATTTAAAAATTTTACTTCTGATAACGCAAGAATCACCCCTCTAATACCAAATGTGTTGGAGGCTAACCAAAATAAGACTCAAGAGGGTGGTTGAATTGATTTCTTTCAAATTTTCTTTCTCTTAGAAAATTATCCCTCTATTTTTTAAGACTGACTTTTGTACTGTTCTTTAATAAATCATACATTGTAAATAAAATAATAAAAGAAACATACACATAGATATTTATAGTGGCCGAGGGAATAAAATCCCCCTAGTACACTTCACCACCACACTTCACCACATGTGTGATGATTTTCACTAGTCCAATCCTCTTATCAGGGACTGCCAGTCCTTTTCCTAGGGACTACATATGACAACCCTGATCTTTTAATACACAATTAAACATAATTTATTACATAAACTTCATTTTATACAACATAGAAGATCGAGATGTCTAGTGTCTTTGGGGATTAGGATCATTAAATAACAACTTAAAACATGAAAAACAATCTCCTTATTGAAAAATTCTTTTACATGACCACTACATTCCCTCATACTTAGCATTGCATGGGATAACCTAAGGACATGAAAAAGAAAAGGGTGAGCTATAAAACCCGGTAAGGGAATAAATATGGAGTAACATGGGGAATAAAATACATTTTAGACAATATTCATATCATTAGAGAAAAATAGAATCATAAAAATAAAGTCATGATAAATTATGATAATCATAACATGGAAATGTGGCAACAACACTTAACATGGAATTAACATGAGTCAAGGTTCATTGCACGTGGAGCATGAGTAAATCCTCATTACACATGAAGCATGAGTAAATCCCCATTGCACTTGAATTATCATGATTAAACACCCATTTCACATGATTTATCATGATACTATACTTTACCCAATGCATTGGAGCGCTATAAGGGCACACCCTTCTTAAATATTTCATTTCATGCATAAGTGTGCCACATGGGTCATATAACATGGATTCATAAAGCATCATCATTTATTCCACGATAAAGTAATGTAGAATAAATACATGAAACTCTTTAAACAATAAGTAAATTTCATAAAGTTGAATACCCTTGATAGAGAAATGGGCATGGTATTCACTACACAATGACTTTGTCTTGGAAAAACGATGCAATTTCAGAAGCGTAACGGCGTGATGTAAGAATACATAAAAATGGTTGATTAGAGAGAAAGGGTTGTCTCATAATATATACATGAAATGAAAATTAAGGGTTCATATAGATACATTTCCCAATAATTGTAATGGAATTTAGAGTCATGATACAAAAGAATTTCTTGAATGTAAAAGAGGAGAGAGAAATTCCTTTCGGAATTTCGGCATAGTAACGGGTGTACATGGGAGGCATTTAATGAGAGAGAAAGGGGTATCCCATCATTCAAACCTAAATAGGGAAGTATAGGGGAGGTGATAAACCATATCCCAACATTTGTAATTGAAATTAAAAGGGCATAACAATTTAAAGAATATTGGACAAAAATGAGAAAGGAAGAAAAACACTTACTTGGAAGTGTGCTTCCAAAGGATTGATATAGGCTTGATAGAGGCTTCTTGGGAGATTGGGGAACCTTGGGAGGATTGTAGAGAGATAAGTTCAGATGTTGGACAAATTCCAAAATATTTTAGTGAGGAGGAAGTGGGAGCTTGGGTGGGTTTATATAGGAAAGGTGAGGGAATTCTTTATTATTTAGGTTTGGGACACCTCACATTAAACTAATCCAAACCACAAACTAGCCCATGATTTTTGCCCATGGTTTTTGGAAAATGGAAGTTTAAAACATTATTTTATAAGTACAAAGTCCCAAATTATTAAAATAATGGGGTTGCTTATGTGGAGGTGAGTCACACTCCCAAGGAAAAAAATTTAAAAAGACAAGATGTTTAATAAGTCTTGAAGGGTCCATTAATGCTTTGTAAAATAAGTCAAACAAACCCAAAATCACATTATTTTAATGGTAAAACATATATTGGCCGAACATAAAGCTTATAGTATTTTATTACATCACTATTAGGTCATTATGATGTCATAAAACACATTATATATAACGGTATTTAATTTTTACCCAAAAATTTGACTGTCTCAGAAAATTATGAAAAAATCACCGTTGGGTAATTTTGACGTCCTGATTCCAGAAATAATATTTATTTTATCTAAATAATTTTCTAAATATTTTAATTTTTACTTTTAAAATAAAAACTGACATTTATCAAAAATTCACGGGTTTTGACAAAAATGGCTTTCAAACCTTAATAAAATTTTCGATTACATTCATAAAATTATACTATCATTTATATTTAATAAAATTTAATTTAATAATAATAATAATATTTTATTAAAATATTATTTATTTCAAAAATCCATTAATTCATCAAAATAGATTTCTTAGTTGAACTTTAACTAAAAATACTATTTAAGCTTTAAAAACTATTTACAAGGTAACAATAATAGAATAAAAGTATATTCATTATTATATACAAAAATAATTTACATAACCATAGTGTTAAGCTATTGTTACATAACCCCTTATAACACCCGCATAAGACCGAAGAGTAAGGTGTGTGATGGTGACAGACTCTTGGGGTGGCTCGGATAACATTGCTCGGGTAGTAATCTCTATCAACTTCCATTTCTCTCGTAGGCGGTCCCACTCAAGATTAACATATTTAAGCTCAGCTTGGGATTGGTCAAGATTGAATCCCAATGATACCACCTCCTTTCTGAGATCTAACAAATGGGCTTCGTATGGGGCACGTCTACTGGATGAGGTCACCGCTTCCTTTGTCTGATTAAATTGTATTTGTTAAATCCCTATATTCATACTAATCATGTGATCACTATTCAATGGCTATATTAGCAACGGTCACAATTATTAACATAAAACCAAATAATTTGACATTTTATATAAACATTTTACATAAAGAGACATTTAATTAGATCAACAGGGATTTCCATTAATGAAAGTTTGGGTCGTTACAATCTCCCCCCCTTAAAAAATTTCGCCCTCAAAATTTCCTTTTCCCAAACTAAAACAGATTTGGGTAACTCTGCCTCATCATTTCCTATGATTCCCATGTTTATTCTTCAAACTTGTGGTTTCACCACAACACCTTGATGAGGGGCATTATCTTATTTCGTAGAACTTTTTCTCTATGATCTAAGATCTTCAGTGGTTGATCCACATAAAAAAGATCGTCCTCTAACTATACCACCTCTGAAGAGAGTACATGTGAAGGTTCTGGTATGTTCTTCCTTAAGAGGGATACATAAAAGACATCATGTACTTTTGTCATGGTAGGTGGAAGTTCTAGTCAATAGGCCACAGCCCTGACACAATCAAGAATCTCAAAGGGGCCAATGTACCTTGGACTTAACTTCCCTTTCCTTCCAAACCTCATGACCTTCTTCCATGGAGATATGCATAGAAATACCATGTCTACAACTTTAAACTCAAGGTCTTGTCGACGGTTATCTGCATAACTCTTCTATCAACTCTGGGATACTTTGATATGCTTCTGAATGGTTTTCACCTTCTCCACCATTTCTTCAACCATTTCTAGTCTAAGTAGCTTACCCTCACTGACCTCATCCCAACATGCCGGTGTTCTTCACCTTTTCCCATAAAGTGATTCATATAGTTCCACTTGGATACTCGAGTGGAAACTGTTATTATAAGAGAACTCAACCAGAAGAAGATGTTTATCTCATCCTTATTTAAAGTCCATTTAGCACGCTCTCAACATGTCCTCAAATGTTTGGATAGTTCGCTCAGATTGGTCATCAGTTTGAGGATGATAAGCCGTACTGAATTTTAGCTCAGTATTCGGAGCATATTGAAGACTCTTCCAAAACTTAGAGGTGAATCTTGGATCTCGATTGGATAAAATAGATAGTGGTACTCCATGCAGCCTTATTACTTCCCTGATATATATATGTGCCAGTTGATCCAATTTGTAATCCTCCTAAATTGAAATGAAGTGTGTAGACTTTGTAAGACGATCCACAACAACTCAGATTGCATTGTTGCCTTTGGATGTCTTCGAAAGTCCTGTGACAAATTCCATGGTGATGTTCTCCCATTTCTATTCTAGTATGGTCAATGGTTGCATCATCCCCTTATAATTTTTCCTCTCTGTCTTCACTTGCTAACACACCAGGAACTTTGATGTATATTCAATGATCTCCTTCTTCATATTATCCCACCAATAATGCTCTTAGATATCTCGATACATCTTTGTGTTTCCTAGGTGAATAGATAAATTTGAACTATGTGCATCATCCAAAATTTCCTTCTTCAGCTCCGGACTTGATGGAACACATAGTCTTTTCCCAAATCTCACAATTCCTTCTTCATTAACATTAAACTCTGAGGATTTCCCTTTTCCGATAGCTTCCAATTTTTCTTGAATTCCCACATCATCCTTTTGATCATCCTTTAACCTTTCCAAAAGTGATGGTTGAGCAATAATTTGTGAAAGGATTGATGATGTTCCATTCTTTATGATTCACATGTCTATCTTCATAAAATCTAAGAAGATTGGATCCTTTTCAATTCTCATCATTTATAAATATTCAGGATCCTTTCTACTTAGAGCATCTACCACCTTGTTTTCCTTACCAGGATGGTAGTGGATTGAACAGTCATAATCCTTAATGAGTTATATCCATCTTCTCTCACACATATTAAGCTCTTTTTGTGTGAATATATATTTGAGACTCTTTTGGTCAGTATATATCTCACATTTCTCCCCATAGATATAATTCCACAAAATTTTCAAAGCGAAGATCACTGCAGCCAACTCGAGGTCATGTGTTGGATAGTTCTATTCATGAACTTTCAATTGCCTTGAAGAATAGGCAATGACTTTGTAATTTTGCATCAATGCACATATCAGGCCCTTCTTCAAAGCATCATTGAATACCGAAAAAAGTTCTCCACCTGTGGGTAAAGTGAGCACGAGTGCAGTGATAAGCCTCCTTTTAAAATCCATGAATCTTTCTTAACATTAATAACTCAAAGAAAACTTTACTCCCTTCCAAGTTATCTTGGTAATAGGGTTAGACGATCGTGAGAAATTTCTCACAAATCGTCGATAATATCCAGCTAACCCCAAGAAGCTATGGATATCAGTTACTGATGTTGGCCTCACCCATCCCTCAATTGCATCTGTTTTGGAGGGATCCACAGATATCCCATTTCTTGTGATGATATGGCCCAAGAATGAGACCTCCTTCAACTAGAACTCACACTTTTTGTACTTTTCATAGAGCTTTTCCTTCTGCAAGGTCTCTAGTACAGTTCTCATATGCTCCTCATGATCCTCCTTGGTTTTAGAGTATATCAAAATATCATCTATAAAGTCTACCACAAATTTTTTGAGGTAATCTTTAAAGACTCTATTCATCAAGTTCGTGAAGATTACTGGAGCATTAGTGAGTCTGAAAGGAATTACTATGAATTCATAGTGCTCGTATCTTGTACGGAAAGCAGTCTTGGGGATATCTTCCTTCTTTACCCTTACTTGATAATATCCCAACCGCAAATCCACCTTGGAGAAGTATTGTGCTCCATGTAGCTGATCGAACAAGTCATCTATTCATGGAAGAGGATACTTGTTCTTTATCGTGATTTTGTTAAGCTCGCGATAATTGATGAAAAGGCGCATTGATCGATCTTTCTTCTTGATGAAGAAGATTGGTTCACCCCATGGTGAAGCACTTGGGTGTATAAACCCTTTATCCAAATTCTCCTATAGTTGTTTCTTCATCTCCTCAAGCTCCACAAAAGCAATTCTATATGGATTCTTGGATATTGGCAATGCCCTAGGTATAAGATCAATTGCGAATTCAACATCTCTTCTAGGAGGAAGACCATGAAATTCCTCATGAAACACTTCTATGAATTCCCTCATAATATAAATGTCCTCTAGGATGGTTGCCTCCTTAGACTCAATCATTTGAGCTAGATACACATTTTCATAGGGCAGTAATATCCACGCTTGAGTTGATGGAGCTAAAGAAGATTCATCTTCCTCCTTGTACTTATAAAGAATCGGGGTCGATTCTCCACATGGAGAGTGATTTTCCTCTCATGGAAATTTATGTTGGATCTATATAAGGAAATAAAATCCATGCCAAGAATTGCATCAAATTCCACTAGAGGGAGTATGATGAGGTTCTCCAGGAATTTTAATCCACAGATTATGATAGGGGAGGAGTTATATTCATGGGATACAATGATTGCCCCATTTTCCATACTCATCGACATCTTCACTTCCATGATTGGTGGTGGTGTTGGGATTGTTATACTAAAATTTTGAGATATAAAAGAATGCGTAGAACCTGAATCAAAAAAAGTACGTTCGTTATTATTGAATGAATAACTAGCATACCTGTCACCACTTCATTGTCAAGGTTCACTTCGGTAGTAGTGATGGAAAAATCTCGCCTTTGCTACCTTGTAGGTTGTTGCTTGCCTCTGAAAACCCTTGGCTTAGGGCACTAATTTGCAAGATGCCCCGGTTCTTTGCAGTTGTAGCAATGAACAACGTGTTGAGGTTCGAACAAAGCATTCCTCTCCTCTGTTGTAGCTGCGGGTTTTTCTTTTCAGTAGTTAACAGCTAGGTGCCCTTCTCTTTCACACCTAAATCATTTCCTCATACCCTTTAGGCAATTTCCAGGGTGCTTCTTTCCGCACCTTTGGCAAGTGGGGTGCTGGATCTTTTTAGCACCGTTGGATTTATCCATCGACCCAGCATTGAAATCAACCTTATTCTTCCTATCCCTATGATACCCCTGAGATTCTATGATCTCCATTTTTACCTTGAGGTAACATCGGACAATTTCCTCATAGCTGTCCAAGTCAAGGATCACCAGCGCTTTCCACAGGCTAGGTTTCATCCCACCAAAGAAGCGGTCAACCTTGAATTCAGGGGTAACGACAAAGCCAGAAGCATATCATGAAAGATTTGTGAAGTTTTCTTCATAAGATTCGACAGATTCATCATCTTTTTTCTTGAGGGAAAGGAATTCCCTTTCCATATTAAGCCAAAGGGTGCACAAAAAATATTTATCGAAAAACATATTCTGAAAATCCTTTTATTCCAACACCTCGATCTTCTCCTTAGGCTTCATATTTTTGATCAAAATACACCATTGATCAGATTCACCCTCCATACGATAAGCAGCTAGGAGAACCTTCTCTTATTCATAACATTGAAGAATGGAGAATATCTTTTCAATGGAGTTGGTCCATTGTTCAGTGATTGAGGGATCAGATGATCCATTAAAAGTAGGAGGCCTTTGTCTCATGAAGCTATTGATAGCGACTTGTTCTTTCTTAAGGAGGGTTGAACGTTCCTCTTGACCCATGTTTCTATTAAAATCTTGATTTAGCTGAGAGAGAAGCATGAAAAAGTTTGTGATTCCCACTCCCATTGAATTGGGCATCTCATTAGTATAGTCATCACATTGATCTTTACATTGGTTGTTAGCCTGAGTCCTCCTATTACTGTCCATTGGATAGAATAAAAGGAAAGTTAGGGGTAACACATAAAGGGTAATACAAGGACAAAACTAATGACTTATAAATAAACTTTATGTCTTTAACATATGAATCTATTGGCTTTAGTTTATGTTATCCATGATCTAATTTCTAACATATATTCTCAGGGAATTTTTTTGTCGCTTAATAATGGTTCATACTAAGCTTGTGTATTTACCAAAGAATATCCCCCAGGAGTGTCATAACCAAGAGTGCAGCAAGGCCCGTTGTTGTGCACCAGTTCCCATTTGATTCTAGCTCAAAGTGGTGTTTTCGGTTTTTACCCCTAGGATACATCTGTACCAGAGCCGCCTCTACCTGCTCGTATCCAGACGGGGATGTATTTTCTTGATAAACCACTTACTCAATACTCACCAAAACTTAGGGATATTTTTATTATACTTATCCTTGTATATAAGGCTTCACTAGGGTTTTCTAATCCTAATTCCAAAAATAACTAAACCTATCCTCTGATACCAACTATGACAACCCTAATCTTTTAATACACAATTAAACATAATTTATTACATAAACTTCATTTGATACAACATAGAAGATCGAGAGGTATAGTATATTTGGGGATTAAGATCATTATATAACAACTTAAAACATGAAAAACAACATCTTTATTGAAAACTTCCTTTCCATGACCACTACATTCCCTCGTACTTAGCATTGCATGGGATAACCTGAGGACATGCATAAGAAAAGGGTGAGATATAAAGCCCAGTAAGGGAATAAACATAGAGTAACATGAGTAATACAATACATGTTAGACAATAGGCATATCATTAGAGAATAATAGAAGCATAAACATAAAGTCATGATAAATCATGATAATCATAACATGGAAATGTGGCAACAACACTTAACATGGAATTAGTATGAGCCAAGGCTCATGGCACATGGAGCATGAGTAAATCCTCATTTCACATGAAGCACGAGTAAACCCTCATTGCACTTGAATTATCATGAGTAAACACCCATTGCACATGACGTATCATGATACTATACTTTACCCAATGCATTGGAGTGCTATAAGGGTGAACCCTTCTTAAACATTTCATTTCATGCATAAGTGTGCCACATGGATCATATAACATGGATTCATAAAACATCATCATTTATTCCAAGATAAAGGAATGTGGAATACATACATGAAACTATTTAAACAATAAGTAAATTTTCATAAAGTTGAATACCCTTGATAGATAAATGGTCATGGTATTCACTACACAATGACTTTGGCTTGGAAAAACGATGCAATTTCGGCAGCGTAACGGCGTAATGTAAGAATTCATAAAAATGGTTGATGAGAGAGAAAGGGGTATATCATAATATTTACATGAAATGGACAGGAAGTGGTTCATATATATACATGTCCCAATAATTTTAATGTAATTTAGAGTTATGATACAAAAGAATTTCTTGAATGTAAAAGAGGAGAGAGAAATTCCTTTTGAAATTTTGTCATAGTAACGGGTGTACATGGGAGGCATTTAATGAGAGAGAAAGGGGTCTCCCATAATTAAAACATAAAGAGAGAAGTATGGGGGAGGTTAGAAACCATACCCCAACATTTAGTATTGAAATTAAAAGGGAATAACAATTTAAAGAATATTGGACAAAAATGAGAAAGGAAGAAAAACCCTTACTTGGAAGTGTGCTTCCAAAGGCTTGAGAGAGGCTTGAGAGAGGATTCTTGGGAGCTTGGGGCACCTTGGGAGGATTCTATAGATATTAGGGCAGAGGTTTTATGAACTCCAAAGGCTTTGAGTGAGGAGGAAGTGGGATCTTGGGTGGATTTATATAGGAAAGGTGAGGGAATTCTTTATTATTTAGGTTTGGGACACCTCACATTAAACTAATCCAAACCACAAACCAGACCATAGTTTTTTACCATGGTTTTTGGAAAAGGGAAGTGTAAAACAATATTTTATAAGTCCAAAGTCCTAACTTCTTAAAATAATGGGTCTACTTATGTGGAGGTGAGTCACACTCCCAAAGAAAACAATTTAAAAAGACAAGATGTTTAATAAGTCTTGAAGGGTCCATTAATGCTTTGTAAAATAAATCAAAAAACAAAAAATCACATTATTTTAATGTTAAAACGTATATTTTCCAAACATAAAGTTTATAGTATTTTATTACATCACTATTGGGTCATTATGATGTCATAAAACACATTATATATTTAAACGGTATTTAATTTTTACCCAAAAATTTGACTGTCTCAGAAATTATGAAAAATTCACCTTGGATAATTTTGATGTCCTGATTAAAGAAATAATATTTATTTTATCTAAATAATTTTCTAAATATTTTAATTTTCACTTTTAAAATAAAAACTGACATTTATCGAAAATTCACGGGTTTTGACAAAAATGGCTTTCAAACCTTAATAAAAATTATGATTGCATTCATAAAATTATAAGATAATTTATATTTAATAAAAATTAATTTAATAATAACAATAATATTTTATTAAAATATTATTTAATTCAAAAATCCATTAATTCATCAAAATAGATTTCTTAGATGAAATTTAACTAAAAATACTATTTGAGCTTTAAAAACTATTTACAAGGTAACAATAATAAAATTAAAGTATATTCATTATTATATAAAAAAAATAATGTACATAAACATAGTGATAATTTCTTGTTACATAACCCCTTATAACACCCGCATAAGACCAAAGAGTAAGGTGTGTGATGGTGACAGACTCTTGGGTGGCTCGGATAACATTTCTCGGGTGGTAATCTCTATCAACTTCCATTTCTCTCTTAGGCAGTCCCGCTCGAGCTTAACATATTCAAGCTCGGCTTGGGCTTGATCGAGATTGAATCCCAATGACGCAACCTCCTTTCCGAGCTCTAACATATGGGATTCATATGGGGCACGTCTACTGGATCAGGCCACTGCTTCCTTTGTCTGAGTAAATTGGATCTGTTAAAGCCTTATATTTATACTAATAATGTGATCACTATTAAATGGCTATATTAGCAACGGTCACAATTATTAACATAAAACCAAATAAGTTGACATTTTATATAAACATTTTACATAATGAGACATTTAATTAGATCAAGAGGGATTTTCATTAATGACAGTTTGGGTCGTTACACTACATGAATGAATTAAAGTAATTAACAATTGGTAAATGCATAGGAGATTTCAAATAGGCTCTATAAAATTATTTACAAGCAATATACTTTAAAGTTTCTTTTATCGAGAACCTTTACAATGAAAGGTAAAAACTAAAAGAGTTTATAAACTTCAGCTCACAGCTTCAAGAAACAGCTTACATAAAGGAAATATCTCTAAGAGAAATAATCCAAAAGTAAAAAGCTCCATGAGAGTCTTCTGATCACAGTAAATATAATTGATAAGCACAGTTAATAGATCGAAACTTTTTCTTTCTTATTTTTTTAGAAAATAGAGTTTCACGGTTGGAGCTTTAAGAAAATAATTTTTTTATGTTTGTGTTCTCTTTAGTTATCATGCATAAGGATGCACTCATAGACCAATTTTTTTACTCTATTTTAAATACATGCACTACCTCTTCACATAATCTATAGAAACAGGGATTAGTGACACGCATTTTTTCTCGAAATTCTTTGACAATAGTAGATACAAATAAAATATTTCATCCTTTTTCTTCTATCTTGGTACTTGGTTCTAATATTAATCGATTTTATCTTAAATAGGAAATCAATAATTTAATACATGTACAGTAACATTAAAAAAACTCCACTTGAGTGCTTTAGTGGTAATAAATACCATGTGGCTTCATGACATGAAAATTTTGAAGAATTGAATCCACATAGATGAATTTTTGATATGATACCACAAATATTATTTGAGACTTTGAATCCATGTAGCCAATTTTACTTCATGTAGCCAAATTAAATCATGTAGATGTTTTATTCACATAGGAAAATTCAATGTATCCAATTTGAAAAATTGAATCCACGTATCTGAATTGTTGAAACTAGAATAGCTGATTGAAGTGATATACCTAATTTTATCACGTAGGAGATTCATGTAACCGATTTCATCATGTAACTTATTTATGTATCTAATTAATCACATAGTCAATTGATCATGTATTTGATTACTCCACATAATCATTTTATGTAGTTGAATGATCACATTAGCAATTCCTCAAATAGGCGATCTTGTCGACATAGGTAATTTCCACGTAGGAGATTTCACAATGTAGTTGATTGATGTATCCATTTACTTTAGGTAAGAGATTAATCAACGTAGAGTAATTCCATCACATAGCCAAAATAATTCACATAGTAAAATTTTCCAAACTTAGACAATTTTCATCCAGAACGTCTAGAATCCACACTTAAAGAAATTTATGACCAAACACATATGAATAAAATAAAACCTTATAAACACACTTATAAAATAATATTATCAGTAAAGTATGAAGGTTATTTGATATCATAAAAATATAAAGTAAATGGAATATATTGGATCAACATTAGTAGTACAACAGTATGCTCTACTTTATTATGTGTGTTACCATACCTTGGAGGTTTCTATTGGTACTTGAGGAAGGTGGACCATTGTGTGTTATTTATCCTTTATAGGGGGAGTATGTACATATTATGATGATGAAAATGATGGACCTAGTCACAGGTTAGGGGAATGATGGTCTGGTTCTAGACCCAAGGTGGCGTTTTAGGGGTATGATGGCCTAGGGGCCTAACCCAGGGTATAGATGGGGTATGACAGTCTAGAGGTATGACCCTTGGTGGAGTCATGATATATCATTCAGTTGGAATAATTGGACTCCATACCTCGATATCACTAGTGTATGTGTTACAATCCTATTGTCTTATTCTTTCTAACTTACAACATCATATGGTTTTCATATCAGCATAGATCTGAAGTAAGTATGGTTAGGGGTTTGTGGTGGCTTGGTTAGTGCATGATCACTCGGTATGTGTGCTATGGTTTTTATTCTTGTTATAAATTTATTATTATCATTGTATACTCCTATTATACTTGATATCACTTGTTAAGGATGCATTAGTGGTTTCTTATTGGGTTTCATTACTCACAACTTGCATGGGAATCCTGATATGTGTGCACACATCATGTATAGGGATCTGAGTTAGAGAAATGGAATCATGGTCAATGGATAGGAAGAGGAGAATAGATCTAGTAGAGGACCATGAAAGACTCCATAGGACCCTGTTGTTTCATTTATTTATTTATATCATGCCTTTATCATTCCAGTTTGGCTTGCCACTTTGGGAGACTACTATTTACTTGTATGACTGATATGTCATCTTTTAGTTCCTGTATGATAATTTATTTTATCTATTTATTATATTTTTTTATTATTGTGTTATGACATGATACTGAGGATATAATATCCCTACAAATGATCTTAGACCCTATTTTTTAGTTTGAAACCTCTTGGATATAGGGAGGCATGCATGAGGTTATGTGACACTATGGTTCAGACCTGATGTTTCAAGTTAGGGCATTATAGTAGCACCTTTATGAGACTTGGTTTTAGGACACTAAATAAACAATCAATTTTTCTTTTCAGGTTGATAATAAAACCATAAGCATACCTCAAAAGTCTTATAAAATTTTCCCCATGGGTACTAATAGATTAATCATCCTTCTTATTAAGCTCAAGGAATTCCCTTTCCATTTTCATGAAAAGAGTTTGGGAAATATATTTAATAAAAAATACCCTCTTAAACTCATCATATTCCATGGAGTAAATTTCTTCATCTTGCCTCGTATTATTAATAAGGTTCCACCATGGTTTTATTCTCCTTATAATTAATACACTTCTTGGAAAATTCTCATGATCTAAGAACTATAAAATGGATAATATATTTTCAGTGGTATTGATTCGTTGCTTAGAAACTAGTGGATAAGAGGACCCACTAAAAGAAGGTGGATGCTACCTCCTGAAATAATCAATGGTGTGTTGGTCCCTTATTTACTCATTTGGAAGCTCATTATAATTCATGGCTTGAGAAAGTTGTGTGATCACAACAATAATATTTTTCATTCCAACTCCCATGTCATTTGGTTTCTCAAGATGACAATCATTACATTGTCCACCACATTCATCGTTAACATGATTCCTCATGGTTCCAGCTATTAACTAATATCAAAATTCATAGTATAAGCATAAATATATAATAATTAGAGTGATAAATCATATAATTGTTTAAATAATTCCTAATATTTTCTAAATTATTAAGCTTTTTTACCAGCCTATGAAACTTTTAGGTTAACTCTATATCACTTTCAGTTCTTCATAGGTTTTATTAAGTTATATACTCATATTGTTCATAACCTAATCTCCAAAAATAACTAAACCATCTACTGATACCAACTAAGGAAACTTGGGCATAACATACATAAATATTTCATCATTTTAGATGAATAATCAATACATTTCACAATAATTCATGCCCATTGACCTTAAAGGTTTAGTGTGTTTGGATACTAGATGCATAATAAAATTATTTAAAAAAATATCTTCAAAATATCACATAAATATATTACCTTATAGTACCCTTCTTAGACATATCTAACTTAAAACTTTCTTAATAACCTGTGGAAAATGGAGACTTAAGAAAGGGTGAGCTCAGATGCTCAGTAAGGGTAAACATAGAAGGTATCGATCAATGGTCATATGTAAGAATAAGATACACATAAGGGCATTATATCATGATTATAAATTATAAATTTCATACCCAATCATTCATAGATCATAAATTATGATTCATGGCATAATATTTTTCATTTCAAAAGGCATATTCATAAGAGTGAGGAATCATCATTAATCAATCATGAGTTATGAGAACATATCATATGTATAAGAAATTTTCATAGGAATTTTTTGGAACAATAATAAGAATATAAAATCATTTCATTAGTTAAGTCTCACTATCAAGTCTATCATATTGGGAAAATTTCCATATTGTATTGGGTTCACTCCATATTCCATTATTTCCCTAGTCAAGGTTCACTCCCAAGACTCATAGTGGACAGTGTCCCTTACTGAATAGTGTCCACTTTCCATTCCAGTCTATATTATCTCATGGCATATCAATCATTACCAAATTCGTTGGAGGGATTTAATATACTCTCTCATAAAATAATAAAAACCATACAAATTTGTTCCACAAGTTAAAAAAACATTCATTAATTCATTATAGCATAACCCATAGAAAAGAAACGGGTTTCATAAACATTACATCATCACATAATCATAATCCATAAATAGAAAGAACATGGATTCTATAATTAGAATATATCCCTAATGATTCAGAATATACATAAAATAATGTTAACATAGGTGAAAAATAGCTTTAAAAGTGTGTTTGAACATTTATTTGAAAAAAGGGGAAAGTATCATTTTCCTTCAGTATATTTAATATAAAAAATTTCCAAAATATTGAGAAAATTGAATTTTTTAAAATAACCATGTAAACTTATAATGGAAGATTAAAATCAAATAATTGTTATGATGGAGGGAAAATTCATTCATGTGTGTAATATCCCCAGCTTGAAATCCACTAAATCGGTGCTCTGAGCCAAGTTGTCACATGACCTCAAGCACACCTCCTCATATTCCAGAGGTTTCTGACTAGTAGTGAGGTTCTAATTGACCACGTGGGGAGACTATACCCTCTTTACTAGATTAATCCATATAAGATGAAATATTAAATAAAGTAAATAATAACCAATAAACCAAAAACATGCATTACCATCCATTTCCCAAACCGGGTATAGAACACAACCAAACAATAAACATTCCATGTCATGAAAACTATGCCAAAAGTGAAGAAAACTCAAAATAAATACAATAACTAAATCCCAAAAATGAGTCCCAACTCTAAGTACGGATCCTCATCCAAGCACATCCAGAGCCCAAATCAACTCCCTAGAATAGGGCCTTTTCCCTTGTCCCGACCTACAAACATAAAATCTACTCGGGTACCCAAGGGTGGCCTGAGTAAGGTGAGAGTAAAACTCAGTAGACTACCACCAATGGTGCCTACAAAATATCCAATCTAAACAAATAGTACCTGAAAGTACTAAATAAATTAAAAGATAAACTGAAGATAACCTAGGTTATATTAGTTAACAATATTCACTTTAACCATTTACATAATTATTTCTATTTCCATCACTTAATTAATGTTCATCACTTAATCCATTAGTTTTGGCATTAAAATCATTTTCACTATAGCCTAAACCGGTCAATTACTATAAATAAGAAAATAATTCAAGTTCCCTATCTCACTAGGGATAAACATTTAATAAACAAAGTCATCACACTTACCTTGAAGCCTCGGTCTAGGTAGTCTCATAAAATTTAACCATTAGGGGCATAGAGCCTCAGTCCCCTTACCTAACTCATTCATTATAGGGGTGGGGTGTAGAGCCTCAGTCTAACCCAACTCATGGGCATAGATCCTCAAGTCCAATACCCCACCACTACTAAGCCATGTGCACATGATTCTTTATCCATTTACCACATATACCATATCATAAACCATTCATAAATAAAAACACATAACATTCACACCTCATAATTATTCAACATGTGAATTAACATTAAGCCTTAACCCATTAGTACATTTATCAATTACATTGCATAACCCATTTAACCCATTTCTCTTTCTAATGCCTTATCCCATTAGCATAATTAAAAATTCCCATACCTTGGACCATTTAACATATTCATCAATTATTGCATGTTAACACATTTAACACATTCATAAATTCACATGAATTTTTTCATTTAATATGTTAATCATTTCACATGCATTAACCCACTTATGCATTTCAAGTACAATTCATAAGTCATTTATCATAATAACTTTATTTCATCCAACCAATTACATATCAATCCAAATAATACCATATGATATTATCAAAGCCTAGACACAACTATAAATATTCCCTTTTCAACTCAACTAACATATCAACATGTTCATTGTGGGATCTACTTTATCACAAGTCATCTTTATGCCTAGCATTAAAATTTTCTATGTTTGAGAATATTGGCACACCCCATGGGTGGCCCTAAACCATTATAATCAATCTCAATGCATCCCATGGGGATCATGAGATATTAAATTCATCATTTATCCATCTATTTTACCAAATCCATTTAAATTAATCAATTATACAATAAGAGAGAACCATTAATGCAACCACGCATGAAAAAATCAACTTAAATACTATAGGATATAATTTGTAGAACACCTAACTTGATTCTAAATATGAACACACTTTTAACCTTATCCTTAGATCTGGATTCAAGAACCCTTTGAATCCCCAATATAAGATCCACTATAAAAAGAGGGTTAGGATTCAGAAGAAGAAAAATGAAACCACAATCCTTAATCTAAAAAAGAGAATCAATATGAGTGTTAGACTTACCCAAAACTTCAATTTGAACCCAAGGGCACTCCAAATGACTTAGAGTCGAAGGATATTAATCCTTGGGAAGTCTTGGTAGAAATTTTTTGTCACTAGGGTTGATAGAGGATAAATGAGGGAAGAAATCAGGTGATAAACCTTACAATCCTAAGGGGAAAATGGTAAAGTTTCACTTTTAATGGGGTGCATGGTTTAGTCTTACAATTTTACAAACCATGTGCCAGCCTCTGTCCAAGAGGGATCCAAGTTACATAGTTACCTAGGGAGCCCGCACAGTTTGAAAAACTATGCACAAACTGTGTGGAAGGGATCTATCCAAAGCTTCATGGTTTGGACTTCCCCCTTGCACAATTTACTTAATTGTGCACCCCTCCACCTGGCTAGAATGGTTTGGGCACACAGTTATCACTAACCATGCGTCAACTATGAAACATGCATAGGCTAGACTAATTTCCCTTATTTTGTTTCCTGAACCCCTAGGACACCCCCAAGCCTCCCCATACACCCAATAATAATTTCATTAACCACCATTAAGGTATTTAAACCAAAATTTAAATGATACCATGCCTCCATGAAGTATAGGATCTTATAACCTCTCCACCTTATAATGGATCATCCTCAAGCCACACTTCCAAGCATCACTGAGCTTCCGAAGTAAAGAGATTGGGCCACTAAGCCCACATATCTAACTCACACTCTCAATTTTCTTCCTAAAAAATACCATATTACCACAAAACTCGAACCAAAGGCATAGTTTTACCCTCTAAGACTTTCTCACTATAATCCATAATATGAACCGAATGATCCTCAAAAGAAGAATCAGCCTCAAGATCTATATCCTCAACATCAATCATGTGATATGGGTTAGGGTGATACTATCGAAGATGTGACGCATGAAAAACATCATGAAAACCACTATACCACTGTGTAATAGACAATCAGTATGCTATTGGTCTGATCCTCTCTATAATTTCAAACGAAACCATAGTCCCTGGTGCCAAATTTCTCTACTTTCAAATCTGATGGTAACCCAGCCATGGATACACCCAAAGAAACACATGATCACCCACCATAAACTCAAGAGGTTTATGACGTCAATCCACATATGAATTTTTCATACTTTGAGCCATATCCATCCACTTCAAGACTAACCGAACATGTTCTGATGTCTCCTACATGAGACTCAAACCCAACAAATTTGTCTCCCCAGCCTCCATCCAACATAATAAGGACATACATGGCCTCTCATAGAGCGCCACATATGGGTCCATCTAAATCGTCACTTGGTAACTGTTATTATAGGAAAAATAAACAAGAACCAAGTGTTTCTCCCATGATCCACCAAAGTCTATAACATAATCTCTCAACATTTCCTCTAGTACCTGAATAGTATGCTCTAATTTCCCATTCATCTGTGGATAGAAATCCATACTCAGAAACACCTGGGTACCAATGGCCTTCTGCAACCCCCTCCAGAAGCGTTAATTAAAACATGGATCACGATCTAAAACTATCATTTGCAACACCCCATGAAACCCTATTATCTCTCAAACATATAGCTCAACTAACTGATCCATGGTGAAGGTCTCTCAAATTATAAATAAATGATCCACCTTCATCAACCAATCCCCAACTATCCAAATCACATCATTCTTATGATGCATCCTTGGAAGAACCACAATGAAATTCATCATCACATCATCCCATTTTCATTATGTAATAGGAAATGGTTGAAAAAAACTACCCATCCACTAATGCTCAGCCTTCACCTATTGAAAATTAAGGCATCGCACCACAAAACCCTCAACTTCCTTCTTCATCCCTAACCACCAATACTGCCTATGAAGATCATGATAAATTTTAGTCAAATCGGGATATGATTTGGAATTCAAGGCATGGAAATCTTGAATCAGTTCTTCCCATATACATTTAGGTATGAAAATACATCCATGAACATAAACTATATCATCATCACCAACATTCCATCTAGAAGGTTACTCCCTACCTTCAAGAATTTTCCTCAGGGACAAACACTCCAAATCCTCATACTACCTCTACTTGATTTGGATCAGAAGGGTGGACTTAACTTCCAAGGATGTGAGGGTCATTTATCCTTGTCCACCCTAAATCTCTAGATGAAACACCATAAACAATTTCAACATCCTCCACTCAGAACTAGATTCTTGAACCGCCTGGTTTTGAGTCTTCCGTCTCAAGGAATCAGCAACACTATTCCCCTTTCCCAGCATGTACATCAGTTCAAAATCAAATGGATACATATATTCAAACCATATTCACAGTCCAATATTCAAATCACATTGGGATAAGATATACTTAATACTTTTATGAACATTATACACAGTAAACATATCTTCTAAAAAGTAATGTCACCAACACTTTAAGGTATAAACCATTACAGCCAATTCAAGATCTTGTGTAGGGTAATTTCATTTATGTGGCCTCAAATATCAGGAATATTATTATATAACCTAATAATCCTACATCAATACTGCCCCAATTCCAACACCATACTCATCATAAAACAAGTTATACTTCTTACATGGCTCAGGTAAGATCAAAATCGGTGTGGTTGTTAAATGCTTCTTTAACTCTTGGAAAGCATTATCACATTCCCCAGACCATTCAAACTTGATTCCCTTCTTGTTAAATTCCTAGATTAGTGTTTCCAAATGGGAAAGTATTTGATGAACCTTTGGTAATATCCCTCCAATCCTAAAAAACATCATACATTAGAAACATTCTTGGGTTACTCCCAAGATACAACTGCATGTACTTTATCTAGGTCCACTGATGAACCTTCCTCATAGATGATGTGACCCAATAAGTGAAAATTTTAAATCCATAAATGGAATTTAGATATCTTAGCATAAATCCTATGCTCTATTATCATACTCAGGGTGATGTCATTATGTTTAGCATGATTATCCTGAGTCTTAGAGTACACCAAGATGTCATCAACAAATAAAACTATAAACTAATCTAGATAAGGGTGAAATATTCGATTCATCAGATCAATAAACACTTTCAGCACATTGTTTAACCGCAACATCATCACCACAAACTCATACAAACCATACCTACTTCTAAAGTTAGTTTTTGGTACATCATAAGGTATCACCCTCAACTGATGATACCTTAATCTCAAATCAATCTTGGAGAAAACTGGAACACCTCTCAGCTAGTCAAAAAAATCATCGATTCGAGGAAAAGGGTATCTATTATTAACCATAATCTAATTTATCTTCCTATAATAGACACATAACTACAACGATTCATTGTCCTTATTAGAAAAAAAGTATTGGATATCCCCAAGGTTATGTACTAGGATGAATAAACACTTTACTCTATAACTACTCTAACTAAGTTTTAATCTCCTGGAGTTCTGCCAATACCATTCTATATGGAAGAATAGAAACTGGTTCTGCTCCTGGAAGCAACTCAATCATGAATTCAAAATCTCTCTCAGGTGGCATCCTTGAGAATTCCTTGGGAAATAAATCATAAAACAGATCCACCATAGGAGAAAATACAATCTTCTCTAATTCCCCATAATTAATAATAAGAAGAGCCACTTGGGTTGTGAGTTCACCAAACTGCTAACAAAATAGCCCTCTATGGCCTGTCCGGAAATCCCATTCACCATGATGGACATAAGTGTCTCCCTCAAGAGATGTGAACATTACCCAACATTGATAAAAATCAATATGATCTTGGTACAACACTATCTAATCCATTCCCAAAATCATATCAAAAACTAACATATCAAGCACAAACAAGTCCCATGTAAAAAGGTACCCACCAACCTTGAGAGTACACCCCTTACAATGTTGGATATTTTCTACTCACACCCCTAATGGTGTATCAATCGATATGACCCCATGCAATTGTTACACTGCTAGACCCATCATAACCACAAATTGAATAGAAATAAAAGAATGTGAGGCACCTGTATCAAATAAATCACTAACATGCATGGAATATATAAGAATCGTACCTCGAACAGTTGATGGTCCAGCCTCGCCACCTTTGGGTGTATACTGAACTGTGTGAATCCGACCTGCCCCTCTACCTTGGGCTATGATCTGAGTTCCTATCAATGTACTACCCTGCTGGTACATATGCTCTCTCCCTAGAGTATTACACCAACCACCTCAACCGGTATGACCTGTCGAGCTCTAAATCACTGCCTAATATGGGGTAACCGACCCCTTTCCTACACTTGGTATCATCCTTAGTCCTCTATTTGTGCCCATCTATCAAGGGTTTCTACAGAACCTCTGCACATGTCCTATTATACTGCATGCTCATCACTCAACCGGTAGTTTGGGGTACTGACCACACATGTATCCCGACCTACTTCACTGATAGAAAAACACCTGGTCAACACCTTGGGAAAATGATCCTCTTTTTTGACTACTCTATACACCTCCTCCCTAGTGAATATTTATGAAATGATGCTTCCTAACTTCAGAAGTCACACCACTGGTGGAAAAATTATCCCTTTTTGTGCCATTAAAAAGAAAGGGTGAGAGAGATAGAACACATGTTAATGTAGCACTTAGAAATATAAACTATTTAAGTGTGGTGAAAAATATAAATATGAAATTATTCTAATATTGGTTTTTATTAAATAAAATAAAGAGATAAATGACATCAAATGAAAACAACCACTAATAAACACATGATAAATAATGAAATAATGAATTATTTTATTAAATAATGTGAAATAAAAACATACAACTACCAATAGAAATAAAATATATCAGTCAAGGAACCCATTTTTTTGGATGTGTTGTTGAGTTTGAAACAGGTTAGGAGGATGAAGAAGATATGGATGCAGATGGCGGTTTGGAGGTATATGGTGTAGACTGGGTCTTCAATGAAGGATCATGAATAAATCCTATTCTCTGTCTAGTTTTCTAAGAAATACTAATCGGATCAAGAACAATAGGCCTTATTCTTTTCATTTGATACAAGTATTCGGCACACATGTCGATCCTTGGAACAACATAAAATTTAAAAATTCAAGAATCAAAAGAGAAACTTTCTTGTGCATTTAAGAAACTGATGTGATCCCATTCCTGATAAACATATTTAGATTCTATACTTGTCTTAAAGATAAATTTTTTAATTCACTGATAGAAATAGTTCAAAATAGTGGGGAAATTTATGAATCTAAAATGCTAGAGGGCATATCCAAAAGAACTTTTTTCATAATCAGGTTGACAAATGACTGCACATCAATCAGCCTACCAGTCAACGAATGCACTTTCCTTTGTTTTATATTCACTTTAAATAAAAAAAATTGAACAAATTTATTAATATATTTGATAGGATACATAAAAATTATAGTAATGAAAGAAAGTTGAGTTTTAGTTTATCTAAAAATTATAGGAGTTTTGTACACAACCAACTCCCTATTGATAACTGAAATTGATTTTTCTGAGGATTCTTCTGAAGATTATTCTAAAGATGAACCTGGTTCTAAATATTATTCTAAATATAATTATGAATATAATTTTATAAATTTAGTTATATCCACAATCTTTTAATCCAATAAATTTATATTTATGAAAATAATATGATTGTTTTTATTAAGAAGCGGATAAAGGGATGGAATTTTATCTCTTTCTTTCTTTGACACATCCAATTTTTCCTTAACCATGTCTCCAAAAGATTTCTCAAGATAACCAACATATTCATTTATGTATCTATATAATCTAACACTAATCTTCTTAATATCTTCCTAGGTGTCATGAAAATGACCAGAAAGATATTTTTTATCTCAAAAATTAATAATGGATAAATCATATCATCTTGAAGACACTAAATCTAAAAGGAAATGGAACTCAACTTAGAAATTATCTGATCAATTAAATTTTGAAAATCTATCAGATCTGGAAATACTGAAGGAGAAGTAGCTGAGGGGTTGAACTTCTTTATAAACTCAAACTAACTTAACACAACACCTTTCAAAGTTTGTAAATTATCTTTCAGCTCATCTAGAAAAGATTTAATTTCATCAAGCACTTCTTGAGACAAACTTGATTCCATAGATGAAGGATTATGAGACACATCCTTTTAAGATGAAACCAAAGAACTAATCTAACCAAACTCAACCTTTTTAGGGAAAACATATTTCAAGACACTTATAAAATATTTCATCTCCTCAAGTTTCTTAAAACTTATACTTTAATTATCTTGAGGTGCAGGTGGATATGTTAGAAGACTATTGATTAAATCTTATTGATATGCCACCATTCCAAAAAAAATATTAAAATATGACATGGAGATGGAGGACTCTTTAAGCTCTATGATCTCATCTTTTCAATCACATATCTCCACTTTTAAACCAAACAATATGCTCTTAACTTTTCAACCTCCATTATAACTTCAATAGAAAACACTTCCCTTTACAATATTTCTAAATTATTGCTAACTAAAGGGGCTTATTCATGATCATTTTAGGGAAATGATGGTACAGACTGTGTATGGGTACTTTTTTAGGTTCTATATCCATATTAGGGTCCCTTATTTTATCTACAGGTTATCTAGGAAGAAATAGATAAACTCCTTCATAATCATCCACTAAATATGTACTTTTTTGAACTTCAAATACTATAGGCTCATTTTGATATGGCCTTGCTTCAAAAAAATATTATTTGTCTCAAAAACTATCTTTATATGTTAAAATTAAGCATTTACAGCGGTTTCAACATACACTTGACCAGAATCTTGATTCTGAGGAGTCGTATCCTCCAAAATCTAAACAAACTCATCAACTATAGGACTAAAAACCAAAACTATCTATTTGGTTCTTATTGATGTTGTCTCATCTACTCCCCTGGAAGGCACTATCTTGATAGGTTTTTCATCACTAGGTAGTGAGGTCTGAGTTGAATCCCCTTAAGTCACACTCTTTTGACCAACTATCTTTAAAGAGTTCGAACCTGAATCCTAGAAATATTGAAATGTATTTAAGAGAAATGATGATAGGGTATTACTTTTATGACATTTTACCACATCACCTTCATTTAATTCCATTTATTTATTCTTAAAAACTAAAGAAATCAATATACTATAAGGATAGTGGTTTAATTTATTTTTTCCTTCACTGTAATGGCGTAGGAATCTCATCATGTATCATGAAAGACTTAAATTCACATTATAAATAAATACATATATAAAATGAATATATTGAAAGAGAAAATTTTTCATTTCTTCTACTCTTCGATCTATAACGGTTTGCACAAACTTGCATAGGAATTTCCATTCAACAAGTAGATCTTTCACTGGTTTCTTTTTAAAAATAGAAGTTCTAAATAGAAACTTAAACATGTCTATTTGACTTAATAATCTTTTACCTACTAGTGTAACAAAAATATAACTCTCCCTCATGGGGATAATTAAAAACCTCATTCATCTCAACATAAGGGACAACCACTGGATTTGCTTTAACATTTGAGGTTATTACATCCTCTATTTGATTGTACTAAAACTCAACATTCATCATAAAATCATTTACTTCTTCTTTAAAAATAAAACTAGAATTCTTCACATCAAACACAAAAAATGAAACTTTGAAACTCAATATCTTTCTTCAAAAGCATTTTGGTTGTCTTCAACCATTCCATATCTATGGATTTTTTCTCAAGAACTCTTCTTCAACTTCTTTTGAATATCTTAGTTGATCTTAAGCTTCCATCATCAATATGCTTCAAATTTCCTATTTTGAGCAGGTAAGTTAAAGGTTGAATAGGGATCAAGAGGTTAGAGATGATAGTTTGGCTTCAATGGTAGGCTATTTACATGAATGTAAAAAGGGTTGAGATCTGATTTTGTAATCGGTTATACACCTAAATCCCAATGTGCTTATGTAACAAAGTTTGGTTTAGGATTATTTCCAAATGATAAATAAATATAATAAATAAATAAAATAAAATAAAATAAAGAAATTTCTATTTTAAAAGTTTAAATATACAGATAAAATTAATAAGAGTATTTTTCTTTTAATAATTAAACAAAATAAAATAATATATTCAATTTTAATTTCACCAATAATAAAGATAATAAATAATATAATTCATTTAAATTAGAATTAATCAAAACATATTAAATTTATTTAAAATAAAATAAACCCAACTCTCATTTAATAAAATTAAAGTACTCACATGCAAGG
This sequence comes from Viscum album, assembly GCA_963277665.1. Classification (NCBI taxonomy): domain Eukaryota; kingdom Viridiplantae; phylum Streptophyta; class Magnoliopsida; order Santalales; family Viscaceae; genus Viscum; species Viscum album. The sequence continues at coordinate 1,134,171,232 of OY728126.1, forward strand.
GGCTTAGTAAATATATCTTATAACTTATTTTCTATAGATATAGATTCAATATAGATGTCACATTTTTTAGTACTGTCTCTTAGAAAATGATGTATTAATTATATATGCTTTGTTCTTGAATGATTTATTAGATTCTTGGAAATGTTAACAGCACTAGTCTTATCACATCTAATTGAGACTTGATTATAATTGAATCCAAAATCTATTAAGGTGTGTTTTATCCATAGTACTTGTTCACAACAACTACCAACAGTAATATATTCTGCTATTATAGTAGATAATGCAACAAATTGTTGCTTTTTACTGCACTAGGATACCAAGTATTTACCTAAAAATGGAAATATCTTAAATTAATCTTTTATCTAGTATACAACCACTAAATTTTCCATTTTAATATGATATTAAATTATAATCATAATTTTTTAGAAAAGGTGATGAAAGAGAAATTGTTCTTTTTAAATATCTTAAAATTATTTTTGGAATCTTTCAAATGTGATTCTTTAAGATTATCTTGAAATCAATAACAATTATATATTTCAAACATAATATTTGGTCAACTAGTATTAAAATACAATAAAATCCCAATTATTCCTATATAAATCTTGTTTTCAACTAATTTCTCGCTACATCCAAGTCAATCTTATCATTAGAACTCATAGGGGTATTATTTATTTTACCACTTTAGAGTCAAAATATTTTATGTAAGTCTGGTATGTATTTACTTTGATTGATAATATTCCTAAAGTATTTTTGATAAATTTTAAAACCTAGAAAATAATTTAACTCACCAATCATACTCATTTTAAATTATTTTTTCACGATTTTTGAAAATTCATTACAAAAATTTCTATTCGTGGAACCAAATATTATATCATCAATATATATTTGCACTAATAGGATATCTAAAGATGAATTTTTCATAAATAAAGTTGTATTTTCCTTACCTTCTAAAAAATAATTTGATAAAACAAAAGAACTTAATTTCTCACAAAAAAACTCTAGGTGCTTGTTTAAGACCATAAAATACTTTGGTAAGTTTAACAACTGAATTTGGAAAATGGTGATGTTCAAAACTAGGAAGTTTCCCAACATAAATTTACTCCATTAGAAACCCATTTTGAAAAGTATAATTTTCATCCATCTAATAAAATTTAGAATTAATATATGATGCAAAGGCTAAAAGAATCATAATGTATTCTGATCTAGCTATAGGGTTAAAGGTCTCCTCATAGTATGTACCTTCATCCTGATTATAATCTTTAGCTACAAGTCTAGATTTATTCCTAGTTATTAAACCAATATCATCTTGATTATTCCTAAAAACCCATTTTATTCTTATATTAGGATAGTCAAAGGGTCTATCAACTAATTTTCATACCTTGTTCCTCTTGAACAGTTTAATTACACTTGTATATCTACAACCCAACTTTCATCTCCAAATGATTCTTCTATAGACTTAGGTTCTATCTATGATAAAAAGTAAAAAAATCTACAAGGTTTCCTACACTCCTTAGAGTTATAATTAATTCATCTAAAATTCCTATAAAATCTTCTAAACAATTGTTCTTAAGGGTTATAGGTTGTCTAGGTAGAACACTATCAGGTTCACTCGCATCAAACCTTTCTGGATTTGGTTCTAAAAAATTAAGTTCCAATTCTTCATCATTTTTGTTATTAAAAAGTGGTTCAAATATCATTTTTTTCAAAATAATCACATAGTTCATAAATTTTGAGTTACTTCATGATAAAAATGATCACTTTCATAAAATTTCACATGAGTTTATTCATCAACAATCTTTGATCTTTTATTGAAAAATCTATATGATTTTGAAGTAGTAGGATAGCCTAGAAATATTCCTTTATTATATTTTGGATCAAACTTACCAATATTATCCTTTGTGTTTAGAATATAAACCTTACATCCAAAAATCTTAAAAGTATCCATATTTTGTATTTATTTTATTCCATAGATCATATGGTATTTTCCTTAAAATAGGTATAATTAGAACTCTAGTTATGACATAACATGTTGTATTCACATCCTCAACCCAGAAATGAGTAGGCATGTTATACTCTCATAACATAGTCCTAGAAATTTCTTGCAAAGTCATATTATTCCTTTCAAAAACACCATTTTTTGAGGTATATTGGGGGCATAAAATGTTTGCTTGATACCATGTTTTGAATAGTAGGAATTGAAATCATGGTTTTCAATTTCTCTCCGTGGTCACTTCTTAAAGTAATAATTTTTGCATCTTTCTCTTTTTGAACTAATTTTAAAAAACTTATAAAAACAAAAAAAATCCCCACTTTTAAAACTTAAAAATTAAACCCAAGTAAATCTAGAATAATAATCAACTAAAACATAAACAAAATATTTTCCTCTAAGGATTTAAACTCTAGATGGGCCAAACAAATCCAAATGAATAAGTTCTAGGTGTCTAGAAGTAGAAACCTCTTTAATTTATTTAAAAGATGACTTACGTTGCTTACCCATTTGGAATGCATCACATAGATTATTTTTATTCAATTTAAGTTAAGGTAAATCTGGAACTATATTTATTTTGGAAAATTTTCTCAAAGAATAAACATTACAATGTACCAATCTCATATTCCATATCCATTATTCATTTGTTTCATTATTTAAATAGTTCACCTTTTGTCTACTCAAATAATTAAGATCTATATTATAAACATTATTTGTTTATTGTGCCTTAAATTTAAGAGTTTCGTATTTAAAAATAGAGCATGCATTATTTTAAAAAACAACATGATAGCCTTCAATGAAAATTTGAGATATATATACTAAATTGTGATTTAAACCTTCCACATAGAGAACTTTGTTGATAAAAATAGAGTTCATATTTTCAATTCATCTAACTCCCATAATATTTCCTTTATCATTATCTCTAAAGGTTACATTACCTCCATCTATATTTTATAAAGAATGAAAATTAGAGAAATATCCACTTATGTGCCTTGAGCATCCACTATCCATATACCATCCTTCATTGGTGCTCGTATACCTTTGTATCTATAAATACAAATTAAACAAAAAAAATTGGTGCCCATATTTTCTTGGGTTTAGGAAGGTTAGAAATTAAGTATTTTGGGAACCAAATTTCTTTGGGTTATCCATAACCTTCAGCACTGAAATTTGAAAAAAAAATGTGAAAAAAAAATTAACTCCACATAACTATGGGTTTTTCAAATAGTAATCATTTTCATAGTGTCCTAGATCACCAAAATAAAAACAAGTAATTTTTTAAAGATTTTTATTCTTAATAATAGGTATAAAATAGTTCTTGTAAAACTTTGGTTATTCACCATGACTTTCTATTCAAAATATATTTTTATGAATTTTATCATTACCAATAATTTAATTTAAATAATTTTCACCTTTTGTAAATACACTGAAAGAATATTTAAAATATTAAACTTATTTTTGTAATTTTTTAAATTTTATTTCCACGATCAACACTTGATGTAGTAGAATTTTCTAGGTTAGTTTTTAAAGTTAATATTTGTTTAGTTAAATCCTCTTTTTCCTTAAGAAATTCATTTTTGGACTTTTTAAGAGTTTTATTTTCCTTTTTAAAATATTCATACTCATATTCTAACATGGAACAATATTTATCTAGTTCCTTAAATGAACAATTTGAATTTTTTGGTTCTGTTTCATGTTTAGAAGAAGAGAAAGAATGTACCTTGTCAATTTATACCATAAAACACAGGTTGGATTTATAATTAGAATACTCAAATTTTGATTATCAAGATGAAACATCACTAGAATCATTTGAAGCACTTATTGTTACCTTCATGAATTTCTTATATTTCTTCTTATAACCAAATTTATTAAAGTATTTAATTTTTTAATTTTTATTATATTTAAGCTGCAGACAATAATGCTTGATATGTCTAATATTATTGCACTCACAACATCTTAATTCCTTATAATTTCCATATGACTTCAAGAATTTTTTGAATGGTTTTTTAAATCCTCTTCTCTATTAGAAAAAATTCTTGAACTTTCTGGAAAAGTGAGAAATCCCACTATCTGGATTAGAATTACATGATGAATTTTTATTATATGACTCATCTATTTGAATTTATTTACACTTATTATCATCCTTTGAAGTTAATACTTTTAAAGAATCATTATCCTTTTTAACTAAATTATTTTCTCCAGCTTCACCTTCTATATCTACTTTATACAACATCAGAGTTCCAATAAGATCTTTTATTTTAAAGATTTTGACCTATGTTGATTTTCTAATAGTAGTAAAAATACCACTCCACTTTCATGGTGCTATTCTGAGAACTTTTAGAGTATGGTATGGTTCATTAATAGGTGTGCCTAAATTAGTAACATTATTTATAATTTCTATGAGTCTTTCATTTAACAATGTGATACTATCACCATCCATCATTATAAAAGTGTCAAACTTTATTTTTTTATTATTATATCTAAGATCCCATGCATTATTTTTTCTTTCATAAGCTAATGAAATTGTAGTCCACATTTTTTAAGTTTTTTGAAATTGATAAACCCTATTGAACTCAAATAGTTCTAGTTTATGGATTATAGAATTAATATCTTTATAATTCAAATCATAGTTTACTTCAATTACACCATCCTAAGTTTCTAGTTCTATCTTTGGAATTTCATAAGGCTTCATGGATTTGAGATAAACCTTTATACCAAGGTTCTTTAAATATATAACCATTAAATCATTCTAATAGCCATAATTATCACAATTAAAATTAGTTTCTAAGTCATATACTTTCCTTCTCTTTCATCAGTCATTATAGCCATTATTTAAGAGGTTTTTAAATTTAAAAATTTTACTTCTGATAACGCAAGAATCACCCCTCTAATACCAAATGTGTTGGAGGCTAACCAAAATAAGACTCAAGAGGGTGGGTGAATTGATTTCTTTCAAATTTTCTTTCTCTTAGAAAATTATCCCTCTATTGTTTAAGACTGACTTTTGTACTGTTCTTTAATAAATCATACATTGTAAATAAAATAATAAAAGAAACATACACATAGATATTTATAGTGGCCCAGGGAATAAAATCCCCCTAGTAAACTTCACCACCACACTTCACCACATGTGTGATGATTTTCACTAGTCCAATCCTCTTATCAGGGACTGCCAGTCCTTTTCCTAGGGACTACATATGACAACCCTGATCTTTTAATACACAATTAAACATAATTTATTACATAAACTTCATTTTATACAACATAGAAGATCGAGATGTCTAGTGTCTTTGGGGATTAGGATCATTAAATAACAACTTAAAACATGAAAAACAATCTCCTTATTGAAAAATTATTTTACATGACCACTACATTCCCTCATACTTAGCATTGCATGGGATAACCTAAGGACATGAAAAAGAAAAGGGTGAGCTATAAAACCCGGTAAGGGAATAAATATGGAGTAACATGGGGAATAAAATACATTTTAGACAATATTCATATCATTAGAGAAAAATAGAAGCATAAAAATAAATTCATGATAAAGTATGGTAATCATAACATGGAAATGTGGCAACAACACTTAACATGGAATTAGCATGAGTCAAGGTTCATTGCACATGGAGCATGAGTAAATCCTCATTACACATGAAGAATGAGTAAATCCCCATTGCACTTGAATTATCATGATTAAACACCCATTTCACATGATTTATCATGATACTATACTTTACCCAATGCATTGGAGCGCTATAAGGGCACACCCTTCTTAAATATTTCATTTCATGCATAAGTGTGCCACATGGGTCATATAACATGGATTCATAAAGCATCATCATTTATTCCACGATAAAGGAATGTAGAATAAATACATGAAACTCTTTAAACAATAAGTAAATTTCATAAAGTTGAATACCCTTGATAGAGAAATGGGCATGGTATTCACTACACAATGACTTTGTCTTGGAAAAATGATGCAATTTCAGAAGCGTAACGGTGTGATGTAAGAATACATAAAAATGGTTGATTAGAGAGAAAGGGTTGTCTCATAATATATACATGAAATGAAAATTAAGGGTTCATATAGATACATGTCCCAATAATTGTAATGGAATTTAGAGTCATGATACAAAAGAATTTCTTGAATGTAAAAGAGGAGAGAGAAATTCCTTTCGGAATTTCGGCATAGTAACGGGTGTATATGGGAGGCATTTAATGAGAGAGAAAGGGGTATCCCATCATTCAAACCTAAATAGGGAAGTATAGGGGAGGTGATAAACCATAGCCCAACATTTGTAATTGAAATTAAAAGGGAATAACAATTTAAAGAATATTGGACAAAAATGAGAAAGGAAGAAAAACACTTACTTGGAAGTGTGCTTCCAAAGGATTGATATAGGCTTGAGAGAGGATTCTTGGGAGCTTGGGGAACCTTGGGAGGATTGTAGAGAGATAAGTTCAGATGTTGGACAAATTCCAAAATATTTTAGTGAGGAGGAAGTGGGAGCTTGGGTGGGTTTATATAGGAAAGGTGAGGGAATTCTTTATTATTTAGGTTTGGGACACCTCACATTAAACTAATCCAAACCACAAACTAGCCCATGATTTTTGCCCATGGTTTTTGGAAAATGGAAGTTTAAAACATTATTTTATAAGTAAAAAGTCCCAACTTATTAAAATAATGGGGTTGCTTATGTGGAGGTGAGTCACACTCCCAAGGAAAACAATTTAAAAAGACAAGATGTTTAATAAGTCTTGAAGGGTCCATTAATGCTTTGTAAAATAAGTCAAACAAACCCAAAATCACATTATTTTAATGGTAAAACATATATTGGCCGAACATAAAGCTTATATAATTTTATTACATCACTATTAGGTCATTATGATGTCATAAAACACATTATATATAACGGTATTTAATTTTTACCCAAAAATTTGACTGTCTCAGAAAATTATGAAAAAATCACCATTGGATAATTTTGACGTCATGATTCCAGAAATAATATTTATTTTATCTAAATAATTTTCTAAATATTTTAATTTTTACTTTTAAAATAAAAACTGACATTTATCAAAAATTCACGGGTTTTGACAAAAATGGCTTTCAAACCTTAATAAAATTTTCGATTACATTCATAAAATTATACTATCATTTATATTTAATAAAATTTAATTTAATAATAATAATAATATTTTATTAAAATATTATTTATTTCAAAAATCCATTAATTCATCAAAATATATTTCTTAGTTGAACTTTAACTAAAAATACTATTTAAGCTTTAAAAACTATTTACAAGGTAACAATAATAAAATAAAAGTATATTCATTATTATATACAAAAATAATTTACATAACCATAGTGTTAAGCTATTGTTACATAACCCCTTATAACACCCGCATAAGACCGAAGAGTAAGGTGTGTGATGGTGACAGACTCTTGGGGTGGCTCGGATAACATTGCTCGGGTAGTAATCTCTATCAACTTCCATTTCTCTCGTAGGCGGTCCCACTCAAGATTAACATATTTAAGCTTAGCTTGGGATTGGTCAAGATTGAATCCCAATGATACCACCTCCTTTCTGAGATCTAACAAATGGGCTTCGTATGGGGCACGTCTACTGGATGAGGTCACCGCTTCCTTTGTCTGATTAAATTGTATTTGTTAAATCCCTATATTCATACTAATCATGTGATCACTATTCAATGGCTATATTAGCAACGGTCACAATTATTAACATAAAACCAAATAATTTGACATTTTATATAAACATTTTAAATAAAGAGACATTTAATTAGATCAACAGGGATTTCCATTAATGAAATTTTGGGTCGTTACAATCTCACCCCCTTAAAAAATTTCGCCCTCAAAATTTCCTTTTCCCAAACTAAAACAGATTTGGGTAACTCTGCCTCATCATTTCCTATGATTCCCATGTTTATTCTTCAAACTTGTGGTTTCACCACAACATCTTGATGAGGGGCATTATCTTATTTCGTAGAACTTTTTCTCTATGATCTAAGATCTTCAGTGGTTGATCCACATAAGAAAGATCATCCTCTAACTATACCACCTCTGAAGAGAGTACATGTGAAGGTTCTGGTATGTTCTTCCTTAAGAGGGATACATAAAAGACATCATGTACTTTTGTCATGGTAGGTGGAAGTTCTAGTCAATAGGCCACAGCCCTGACACAATCAAGAATCTCAAAGGGGCCAATATACCTTGGACTTAACTTCCCTTTCCTTCCAAACCTCATGACCTTCTTCCACGGAGATATGCATAGAAATACCATGTCTCCAACTTTAAACTCAAGGTCTTGTCGACGGTTATCTGCATAACTCTTCTATCAACTCTGGGATACTTTGATATGCTTCTGAATGGTTTTCACCTTCTCCACCATTTCTTCAACCATTTCTAGTCTAAGTAGCTTACCCTCACTGACCTCATCCCAACATGCCGGTGTTCTTCACCTTTTCCCATAAAGTGATTCATATAGTTCCACTTGGATACTCGACTGGAAACTGTTATTATAAGAGAACTCAACCAGAAGAAGATGTTTATCTCATCCTTATTTAAAGTTCATTGAGCACGCTCTCAACATGTCCTCAAATGTTTGGATAGTTCGCTCAGATTGGTCATCAGTTTGAGGATGATAAGCCGTACTGAATTTTAGCTCAGTATTCGGAGCATATTGAAGACTCTTCCAAAACTTAGAGGTGAATCTTGGATCTCGATCGGATAAAATAGATAGTGGTACTCCATGCATCCTTATTACTTCCCTGATATATATATGTTCTAGTTGATCCAATGAGTAATCCTCCTAAATTGAAATGAAGTGTGTAGACTTTGTAAGACGATCCACAACAACTCAGATTGCATTGTTGCCTTTGGATGTCTTCGGAAGTCCTGTGACAAATTCCATGGTGATGTTCTCCCATTTCTATTCTAGTATGTTCAATGGTTGCATCATCCCCTTATAATTTTGCCTCTCTGTCTTCACTTGCTAACACACCAGGAACTTTGATGTATATTCAATGATCTCCTTCTTCATATTATCCCACCAATAATGCTCTCGGATATCTCGATACATCTTTGTGTTTCCTAGGTGAATAGATAAATTTGAACTATGTGCATCATCCAAAATTTCCTTCTTCAGCTCCGGACTTGATGGAACACATAGTCTTTTCCCAAATCTCACAATTCCTTCTTCATTAACATTAAACTCTGAGGATTTCCCTTTTCCGATAGCTTCCAATTTTTCTTGAATTCCCACATCATCCTTTTGATCATCCTTTAACCTTTCCAAAAGTGATGGTTGAGCAATAATTTGTGAAAGGATTGATGATGTTCCATTCTTTATGATTCACATGTCTATCTTCATAAAATCTAAGAAGATTGGATCCTTTTCAATTCTCATCATTTATAAATATTCAGGATCCTTTCTACTTAGAGCATCTACCACCTTGTTTTCCTTACCAGGATGGTAGTGGATTGAACAGTCATAATCCTTAATGAGTTATATCCATCTTCTCTCACACATATTAAGCTCTTTTTGTGTGAATATATATTTGAGACTCTTTTGGTCAGTATATATCTCACATTTCTCCCCATAGAGATAATTCCACAAAATTTTCAAAGCGAAGATCACTGCAGCCAACTCGAGGTCATGTGTTGGATAGTTCTATTCATGAACTTTCAATTGCCTTGAAGAATAGGCAATGACTTTGTAATTTTGCATCAATGCACATATCAGGCCCTTCTTCAAAGCATCACTGAATACCGAAAAAAGTTCTCCACCTGTGGGTAAAGTGAGCACGAGTGCAGTGATAAGCCTCCTTTTAAAATCCATGAATCTTTCTTAACATTAATAACTCAAAGAAAACTTTACTCCCTTCCAAGTTATCTTGGTAATAGGGTTAGACGATCGTGAGAAATTTCTCACAAATCGTCGATAATATCCAGCTAACCCCAAGAAGCTATGGATATCAGTTACTGATGTTGGCCTCACCCATCCCTCAATTGCATCTGTTTTGGAGGGATCCACAGATATCCCATTTCTTGTGATGATATGGCCCAAGAATGAGACCTCCTTCAACTAGAACTCACACTTTTTGTACTTTTCATAGAGCTTTTCCTTCTGCAAGGTCTCTAGTACAGTTCTCATATGCTCCTCATGATCCTCCTTGGTTTTAGAGTATATCAAAATATCATCTATAAAGTCTACCACAAATTTTTTGAGGTAATCTTTAAAGACTCTATTCATCAAGTCCGTGAAGATTACTAGAGCATTAGTGAGTCTGAAAGGAATTACTATGAATTCATAGTGCTCGTATCTTGTACGGAAAGCAGTCTTGGGGATATCTTCCTTCTTTACCCTTACTTGATAATATCCCAACCGCAAATCCACCTTGGAGAAGTATTGTGCTCCATGTAGCTGATCGAACAAGTCATCTATTCATGGAAGAGGATACTTGTTCTTTATCGTGATTTTGTTAAGCTCGCGATAATTGATGAAAAGGCGCATTGATCGATCTTTCTTCTTGATGAAGAAGATTGGTTCACCCCATGGTGAAGCACTTGGGTGTATAAACCCTTTATCCAAATTCTCCTATAGTTGTTTCTTCATCTCCTAAAGCTCCACAAAAGCAATTCTATATGGATTCTTGGATATTGGCAATGCCCTAGGTATAAGATCAATTGCGAATTCAACATCTCTTCTAGGAGGAAGACCATGAAATTCCTCATGAAACACTTCTATGAATTCCCTCATAATAGGAATGTCCTCTAGGATGGTTGCCTCCTTAGACTCAATCATTTGAGCTAGATACACATTTTCATAGGGCAGTAATATCCACGCTTGAGTTGATGGAGCTAAAGAAGATTCATCTTCCTCCTTGTACTTATAAAGAATCGGGGTCGATTCTCCACATGGAGTGTGATTTTCCTCTCATGGAAATTTATGTTGGCTCTATATAAGGAAATACAATCTATGCCAAGAATTGCATCAAATTCCACTAGAGGGAGTATGATGAGGTTCTCCAGGAATTTTAATCCACAGATTATGATAGGGGAGGAGTTATATTCATAGGATACAATGATTGCCCCATTTTCCATACTCATCGACATCTTCACTTCCATGATTGGTGGTGGTGTTGGGATTGTTATACTAAAATTTTGAGATATAAAAGAATGCGTAGAACCTGAATCAAAAAAAGTACGTTCGTTATTATTGAATGAATAACTAGCGTACCTGTCACCACTTCATTGTCAGGGTTCACTTCGGCAGTAGTGATGGAAAAATCTCGCCTTTGCTACCTTGTAGGTTGTTGCTTGCCTCTGAAAACCCTTGGCTTAGGGCACTAATTTGCAAGATGCCCCGGTTCTTTGCAGTTGTAGCAATGAACAACGTGTTGAGGTTCGAACAAAGCATTCCTCTCCTCTGTTGTAGCTGCGGGATTTTCTTTTCAGTAGTTAACAGCTAGGTGCCCTTCTCTTTCACACCTAAAGCATTTCCTCATACCCTTTAGGCAATTTCCAGGGTGCTTCTTTCTGCACCTTTGGAAAGTGGGGTGCTGGATCTTTTTAGCACCGTTGGATTTATCCATCGACCCAGCATTAAAATCAACCTTATGCTTCCTATCCCTATGATACCCCTGAGATTATATGATCTCCATTTTTACCTTGAGGTAACATCGGACAATTTCCTCATAGCTGTCCAAGTCAAGGATCACCAGCGCTTTCTGCAGGCTAGGTTTCAGCCCACCAAAGAAGCGGTCAACCTTGAATTCAGGGGTAACGACAAAGCCAGAAGCATATCATGAAAGATTTGTGAAGTTTTCTTCATAAGATTCGACAGATTCGTCATCTTTTTGCTTGAGGGAAAGGAATTCCCTTTCCATATTAAGCCGAAGGGTGCACAAAAAATATTTATCGAAAAACATATTCTGAAAATCCTTCTATTCCAACACCTCGATCTCCTCCTTAGGCTTCATATTTTTGATCAAAATACACCATTGATCAGATTCACCCTCCATACGATAAGAATCTAGGAGAACCTTCTCTTATTCATAACATTTAAGGATGGAGAATATCTTTTCAATGGAGTTGTTCCATTGTTCAGTGATTGAGGGATCAGATGATCCATTAAAAGTAGGAGGCCTTTGTCTCATGAAGCTATTGATAGCGACTTGTTCTTTCTTAAGGAGGGTTGAACGTTCCTCTTGACCCATGTTTCTATTAAAATCTTGATTTAGCTGAGATAGAAGCATGAAAAAGTTTGTGATTCCCACTCCCATTGAATTGGGCATCTCATTAGTACAGTCATCACATTGATCTTTACATTGGTTGTTAGCCTGAGTCCTCCTATTACTGTCCATTGGATAGAATAAAAGGAAAGTTAGGGGTAACACATAAAGGGTAATCCAAGGACAAAACTAATGACTTATAAATAAACTTTATGTCTTTAACATATGAATCTATTGGCTTTAGTTTATGTTATCCATGATCTAATTTCTAACATATATTCTCAGGGAATTTTTTTGTCGCTTAATAATGGTTCATACTAAGCTTGTGTATTTACCAAAGCATATCCCCCAGGAGTGTCATAACCAAGAGTGCAGCAAGGCCCGTTGTTGTGCACCAGTTCCCATTTGATTCTAGCTCAAAGTGGTGTTTTCGGATTTTACCCCTAGGATACATCTGTACCAGAGCCGCCTCTACCTGCTCGTATCCAGACGGGGATGTATTTTCTTGATAAACCACTTACTCAATACTCACCAAAACTTAGGGATATTTTTATTATACTTATCCTTGTATATAAGGCTTCACTAGGGTTTTCTAATCCTAATTCCAAAAATAACTAAACCTATCCTCTGATACCAACTATGACAACCCTAATCTTTTAATACACAATTAAACATAATTTATTACATAAACTTCATTTGATACAACATAGAAGATCGAGAGGTATAGTATATTTGGGGATTAAGATCATTATATAACAACTTAAAACATGAAAAACAACATCTTTATTGAAAACTTCTTTTACATGACCACTACATTCCCTCGTACTTAGCATTGCATGGGATAACCTGAGGACATGCATAAGAAAAGGGTGAGATATAAAGCCCAGTAACGGAATAAACATAGAGTAACATGAGTAATACAATACATGTTAGACAATAGGCATATCTTTAGAGAATAATATAAGCATAAACATAAAGTCATGATAAATCATTATAATCATAACATGGAAATGTGGCAACAACACTTAACATGGAATTAGCATGAGCCAAGGCTCATGGCACATGGAGCATGAGTAAATCCTCATTTCACATGAAGCACGAGTAAACCCTCATTGCACTTGAATTATCATGAGTAAACACCCATTTCACATGACGTATCATGATACTATACTTTACCCAATGCATTGGAGTGCTATAAGGGTGAACCCTTCTTAAACATTTCATTTCATGCATAAGTGTGCCACATGGATCATATAACATGGATTCATAAAACATCATCATTTATTCCAAGATAAAGGAATGTGGAATACATACATGAAACTATTTAAACAATAAGTAAATTTTCATAAAGTTGAATACCCTTGATAGATAAATGGTCATGGTATTCACTACACAATGACTTTGGCTTGGAAAAACGATGCAATTTCGGCAGCATAACGGCGTAATGTAAGAATTCATAAAAATGGTTGATGAGAGAGAAAGGGGTATATCATCATATTTACATGAAATGGACAGGAAGTGGTTCATATATATACATGTCCCAATAATTGTAATGTAATTTAGAGTTATGATACAAAAGAATTTCTTGAATGTAAAAGAGGAGAGAGAAATTCCTTTTGAAATTTTGTCATAGTAACGGGTGTACATGGGAGGCATTTAATGAGAGAGAAAGGGGTCTCCCATAATTAAAACATAAAGAGAGAAGTATGGGGGAGGTTAGAAACCATACCCCAACATTTATTATTGAAATTAAAAGGGAATAACAATTTAAAGAATATTGGACAAAAATGAGAAAGGAAGAAAAACCCTTACTTGGAAGTGTGCTTCCAAAGGCTTGAGAGAGGCTTGAGAGAGGATTCTTGGGAGCTTGGGGAACCTTGGGAGGATTCTATAGATATTAGGGCAGAGGTTTGATGAACTCCAAAGGCTTTGAGTGAGGAGGAAGTGGGATCTTGGGTGGATTTATATAGGAAATGTGAGGGAATTCTTTATTATTTAGGTTTGGGACACCTCACATTAAACTAATCCAAACCACAAACCAGCCCATAGTTTTTTACCATGGTTTTTGGAAAAGGGAAGTGTAAAACAATATTTTATAAGTCCAAAGTCCTAACTTCTTAAAATAATGGGTCTACTTATGTGGAGGTGAGTCACACTCCCAAAGAAAACAATTTAAAAAGACAAGATGTTTAATAAGTCTTGAAGGGTCCATTAATGCTTTGTAAAATAAGTCAAAAAACAAAAAATCACATTATTTTAATGTTAAAACGTATATTTTCCAAACATAAAGTTTATAGTATTTTATTACATCACTATTGGGTCATTATGATGTCATAAAACACATTATATATTTAAACGGTATTTAATTTTTACCCAAAAATTTGACTGTCTCAGAAATTATGAAAAATTCACCGTTGGATAATTTTGATGTCCTGATTAAAGAAATAATATTTATTTTATCTAAATAATTTTCTAAATATTTTAATTTTCACTTTTAAAATAAAAACTGACATTTATCGAAAATTCACGGGTTTTGACAAAAATAGCTTTCAAACCTTAATAAAAATTATGATTGCATTCATAAAATTATAAGATAATTTATATTTAATAAAAATTAATTTAATAATAAAAATAATATTTTATTAAAATATTATTTAATTCAAAAATCCATTAATTCATCAAAATAGATTTCTTAGATGAAATTTAACTAAAAATACTATTTGAGCTTTAAAAACTATTTACAAGGTAACAATAATAAAATTAAAGTATATTCATTATTATATAAAAAAAATAATGTACATAAACATAGTGATAATTTCTTGCTACATAACCCCTTATAACACCCGCATAAGACCAAAGAGTAAGGTGTGTGATGGTGACAGACTCTTGGGTGGCTCGGATAACATTGCTCGGGTGGTAATCTCTATCAACTTCCATTTCTCTCTTAGGCAGTCCCGCTCGAGCTTAACATATTCAAGCTCGGCTTGGGCTTGATCGAGATTGAATCCCAATGACGCAACCTCCTTTCCGAGCTCTAACATATGGGATTCATATGGGGCACGTCTACTGGATCAGGCCACTGCTTCCTTTGTCTGAGTAAATTGGATCTGTTAAAGCCTTATATTTATACTAATAATGTGATCACTATTAAATGGCTATATTAGCAACGGTCACAATTATTAACATAAAACCAAATAAGTTGACATTTTATATAAACATTTTACATAATGAGACATTTAATTAGATCAAGAGGAATTTTCATTAATGAAAGTTTGGGTCGTTACACTACATGAATGAATTAAAGTAATTAACAATTGGTAAATGCATAGGAGATTTCAAATAGGCTCTATAAAATTATTTACAAGCAATATACTTTAAAGTTTCTTTTATCGAGAACCTTTACAATGAAAGGTAAAAACTGAAAGAGTTTATAAACTTCAGCTCACAGCTTCAAGAAACAGCTTACATAAAGGAAATATCTCTAAGAGAAATAATCCAAAAGTAAAAAGCTCCATGAGAGTCTTCTGATCACAGTAAATATAATTGATAAGCACAGTTAATAGATCGAAACTTTTTCTTTCTTATTTTTTTAGAAAATAGAGTTTCACGGTTGGAGCTTTAAGAAAATAATTTTTTTATGTTTGTGTTCTCTTTAGTTATCATGCATAAGGATGCACTCATAGACCAATTTTTTTACTCTATTTTAAATACATGCACTACCTCTTCACATAATCTATAGAAACAGGGATTAGTGACACGCATTTTTTCTCGAAATTCTTTGACAATAGTAGATACAAATAAAATATTTCATCCTTTTTCTTCTATCTTGGTACTTGGTTCTAATATTAATCGATTTTATCTTAAATAGGAAATCAATAATTTAATACATGTACAGTAACATTAAAAAAACTCCACTTGAGTGCTTTAGTGGTAATAAATACCATGTGGCTTCATGACATGAAAATTTTGAAGAATTGAATCCACATAGATGAATTTTTGATATGATACCACAAATATTATTTGAGACTTTGAATCCATGTAGCCAATTTTACTTCATGTAGCCAAATTAAATCATGTAGATGTTTTATTCACATAGGAAAATTCAATGTATCCAATTTGAAAAATTGAATCCACGTATCTGAATTGTTGAAACTAGAATAGCTGATTGAAGTGATATACCTAATTTTATCACGTAGGAGATTCATGTAACCGATTTCATCATGTAACTTATTTATGTATCTAATTAATCACATAGTCAATTGATCATGTATTTGATTACTCCACATAATCATTTTATGTAGTTGAATGATCACATTAGCAATTCCTCAAATAGGCGATCTTGTCGACATAGGTAATTTCCACGTAGGAGATTTCACAATGTAGTTGATTGATGTATCCATTTACTTTAGGTAAGAGATTAATCAACGTAGAGTAATTCCATCACATAGCTAAAATAATTCACATAGTAAATTTTTCCAAACTTAGACAATTTTCATCCAGAACGTCTAGAATCCACATTTAAAGAAATTTATGACCAAACACATATGAATAAAATAAAACCTTATAAACACACTTATAAAATAATATTATTAGTAAAGTATGAAGGTTATTTGATATCATAAAAATATAAAGTAAATGGAATATATTGGATCAACATTATTAGTACAACAGTATGCTCTACTTTATTATGTGTGTTACCATACCTTGGAGGTTTCTATTGGTACTTGAGGAAGGTGGACCATTGTGTGTTATTTATCCTTTATAGGGGGAGTATGCACATATTATGATGATGAAAATGATGGACCTAGTCACAGGTTAGGGGAATGATGGTCTGGTTCTAGACCCAAGGTGGCGTTTTAGGGGTATGATGGTCTAGGGGCCTAACCCAGGGTATAGATGGGGTATGACAGTCTAGAGGTATGACCCTTGGTGGAGTCATGATATATCATTCAGTTGGAATAATTAGACTCCATACCTCGATATCACTAGTGTATGTGTTACAATCCTATTGTCTTATTCTTTCTAACTTACAACATCATATGGTTTTCATATCAGCATAGATCTGAAGTAAGTATGGTTAGGGGTTTGTGGTGGCTTGGTTAGTGCATGATCACTCGGTATGTGTGCTATGGTTTTTATTCTTGTTATAAATTTATTATTATCATTGTATACTCCTATTATACTTGATATCACTTGTTAAGGATGCATTAGTGGTTTCTTATTGGGTTTCATTACTCACAACTTGCATGGGAATCCTGATATGTGTGCACACATCATGTATAGGGATCTGAGTTAGAGAAATGGAATCATGGTCAATGGATAGGAAGAGGAGAATAGATCTAGTAGAGGACCATGAAAGACTCCATAGGACCCTGTTGTTTCATTTATTTATTTATATCATGCCTTTATCATTCCAGTTTGGCTTGCCACTTTGGGAGACTACTATTTACTTGTATGACTGATATGTCATCTTTTAGTTCCTGTATGATAATTTATTTTATCTATTTATTATATTTTTTTATTATTGTGTTATGACATGATACTGAGGATATAATATCCCTACAAATGATCTTAGACCCTATTTTTTAGTTTGAAACCTCTTGGATATAGGGAGGCATGCATGAGGTTATGTGACACTATGGTTCAGACCTGATGTTTCAAGTTAGGGCATTATAGTAGCACCTTTATGAGACTTGGTTTTAGGACACTAAATAAACAATCAATTTTTCTTTTCAGGTTGATAATAAAACCATAAGAATACCTCACAAGTCTTATAAAATTTTCCCCATGGGTACTAATAGATTAATCATCCTTCTTATTAAGCTCAAGGAATTCCCTTTCCATTTTCATGAAAAGAGTTTGGGAAATATATTTAATAAAAAATACCCTCTTAAACTCATCACATTCCATGGAGTAAATTTCTTCATCTTGCCTCGTATTATTAATAAGGTTCCACCATGGTTTTATTCTCCTTGTAATTAATACACTTCTTGGAAAAATTATCATGATCTAAGAACTATAAAATGGATAATATATTTTCAGTGGTATTGATTCGTTGCTTAGAAACTAGTGGATAAGAGGACCCACTAAAAGAAGGTGGATGCTACCTCCTGAAATAATCAATGGTGTGTTGGTCCCTTATTTACTCATTTGGAAGCTCCTTATGATTCATGGCTTGAGAAAGTTGTGTGATCACAACAATAATATTTTTCATTCCAACTCCCATGTCATTTGGTTTCTCAAGATGACAATCATTACATTGTCCACCACATTCATTGTTAACATGATTCCTCATGGTTCCAGCTATTAACTAATATCAAAATTCATAGTATAAGCATAAATATATAATAATTAGAGTGATAAATCATATAATTGTTAAAATAATTCCTAATATTTTCTAAATTATTAAGCTTTTTTACCAGCCTATGAAACTTTTAGGTTAACTCTATATCACTTTCAGTTCTTCATAGGTTTTATTAAGTTATATACTCATATTTTTCATAACCTAATCTCCAAAAATAACTAAACCATCTACTGATACCAACTAAGGAAACTTGGGCATAACATACATAAATATTTCATCATTTTAGATGAATAATCAATACATTTCACAATAATTCATGCCCATTGACCTTAAAGGTTTAGTGTGTTTGGATACTAGATGCATAATAAAATTATTTAAAAAAATATCTTCAAAATATCACATAAATATATTACCTTATAGTACCCTTCTTAGACATATCTAACTTAAAACTTTCTTAATAACCTGTGGAAAATGGAGACTTAAGAAAGGGTGAGCTCAGATGCTCAGTAAGGGTAAACATAGAAGGTATCGATCAATGGTCATATGTAAGAATAAGATACACATAAGGGCATTATATCATGATTATAAATTATAAATTTCATACCCAATCATTCATAGATCATAAATTATGATTCATGGCATAATATTTTTCATTTCAAAAGGCATATTCATAAGAGTGAGGAATCATCATTAATCAATCATGAGTTATGAGAACATATCATATGTATAAGAAATTTTCATAGGAATTTTTTGGAACAATAATAAGAATATAAAATCATTTCATTAGTTAAGTCTCACTATCAAGTCTATCATATTGGGAAAATTTCCATATTGTATTGGGTTCACTCCATATTCCATTATTTCCCTAGTCAAGGTTCACTCCCAAGACTCATAGTGGACAGTGTCCCTTACTGAATAGTGTCCACTTTCCATTCCAGTCTATATTATCTCATGGCATATCAATCATTACCAAATTCGTTGGAGGGATTTAATATACTCTCTCATAAAATAATAAAAACCATACAAATTTGTTCCACAAGTTAAAAAAACATTCATTAATTCATTATAGCATAACCCATAGAAAAGAAACGGGTTTCATAAACATTACATCATCACATAATCATAATCCATAAATAGAAAGAACATGGATTCTATAATTAGAATATATCCCTAATGATTCAGAATATACATAAAATAATGTTAACATAGGTGAAAAATAGCTTTAAAAGTGTGTTTGAACATTTATTTTAAAAAAGGGGAAAGTATCATTTTCCTTCAGTATATTTAATATAAAAAATTTCCAAAATATTGAGAAAATTGAATTTTTTAAAATAACCATGTAAACTTATAATGGAAGATTAAAATCAAATAATTGTTATGATGGAGGGAAAATTCATTCATGTGTGTAATATCCCCGGCTTGAAATCCACTAAATCGGTGCTCTGAGCCAAGTTGTCACATGACCTCAAGCACACCTCCTCATATTCCAGAGGTTTCTGACTAGTAGTGAGGTTCTAATTGACCACGTGGGGAGACTATACCCTCTTTACTAGATTAATCCATATAAGATGACATATTAAATAAAGTAAATAATAACCAATAAACCAAAAACATGCATTACCATCCATTTCCCAAACCGGGTATAGAACACAACCAAACAATAAACATTCCATGTCATGAAAACTATGCCAAAAGTGAAGAAAACTCAAAATAAAGACAATAACTAAATCCCAAAAATGAGTCCCAACTCTAAGTACGGATCCTCATCCAAGCACATCCAGAGCCCAAATCAACTCCCTAGAATAGGGCCTTTTCCCTTGTCCCGACCTACAAACATAAAATCTACTCGGGTACCCAAGGGTGGCCTAAGTAAGGTGAGAGTAAAACTCAGTAGACTACCACCAATGGTGCCTACAAAATATCCAGTCTAAACAAATAGTACCTGAAAGTACTAAATAAATTAAAAGATAAACTGAAGATAACCTAGGTTATATTAGTTAACAATATTCACTTTAACCATTTACATAATTATTTCTATTTCCATCACTTAATTCATGTTCATCACTTAATCCATTAGTTTTGGCATTGAAATCATTTTCACTATAGCCTAAACCGGTCAATTACTATAAATAAGAGAATAATTCAAGTTCCCTATCTCACTAGGGATAAACATTTCATAAACAAAGTCATCACACTTACCTTGAAGCCTCGGTCTAGGTAGTCTCATAAAATTTAACCATTAGGGGCATAGAGCCTCAGTCCCCTTACCTAACTCATTCATTATAGGGGTGGGGTGTAGAGCCTCAGTCTAACCCAACTCATGGGCATAGATCCTCAAGTCCAATACCCCACCACTACTAAGCCATGTGCACATGATTCTTTATCCATTTACCACATATACCATATCATAAACCATTCATAAATAAAAACACATAACATTCACACCTCATAATTATTCAACATGTGAATTAACATTAAGCCTTAACCCATTAGTACATTTATCAATTACATTGCATAACCCATTTAACCCATTTCTCTTTCTAATGCCTTATCCCATTAGCATAATTAAAAATTCCCATACCTTGGACCATTTAACATATTCATCAATTATTGCATGTTAACACATTTAACACATTCATAAATTCACATGAATTTTTTCATTTAATATGTTAATCATTTCACATGCATTAACCCATTTATGCATTTCAAGTACAATTCATAAGTCATTTATCATAATAACTTTATTTCATCCAACCAATTACATATCAATCCAAATAATACCTTATGATATTATCAAAGCCTAGACACAACTATAAATATTCCCTTTTCAACTCAACTAACATATCAACATGTTCATTGTGGGATCTACTTTATCACAAGTCATCTTTATGCCTAGCATTAAAATTTTCTATGTTTGAGAATATTGGCACACCCCATGGGTGGCCCTAAACCATTATAATCAATCTCAATGCATCCCATGGGGATCATGAGATATTAAATTCATCATTTATCCATCTATTTTACCAAATCCATTTAAATTAATCAATTATACAATAAGAGAGAACCATTAATGCAACCACGCATGAAAAAATCAACTTAAATACTATAGGATATAATTTGTAGAACACCTAACTTGATTCTAAATATGAACACACGTTTAACCTTATCCTTAGATCTGGATTCAAGCACCCTTTGAATCCCCAATATAAGATCCACTATAAAAAGAGGGTTAGGATTCAGATGAAGAAAAATGAAACCACAATCCTTAATCTAAAAAAGAGAAGCAATATGAGTGTTAGACTTACCCAAAACTTCAATTTGAACCCAAGGGAACTCCAAATGACTTAGAGTCGAAGGATATTAATCCTTGGGAAGTCTTGGTAGAAAGTTTTTGTCACTAGGGTTGATAGAGGATAAATGAGGGAAGAAATCAGGTGATAAACCTTACAATCCTAAGGGGAAAATGGTAAAGTTTCACTTTTAATGGGGTGCATGGTTTAGTCGTACAATTTTACAAACCATGTGCCAGCCTCTGTCCAAGAGGGATCCAAGTTACATAGTTACCTAGGGAGCCCGCACAGTTTGAAAAACTGTGCACAAACTGTGTGGAAGGGATCTATCCAAAGCTTCATGGTTTGGACTTCCCCCTTGCACAATTTACTTAATTGTGCACCCCTCCACCTGGCTAGAATGGTTTGGGCACACAGTTATCACTAACCATGCGTCAACTATGAAACATGCATAGGCTAGACTAATTTCCCTTATTTTGTGTCCTGAACCCCTAGGACACCCCCAAGCCTCCCCATACACCCAATAATAATTTCATTAACCACCATTAAGGTATTTAAACCAAAATTTAAATGATACCATGCCTCCATGAAGTATAGGATCTTATAACCTCTCCACCTTATAATGGATCATCCTCAAGCCACACTTCCAAGCATCACTGAGCTTCCGAAGTAAAGAGATTGGGCCACTAAGCCCACATATCTAACTCACACTCTCAATTTTCTTCCTAAAAAATACCATATTACCACAAAACTCGAACCAAAGGCATAGTTTTACCCTCTAAGACTTTCTCACTATAATCCATAATATGAACCGAATGATCCTCAAAAGAAGAATCAGCCTCAAGATCTATATCCTCAACATCAATCATGTGAGATGGGTTAGGGTGATACTATCGAAGATGTGACGCATGAAAAACATCATGAAAACCACTATACCACTGTGTAATAGACAATCAGTATGCTATTGGACCGATCCTCTCTATAATTTCAAACGAAACCATAGTCCCTGGTGCCAAATTTCTCTACTTTCAAATCTGATGGTAACCCAGCCATGGATACACCCAAAGAAACACATGATCACCCACCATAAACTCAAGAGGTTTATGACGTCAATCCACATATGAATTTTTCATACTTTGAGCCATATCCATCCACTTCAAGACTAACCGAACATGTTCTGATGTCTCCTACATGAGACTCAAACCCAACAAATTTGTCTCCCCAGCCTCCATCCAACATAATAAGGACCTACATGGCCTCTCATAGAGCGCCACATATGGGTCCATCTGAATCGTCACTTGGTAACTGTTATTATAGGAAAAATAAACAAGAACCAAGTGTTTCTCCCATGATCCACCAAAGTCTATAACATAATCTCTCAACATTTCCTCTAGTACCTGAATAATATGCTCTAATTTCCCATTCATCTGTGGATAGAAATCCATACTCAGAAACACCTGGGTACCAATGGCCTTCTGCAACCCCCTCCAGAAGCGTTAATTAAAACATGGATCACGATCTAAAACTATCATTTGCAACACCCCATGAAACCCTATTATCTCTCAAACATATAGCTCAACTAACTGATCCATGGTGAAGGTCTCTCAAATTATAAATAAATTATCCACCTTCATCAACCAATCCCCAACTATCCAAATCACATCATTCTTATGATGCATCCTTGGAAGAACCACAATGAAATTCATCATCACATCATCCCATTTTCATTATGTAATAGTAAATGGTTGAAAAAAACTACCCATCCACTAATGCTCAGCCTTCACCTATTGAAAATTAAGGCATCGCACCACAAAACCCGCAACTTCCTTCTTCATCCCTAACCACCAATACTGCCTATGAAGATCATGATAAATTTTAGTCAAATCGGGATATGATTCAGAATTCAAGGCATGGAAATCTTGAATTAGTTCTTCCCATATACATTTAGGTATGAAAATACATCCATGAACATAAACAATATCATCATCACCAACATTCCATCTAGAAGGTTACTCCCTACCTTCAAGAATTTTCCTCAGGGACAAACACTCCAAATCCTCATACTACCTCTACTTGATTCGGATCAGAAGGGTGGACTTAACTTCCAAGGATGTGAGGGTCATTTATCCTTGTCCACCCTAAATCTCTATATGAAACACCATAAACAATTTCAACATCCTCCACTCAGAACTAGATTCTTGAACCGCCTGGTTTTGAGTCTTCCGTCTCAAGGAATCTGCAACACTATTCCCCTTTCCCAGCATGTACATCAGTTCAAAATCAAATGGATACATATATTCAAACCATATTCACAGTCCAATATTAAAATCACATTGGGATAAGATATACTTAATACTTTTATGAACATTATACACAGTAAACATATCTTCTAAAAAGTAATGTCACCAACACTTTAAGGTATAAACCATTACAGCCAATTCAAGATCTTGTGTAGGGTAATTTCATTTATGTGGCCTCAAATATCATGAATATTATTATATAACCTAATAATACTACATCAATACTGCCCCAATTCCAACACCATAATCATCATAAAACAAGTTACACTTCTTACATGGCTCGGGTAAGATCAAAATCGGTGTGGTTGTTAAATGCTTCTTTAACTCTTGGAAAGCATTATCACATTCCCCAGACCATTCAAACTTGATTACCTTATTTTTAAATTCCTAGATTAGTGTTTCCAAATGGGAAAGTCTTTGATGAACCTTTGGTAATATCCCTCCAATCCTAAAAAACATCATACATTAGAAAAATTCTTGGGTTACTCCCAAGATACAACTGCATGTACTTTATCTAGGTCCACTGATGCACCTTCCTCATAGATGATGTGACCCAATAAGTGAAAATTTTAAATCCATAAATGGAATTTAGATATCTTAGCATAAATCCTATGCTCTATTAGCATACTCAGGGTGATGTCATTATGTTTAGCATGATTATCTTGAGTCTTAGAGTACACCAAGATGTCATCAACAAATAAAACTATAAACTAATCTAGATAAGGGTGAAATATTTGATTCATCAGATCAATAAACACTTTCAGCACATTGGTTAACCGCAACATCATCACCACAAACTCATACAAACCATACCTACTTCTAAAGGTAGTTTTTGGTACATCATAAGGTATCACCCTCAACTGATGATACCCTAATCTCAAATCAATCTTGGAGAAAACTGGAACACCTCTCAGCTAGTCAAAAAAATCATCGATTCAAGGAAAAGGGTATCTATTATTAACCATAATCTAATTTATCTTCCTATAATAGACACATAACTACAACGATTCATTGTCCTTATTAGAAAAAAAGTATTGGATATCCCCAAGGTTATGTACTAGGATGAATAAACACTTTACTCTATAACTACTCTAACTAAGTTTTAATCTCCTGGAGTTCTGCCAATACCATTCTATATGGAAGAATAGAAACTGGTTTTGCTCCTGGAAGCAACTCAATCATGAACTCAAAATCTCTCTCAGGTGGCATCCTTGAGAATTCCTTGGGAAATAAATCATAAAACGGATCCACCATAGGAGGAAATACAATCTTCTCTAATTCCCCATAATTAATAATAAGAAGAGCCACTTGGGTTGTGAGTTCACCAAACTGCTAACAAAATAGCCCTCTATGGCCTGTCTGGAAATCCCATTCACCATGATGGACATAAGTGTCTCCCTCAAGAGATGTGAACATTACCCAACATTGATAAAAATCAATATGATCCTGGTACAACACTATCTAATCCATTCCCAAAATCATATCAAAAACTAACATATCAAGCACAAACAAGTCCCATATAAAAAGGTACCCACCAACCTTGAGAGTACACCCCTTACAATGTTGGATATTTTCTGCTCACACCCCTAATGGTGTATCAATCGATATGACCCCATGCAATTGTTACACTGCTAGACCCATCATAACCACAAATTGAATAGAAATAAAAGAATGTGAGGCACCTGTATCAAATAAATCACTAACATGCATGGAATATATAAGAATCGTACCTCGAACAGTTGATGGTCCAGCCTCGCCACCTTTGGGTGTATACTGAACTGTGTGAATCCGACCTGCCCCTCTACCTTGGGCTATGATCTGAGTTCCTATCAATGTACTACCCTGCTGGTACAGATGCTCTCTCCCTAGAGTATTACACCAACCACCTCAACCGGTATGACCTGTCGAGCTCTAAATCACTGCCTAATATGGGGTAACCGACCCATTTCCTACACTTGGTATCATCCTTAGTCCTCTATTTGTGCCCATCTATCAAGGGTTTCTACAGAACCTCTGCACATGTCCTATTATACTGCATGCTCATCACTCAACCGGTAGTTTGGGGTACTGACCACACATGTATCCCGACCTACTTCACTGATAGAAAAACACCTGGTCAACACCTTGGGAAAATGATCCTCTTTTTTGACTACTCTATACACCTCCTCCCTAGTGAATATTTATGAAATGATGCTTCCTAACTTCAGAAGTCACACCACTGGTCTGTCTAACTAGAACCAAAAATCCACTACCTGAAGCCTCCTTTAAGTTTCCTTTTGAAATAAGGACGTGATCCATCACTTTTTAAAACCTCTTTAAACAAAATATATCCACCTAGGACTTGATCTCATGTCTAATTCCATCCTAGAATCATCTTTTTATAGTGGCCTCATCCCCTTCCAATGATAGGACAAAGCATCAAAAGTCTATGAAGCGAACAATATAATCCATCGGTGACATAGTCCCCTGGGTCAACCTCATAAACTTCACAACCCTCTCCTATCTCAAGGTATTTGGATAAAAGTGCTCCAAAAATTTATCCTGAAATTATTTCCATAGCATATCATCATCCTACTATATTTGAACCATAATATCCCACCAGTGTTTCTCCAATCCCCGAAACATATAAGCTTACAACTTGAATCTATTCTCAGGAGGAGTCTCTAAGTGATCCAAAATTGTCTAGATAGACTCTATTCAGAACTCTACTACCTAAGGTCCACCCTCTCTAGAAAACATTAAAGGTTTATGCAACTAAAACTCTCTATTCATATCAAACATACCCGACACTACCCAACTTAGGTCTTGTTTCATCATCTAAATAAAAAGTGAAAAGTTCTTATAGAACTGATCCTCTCCTCTGTTACCCTGAACCATTGGTATTTCTTTCCCTACCTATAGAGGACCATTCCCGGTGATATCCTCTTGTCTCCTAACCGGCACTCTTCATAGTAGTGTCATTTTTCTACAATGCCAAACACACATCTCAAAACACTTAATATAAAGCATCCATAGTTTTCAAAAAATAAGTATCTCTACTAGCCATAAAAAACTCATCCTACATAAACTATTCCAACAAATGTAACTACGTCCCTATCACTACCCCTATCCATCCCTATTGCGGTTCATGGTCAATGTGGGGTAGACTAACTAACACACCTATAAGTCTTTTCATTTACCACCCATTTTACCATTTTCACTCTCACAACATAAATCTCCCTCTTTTAGGAACCACTATATCTTTCCATATTATCATAATAAGATTTAAAACCATTTATGAATCTTCATTAAGGAATATTTATTTAACCATTCATTCACATTTCCTTCCATTAACCCATTCTCATCATTTTTTTAGACATCATTTCCCTAAAAATTTTCAAATAAAATGAAATTTATTTTATCCCTCATGTCTCTGGCATCTTCCCTGTGTGTGCCTACCATGATGCATGTCACATATTCCCTAAGTGAATAAAATTATGTATGAATACACAACCTCATTCCATTCCAAAAATGAGAAAATTATCATAAAATAGTCACATCACACAAAAAGTGCATCACCCAATGGTGAAATATAATTCAACCATAACAACACACACCAAGAACAAAAAACCCACCTTGGGCACTTATTTTTTCCCCCATACATGGGTTAGCTACTCCCAAGATTTCCAAGACCCGACACCTCCTAATCTTCTGTATACCATCCTTAAATAAAAAAACCACTAAAAACAGCCACTTTGATACCACTTTGTAACATCCCAAACCTAGAATCAACTAAATAGGTGCCCCAATCCGAGTCACCACATGACCTCAAGTGCACCTCCCCATATGCCAGAGGTTGCCAACTAGAAGTGAGGGTATAATGAACCATGTGGAAAAACTATACTCTCTTTACTAGAGTAATCCATAGTAGATAACATATGAAATAAAGGAAATAATAAGAAATAAACTAGAAACAAGCATTATCAACCATTTCCCAAACCGAGAACAATACACAACCAAACGATAAACATGCCATATCATTATAACGGTGCTAAAAGTAAAGAAAACCCAAAACATATACAATAAATTAATCCCCAAAATGAGTCCTGACTCTAAGTCTAGATCCTCATCTAAGAACATCCTGATCCCAACTTAACTCCTGATCATAGGGAATTTTTCATTGTCCTAAACTACAACCTTGAAATCTAGTCGGGTACCCAATGGTGGCCCAAGCAGAGTGTGAGTAAAAATCAATAGGCCACCACCAATAGTGTCTACAAAATTTCCAGTTTAAATAGATATTTTATACAATTACTAAATAAATGACAAGATAAACATAAGATAAGTTAGGTGTCATTAGTTAACAATATTTACTTTAACCATTTACATCATTATTTCCATTTCCATCACTTAATCCATGTTCATAACTTAATCCATTAGGTTTGGCATTAAAATCATTTTCACTACAACCTAAACTAGTCAATTACTATGAATAATGGAATTAGTAAATTTCACTGTCTCACTAGGGATAAACATTTTATAAAAAAATACCCCACACTTACCTTAGAGCCTCGATCCAAGTAGTCTCATCAAATGAAATTGTTAGGGGCATAGATCCTCCTTTCCCTTCCCTAACTCATGCATTATAGGGGTAGGGTTTAGAGCATCAGTCTAACCCAACCTGTGGGCATAGATCCTCAAGTATAATACCCCACAACTTCCAAGACATGTGCATGTGTTTCTTTATCCATTTACCACACATACCATATCACAAAACATTCACAAATAAAAATGCATAACATTCACATCTCATAATTATTCAACATGTGAATTAACATTAATCCTTGACTCATTAGTACACTTACCAATTACACTACATAACCCATTTCCCTTTCTTAGGCCTTAACCCATTATCATAATTAACAATTCCCATACCTTGGCTCTTTTAATGAATTCATAAATTCTCATACAGTTACCCATTTAACACATTCATAAATTCACAAGAATTTTCCCATTTAACATGCACTAACCCACTTATGAAATTCAAGTACAATTCATAAGTCATTTAGCACAATCACTTTATTTCATCCAACCCATTACATATCAATCCAAACAATCTATTATGATGTTATACAAGTTTAGACACAACTATATATATTCCCTTTTAAACTCAACTAATATATCAACATGTTCATCATGGGATCTACTTTATCCCAAGTCAACTTTATACCAAACATTATAATTTTCCATGTTCATAAATATAGACACACCCCCATGGGTGCCCCTGAACCATTATAATCAATCTCAATGCATCCCATAGGCATAATGATAGGTTTAATTCTTCATTTAACCAACCATTTTACCAAATCCATTTAAAGGTGTCAATTTCACAATAATAGAGAACCATTAACACAACCACACATGCTCAAATCAAATTCAAGACTATGGGGTATAACTTGTAGAACACCTACCTCGATTCTGAAGATAAATGCATGCTTAACCTCATCCTTAAATATAGATTCAAGCACCCTTTGAATCCCCAATCTAATATCCACTGGAAAAAGAGGGTTTTGGGGCTTCATAAGAAGAATAACAAAACCACAAGCCCTAATCTAGAAAAGATAAGCAAGAGGAGAGTTTGTCTTACCCGGATATTTGATCCACACCCAAAGGTACTTCAAATGGCTAGGAATCAAAGGAGATTAATCATTGGGAATTATTGGTCGAAATGGTTCATCACTAGGGGTGATAGAGGATAAATTAGGGAAGAAATTATGTGAGAAACCTTAAAATACCTAGGGAAAAAATAGTAAAATTCCACATTTAATGGGGTGATTAGTTTGGAAACATGGTTTTCCAAACCATGCACCAACTATGTTCCAACCTCTATCCAAGAGGGATCCAAATCACATGGTTACCTAGGGAGCCCGCATGGTTTGACAAACCGTGCGTCAACCATGTGAAAGGGCTCTATCCAAATTTATATGGTTTGGCCTTCCCCCTTACACAGCTTACTTAATCATGCACCCCTCATATTGGATAGCATGGTTTTGGAATGTGTTTATCACTAACCATGCAACAATCGTGCAACATGCACAGGATGGACCAATTTCCTTTCTTTCATATCCCGGACCCCCAAGACACCCCCAATCCTCCCCATACACCCAGTAAGCATTTCATTAACCACAATTAAGGTATTTAAACCAAAATTTAAATGATAACATACCTTACCAAAGTTATGAATCTTAAAATGTGATAAATTTTAAAATAAATATTCCTTTCACACTTTTGGTAAAAATTCCAAAAGTACCTCATTCAAAAAATGAAAAGAAGGTTCCTCTTAAAACTTTGAGAAGAAAGTAAAATATGGTTTAAAATGAATTTAAATAATAATTTTATCATTAAAAGGATCATTGTTAAATACATTATAAAGAACATGTACATGGAATTAAAATTTCTTTAACCAAAGATAAAATAAAGTCAGCTTTTCTTAAAACCATTTTCTCAAAAAAAAATTAAAGACCAAGTAAAGGATAATGAAAGTGAAAAAATACTCATAAATAAGAATAGTATAATAAAATATATGGTTTTTAAATTATAAATATCGTATAATTTCTATCAATGTAAATTAAACATAGACAATCCTAAAAATAAATGAGATTGTAACATAAACCCTTACCTCAAGTCTTATTTAGATTCATACGCATTCAAACCTATTGTATAATAAATATAGATTTATTACACATCTATTAAAAAATAATATTAATATATAAATTAATAGTTATTATTATATTATAATTTTCAATTATCCTTTTATTAATAATTCTTCATTAAAATGAACATTCGGGTTAAAGTGGTTCATTTTCCATGCATGTTTCGATTTGATGGTTCTAGTCCTTCCACCTTGTTCATGGTTTAATTATCTATAGAATATTAAAAATTTCATCATTATAATATTCATTAATTATATATACTTTTATAACCACTCATATAAATTGGTGATTAAAAATGAATTACATCACTTTGTGGAGACTGTAGTCTATACGCACGCACGAATGATGTTTCCACTTTTTGATGGATGGAAAGAAAGAAAGGTAAATAGTAATTAAAATATAAAAAAATCATAATTATATCATTAATATAATATATATATATATATATATATATTTAAATATGTGTTTATGATCATCCATGTAAAGAGTAAATGAAAAATTAATCACATCGCTTCATGGAGGTGGTAGTCCACATATACTCATGAGCAACATTATCATTTTTCAACAGATGGGGAGGAGATAGAAAATATATATATAATTAACACAACAATATCCCTTTATAGTAAATAAAATTATTACATAATTTCAAATTGGTTATAGAATATTTGGATGAGGTTTAAGAAGAAATAGACATGAAAATATTGGTAAACGCATATACCTCTTCTTTGGGTCTCCACCTTTGAAAAGCACCTTAAGTTTTATTGGATGGATATTTTGGGAAGAACAGAACATCAAGGTATTGTATAGGTATATTGGGATATTATTTGGGTTAATATTTTCCAATATAAAAGTCTCAAGTGGTGTGGAGGAAAGCGAAGATGTGATGCCCTTCAATAAGTGAGGGGGTGGCACACTTGTAATTATTAAAAATATAAAAATATAATAAAGTCGTTCTCATGGTAAAGTAGATCCAAATTGGATCAATTTTAAAGTTAGGATGATATAGGATCTAAATTAATCCAAAAAATAGTATTTAAATAATTTTTTATGTTATTTTAACTCTTATCTCTTTATTTTAACCCCTCATTAACAATTTTAACATTTATTATAGTAATAAATTTTTACCACGTTTACTATTCATAATGACCAAAAATAATAGTGGATTAATTAAAAAAAATTATTCCAAGTATTGAAACCATTTTATCAAATTTAATTCCTATAATTGGTGGAAATTCATTTTAAAATAAGTGTGCAAAACGTAACTAAAACTGCTTTTAGAAAAAAATCATTTTTAAGAATGAAACTGAATTTATCATCATTTATTGTCTTGTAATAACTGGTAAATGAATTTTAAAATATATTTTTTAATATATTATCTTTAAATTTCATTAAATATATTCATAAATAGTGATTTATTTAATTTATTAAGATAAAAACACATTGCATTCATAAAAAAAAATTTAATAAAAACATCTCTTTTTTACATTAAAATTCTCTTATTTTAATTTATAACTAATTAATAACCATTTAATTGGTTTTATACATGTGTAAAAATAATTTTTCATAATTTATTCGGTCTTATTAATACCTATAAATCCAAGAAATAGGTGATAACTGACACATTTAATAAAAATATTTCAATAGTATGTAACGGTTCGTTTAAAGACAATGATGCATGTATCAAATACATAAAATTTATTTAAAGAGAAATATTTCATAAAATATCAGGGTTTTACACATTAGTCTCTCAAACCTTTTCATCATATGAGGATATAGTGATAAGTTTCATCAAGACTAAGAAGGAGATCTCAAAGTCGTTTATTATCTAAGGAAATCATGTGAAGAAGAGGATAGTTGAGTGTAATGTAGAAAGAACCTTAGATAAGAATAAGAAAGGAAGGGTATAATTTATGATATATAATAATTAATGATGGATTATCCCTAGGTATTTCTTGAAGGTCTTGGGAGTTTGTTTCAAGTGTAGAGACAAAGGCTACCAAGCTCATGAGTGTGAGGGAAATAGGGATGCAACTAATGTTTAATTATTTAATTGTGAGAATTTGTGACATTATTCTGATCAATTCCTCATGATTTAATGGGATATACCTCAAAAGAGTTATAGGGATAAATTATAGGGTTATTAAATTACAATTGTGGAATTTGAAGTCCTAAATAATGTTATAGATATTAATTTGATCATAAACTCAATGTTAACTAATACATTATTTGATTCTAGATCTAAGCACTCTTTTATATCTTGATGGTTTTCCAACACCATTTAGTCATACCGTAATTCATTAGTCAAGAAGTTCTTATATAAAATATTTTGGAAATGTTATTGAAAAATATATATATTTGGTTATTTCTCTTAGAATTCATGGAAGTTATCTAGATGAAAACTAGTTTGTTATACTAATGGTTGACTTTGATGAATTATCCCTCAAAGTGTAATGGAATAATTTTCCTCTAAAAAAATATATTTCAATTTTTGGGGATGATATAGAATCTATTTTTTAGAATTTATAACATAAAGAAACCTAGGATGAACCGAAATTAACATAATAAGACAAAAAATGTCATAGGTTATGACATATTAGGATTCATTTTTCATATTTATAAGATTGGTTAATCTGCTTTTATTATTTATTATCATTACTTGCACTAACCAATTCACATTTATTAAATTATTGGAAATAGAATCATTAAAATGAAATGGTAAAAGGTAAATCTCTAGAAACTCATGGATCTTACTCATGAAGCATACTAAAAAATGAAAGAGACTAATGAAAAACTAAATATAATCATATTTTAAGGGAAGTGATGTGTTCCTAGGTTTGACCTTATAAGAAAAGGCTTTTTTCTCAATAAAAACATATATATAGTCATGCCTATTTTAATGATAACCTCGCCTATTTTTCATTGTTTATAGTAAATTAAAACTATGAGGTTACAATTTATTTAAGGGGGGAGAATCCCATAATTTCAATGCATATTTTTATAAAATTGTTAACTTAAATTATATATATAAATTTTAAATGTATTTATTTTTTTATAATGATATGGGCCTAAAATTTATACATATTTAACACTTAATTATTTCCCATTGTTAAATACATGTGTGTCTACAAAATATTAATTCATTAATAATGGAATACCATAAATAAATAAGATAGAACACATAAGGAGACAATAATTATTTTATTTCTTCAGTATAATCATCATATAAAAACAATAAATACACTCCATAAAACTAAAAATAGTACAGTGGGAAAATATAAATAAATAAATAACAAAAGTTGAATTTGAAGATTCATAGGGTTTTGATCTGCTAGAAATATCACAGTCACAAACGGCAATGTAAAAAGAAAATGAAACCATAGAAATATGATTGTCATTTTATAAATGAAGAATATAAAACCTTGATATAAAATTTATTGAATGATTAATAAAGGAAATAAGTATTTATAGGTGGTATAGTGACTATAAGACTATTGAAATAGTTACTAGTTATTGGAATAATAAATGGCCATTGAAATAGTGACATGGTCATTGGGAGTAGTAAATTTTTTAATAATTAATATTTACCATAAATTAATAATTAAATATAAATATTATAATAACATAAATCTAAAATATGCATAAACATTAATTTCTAATAAGTTATGTTCTAACTTATTTGGTAAAATATTAATTTTTATGCTGAAAATTTAATATTTGAATTACCAAATTTAGAAAATTACTTTCATTAAAATATATATTATATATTTTAAATATTTTTTTATAATATAAACAATAATTAATTACCAATCATATAATAAATAAATAATAATCAAATATTGAAATGTAATCACTCATAGCAAAACAAAACATATTTATTCTGGATAAAATTGTTTTTCTATGTATTATATGATTTTATTTAAAATTTAAATCTATAATATTTAGAATTTGGATTTTATAAAATTCAATTAATTTTTCAAATCATCCTGATCAAATTGGTATAGGGAAAATATTTTTTTTCTTAAAAAAATTATTTTTTAGTGAATAGTGAAAAATATTTTTTGCATATACCATAAGTTTTATGACATCAGCATGAAGTAAAAAATAACTCAAAAATTTATAAAATATTTTTCATGAATAAAATTTTATATATTGAGTGAAATAATTTATTTAAAAATAGTAAAATTGATTTTTAAACATATAAATCATAAGTAATATTTTATTCTAATAAATACCTATATTTGATTTTTTACCTTGAATAAAATATTTATAAGATTTCATTCAATTTTAGGTGTGTTTAAATGTTATTAAAATATTTATTTATTAATAAAAAAATAAGTTCAAAAAAATCATCATTATTCATGGTTTTGGGCCTAAATAATAAATTAATCAATATTTGATTCAAAGATACTCCTCCCCCTTGCCTATATAAACACCCCTTCTCCGCCCATTCCTCTTAACTTCCAAACCTTATTAATTTTAAATATATACCCAAATAACTCCCTAAACTCTATAATACATGTCCTTGATCCCTTTTTGTAATCAAAAGTTCCTCCTTTGAAGGCCCTAGACTCAATCCAAATGAGACAAATCAAGGAGCAAGTTGAAAGTTACCAAATCCATTTTTCCATCTCTTATTTGAGATTATTATATCTTAAACTCTTTTAAAATTCGTATTAATTGAATAAAATTATTATATTAACATGTTATTAACACCCCATTTATCCTTTATTGATGAGAGATTACTCATTCCCTCACATTAAACCCTTTTCATAAGTTCTTATTATGTTTAAGTATGGATTTCAAAACCCATGTCCTTTCATGTCAATTCTCCTATTACAACTTCCATAATACAAATATTATTTAAAATTACCTTCTAAATAGTAGTATAATTCTACTCTAATGTTTTTATAAAACTCAAATATTTATTATTTTTTCCTTTCTTTTAAAATATTTTTAAAAACATTATTCACCATTGTGGTTTTGTGCTACCTAAGTTAATGATGATGTTTTATTTTTTACTTATGCATTTTATGTATATTATTATAAATATATTTCAGGATTTAATATAAAATTAATAATTAAATAATATAATTTCTATGATTTTATCCTCCAATGGCCCGAAGGCCTTCATTTTTTATTGATTTTTGATAATCCACCTTTCAAGGGGTGAGGTGGAACCCTTACAAGGTCCATAGGCATAAGTATTACATGTCCCATAGGCCTTAGAGGAATTCAATACCCGTAGGCTTCAAACATTACATATAACCCAGACTAACTACTTGGAACTACTCCTCCCCAGCATCTTCATCATGAAACCAGCTCTCCACTTTCGCATGGATGTTCGGCTAAACTTTCACATGCATGCACAGGCTTGTCCCGATGGCATATGTCATACCCTATCATTCTTGCAATCCTTTTAGCTTCTACTATGGTGAAAGCTCATTGCTCATCCTCCTTTGAAGTTTATTCCTTGTAGGTTGTCTGGTTTGTATCTGCACTTAAGGTGGCCCGAAGGCCTTGAGGTGGACCGAACAACCTCAAAATAGTCAACACGAACAACATTAATCTAATAAATTAATAAAACATTATAATAAATTGGTTATAATAATTGAAATAAATAATAATTATTTTTTAAAAAAAGTAATTGATAAATGTAACTTGAATATTTAGAAGGCTATAGGAGCATCTGAAGCAAGTTAAGACTCGAGGTAAGGGTTTCTCTTCTAAATATCCCCACTTTTTATAAATTTTTTATCAATTTTCAATCTCTACTTATATAAAATTTATAAAAAGTTTTTGAATGTATAAATTACTATTTTTTTATTTTTGAGTTATTCTTTTCTTATTACCTATCATATCGATTTATATCACGTGAATTCTGTTTTTCATATAGGGTCTTTCCCACCCCTTTTTCATTTCTTATGATTATGTTCTATATGACTCTCTGTCTCTATATCTCTTGATTTTATTTTTTATTCTATGTCCATGTTCTTTATATTATGGATGTATTCTATAAATTTTTTATTATTTTTATGGTTTTTTATAATATTGACTTGACCATATACCCAGTACTCTATACAGTGTGAATAACCTATATTTGATAATCTAGATTAAAGGGTATTTACCTAGAAATGTATTCCATTTATTTATCTAGGGTAATATGGAAAATTATTATAATTGTTATCTAAATATGTAAAATTATTGATTACTTGGCCATTTTGATGTAAGAAGTTCCTTAGATAACGTTATTCGTTGTATTGTTTATGCATTCTTTTAACATGATGAATGCATTGGACATATTAATTGAAGGGTGGTTCCCATAATTATACACCCCCTTGATGCATTAATTGGTCTCATGAGTCAATATAGAATGGATATTGGATGTATTCTTACCCTTTTATGTATGATTTCTTAACACAAGCCCTCGACAGTATAGTTATGATATCCAACATTATGCATTCTATCATTATGAGATTTATTATTATTTTCCATGTAAATATTTTATATCCATTTTTATCTCATCTATGGATATTTTAAGTTCATGTTATTATTCATATGGAATCATTTAACTATTATTCCTATCATATTATTTATTTCATGTTATATCTACTTATATTCTACCCAAAACTAAGCTTCTGAGCTCACCCTTTTATATTTTTCCCCTATTTCCCCAGGAAACTACGAAGAAGGATACATATGATATAATGTTTAGAAACAAAGGAATCATAAATATTTATGTGTTTTTATGATGTACTTTAATTTCCAATGTAATGTAATGATCAAATATGTATTTAGTCTATTGAAAATACTAAACATTTTATTTCGGAAGTTTTCAATGTAATAAACAAAAAACGACTCCAAGCAGCTAGAATTAGGGTTATTGTAGAATTCCAATGAGAATTATCAAATCTATAAATATAAAATCAACTTTTTCTATGACGTAATGATTTTTCATAAGGAGTTTAAGGTGGGATTGAAAATCCTCCCATGCAACTCAAGGATAAAGTTGGTGTCTAGTAATCTTCATTCTTATTTGTCAAGTTCATATATTTTTACTCATGTTATTCTATATGGTATTGTGTAGATCATGAATAAATACAAAAAATCATACTTCATGGTTAATGCAATACATCTGAATCCCTTTTATGAATATTTCATAGAAAAAGTGGTGAAGTAAATTTCTCTCCTTTGGGAACTTATTAATTAGAACTCCAAGTTGTACCATTCAATGACACTTTATTGGTTTTCTAGTATTCTTAAAAAACATTATAATAATAATTTAATTTTTTAAAGCATAATAAAATAATTAAGTGTGGGGTAGGGTTACCCAGTAGGTAGTTTTTTCTCTTTTTATTTTTCATTTTTATCTATTTCTCTTTTAAAAAATAAATAAAATAAATGAAAAAGTTATTAATTTTCATATTTTTGGTGTGTTTTGTTTTCTTTATTTTATATTTTCATATTTATGATGTAAGAACACATTCCACATTTTTATTACCCCCATGGATATTATTGAAATTATGTGTTGAATTTCTTCTATCCAATATTTTTAAACAAGTTTTAATAGCATGTAAAATATGAGAAAGATTAAAAAATTTATATTCTATTTTATAAATAATAAATATATTTCAATGATATGATCAATTGTATCTTTATATAACCTTTTACATTTTTACACTAGTCAATTTGACATATTTTATGAGAAATTTTTTCATTTAGTATCTTTATAAAAAAACACATAAAATTAGGATATGTGATTTTTTTCCTCTTTAATTGAAGGTATATGTAAGTTATGTAATTTTTTCTAGCTTATAATAATGTTTTTCCTATGTTTGTTTATTATCTTTATTTAAAAATAGTATTAGATTTACCTATGCATGTATACCAATTATCTTATTGTTGTGTTCCCTTAGAAAAAAAGTAAAAAAAAAGAAAAAATAATATTATTATTTTTGTGTGTGTGTAAAGAGGGAAGTGAAGAAATGTGCAACATATAAGGATATCTAGTTCGAGAGTTTGAATTTTGACCTCTAAGAATTATTAAGTGAGTGGGTTTTGAAATTTTGATTATAATGGATAAGATAATGTTCAATGGAAAAGAATATAGTAAGATGAAAATCTTTACATGACCTACATATACCAAATATAGAGTGAAAAAGCTACCATTCAATTATTTTCACACACACATGTTTGGAATTAATGGCATAGTTGAAATATAAATTGTGTCATTGTGATTATTGTCATGAATCCCATTTAATTTTGTTTTGATACAATTTTTAATACAATTATATTCATGATTTTTTAGATCAACTTCTTAATGTGACTCTTTATTTTCTCATATGTCTATTATTAATTGATTTTCCCTTGTAAGTTAAAACATCATGGATTAAAAAAATCATAATGAAAATTTGTCAAAAAAATAAGATAAATAAATTATGATTTTTTCCAACAGTTATAAGGATTTAGGGTGGGGAATTTGATTAGTGACTTTTATTCTTAATTCATTACATCAATCTCATATCATTTATGATCCTTGAGTGAGTGATTTTGGATAATTGTGATCTTTTGTTCATTCATTATAAAATTGGAAATTTCTACTAAGCTTCCAAATTTGATAGTTGTTTAATATTTTCATCATAACCTTTACACTAATAAAAATTTGAAATTTCATTTTTTAGTATTCTCATGTCATTAGGTTTCAATTCATCTAGCTAGAGAAATTTTTGTATCTAAACATTTAGGGACCAAACAGATTTTGTAATGTGAAAATATTTTGGAGGTAGAATTGACCCAACCACTATGTTTAGGCCATAAATTATTATATGTACATCAAAACTAGATGATTCCAAAGGAATTGGAAATATATATTTAAGAAATAAATGGTCATAAAATTTCAAGTCAAGATTCAGAGATAAATTCAATCGCTCATGTGGATAAAAAATGGGGGTCATATTTAAGAGGACAGCTCACCTATGCCACCCAAACCTTGACTTTTATTGGATCTAACTTGAAAAATTTCTCAATAAAATAATCTCATTCCTCATTTTCGATTTTATAATATCTAATGGTAGTTTTTGGTTTATATTGAGATATTTATTCACCCATTTTCTTATTATTATCCCTTAAGTAATTCTAAACCCTATAATGATCAATCTCAGAAGTGTTCTTTGATGTAATCCAGAGCTACATGTTTTTAATTTTTTTAAGGTAATTGAATTTATAGGTTATATATATATATATATAATTTATACTGATGTGCTCACACAATAATCAAAGGAAAGATAATCCTCATGCTTTCATTCATAAACTGGGTCATGTGAGGATTTGAGCTCATTTTACTCTTATATCACCATTTATCTTTTCTAAGTTTCTTATGGATTAGATTGGTATATAAAATCCACAAGTAGGCACTCATGAAATTTCACGTATATGTAATGAGAAAATTATAAATATAAACACAAATCTAATCATCAAAATACATTGTTGATGATATTCCTTGATAAGTTCAAATCTAACATCGAACATGATTTTATTGATTTTGAGTGATCAACAATAATCAATATCAATTAATCAATCAAATAATTGGTGTTAACCTAGTATGAACTCATATAAAAAACTAGTTTTAGCAGGTATAAATAAAGGAATCAATGAGCTATCTCACGTTCCTTGAGAGCAGTGCCAATTGAGCATCAAGGGATACTTACCCGGGTTGATCGTAATTTCTCTAAATGTTATTTTTTTAGTAGCTTGTTTCTACAATTTGAATTAAAATTAACACCCACATCCTATTTTCATTATCATTTTATAAATTATAGAATTTTTAATCAATAATTTTTTATTTGTCTTTTTCTTCCTTGGTAAAATGACCTAGGTTACGCTATACTACAAACTAAGTAAAATTAATTCAATTTTTACATATTCAATGATGTGATAAAGTCCCACACTAAATCTAAAAGGGGATTTAGACCGTTCCAAAATAGTTTTAGTGGGTGAGATATATGTTTAAAGCCTTAAATTTACATGCTTTGTTAATTTATAAAGTGTTTATAAATTATAAAATAATGCTAAATATAAAAGTGCTTATATTATTTTATGAAATGTTCATGAATTATAATATAAAATATTAATTAAATGCCTTATTTTATAAATTTATTTAAACAAGTGTATGTGATCAAAGGTTTGATTAAAAATAAAATATATGATATTAAAGAAATGAAATGTGGGCTATATTATTAATATGAAATGTTCATATATAAAGGAATATAAATGGTTATATTTACTATAAAATCATCTATTTTAATATGGATAAGTTTATATTAATTCTATGTAAATGATAAAATATGCAGTATTTATATTTATGATATAAATATAAAATGTTTATATTTATGATATAAATATAAAATGTTTATATTTATATGTCATGGAATGTCTATAAAATCATGTCTAAATTATATAGTATTTATAATTTCTTTATTTATAAAATATTCATAAATTCATATCTCATGTCTATATATATGAAAGGTTCATTTATTTATTCATTCCCGTTTTGTCTAATATTCATGAACACAAAGTGTTTATATTATGAATGGGCATGTGATTTAATTTAAAATATTTAAACTGCTTCTTATGAATATCAAATCATTCATATAAGTTGCATGCTATGTATGACATAATATTTAGTTATGTGAAACCATAAGTATTATTTTTTTAGGTTATGAACTCATTAGTAAATTTTTGTTATGATTTTTACATATTATGTGTTAGTATTTTAGTGGAATTAAGGTCTATCTTGAGTATTGGTGTGTGAATAGTGTAACTTTGGGTCAGAATTCTCACTGGTCTGAGAGATTAGGCTTTATTTAGAAGAGTGTGGGTTGTCTATAAGTTTCACCATACTTGATCTTGTGGGGATTTTTATTTCATATGATACTAAACATTTACATGAAAGGGGTTCATGTACCTTATGCGTGAAATGAATTTGGATATGTATGTATATATAATTATATTTTATTGTTGGATAAGTAACACAAATAATTAGTTATATAAAGTGAT
The DNA here is from genome assembly GCA_963277665.1 of Viscum album. Taxonomy (NCBI): domain Eukaryota; kingdom Viridiplantae; phylum Streptophyta; class Magnoliopsida; order Santalales; family Viscaceae; genus Viscum; species Viscum album. The sequence continues at coordinate 1,134,213,105 of OY728126.1, forward strand.
CTACATTAATATGTTTGGAACATATTATGTTTTTTCAAGTAGGTCATGTTCATTATGGAAATTAAAAATTATTTATTAATATATATATATAGAAAAAATGGTTCAATCATCATGCCATATTTTCATGCTTTCCATAATTTTCCAATCATCTTCTATGCCCAACATGGGTCCATCATCATGCATGCATGATTTTTTTCATCTCATCTCCACATAGAGACCCCAATAGATGCACAACATCACCACATGCCCACCCATCCACACATCAGGGGAGCTGAATAACTATGCATGGGAGAAACACTAAAGTGAAACCATTGTATAGTGAAATATGTATCTTGGACCACAAATAGATATAATAAATTTTATAAAAGGTGAAATAATTTTAATGGAGGTACAATTAATAAAATTCCTAATTAAATGATTTTAAAACATTATACTCATCTGATAAAATATATTGTTATAGAAAAAATGACTTCATTATCAAACTTATCTTTGAGATAAATTTTGGAAAAATAGAATCTTGATAGAATAAATTTATTGGGATGTTACAAAAACTTAATAATAATTCTTATAATAAAAAAGTTTTATGTGTTAAAGAACCCCCTTCCTAAGCAACTGACTAGTGAATTTGTTCAATAAGAGGATTTAGATGATTTCTTAAAGCATGAGAAGGATTCAATTAACATTTTTACTATAATTATTGCATCCATGAAACCAAAGTTTCAAAATAAACATGATGACATGAACATGTTAAATATGATAGATAACCTAAATAGGCTCTATCAATAATAAGTAGGGAATGAGAGATATGAGGTTTCAAAGATATTGTTTAGATGAAAAATGATTGAATATTATTTGTTATTCACTCATTTTCACCATATGATTTAGTACATTAATGGATTAGAGATGCTATGGTATAATTTAAGGATGTATATGGATACAAACATCATTCTAAAATCATTATTGTAAAGTTTGTGATAATGTTTGTTGAATTGTAATATAAATGAGTTCAAAAAAATAACTCGATATCTTTAATATGTTGAGGATGACTAAATAGGATATGGAAGGTCCTAGATTTAGTTTTTTTATGATAGTACATAAGGATAAAAGTTTAATATGTAATAAAAAATTATTGGAGGGTCTAGTAGTCATCTTGGGTCATTGAAACCTAAAAGAGTTGTTGAGAAGGAAGGGTTATGTTTCCATTGTGGTAAGACTTTGAATTAGAGATGAAATTTCCAAGAATATTTTAAGAGGTTAAAGAAACTCTATGTATATTATATGTTAGGTATTATTATTATATAAATTAATTAATTTATTTTAAAGGATATGTGATTCCAACTGTACATTAAACAATTTTTGTGAATGTGTATAAAAGTTCAAAATTAAGAAATGATTGAGTAAGATTGAATTATAATTTAAAATTGGAAAAGGGTTGATGTTGTGGAGTAATGAAAATGATTACTTAAGGATGTATGGATTTAGAAATTGTAAGATTTTATATATTTTTTCATCTTATTTTCTCTTATGTGATAATAGGATTAGATTTGTAAACAATAGTTTTTATCAATAAATGAGATTATAGTTTTGTTACACATGATTTGTAACATGATCCATTCTAAAACATGATTTGAAAAGAAATGACAATAGTTTTTTATCCAATTTATTTATTAAAATGTGAGGGAAAGGGTTCCCACCACATGTAAATGACATATTTTATTAAATAATGATTTTCTTTTAAAGGATATAGCTCTAAACACATATAATTTCATGTGATATGTGGTTATTAGTATTTTATTTGTTAAATATTCTCACTAAATGAAATAGGTACTATTTTATTTACACAAAGTGTTTATGAGTCTTAGAATAATATTTTGGGAAAATATAATTTCTAAGAGACTAATGGGAGCTTAATTCAATTTAGATAAGTTTAAAGTGTAGTAAATAAATGATTATATGAGATTGATTCAAATTGAAATTCACTTTATATTATAAATGATTTTAGGATATATTGGTAAAAAAATATGATAATGTAAAGAGTTACATTTAATTTTGTTACCAAATGATTTGGAAAAAAAATTGATTTTTTGAAAAAAAATTAAATATGATGATAGTATAAATATAATAAAATCACTAAGTTTTTAAAATAAACATAATTTATTAACATTATAACACTATATTTTTTTTAAAAAGTTTGAATATAATATTCAAGCGTTGAACATAAGGATTACGAATTATAAATCTCACTACTATTCAAACTATTTTTCTTAATATATATTATCTCACTAAAGGAGTTTAGCGAGAAGATTTTATCGGATGGATACATAGTGATGTAGTGGGTGTTACATAGTGATGAAAAAGATGGTACATAAAGATTTAATATGTTTAACAATACCCAAAAATGTTATAAACATAAGTTATTTTGGCACTTTTTGTATTGGATACAATAAATATTGATGCTTATGTATGGTTTTTTATTATTCTTAATGGATTTTAGAATATAAAAAAATATCATGTTATACAAAATTCATCTCTGTATTATCATTCATTCATGTAGGATACATATTTCATGGAATGAAATGATGATTAACCCCTCAAAGCATTCCTTTGAGTTATCCCTAATCGATGGTAGTCATGGAGATTTAGGGGTTTTGACAACATGTGAAAATTATTGTGAGTTGGGGATCATATAATGATATTGAGTCTTGCTCATGATGCACAAAATGAGTTTTGTGTGTTGGTTGGTGTAACAGCCTAGAATTTTTAAATGATATTTGTTTCCTGAATGAATGTGTGTTATATATTATATAATATTATATACGTAAAAAATATAGTGGAACCAACAAGACCTTATCTCATTAATAAATATCCTTACATTAGTTAGTTATGAAACCAATTAAAATGTCAAACATTACAACCAGACAAAGAATATAAAATAGAATAACTAAAATGGAAAAATACGGATCACCCCAATATGTTAGAATCACCTCCTTCACAATAAATTCTATATAAATAAAACAAAATATTAGTAAACAAATAACATCTTAAGAAATGATAAATATAACCTTAGGGGTAATTGTAATGAATATTGAGTGAAATAATGAAGTGGTGTTTATAGGGTATAAAGGGAAATGTGGTCATTGGTATTTGACTGTTATATTATTGTTGGTTAATATAATCATTTTCAATTTTACCATTGGTAATAATTTTACCATTATAATTAGTGTTTATAAGTAGTAATTACAAAAGATAAGTGATGCGGAAAGAAGAAATGATGGTCTCAACCAGCAGAGTCATGTCGTTTGAAGCCCATTTTTCAGAACTTGGTAGGTAGGTAGCGTCACTTGGGTTTGACCTTGACCAAACCCAAGTCTAGATTCAACAAATAAAGCTTCAATTAAATCATCTATAGGAGAAGTTCAAGTTAATGGAGATTACCACTCGGTCAATGTTAGCTGAGCCACCCCATGAAACTACCAACATCGCACACCTTACCCTTAGAGCGTATGTGGGTGTAATAATGGGTTACATGTCTAGGACTTAGTTACTTAAATTTTAATTTCATTTTTATAAATAAAATTTGTATTCTATTGATTCCATTTTAATAGTAGTTTTTTTAATAAAATATATGTTTAATTGAGGCAGATTTGATAAATTGATTTTTGTACACAAAATAAACATAATTGTTTTTTTAGAAGATTTATATATTTTAAAGTTATTATAAATAATATTTGATTTAATAAAATAATATTTTAAAACACTATTATTTAAAAATAAATAATAAAATAATTTTATTATATTTTAGGAAATTTTTATTAGTGTTAAAATTTTGATTGTGCCTTAAAAACTGTTATTTTTCAATAAACAATGATTTTTTAAATTTAAAAGTTAAAATTATCATATTTAGAGAATTATTTTGATAAAATAAACATTATATTTTAATTCATTGCATCTAAATTAGGTTGGGGTGAATTTATAATAATTTTCTAAAATACTTAATTTTCCATGAATGGTAAAAATACAGTTTTGGGTTTTCGATATGTTTTATGACTTCATATTTATGTCATAATGATTTAATAATTAATTAATCTCAATCCATGACATAAATTATTTTATTTTATTAATATTATTTATTTTAATGGATTTTAATCAATTTCCAAAAACTATAAGTGACTTTCCAAAGTCTAAAATGGAAAAATTCGATTTTTAAAAACATTTCTTTGTAGAATCTTTACTTTTCCATGCTAAAAGAAGTATTAAAAATGGTTTTTGGTTATGATAGATTAAAATATCATAAAATATGACTCAAATTTCCAAAACCATAAGTAAAAACCATGGTTAAGCTAATGGTTTTTTATTTTCCACAACCTAGATTTCCAAGATCTATATTTGCAAATTATTAGAAAAATTCCTCCACTTTTTCTATAAATGCCCACCCATTTCACCAATCCTCTTCATTCACAATCCATCATCAATGAATTTCTGGTGATTTTTTCTCCCAAGGAGTCCACCAAGGTTTTCTCATTCCCCCATGGTTCCATCCTCAAGTTTTAGGAGCAATTCTTCAAGGTAAGGGAAATTTTCACCTCTCTTTTCCATTCAAGTGTCTTTTTTGTAGTACATCTTCTAATTGCCAAGAAAATTGATTTTTTCCCACTTTCTATTATCCCATTATTGTAAAAATTCTCTTTTATCAATGGGATTCCCTTTTCCCCTCTCATTTTTACCTATTCTAAAAAATATATTTGATATTTGTCATGCTGCTAAATTTACTTCTCAAATTTCTCTCTTTTACATGAGAAATTCTCTTTTCCTTTTTATTTTAATACCCAAACCTCTTTTCTCTTAAATGGGTTTTCAAATAGATATAAACATGACTAATTTATTTGGGGATTTACATACATGAAACCCGCATTTCCTTTCTGTGGGTTAGAAATGATGTAATGGTCAATTCTTTAAGCACTTTTTACGCAATGATTTTGATATGATACTCATTCTTTATTTTCCATGGGTTAAAAATGAAATGATCATAATCAATGTGGATCACATGAAATTGATACATATGAAGGGTGTAACACCCTAACCCCAGTTACCCAGAATCGGTGCATTATTACATAACATTGGCATGATACAAGGAATCATGTCCCAAAAGACCTATCAGTTTATTAGCCTTGAAGTACTAGATACATACATAAGTTTTACATTACATCATGAAATAAAAAAACATTGTGTCCCCTTTGAACACTCTTATATCCATTAGCCTATTTTTGTATGTTAATCGTAATATACTTCTTTGCATCCTGAGAAAAATAAAACATAATAAATGGGTGAGCTCAAATTCTCAGTAAGGATAACAATATAGCAGAAACTGTCATAAATAAGAACATACATTTAAGGAAATGTATAAGACTAGAACACAAGCCTTTTAAACTTAAACATCAGTATAATATGGCAAAGATAAATCAAATAATTTCATTTACTTATTCACATGGATATTCTACTAGTCGAATAATCACATGTAATATCAATAGCCAATTTCATAATGATGGAATGCATAATTCCAGACTTTATAACCACATATTCAAGGCCTTGTGTCAAGACTACAAATAATATTTTGTCAAGGCCTTATGTCAAGACACTAGTTTGTCTCATGAGACCTACCGATGCATCGAGGAGCTATAGTGGGCTCCACCAGTCACTTACTAAGTCCAATGCATTCCTCATATGAAAGGATGAAAAATAATCTAAACATTCGTATTAAAACTAGCATACGAAATGTCAATATTTTAACCACAAACCATGAATGGCATAAAAATAGCACATCCACAGTCAAACATAACTCATTAAATATAATATAGAAGATTTTATTATAATAAATTAACCTCAATAGAGAATAATGAAGGATATTGACATAGATGAAATTAATTATCAAAATTATTTGAGAGAAATATCCCCCTTTTTCTTGAAAACATTTAAAAGTCTCACTATTTATCAAGAAGCTATTTAAAATAGATTTTTGAATCAAAGTGTCTCATACCACTTTGAAACTTTTAAAAGAATTTTAATTTTAAAACATTAATGTCCATATAAATAAATCATTAAAACCATTTTTAAAACATGGACATTAATGAGAAAGATTTAGAAGAATAAATTTTTAAAACATTTAAAATGATATTTTAGCTAGAGTTCCTAACCAAATGAGAGATGCTTGAATACAAATAATTGAGGTAATAAAAACTTTATAATATCATGAGAATAAAGGGATTCATGATATACTTTTTCAAAGTACAGTATATACACTAAATAAAAGTGAATTGGCGCATAACAACAAAGAAGCCTCAATGGAATGTAAGTTGAGATGAATTCCCTTATAAAGACTGTATCCTTAGGTTAAGAATAAATCAATGACATAATTATGTGTGAAAAATATAAATACACTCAATATGATTGGATATTCAGTGTAAATAAATCATAGTACATTCACACATATTCTTGTAAAAATAACACCAATGACTTCGATATTTAACTCAATGAATAGAAATTGAGTTAAAATTACTCTTATCAAGTTCATATCGATGACTTGAGAATTTATCAATGGAGTGATTATGTGTATCAAAATTATATCCACACAAATGGGAGTATAAATTACTACATAAGTAAATAAATAGTGATTTCACACATAATCTTGGAGTAAAATAATCAATGAAGTTTGCGTAAAACTGAATGAGTGGAAATCGAAATTAGAAATTCCCTTACCGATTTGGTAACTTACGAAACATAAACCCCATAAAAGAAGGATCATAAAATGAAGATGAAAATTCCCATAAATTAAATTATATTACACAAAGAATACAATCATGGGCAGTACATACACCACACAAAAGGAAATAGTGGCAATATAGCATGAATCTCACGCGAATAAAAAGTGAGATGAAAACCCCTTACCACGTTGTAATCAATCGAGTCGTAAGACCAAAAGTTAATAACCACCAAAATAATCACAGAATGCCATGAATATAAATTGAATCATGATAATATATATAAAATGGCAGTACACAATACACCACATGCAATAAATATGTGTTGAACAATGGAAATCTCACGAAATTAAAAGTGAGATAAGAAACCCCTTACCTTGTACTTTTCCTTGGTTGAGGGTACGTTAACCTCCTGTATAATAGTTAAATCATTGTTATTAAATTATACAAGAACTATATACATAAATATGATATCATATATGATCCTTTAATATTGCTTTGTTAATAATATTTTAGTAGTATCATCATTTCAGGTGTTAACTGGTCTGTTTTCCTTTATATGCTCGATTATGTAAGTCATATTTTTTATGGATAGGATGTATTTTATTCATATCTAGAATGATATTAAGTTCTTAAACATTATTTTTAATCATAAAATAAAAATTATTCTTGAATTATTACGATGGGGAATGAATCTCATCGCGTTCGTGGAGACGGTAATCTGTACGTACGCACGAACGACAATATCATTATATTGATGTTGAAATCGTATGTAATTGGATGTTATATCATATATACAGAATAATTAACATGTTATATTTATTATTTACATCATTTATACCCATCCAAATAATGAAATGTTTGAATAAAAAACTACACCACGATGTGGAGACGGTAAGTCGTACGTACGCACGTATGGTGACTTTGTCATTCATATGATGGATAGAATAATAAATATTGTTGTACCATTTTTATAATAAAATCACAATATATAGAAGATACTGGAGTTATTATTTTATAATGGAAACAACAAATAAATAGTAAGTGGAAGAAGAAAAGAACTTGAAAGTGGTGATGAAATATTTACCTCTTCTTCAGGTTCTTCCTTTTGATTTGATCAAAAGGGCTCCTTAGGTTGGCTTTATGACCAAAGGAAGGCCTCTAGGATGAAGAGAAAAATTTGGGGGGTATTTGGGCAGGGGTTGGCCGAGCCAAATGGCTTTGGAGGTGTGAAATTAAGAGAAGGGGGAGTACCCTTTTATAAGAGAGGTGAGAGCCACTTTAGGAAATGCTTGAAATAATATTTTATAATAAAATCATTTTCGGTTTCTAACGGCTCCAAAATGATTTATTTCAAGGATAAGGTGGGGATGTGTCGAAAACCTATCAACCAATAAGTTTTATATAGGTTTAGGTCACCATATTAACCTTATCTTTTAGATTTAGCTCTTAGTTAAATAGTTTGACATTTACCATGTCTCTTTCTATTTTTATATTATATGGTTAATAAACTTACTATAACAAGACAAGCGAACCCCAAGTGGTTCATTATTAATATATATAACCTTTTCTAAGTCCTTTGGACAAACCTTAGATTTTTAAGAATATTATATCAATTAATAATATAGTATTTGTTTTAAAAACTCAATTATGTCAATTTTAACACTATTTAGTATTTGGTTTTTGTGAAAATCATAACAGCGTGATTACTTCAAACAAAAATTATTTAATCAACCCTAACATGTCATATTAACCTATAAAATTAGTGGAATTCATCAAAAGTCTCAAATTACATTTATTTGGATATTTATAATATCAATTATTTTAATCTTTCATTAATAAGGTAATTACTGCATCATCATTGTGTCATAAATAAATTTAATTATTTAATGTCTAAAAATTATAAATAAAATACCATTATGCAGGAAATATTTTTAGATTTCTAATGAATATTTATAGTCGAATTTATCTTATGTATAACCCTATATTAAAAATGGTTTAGTTATTAAACTTTGAATTTAACACTTTTAACTCTTCTTTAAATAAAATAATAATAAATGTCCTAATCTAATCCAAGTGAACCAAAAGGATCATATTTTATTCCTAAGGTTGTTTTTGGTCGAATTACACTTATCCAATAGAATTATTACATGTGTTAGGGTAATTATAATATCATTTTTACCCTTAATTACCCTATTTACTTTTAACCGTGGTAAATAAAAGTTAAAAGTTACAATTCACCAAAAATTATTTTCATCTTATTGAACCACATTTTATTTACTGATGTCAACTGTGTCTCTCGAATTTTTGAAATTCAACTCACAGAAGCGGTAAAATTAAGTTTTATGCAAATTTGTAAATGCTCCTAGAAGGTGGGTAAAAGACGGTAAAAAGTTCAATAAAATTTTATACATCTAATTTTATTATAAAATGACTCCAATGAATTAAATTGAACTTATATAGATATTATATATATATTGAATTAAAATAAATTTAAATAAAATAAATAATTATTTAAATAAAAAGTCGGTTTTAAACTATAACGCAGTGTTTTTCACTATTCATCAAAAATTGAATGTTTTCAGAAAAATACAAAAAAATTACCCTAAAATAATTTTGATATTACAAATTCAAAAATGAATTCTATTTTACCAAATTCAAAACATAGAAGTTTCATTAATTAATTTAAAATTAATTCTCGTTGTCAAAACTGAAAAGCGGGTTTTTAAAAAGTAAAAACTATCAAAAGATTGACATGTGTTTATGTCAAATTTAAATGTGAAATTATTTATAATGACCTAAATTGTATTAAATGATAAAAATATAATCTAATTATACTTCCAAACCATTCAAATGTATAATTTAACACTATAAATTATTTTGATTAAAAAAGTTGTTTTCAATTAAAATTTAGTATTTTTCAGTATTCATCAAAATATGAAAGTTATCAGAAAAGTACCAAAAATTTATCCAAAATAAATTTTTATGTCCCGATTCTAAAGAAGAATTTAATTTCATTAAATTGAATACATAAAAGTGTCAAATATTGGTTTTAAAAAGGGTTTGCCATTAAAAGTTGGTAAAATTTCATTTTTTGAAAAATACTTCTTTTATCTGAAAAAATGAATTTGTTCTTATATTATGCCTAAGAAACAAATAATATGGATTCTAAAATTATATGGAGTATATAAAATTAAAAATTCAATTAATATTATTCATAACTGCTTTGTGAACAGCTGGTTTGGTAAGTCGTGGTGCGCTCAAACTTGATGTTGAGTATAGCGCAAGCTATTAAATTACATTAAAGAAAATAAATTACTATGAAATCTTGGGGTGTTACAAAGGGTGTGTCCCAATAACATTCCAATATATTGAGTAAAGAATTTAATCTCTAGAGTTGACATGTTTTACGATACTTTGGTGAACAACCTTGGAAATTTTCATTTATGACATCTTGATGATGTGCTTACGAATGTCTCATTTAAATGTTTTAGCCACATTTCCATATTATGATTCATGTTATTATTATGATATGCCTCTTTTTGAGGCATTATGTTATACCTCATGTTCTTATTGATATGTCTCATGATCACATAGTCTTTGTCTCCCTTGTTTATTCCCTTACTGGGCTTCATGCTCACCCCTTTCCTTTGATGTATATCCCTAGGATATGAGATGCAACAAAAGTAACCTAGAGTGAACCCATAAAGATTTCTTTCAAGTGTATTAGAATAATTTTTTTATGTTTTCATGTATTATGTACCTATTTTCTAAGAAACGAAATTTTAAAAGATCCTCAGTTTTGTCCTATGTAATGAAAAGTTATGTAATAAAAAGGTGAGATGTCATAGATGGACCACTATGTATACTACATGTAAAGTTATACATTATGTCATTAGTATACGAGGGTGCATATTTCATATTAATCCCTGTTAGTTTCATATTAATCCATGTTACTCGAGGTTAATAAGTAATCTCACATGTGAACCTTTATACGTTGGTACTTTACTTATGTCTACCTTGAGATTAGAAGGTGGTTGTGTCATGACCCGACCTCCCCAAGCCATGAACTTAGTCATATGACCCCACGGGTCTCCTATAATATCACGGTTGTCTTCCCAGCACCCCATAGGTCATTACCCATTGGGGTCACTTATCAAACTAATGATTGTACCCACAAACCAACATATGTTCTTTTAGTGTGTTTTTCCCTCACTCGCACACACCCTGGGAAACTTCCCAGGAGGTCACTCATCCTGGCACTACTCCAAGAAAACCATTCTTAATTGTGGATTTATAATTAGGTAGGCTCCCGAAAAAACAAAAGGTACACCTTGTTGATGTGGTTAGTAACATTTATTCTTTTAAGCCTCACTTTTCCATAGGTGTTACACTCTACCCCCCCCCCCCCAAGCACAACACCCTCATTGTGGATCCCACACCTCAAACCCAAGTAATGCTTCTACACTTCAGGCTGGGTATTAGCTCTGATACCATTTGTCACAACCCGACCTCCCCGGGCCATGAACCTAATCATCTAACCCCACAAGTATCTTGTAATACACTGGTCGCCTTCTCAGCACACCATAGGCCACCCATCCTAATACTACTCCAGGCAAAACATGCTTAACTGTGGAGTTCTAATCAGGTAGGCTTCCGAAAAACAAAAGGTGCACCTTGTTGACTTGGTTCGTAACGTTTAGTCTTTTAAGCCTCACTTTTCCATGGGTGTTACACTCTACCCCCCCCCCCCCAGCACAATGCTTGCATTGTGGATCTCACACCTCAAACCCAAGTAGTGCCTCTACACTTTAGGATGGGTATCGGCTCTGATATCATTTGTCACAACTCGACCTCTCCAGGCTGTGAACCTAGTCATCTAACCCCAAGAGTATCTTGTAATATATGGGTTGCCTTCTCAACATACCATAGGCCATTACCCACCAGGGCCATTTATCAGACTAATGATTGTCCCCACAGGCCAACATATGTTCTTTCAGTGTGTTTTCCACACCCTGGAAAACTTTCTAGGAGGTCACTCATCTTGACACTACTTCAGGCCAAGCACGTTTAACTACAGAGTTCTAATTAGGTAAGCTCCCGAAAAGAAAAATGCACCTTGTTGGCATGGATAATAACATTTAATATTCTAATCCTTACTTTTCTAAGGGTATTATAGGTTGGATATGTTGTTGAACATATGGTGGTTTTATTAATCAAGATGGTCTTTTTATTCCTATGTGGAAAGTATGACATTTGGGCCCTCGATTGCAAAAGACTGAGGAATTGTATGGTCATACCTAGATACATGGCATATGATGTGGTTATCAATTTAAGTGAGTGAAATTTGATGTATTCATATACTTGGATGGATGACATGAGTTCTGGTCATCTATATTATTTTGTCTTTACTTGGAGAATCGAGAATGTATGAGAGATCATAAGAGATTGACATATTTCATGTCCTCTGATCACTCGATTGTTACGAAAATGCCAGAAGCAACAAACGACAATCGAAGTTTCAAAAGAAAGAGTAAAAGGGGAAAACATAAAAGAACAAGAAAGATCGCAAGACATAGATTCATTATTTCATGAGCAAAATTACAGGGTGAATCTCAGTGTATGAAACCCTAGCTCGAAATGAACTTATAAAGCAACCCAGTGCTACAGTTTCTGCATTGCTACAATGTCAATCAGCACAGTAAGCCCACTATGTTGCAGTAACCAATGGGTGGAAGTCCACAGAGCTATAATACAGTGTCGGTGTCTCCAGTGAGTCATACTATAGTAACCATGTGGAAGTTCGCGCTGCTAGAGTACTGTTGTCGGTGTCGTCGGTAAGCTCTGCTACAGTTATTCAACATTTCTACAGCTCTCCAAACTTTGGTTCGGGGGTCTTCAACCCTTGAACCCCAAGGTAGGGGCGCACTGCCCCCTGCAACTCCCAGCAACCTTGGCACAGAGGTCGAACCATGAAAGTTGCGGTCTAGTGTACAATATGGATCTTTAACGGTTGACCCGACTTCATCCAATAAATCGGACTACACAATTCCAACATCGATGTCTTTAACAAAGGGATTATATGATTATGCATAATGTGTGTGATACAACTGGTGGACACACATGTGAAGACACACGTTTGATGGAGATAATGCTAGATCTCTTCATAGGTTGCGTAAAATTGACGCTTTGCTAGAAGTCACTCCTTACAATTATGGATTAGATAATTCATAGATTGTTGTCAACATTACAAAGGATCGCAAAATCACATTTAGTGATTGTGTGAATGAGGATACGTTTTGTTACGAAGTGTTTGTACAAGACTTTGAGAGCATAATGATAGCTTCACCAAAATGAGGTTTGGAGATATTTGGTTATGGTACAAGTTGGCACGTATGATGTGGCATAAAGGTAAAATGCATTAAATTATTGTGTCTTTAATGCAAATGGGGGATTGGTAGAAATATAGACTAAAGTAAAACCACAATGTGATGAAGGTCATCATCACATTGTGGTTTGTGCTAAAGGAAATCATGTCGTGCTCAAAGCCTCCAAATTGTGGTTTGATTCTACGATGCATGCATGGTGGGCTGTGTTATCGGGCTGTGTTATCATAACACATGCATTTGATCAGCTTCCATGTGTCTATCATTGTTTTTTGTTAAACTTCATTTAGATTTAGTGTTAAGGAGTTTCAAATGTTAACATTGATTGTTTAAGTTGTAGCATTAGGAAATGTTTGTGAAACATTTAAGTTGTGATCGAACATTTATAAAACACTTGGGAATCCAACAAGGGTCCATAAAAAACTATATAGTTGTTCAAACCTTGTGAATGAGGCGTAAGTCTATGATGATGTGTTCACAGTGTGAAACTCTAGTTCTGTCCTTGTTTTAACTTCCTTTTAATACCAAGGTTTTAGCACCTTGTGGATTGTAGAAAAATGTTACCTGCACAACCTATGAACTATCATAAGAGGAAGGAGTTTATTGATTGTCCAGAGAATCTCCGTCAAACTTGTACAGGAAAAAGTGGTCATGTCAGATTCAAACAGTGAGTTATGTTTTTTATTTATATTTTAGTCAATTTAAACACATGACGGTATCAGCATCGCATTTGGACAGATGTTCTCCCCACTAAAACTCAATAATAACAATTTCTTGTTCATAAAACTTTAAAACATTCTAAATATGCAATTGATTAAGGACAAAATAATGTCAATAATAATTTGATTTTGTTGAAATTTGACATAATATAAAAAATATGATAAATTGGTTAAACTATGTACAAAATAGATTTTGCTACAAAAACCTGTTTTTAATTTTATTTTACGATATATTATAATCTATGCAGAAATATAAAAAGCAGAATAAAATAGCGTTGCCCCCCCAGGTTCGCACAACCAAAAACCAGAGGGCGCCACCAACAAAAACAGAAGAGACCACCGTCCAGGTGTCAACAAACCTCCGTCTCGAACTTGAGGGATATGCCCATGCTAAAGAGCTCCTGGCACAGCAGCTTCGCCCCGTACGGCACGCTCACCCTCACAATCTCCTCCCCCGACTCACAGAACCGGCAGTAGGGCCCCCGCACCTTTCGCCCACCCTCCACCGCACGCTGGATCACGTTTGCCACATTCCTGCACCCTCGGCACACGTGCATCTGCGATGAGTCGCTCAAGGTGAAGAGGCGCTCATGAAGGTTGGCCGCCGCCCCATGAGCGATCAGGCAGTCCCGCTCCATCTCCCCGAACTTTATCCCCCCAAACCGCTTCCTGTCCGCCACCGGCTGCCGCGTCAGCGGATGCACAGGCCCCGTGTTCCGGAACTTCACCTTATCCTCCGCCATGTGAATCAGCCGCTGGTAGAACGTCGGGCCCATGAATATGAGGGAACGCACCTTCTCCCCGGTTCGGCCGTTGAACACGCTCTCCACCCCCCACCTCGAGAATCCCAACCTGGACCACACAAGATCTGATTCATAAATCACACCCAACAGACACATAGAGACAGTGGTGATACCTGTGAAGTTGATCCGTAATGGTGTCAACAGAGGGCGTGGAGAAAGGGGTGGCGTGTCGCTTTGAGCCACCACAGGCAATCCCCTTTCCCAGAGCAGCCTCCAGCAGCTGACCAGGAGTTTGCCGTGAAGGGAACGCGTGAGGGTTTATCACTATATCTGGAACAATTCCTTGAACCGTGAACGGAAAATTCTCCTGGGACTCCAGAAATCCCACCACACCTTTTTGACCATGCATGCTCGAGAACTTATCTCCAAGACATGGGGACCGAACCTGCACCAACAATCAACAGAGTATTTTTAAGAATATGTTATAATTTCAGATAAATTCTATGTATTCTAAGAATAATTTAAATTAATACAAATCTAAAAAATATAATAAATATGTATTAATTAATTAATTATATAAATAAGATGTGACACAATTTCACCTGTTCAATAAATGGGTCAGGTTTGGGTTTGGGTTTGGGTTTGGGTTTGGGCAGTCGACACGAATAATAAACAGGTCAACATCATAACACATTGTCACCCCTATCATTAACTCTAATCTCATTCATTTTCCCTCGCTCATTCATTTTCCCTCATTCCAAATGTAGCCTCGTTATATTTTCAAAAACAGAACAAAAGCGTCTATTTTTTCCAACCGCCTATCATAAGTGGCAAGTGCTATAACTTCTTGTCGTAAGTGACAAGTACTATAAATAATTTTCAATAAAGCCTACATTCCCAAACAATAATTACACATGCTTCCCACAACATGCATGTCCCATCATTAGCAATAGAAAACAGAAACATCACCTGTCTGAGAGACACCACAGCAAAGTTCTTTCCCTCATCATTCGCAGATAATACAACTTTCTGAACCATGCCCCGTTCTGTATGTTTCAATTTGACACTCTGATCAGCTCCCGACTCCGCACACCTCCCAATAATGATATCACCATTCTGCAAATTTGCACCGATATACGGAAACCCATCATCATCAAGGCTGTCAACACGGCCAATTTTACTCGGGATCTTCCCAAAATTCACGCAGTCCTCTGACTTCCGTCTCTTGTCCATTGATTCATTATTATCAACATCTGCTTTGTAGCTTCTAATGTGCTCCGATCGGAACATCCCACGTTCTAACGAAGCACGGTTCATTACCAACGAATCCTCCTGGTTATAACCCAGGTGCACATTGACTGCAACAATGGCATTTTGGCCATTATAATATTCAGGCCTCGGGAGCATGTCACTGTAATCAGGCAAATGTCCAAGCTTTCCAAGACAATCTGAAACTGCAGTTCGGAAAAGAGGCCTCTGTGGGTAGTAAAGCTGGTGAGATAAAGTATCAACTCTGATATTAGGGTTTGTGGTCGAAAACCCAATAGCCTGCTGTGAATGCTTCTCAGATTCGTAGAGAACCCTCTTTGCGTGGTCATGATTGGCAAAAGGAATGATTGAACAGCTTAAGCCCAGTAAATAAGACATGTCAAGCTCGCAATGTGAGTATTTTATCGCAGGATTCTCTCTGTCAGCCTGTAACAGATGTCTAATACTCCAAGCCGTAGAGCAGTCTTCCTCCTCTTCAGCACCAATCAGCTCAATTATTCCTCTGTCTAAAAGGGAATGGAAGCTGTAATTGTCGCCTTTGAAAGTTTTGATCCTTTTTAGATTCTTTACGACTAAGAGAGGGCGCAGAATCCTTCCCGCATCTGAGAATATGCGTACTTCTCCATGCAGTTCGTCTCTTTTGACTTCTACCTATAAAGGTGAAACACATATGAAGGGGATGAATCCATGCCATTGGTCTCTTTAAATACCAAAACATAATAGAAAAAAAAAATTATATTAAGAAAATTAATGAATGGAATCACGACCTCATAACTCAGGCCACAAGGAAAATGCACGGAATACATAAAATTCATGCCGAACACCACTATTATGAGGAATATGATAAATCATAATAAAATTTTAAAATATGCATACATAAAACAATAATACTCATGGTTAAAATCACAAAAAGCATTTTAGTACTTGAAGTGCCTCAGGGGAGTCTTGCAGAGGGGGAAAAGGTGAGTCATTGTACTGCTACTTCTTTTTCAAAAAAAAAAATCATTCATTTAATTCAATTTTAAGAATCCCTTAAGAATTCAACCTTTGTCAACTATTAGAACTCAACCTCACCCATATGCATGTAAACAAGACAATCACAAAGCACACGGAATTTACAATATCCAGCCTATATCGTTATTTTTTCCCTCTATAGACAGCAACAACCAGACCGAGCGCATAGAGGCGACATGGGTACACAAGTTGGGCATTGTTTCACCCGACCATTTAGATTTGCAAGTTGGGCACTGTTTCATCAACTGTCACATATTCTTTAACGGCGGTTTTTCTACTTCAAATCAATCATTTTTATCATGAGGGAGAACTACACCGAGAACGATGGAGCCAAACTAGTAGGTGGCGCAAGGGACTTTAGTGAGAGGTACCCTGAGAAGGGGGTGAAACGAGCTATGGAACTTTTCCAATTTAATCACTCTTCTCTTTCAACTTTCATTGCTCTACATGATGATCTTGACCTCGTAGTTAATAGGGCCATGCTTAGGCTCTCTCTTAATGATGATCCAATTGTAATTTCACTTAACCCTGTCTATACCAGATTTAATTAAAGATCGCATGGCCCACCTTCACCGGGTTATGTCTTGCATAATATAAACAAACCATGCATACAAGACAAGGATTTTTACACGGTTCACCCACACTAGGATAATCCAAGGAGCATGCAATCGACAATGTGTCGATACACCGAAATCCACTAAACTTACCGTTTGATGGTAGTTTTAGGCTAGGGCACTCCTAGGTTTGGGTCACTCCCCTCATAATGTTTTGGGATGGCTCACCACCTCCCAAGGTCACTCCCTTCACTTTTCTCTTTGCTCACTGCTACAAGAAAGGATTATCACTTTCGCATGCAATGAAATGTTGAGTGGATCCTTGAACCACTTTATGTTTTGATAATTACAAAGATTTCTTTGTTTTATTTATTTTAAATGTCTTAATACTTTGATTTTTTGTATTAAATAAAGTATGTTTAATCTTGATCATATCATTTTATTCATTGCTTGATTTATCTTTAGATTTCATGTTTTGATTTTTCATAACATGTTTTAAAAGTTTTATATTGAATTCCTAAGCTAAAATATCATAACGGACCTTAAAATGTCATTTATACATGTTTTGTACTGTTCTCATACAGCAAATGTAATGTCCCCACATAGACATTTTGGAAGTTCACATAGCCAAATGAAATTCACGTAGCCAAATGAAATTCATGTAGCTGTTTTTGTGAACCACGTAGCCGATTTTGTAGAATCAGGGACACCCATTCGCAATGAGAATAGACTATTTCATACGTCCATACTCTTACAACATTCAAGTGATCCAGTGTTCAACTGTTTACATCAATTGTGACGAACTCTCAAGTGAGGAACAATTCTTCTTCGACTTCCATATCACCTTGAAGAGACGTATTGTACCTTTGTTGGAACGCTCGGACTTCATCATTCAAATCCTTTCAATGGCCCTGCATCGACTGTTTCATCTACAGCTGTCTTTCTACAACTCTCTAGCAGTTCTGTAATTGTTGTATTTATTTCTTCTGGGCAGGATAGAGTTGTTTGCACTTCTATCTTTCACACAAGAGGTTATACCACTTATAAAAGGCAGTTCCTTGGTTGTGCTACCTTACCAAAAGGCAGTTCCATGGTTATGCTTACCGGACCAAAAGTCAGTACACTTAGGTTAGGGTTGCTCCTTGTAGAAAGTTTGAGTTTCTATCTACTCCTGCAAAAGGTTGTGTGTAGGTTTGAGGTTGCTCCTCACAAAGTCCTGGGTTGGGATTCATCCCGTGTAAAGGTTCTGGGTTTAGATTGCTCCCGTATAAAAGTCTTTCTTTCATAGTGGGTGTAATACTCCATCCGTTGGGGTGTGAGAGCTTTTTTTTTTTTTATAGCATGGATTTATAGTTTTATGTTTGCATGTGTCCAGAGGGAGTTTGAATATGTTCATATACTTAAATTTTCAGATTTACATGAAAACTGTGCAATCTGGAATCTGTTTTTCAGATTACTATAGTTTTATTTCTGTACAAATGTGCTTATTATATAACTATTTTAAAACTTCTCATACATACTAGATGCTAACTTACTGTTTAAACTTTCAGTTTGCATAAAATCTTATTTTGTAAAAGATTTCTTATTATTTTTCTCAATCAACTTTCAAAATTCTGCTCACTGCATTTAATTCAAAGTTTTAACAGTGGATGACTTAACAGTGGTTCCTTGATACATGTTTTAAAATTTGCATATTCGATATTTATAGTTGTCTTTATATCATTACCTTATAACTTACAATCCATTTTTTTTAAAACCTTAACTTTTTGATAATTTCAAAAGGGGGGAGATGTTTTTGAAATTATACTTGGTTTTGCATATTCGATATTTATAGTCGTCTTTATATCATTACCTTATAACTTACAATCCATTTTTTTTAAAACCTTACCTTTTTGATAATTTCAAGAAGGGGGAGATGTTTTTGAAATTATACTTGGTTTTGTGCTTATCAAAAGGGGGGATGTTGAATGTTGAGTGAATCCTTAAAACCATTTTATATTTTGATAATTGTAAAGATTTCTTTGTTATATTTATTTTAAATGTCTTAGTACTTTGATTTGTGTATTAATTAAAGATGTTTAACCTTGATCATATCATTTTATTCATTGGTTAATTTATCTTTAGATTTCATGTTTTGATTTGTCATAACATGTTCTACAAGTTTTATTTTGAGTTCCTAGGCTAAATAAAACAATTGGGACCTTAAAATATTATTCATACAAGTTTTGTACTATTCTAATACACCAAATGTATTGTTCCCACAGCGCCATTTTGGAAATCCACGTAGCCAAATGAAATTCACATAGCCATTTTTGTGAACCACAAAGCCGATTTTGCAGAATCAGAGATACTCGCTCACAATGAGTAGACGATTTCTGACGTCCATACTCTTATGACATTCAAGTGATAAAAGGGTATCCTTCATTCTGGATCACTTGAATGTCGTTCACAACGAGAATAGACAATTTTACAGAATCAGGGACACCCGCTCAACATTCTCTCTCTTTGATAATTACAGAAAGGGGGGGATGTTTTTGAAATTATACTTGGTTTTGTAATTATCAAAGAGAGAGAACGTTGAGCAGATCCTTGAACCACTATATGTTTTGATAATTACAAAGATTTCTTTGTTTTATTTATTTCAAATGTCTTAATACTTTGATTTGTAAATAAATTAAAGTATGCTTAATCCTGATCATATCATTTTATTCATTGTTTAATTTATCTTTAGATTTCATGTTTTGATTTGTTATAAAATAATTTACAAGTTTTAATTTTAGTTCCTAGCCTAAATAAATCATTTGGAACCATAAAATATCATTTATACATGTTTTGTACTGTTTTTATACAGCAAACGCATTGTTCCCACATAGCCATTTTGAAAATCCACGTAGCCAGATGAAATTCAGGTAGCCGTTTTTTTGAACCATGTACCGATTTTGCAAAATCAGGGACACCCGTTCAGAACGAGAATAGAAGAGAGTAGGCTCCATCAGCACACGACAAACACAGAGGACAAGGAGACAAGGCTGATGAAGTTCGAAGAAATGCACTCCGCGACTAAGCAGGTGAAGATGCTGATGTTTTCGGGAGAGGATCTGATTACTTGGATCTCTCGCGCATAGACTCACTTCACAATCCATCGGACGCGGGAGGAGTTGAAGGTGAAGATGCTGATGTTTTCGGGAGAGGATCTGATTACTTGGATCTCTCGCGCATAGACTTACTTCACAATCCATCGGACGCGAGAGGATTTGAAGGTACCGATAGCCCAACTGGGTATGGAAGGCATGGTCTAATATTGGATGATGTCGTTGAAGTCAGTCAAGCCAGGGCTAACATGGCTACAACTCAAGGAAGAAATGTTAGGGTGTTATGGAAGTGTTGCAAAGGAGGATCCTCTCAGGTTTTTAAAGGGATTGCACCAGATTGAGTCGGCGGACGTGTGTATAAAAGATTTAGAGAGTAGCATCGTGGATTCCAAATATGACTCAAAAGTGGTACATGAGCTTGTTCATCAGGGGATTAAAACCAGAAATTGGCAGCAATGTATTTACGCATGAGCCACCAAACAAGGCACAATTGTTGACTTTAACAAGGAGCGTAGAAAGGGAACTGTTGGTCAAAGGAATAATCCAGCAGACAGAGTCGCGTAGTAAGAGAGTTACACCTAAAATCCAGAGGGGTTGGAGCACATGTACGGTGAGGTTCATTCCAGCTACAGATGTTTCAGAATAGGAGAGGAAAGTAGGAACATCACAACAGTGGAAGGGCATAAGAAACTTGACTAGAGAAGAGTTAGAAAAAGGAAAATGAAGTGCTTATGTTATTCGTGTGGGAAGAAGTTTGGTCCGGGACACAGAAATCTAGAGAATGGATTCAAACTTACGGTTTGGGAGTGCGTAGAGCCACAAGAAGGGGAAGAGGAGATTGAGAGCATATCAAGGGAGGACGAGTCGGCTAGAGAAATGTGGGAGATGGAAATTTTGGGCGATGCGTCTTGCGTTGAAGAACGAGATATTGGATTGGTGTAGCCTGATCCGGTTGGGCCGAATGCTTGTGGCCCGCAACTGTACCGACACCGACAGACACTGTAGCACTGCGGACTTCGGAGTCAACTATACTGTTGCACTTTTGACTTCCAGCCGACAGCACTGTAGCACTATTGACAAAGGCCGCCTTTCACTGTAGCGACGCGGACTTCCTGTTCGGAACAGTGGATCGTCTTCCTCCATTTGTAGCGCATTTCGGGCTAGGGTTTCTTACCTGAAAAAACTCTGTAATTGTGCTCCTGATATAATGAATATTCTATCTCTCCGTGGACATAGGGATTATTCTCGAACCACGTAAATCGTTGTGTCATTCGTTCTTTTTTCCCCTTTTATGCTTCTGTGTTTCGCCGTTTCTGTCGCTACAACTCCCTACATTTTCACAACACAAGCAGGGGCGGAAGGCAAGTCGATGATGTTAGAGGGGCATATTGAAGGAGTTTTGATGCTAATTTTAATAGACAGTGGTGCGAGTCATAATTCCATCTCAAGGCGATTGTTACAGTATCTAACAGTGCATGTAACTGAGACTAGGTTGTTCAGTATTCGACTTGGAGATGGACATCGGGTCACGTCAAAGGAAATTTGTAAATCCTTGAGGTTAACTTGGGAGGTGAAGAATTTGAGGTGGATGCTTATGCCTTCAATACAATCGCGCCAGATCTTGTGATGGGCATTACCTCGGTTGAAATGTTGGGGAATGTTGCAACAAATTGGAAACATATGAGTGAGTCTGAATTGGAGGGGGGGAAATATTACCTTACAAGGGGCGAGCCGAATGCAAAGAGCTCTTGGTGCCTTGCAAGAATACTTAGAAAGGGGAAGTATGCAAGTACAGGGGTTGCAGTGAGTAGTAATGGAGAGGGAATCGATGGCAGAACCAGAGTTCACACCAGCAGAATCAATTGCAGGAAGTTCTCTGACACTGCACTGTTTTTGAAACACCCAGGAGCTTACCACTGCAGTGAGTGATTGATCACGCGATCAAGCTGAAGGGGCGGAACCAGTTAATATCAGGTCGTACAAAAAAGCATACCACCTAAGGAATGAGATCGATAAACAAGTCTTGGAACTTTTGGAACAGGGATTCATTAGGCACGACACAAAAAGATGAAGGATGGAGAATGTGCGTAGATTATCGATGGTTTAGTATAACAGTGTCGGACACATACCCAATAACAGTAATAGAAGAGTTGATGGATGGATTGCATGGGGCAGCATATTTTACTAAGGTGGGTTTGAAGTCTGGGTTCTATCAGGTGCGAATGAAGGTAGAAGACATGAGAAAGACTGCCTTTAATACTCATGAGGGGCACTACAAGTATCTAGTAATTCTATTTGGATTAATGAGTGCTCCAGCTACTTTCCAAGCCACAATGAAAATGGTTTCATAAACCAAGCTGCGGAAAAGTGTGTTGGTTTGTTTTGACGATATAATGGTTTACAATGGGGGCTGGAATGAACATCTAGAAGCTTTTAAGAGAAGTGTTGCAAACTATGCACGACAATGCATTGTTTGTTAACTATAAAATTTGTTCCTTTGGGTGTACAACTGTGTGTTGGATTGATGTAGCTTGATCCGTTTTGAATAATGATTGGACTGAATGCTCTCGGCCCATATTGCACACCAGGCCGCAACTCTGCAGGTTGAGCTCCGCGATGAGCTCGTTGGGGGTTGCAGGGGGCAACGCTCCCCTGTTTCGGGGGTCTGAGGGCCGAAGGTCCCCAGCCCAAAGTTTGGGGCACTATAACAACTCTGACACTATAAAAGAGCTGATCGGCGAACACCGACAGGGCACTGTAGCAGTGCGGACTTTTGGCACGACTATTGTAGCTCCGCGGACTTCCAGTCGCCGGCCATTGTAGCATTTTGGACTTGGGTGGTCGCGGCACTGTAGCATAGCGGACTTTCTGTGCGGTTGGTGGAATAGTGCTTAATCTTCTATATTAGCCCATTTCGAGCTAGGGTTTATGTGTGTTAGAAATTCTGAGAGATCTTGTAATTATGCTCCTGAAACTAATGATATTTTTGCCCCTCCGTAGACGTAGGGATCATTTCCCACGTAAATCTCAGTGTCCCAAGATCATCTTCTCGTTCTTCTATTTTTTCCCTTTTACTCTTCTGTGAATCTTTTATCGCTTAGTTGCTCCCTGCGTTTTCCGTAACACTGTGGAGTATTTAGGACACATAATTTCAGCAATGGGAGTGGCGATGGATCCCAAGAAGTTGGCCTTGGTGCCCAGGCGGCGGAAGCCGCGAAATGTGAAGTATGGGGGTTCTTGAGCTTGACTGGATACTACCAGAAATTTATTAAGGACTACAGAAAAATTGCATGATCCTTGACCGCTCACACTAAAAAAAGGGGTACAAATGGATAGTTGAGACTCAAGCAGCGTTTGATAAACTAAAAGAAAGCATGACTACTGCTCTAGTGTTGTCTATGCTAAATATTTAGAAAAGGTTTTGAAGGTTTCGGGCACGGCAGAAGTCGGATGGGTCGTGCCCAGGTTTGTTTTTTGTCAAGATCAATGATTAATTCGAGTTTTACAGCACTACAATTCCTCTACTGATATGGTGTATTTGAAAACATATAATGCCTAGAAAATGGAATTTATTGGGCAGGAATGATACGTACTCTATGGCAGTTTGTCAAGGAGTGTGAAGTTTGTCAAAGGAATAAACACAAAGCCTTAGGCCCAGCTAGTCTTATCCAACCACTTCCCCTTCCAAAGTTGATTTAGGAAGAGGTGTCAATGGATTTCGTAACTTGCTTGCCTATGTCCCAGGGCTTTGAAGTGGTTATCGCGGTGGTCGACTGCCTCAGCAAATATGCTCATATCAGTCAGGAATATGGGCTGTTGTGAGCTCGTTGGGGGCTACTCATACTTGGGCTATCATTTGTATCGGATATAATCCGGCAAGTGTAAGGGCGGTTTTGTCTTTGTAAAAGGGGAGTGGTGTTTGCCAGTTGTAGCAGTGGGCAGGGGGCAATAAAGAGGCCAGCTGGGTGGTAGAGACCAGCACCCCGAAGAACCTCTGTTTTGATATTAATGGCTACTAACGAGCAGAAGTACAGCAGCAAGAGAATAACAGAAGGGAAAAAAAGGGAAAAGCAATCAAGAAGGGGTCTCTCCCTCTTTCCCACCCAAGCCCCAGGCCGTAACATCTAACAACCTCTCTGTCTTCTCTCTCTCTCTCTTCCCATCCCGCTATTTATAACCACCAGAGGGAATCTCTAACAATAGCTCTGCTGGGCCCACCTCAATTTGTTGAAGGTGGGACCCGTTTTCCCTTCCTGGTGCGCTGGTCCCATCATTGCCCACATCTGAAAGATCAGCCTTGTCCTCAAGGTTGAAGATGGGAAATTGATTACAGAGGAAGAAATCATCTTCGCAAGTGGCATCTTCAGACGGGCAGCCCTTCCATTGAACGAGTGACTGAGGGATGTGGGCACCGTTTTGCAGAATGTAGCAGTGAGACAGAATTTTGTCGGGTTTCAAGACCGTTGTGGAGTTGGCGAAAGTTGGGAGGAAGGTCGGATGAACAGGGCGGGGTGCCGAGAGCCTGCTTGAGTTGAGAGACGTGAAACACCGGATGGATGCGAGCTGTCGGAGGTAAGTCCAGCTTATAAGTCACCGGACCTATGCGCTGAAGCACTGTAAAGGGACCATAATATCTAGCAGCAAGCTTCTGGTTAATGCAGGATTGAACAGACTGCTGGCAGTGAGGGCGCAGTTTTAAGAAAACAGAATCGCTGACTTGGAAGGAGATGTCCCGACGTTTTTTATTAGCATGGTGCTTCATGGATTGCTGTGCACGGGCCAGATGGTGTTTGAGTTGCCGGAGGGCCTCATCACGATCTGATAAAGCTTGTGCCACTGCCTCCACCCGAACCTCGTGAGGAAGGAATGTGAAAATGGAAGGTGGTTTGCGACCATAAACGATTTCAAATGATGTTGAGTTGATGGAAGCATGTCAAGTGGTGTTGTAAGAAAATTCAGCCCATGGAATCCAGAAAGACCACTCCTTTGGGTGATCCCCGGCAAAGCTGCGGAGGTAAGTTTCCAAGCAGCAGTTGACCACTTCTGTTTGGCCATCCGTTTAGGGGTGATAGGCGGAGTTCATGTGGAGTTTGGTTCGTTGTAAGTGGAACAGTTCCGTCCAAAAATGACTCATAAAGATTGGGTCACGGTCGCTCACAATGGATTTGGAAATGCCATGGAGCCGGACAATTTCTCGTAAGAAAAATTCAGCAACACCTTTAGCCGTGAAAAGGTGTCTGGTGGTGAGGAAGTGGGCATGTTTGGAAAGTTTGTCTACAACCACAAAGATGACATCAAAGCCCTTGGATTTAGGGAGGCCGATTATAAAATTTGTTGATAGATCTTCCCAAATAGTAGCTGGAATTTGTAAGTGTTGAAGCAAACCAACTGGTGATAGGGCTGAATATTTATATCGTTGACATACTTGACAGTTGCGGACACAGCTCAAGATATGTGGGTGCATGTCGGGCCAATAAAGGTTTGCAGCTAACTTTCTGTATGTTCGGTAGAAACCGGAGTATCTCCCCATGGTGATGCAAGAAATTCGGCTAGCAGTTTGGGGATCCAAGGAGAAGTGGCCGAAAGCACCAATCTACCTTTATAGAACAAGTTGCCTTGGGTGAGTAAGCCTTGGGGACTGCGGTTCCAGACAGGAGTTGCTGACGAATTTTGCTGAGAAGGGGGTCCGTGTAGGTGTCGCCCATTAAGGGTGTACCTTCTGGCCAGGTGGGGAGGGATTCAGAGAGGTGGCAGGCAGCAGTTTCCTCCTTCCAGGAGAGGGCGTCGGCAGCGGAGTTTGTCTTACCCGACTTGTATTTGACATCGAAGTGGTAACCCAGTAATTTGGAAAGCCAGCATTGTTGATCCGGCGTGGTGATACGCTGCTGCAAGAGATATTGAAGACTGCACTGGTCAGAAAAAACTGTAAATGGCCGACCTAATAAGTAGTGTTGGATTGATGTAGCCCGATCCGGCTGGGCCGAATGCTTGTGGCCCGCAACTGTAGCATCTCTGACCACTGTAACAGAGCTGACCGACCGACACCGACAAACACTGTAGCAGTGCGGACTTCGGAGTCAACTATACTGTTGCACTTTTGACTTCCAACCGGCACTCACTGTAGCACTTTTGACAAAGGTGGTTGTCGTTCACTGTAACGACGCGGACTTCCTGTTCGGAACAGTGGACCCTATGTAGCCCATTTCGGGCTAGGGTTTCTAACCTGGAAAAAGTCTGTAATTTGTGCTCCCATTTTTAGTGAGAATTCTGCCTCTCCGTGGACGTAGGGATTTTTCCCGAACTACGTAAATTTGTGTGTTATGTGTGCTTTATTTTCTCCTGCATTTTTCTTTCGTTTCTCGTTTTTGTCATTGCGACTCCCAACGATTCCGCAACAAGTAGAAGCGCCAATGCTGGATGGCAAGCACCAAAGCCATGATTTCTTTCTCATGAGTGGACTTGGAGAGTGTGTGAGCAGCTAATGCTTTGCTGAAAAAGGCGATTGGGCGTTGCTGCTACATGAGGACACCACCGACACCACGGCCCGAAGCGTCGCATTCAATATCAAAATGTTGGAAAAATCCATAAGAGCGAGGACAGGAGCAGTGGTCAGTAGGTGCTTTAAGTGGGTAAAGGCCTCTACAGCGGCTGGAGTCCACTGGAAGTCCTCTTTGCTAGTGAGCTGTGTGAGTGGTTGGGCAATGCTACCATAGTCGTCAATGAATTTACGATAGCGTAAGGCTGAGGAAACCACGGACACCCTTGACCGTGAAAGGAGTTGGCCAGTCTACCACGGCTTTGATCTTAGCAGGATCTACACCCACACCAGATTGTGAGATAATATGGCCCAAATAACCAATTTAACGGCGGCCGAAAGAGCATTTGCGGTGATTTGTGTGAAAAGTGATTGTCACGTAAAATCTGAAGGACGACCAGTAAATGATGGAGATGGGACGACCACTCCCTGCTGTAAAAAAGTATATCATCAAAAAAGATTAGGACAAACTGTCGGAGGAGAGGCCGAAACAAATCGTTCATAATTGCTTGGAATGTGGAAAGGGCATTAGTAAGGCCGAACGACATGACCAAGAATTCATAGTGCCCATTATGAGTGCAGAAGGCTGTTTTGTGCCCGTCCTCTGCCCGCATACGGATTTGATGGTAGCCGGATGTAAGGTCGAATTTGGAGAAATAAGTGGCGCCATGTAACTCATCTAATAACTCTTCCACGACCGGAATGGGGAATTTATCTGGAATAGTGACCTTGTTGAGGGCCCGGTAATCGACACGTGCGTTTTTTTTCTTGATGAGTAATACCGGGCTCGAATATGCACTTGTACTGGGTCGGATGGTACCTTGTTGAAGCATATCGCGGACCTGCCGTTCAATCTCTGTTTTTTTGCAACTGTGCATAACGGTAAGGTCGTATTGAAATAGGGACTTGTCCCGGGAATAAAGTGATTTTATGGTCTGCTGGCCGTTGGGGAGGGAGGCCACTGGGGGTGGAAAAAACTGATTGACCAGTGGTGAAGAGATGTTGTAAATCATGGGCCTGAGCAGGTGTTAAATCCGTGTCCAAATGATCAGGGTTGTCTAGAGGGGAAGGGCTGATCAACCCATGCAAGGGTAGTGGTTGTTTGAGGAGGGTGGTACCCTGAAGGGTATGAGTGGTGTCTTCCTCAATAAATTTCATTGACATTGATTTCCAATTAATGTGGACCTCGTCGAGGGTACGGAGCCAGCCAGGCAATCCCCAAGATCAAATCTAAATCCCCAATGTCCAGGACATGGGCAATGATGGAACAAGTGTAAGTGCCCATAGTTAACTGTAAAGATTTGCAAAAACCATGAGACCATAAAGTATGGTCATCGCCCAACTTGACACAGCGCTTTTGGGTTGTGAGGATGGAGAGGCCGGGCAGTTTTGTGAGCTTGGGAGAGATAAAATTGTGTGTTGCCCCACTGTCCACCAGTACCAGGAGGGGAATGTCGCTCATCCGGCCTTCCACCTTCATTGAAGTTAATGGTTCAGGACTCACCAGATGGAAATAAGTACCGGAGCCATGGTTTTGGAGTAGCTGACACTCAAACTGGTCAGTAAGAGTACTAATATCGGTAGCAGTGTCGGCAAGTGGCAGGGTTGTTGTGTCAGTGTCAAGGGGAACTTCGTCCTCAACAAGCAGTAAGACGCATTTTTGCATCTGGGCATTTATGCATGAGAGTGTAAGGATTTGCACAACGGAAAGAGAGACCCTTCTTGCGGCGGTCCCATTCCTGGCTAGATAATTGATGTACCCCCGAGTGCCCTTTGGACGTGTGACGAGGGACTCCTTGACTGGGTGTTGGGATGGCTAAATCCAGACGTTTCTCCGATCGAAAAGGTGGAGATACTCACTTGGGTAAATTGGAGTGGAAGCTCGGTTGACTAAAACTGCTCAAAAGGGCAAATTGTGGGCGAGAAGGACCCCGAGGGAGACCAACTCCCCTGCGGACACCTAATTCAACATGACGGGCTAAGCGCGTAGCCTGTAGGCGAGTGTCCAGGTTGTGTATACGCACCCAATCACGTATGTCATCACGAAGTCCATGAAGAAAATAGTCGACATATTGTTGCTCCGGTTGTCGAGGAAGAAAGGAGGCCAAATATTCAAAATACTAGATATAATCTTGGACAGACTCGTGCTGCTGAAGGTCTGCTAATTCTTCATACGGATTCTGTATCTCAAGGCCACTAAAACGCTCCATGAGCTCCTCCTTGATAGAAGACCACAAGACTCCTGGTCAAACCTCGTGCAAAAAGGTAAATCAGTTGATTACAACACCGTCCATACTCAATTGGGCAAAAGAAACCTTCTCTGATTCCGATGTCTGATTAATCTGGAAGAATAACTCGGCCCTTGTGATCCACCCTCGAGGATCCGAACCATCAAAAATAGGTAAGTCGACATGGCGGTCGGTGATCCGATGATCAGAACGATGGCCTGCAGGGGCGAGTGAGACATTGGTTGCCAACCCGGGATGCTCATGAGTGGGCGACACAACAGCACGGGAAGCAGATAAATCGGAGGAAGAAGAAGGATGTACCTCAAGCTACTGGGGTAGTTTCTCCGATCGGCGAACCAAGGTCGTAATGTTATGCTGGTAATCGGTGAAGGTTTGGACTAATGTTTGACGCGCCCGCTCATCTTGTTCATTGCGTGTATGAAGCTGGTCATTGAGTGCAACAATTACCGACGATAATGATGTGAAAGTAGTATCGATTTTGAAGTTGAGGGCCTCTAGGCATTGTTCGACATCGTCCACGCGAGACTGATTACGGGTCTCCATGGGAAAGGCACGGCAGGTCGGACCAGTTTGTAGAGACGAGCACCCCGGAGAACCTCTATTTTGATATTAATGGCTACTAATGAGCAAGTAGGAGAATAACATAAGGGAAAAAAAGGAAAAAACAATCAGGAAGGGGTCTCTCCCTCTTTCCCGCCCAAGCCCCAAGTCGTAACAGCTAACAACCTCTCTGTCTTCTCTCTCTCTTCTCATCCCACTACTTATAACCGCCAGAGGAAATATCTAACAATAGCTCTGTTGGGCCCACCTCAGTTTGTTGAAGGTGGGACCCGTTTTCCCTTCCTGGAATATACCTACTAAGTGGCAGGTGCGATGGTCCCATCACCGAGGAGTAGAGGATACGATTCATTTGGGATTTTCCTTCCAGCAGGCGGCTGCGGGGCTCGGACGTCGGGACGTTCCAGCTAAGGGCTCAGAGGAGTGGTCTTTCATGGGTTCCTCTCTATTTTCCTCCTCCTCTGCCTCTTCTTCCCCACCCTATAACTCTCTCTCTCTCTCTCTATTCAGTTTGTACGAAACACAATATACAATGTTTCTCTTCTCTCCCTTTCTCAATATTTTTACATAACAATATCATACCACTTAAACATCCATATTCAGCACGGACACCCGCTGAAACATTCCTAAAAGAGATGTACGCCTATATGGTTTCCCTAAGGCTATTGCTAGTGATAAAGACCCCCTATTTACAAGCTTGTTTTGGCAAGAGCTATTCAAATTATATGGAACAACGCTAAAATAAGCTCCCCCTACCACCCCCAATGTGACGGCCAAACAGAGGTGGTGAATAGGTGCTTAAAAGTTTATTTGAGGTGTTTTTCTTCTCAGCAACCCAAGCATTGAGTGATGCGGGTTGCTTAGGCAGAATTTAGCTACAATACTTCATATAATACTTCAACCGGGAAGATGTCGTTTGAAGTGGTATATGGAAACAAGACACCACAAGTTACTCGTGATATTCTGGTTCAACCATCAAAGAGCGCAGCAGCTTATGGCCAAGTTTGATGACAAGTAACGAAGAGAGGTGACTTACCAAGTTGAGTAAATAAACCGGGGGTAATCTCTAAGATCAACCACAAGCTGGCAGTAAGGTACTATGGGCCATATGTTATTATCAAGAAGATTGGTGTTGTTGCGTAAAAGTTGCAGCTTCCTAAAAAGAGCTGAATTCCACCCAGTATTTCATGTTTCGCAATTGAAGGCAACAATTGGATAGCAACCGGTGGAGGAACTCTTACCAGTGGAATTTGTGGAGGATGGAGATTACCTAGTAGCTATTTTAGCCGAAAAGCTCCAGGGAAGATCCTTGATGTGGTTGATTCAGTGCTGCGGATGGGCTATTGACAAGGCAATCTGGGAAGATGCTAACGTGATGAAAGCTCGGTTTCCGAGTCTCCAACTTGGGGACAAGGTGGTTTTTTAAAGAGAGGAAGATGATAGGAATATGATCAAGTCCTATGGAGAACCTTCAAGCATGCAGTCTAGACTTCCTATATTATATACTTACCATAGAAGAGGTGTCAATAAGAGGAGGGTTGGGTAACTAACTGCAAGGGACATTGATATATTTTGGTTCTTTAAACAGAAAAAAATAAATACCTAATTAGGTACGGGAATAAGGGATTCGGTTAATTGGTCAGTAATCACTATTGTTGATTCTTGAACTAATTCTACTCTAGTTTTCTCTATCAGTGGCTGAGATGTTCGCCATTCCCACCACGCTACATCTATCCTTGGTTCATGGTCCTCATATATGGGCCAGTCATCAAGTCATCTCTACTGCTTCAAGTGACTTCTCCTATCACAATGGTCTTGCATTTTACGGAGACGGACGTGGTGACGATCATGACAATCGCTCTAGTGGTGGGGATCCCGATCGCCCAAGCGCTCAGTGTACTCATTGTGGCCATTCTATTCACACCATTAATGTATGCTAAGAATATCATTGTCATCCCGACCATCCGACCACCCGACCACCTCTACCTCTTAGGAGCTCTCATTCTATTCAAGCTACAGTGGTAGATTCTATGACCCCAACTTCTGATCTTCGAGGAATATCACCTTTTCTAGTCACAACAAGCCGAGTTTGCTTCTTTCTATTCTTGTGCCATCCATAAAAGCAGCTTAAAGGCATCAATGAATTCAAGAAAATCGCTTTGCGCATTCCAAATTTGGTCGAAGCCTGACATATAAGTTTTATTAGGAGGTTTGCGACTTGAAATTGAGAGCAAGGTGGCAACTCACGAACCTGGTACTAAAGCGCGACTTATCTCACTGACGTGAAATGTGGAACACAAGTTGTTAGTTGAGAGGGTTATTCGTGGGTGGGAAATTCGAAGGTCAGCATTACCTTTGTCTTAGGGTCATGCTGGCAGCAAAGGGACAATTAAAATCAACCTTGTTCCAGTGAATTTAGAGGTGAAATGCAGAAAGAAAATACGAGGTCCCGAAGTGAAAGGGGGCTCGCAATATTTCTCGTACTGAGATTGAAGAACAAAAGGCTAAAGGGCTTTGTTACTCTTGCGGAGCAAAATGCGGTCCAGCTCACAAGTGCCCTGACAAAGGCGACCGACTTATGGTGTGGGAGTGTGTCGAGCCACAAGAGGAGGTGGAAGACCGAACAAAACCCGAACCGCCAGATTGTGTTATATAAGATGGTAATTGGGAGATGACATGTCAAGCCTTATGTCTCGGCGCACTGGTCGGGAAGGGAGTTCGGGGAACCAAGTCAATGATGCCCGAAGCCTCGATTTCGAGCGTGTTTATATTGGTGATTGTGGACAGTGGCGCAAGCCATAATTTTGTTTTAAGGGCATTGCTAAAAAAAATTGGCTATACCAATGACCCAGACTAAGCCTTATGGAGGAGTTCGATTGGGAGACAGCCAACGGGTATTTTCAAGTGGGATAATGTAGGTCCTTGCCGATTCAATTAGGCAGTTTGGTTATCAAAGTGGAAGCTTAATTTTTTGACTTGTCTGGCCCAAACCTTGTTTTAGGAATGGCTTCGTTAGAAACTTACGGATATGTAACTTCCCATTGGAAGAACTTACCCATGAGCTCTATTTTCCACAAACAGCTAATAACCTTGCAGGGAGATTTCAGACTGGCCAGGAGGCTCCACTAGCGTTGCAAACAATTCTAGCTTATCGAAATTTTCTGGCACAGGGAGTCCAGTGGCACTTAGGAATACATGAGACAGAGCATGACCACTCGACTATACAGCACTACACATATTGTTGGTCAAGTTTGCTCAAATTTTCGAAGAACCCAGGGGCCTGCCACCTCGGCGTGAGACAGATCACACCATAAGACTGCATGAACCGATGTCTCTGATTAATGTACAACCCTACAAAATTGTTTATCAAATGAAGGATGAAGTTGAGAGGCGGGTGGTTGATTTGTTACAGCAGGGGATAATTCGCAGCAGTATGAGTCCTTATTCTAGTCCGATCATCTTAGTCCATAAGAGAGGGAGTGGCGAATGTGTGTTGACTACCGAGCATTGAATAAGTAAACTATTCCGGACAAATTTCCTATACATATTATAGACAAATTGTTGGATGAGTTGTTTGGGGCCCCAATACTTTTCCAAATCGGACCTTAAACCAGGTTTCCACCAAGAGGGCGTCCGGAAGGAGGATGTTGAAAAAACCGCCTTCTGCACCCCATGAAAGGAATTATGATTTTTTTGTTATGCCATTTGGACTAATGAATGCCCCCGCCACGTTTCAAGCCACCATGGATCTCCCTCTTTAAATCAATACTGTGAAAGTTTGTTTTAGTCTTCTTTGATGATATACTTGTTTATATCAAAAGTTGGATGGAGCATCTGCGACATTTGGAACGCGTGTTTGCAATCATGCAAAGTCATCAGTTCCATGTTAACCGTAAGAAACGTTTTTATGGAAGACGTGAGGTTTAGTATATGGGCCATTGAATTACTCATGAGGGAGCCACCATGGACCGCGGGAAAAATTCCAGTGTGGTAGACCAGCCGATTCCACGAAATGTAAAGGTGTGTGGTTTTTTAGGCCTCTCCAGTTAATATCATAAGTTTGTCAAGAATTGTGGGAAATTGGCGAAACCACTTACGAACCTTACCAAAAAGAATAGATTTCAGTGGGGGGCAGAGGTTCGATCTGCATTTGAGGCTTTAAAGAAAAGTTTGGTTACAGACTCTTGTGGTACGTTTACCTGATTTTTATAGACAATATACCATCGAGTGTGATGCTTCAGGAGGAGGTCTGGGTGCGATGCTCATGTAGGAAGGGAGACCTATAGCCTATTACAGCAAGGCCTTATCCACAGCCACGCTCAACAAATCGGTATATGAAAAGGTATATGAAAAGGTATATGAAAAGGTATATGAAAAGGAATTGATGGCCCTGGTGCACACCGTTCGACATTGGCGGCAGTACCTTTTGGGCAGGCAATTCATTGCTTTTAATGACCATAAAAGTCTCAAGCATTTGTTGAGTCAAAAAATTGTATCGATGAACCAACAATGTTAGCAAGCCAAATTGTTGGGTTATAATTTTGACGTTGTTTAAAAATCTAAAAAAAAAACAAATTTTGTTGTGGATGCCCTTTCAAAAGTGAATGAAGCACAATTTTTGCAAATGGCACTTTCCAAGCCATGCTGGATTAATGTGACGTTGAGCACTTTCGGCTTTCAAAACTCAAGCTCCTGTACCTGCTGGATTTTCATTGCACAATGGCATGCTTTATTTTAAAGGCTGCATAGTTCTCTCTAAAACCTCACAGTTGATTCCCACATTACTATATTTTCATGCCTCGGCACGTGGCAGACACAGGGGTTATTTGAAGACCTACAAACGTTTGGCAGCAGGCTTATATTGACAAGGTATGATGCAAACAGTGCTCAAATTTGTCCAGAAATGTGCTGCTTGTCAGCAGCACAAATACTAAACTCTTAGTCCTGTGGGTTTACTGCAACCACTCCCGATTACAAATTTGATTTGGGAAGAAATCTCTATGGACTTCGTTTCCGGACTATCCAAAACACAGGGGTGTGAGGTTATCTTTGTTGTGGTGGACCGTCTTTCAAAGTATGTCCACCTTTTACCTCTCAAACACCCATTTTCGGCTAAAGATGTAGTTGGTCTTTTCATGAAGAGGGTTGTTTGATTACATGGCAAGTCAAGTGCTATTGCCACCGATTATGATCCAATGTTTATAAGTCTATTTTGGAAGGAGTTATTTTGTTTGCATGTACTAAGCTTAAGTTGAGCTCTTCTTACCATCCTCAAACGGACAGACAAACCAAGATTGTTTATCGAAGCCTTGAAACTTATTTGCGATGTTTTTCTTCCGACAAACCGAGGCAGTGGGTTGGCTGGTTACCTTGGGCCGAGTTCTGTTACAATACCTCCTTTCATGTTTCAACTGGACAAACTCCCTTCGAAGTTGTTTATGGGCGGAAACCCCCAAACTCACTTCATTTGTTGACAGCCCAGCGTTCCATTCAGCCAACAGGAAACGACGGGATGTTTCTTTTCTGCCTGGTGATCCTGTTTTTGTCAAGCTACGGTCTCTGCAATCTACTGTGTCGTCTACTAAACCTTGTTCGAAGCTTGGTGCAAGATTTAATGGACCTTACCCAATCCTTTCCAGGGTGAGGGTTGTTGTTTATGTTGGATTGGTGTAGCCCGATCCGGTTTGGATAATGTTTGGGTCAAATGCTTGCGCCCGTACTGCACACCAGGCCGCAACCTTCACGGACTTCCAGTCGTCATTCACTGTAGCTCCTTGAACTTCCAACCGGCACTCACTGTAGCACTTTTGACTTGGGTGGTTGTCTTTCACTGCAGCGATGCGGACTTCCTATGCGGTCTGTGGAACAGCGGATCATCTTCCTCCTTCTGTAGCCCATTTCAGGCTAGAGTTCCTTAGTGTTAAAAACTCTGAGAAATCTCCATGTAATTTGTGCTCCCAACATATAGTGAAATTATGTCTCTCCGTGGATGTAGAGATTATTCCCGAACCACGTAAACCCTTGTGTTCTCGTTCTTTTTTTTTCCCTTTTACTCTTCTCTGAATCGTTTCTTTCTATCATTGTGACTCCCAACGTTTCCGCATCAACTGGTATCAAAGGTTGAGTTCGGGATTCTCTAACGATGGCTATGGAAGAAGGCAAGGTGAATATCGATCGCTTCGATGGAACTGACTTTATTTTTTGGAGGATGCAGATCGAGGATTATCTTTATCAAAAAAAGATGCAATTGCCGCTTCTGAGTCTGAAGCCAACGGGCATAGAGCAGTCGGAGTGGGAGTTGCTGGATCGACAAGTTCTGGGCGTTGTGTGCCTTACATTGGCCAAAAACGTGGCGTTCAACATCAGAGAGGAGAAGACGACGATTGAACTAATGAAATCTCTCACGAATATGTACGAAAAGCCTTCTGCGGCAAACAAGGTGCATTTGATGCGACGATTGTTCAACCTAAAAATGTTTGAAGGGAGAATTGTTGCAGATCACATCAATGAATTCAAATCATAAGTCAGCTGACATCGG
Source organism: Viscum album (assembly GCA_963277665.1). Classification (NCBI taxonomy): domain Eukaryota; kingdom Viridiplantae; phylum Streptophyta; class Magnoliopsida; order Santalales; family Viscaceae; genus Viscum; species Viscum album. The sequence continues at coordinate 1,134,249,517 of OY728126.1, forward strand.
TGGACATTGATCTTAGTGATGAGCTATGTGCATTGGTCTTAGTGTCCTCTTTACCTGACAGTTGGGAAGCAACTGTAACAACTGTCAGCAGTTTTTTGGGGAATACAAAGTTGGCTCTGAAAGATGTACGAGACCTGATCCTCAGTGAGGATATGCGAAAAAGAGAATCAGTCATATTCTCTGGTTCTGCTCTGAACGTTGAAGAGGACGGTACCCACAGCGAGCCAATCATAGCGATCAAAGTCAAGAGGGAAAAGCCGAGACAAGGCAAAGGGGGCCGGTCCCGGTCCTACCTGCTGGACTTACGGGAAGAAAGGACATGTCAAGGAGTGCAGAGATAGACGGAAGGTGCCTGAAACCAGTAGAGCAAACACGACAGCTGAAGGAACAGATGATTTGCTGATGTTGAGCATGGATGGCCCAATGAAGTCTTAGATTTTAGACTCTAAGGCGTCTTTTCATTTGACATCGAAGAAGGGTTTCCCAAACAATTATGTTTCTGGAAATTTCGGCAAGGTACATCTTGCTGATGATGAACCCATGCAGATTGCGGGTAAAGATGAGGCACGGATCAAGACTAACGGCGGGAATTTGTTGGTTCTTAAAAACGTGAGGTATATCCCTAGTTTAAAAAGAAATATCATTTCTTTTCGGCAACTTAATGATGCAGGCTTTAGTACCATGTTTACTGGTGGTGCCTGAAAGATTACCAAGGGAGTTATGATCATAGCTCGGGGAGCAAAAAATGGTACTTTGTACAACATGACAGAGACTTGCATGAACATGGTGGCATCAGTAAATGCGACCGGAGATTCTCAACTGTGGCACTACACACTAAGCCACTTGAATGAGAAAGGGATGAAGGTGCTAACAACAAAAGGACTGCTACCAGAGCTGAAATCGGTGGAGGTCGATTTATGTGAAGATTGCATCCTTGGAAAGAAGAAGGTATCATTTGCAAAAGGAGAAAGAACGCCAAAGGGGTCCTTGAGTGAGAAAGGGATGAAGGTGCTAACAACAAAAGGGTTAGCTACTAGAACTGATATCGGTGGAGGTCGATTTATGTGAAGATTGCATCCTTGGAAAGAAAAAGAAGGTATCATTTGCAAAAGAAGGCAGAACACCGAAAGCTGGGAAGCTAGACCTAGTGCACACTGATGTTTGGGGGTCTGCACCAGTACATTCCTTTGGAGGGTCACAATATTATGTGACATTTATTGACGACTCAACAAGGAAGGTGTGGTTTTACTTTCTGCAAAGGAAATCTGACATGTTTAAGATGTTTCAGAAGTGAAAGATCATGATGGAGAATAAGTCAGGAGCAAAGCTGAAATGCTTGAGATCTGACAATGGTGGAGAATGTGACAGTCCGGAGTTCAGAAAATTCTGTTCTGATAATGAAATTTGGTGGGAGAAGACTATTCCAGGTACACCGCAACAAAATGGTGTGGCAAGGAGGATGAATAGGACGTTGAATGAACGTGTCAGGAGTATGAGGTTACACTCGGGGTTACCCAAGACCTTCTGGATTGATGCAGTAAACATGGCAGCATGTCTCATTAACAGGAGATGGGGCCGCAGAGGGCCATTGCGTGCAGGGATGCAGAGGGGCCACGCAGGTAGGTGGAAGCCCTGAAGAGGGAGATGTCGACACGGCGGATCTGGAGTCGTCGCAGAGGGCGATGCACAGGAGGCGGAGGCCGCTCGCGATGTGAGACGGGGCTACAGCAAGAGGGGCGACGGCGTGAATTATGGCTCCCTAACCATAGAGGTTGTCGCCCCCCCTTGAGGGAAAATCGTAAGGTTTCTACGAGAGAAGGGAGGAGGGAAGGGCCGTCATCGGGAAAACCGCAGGAGCCGGAGGGGAGGAAGCTCGGACGAGGAACGAGCGACAGAAGCGAGGCGTCCGCCGAGGGAGGGAGGGGCGACGGCAGAAAACCTATGGCTTGCTGGCCATGGAGGTCGCCGCCCCCCACGGGGGAAAAACACTGGAAACCTAGATGGAAAAAAAATTGGAGGGTTCAGGCTAGGATTAGACCTCCTCTGATACCATGTAGAAAGATATGGAGGAGAACCCAATACCCAAGGTACCTCTCTAAAGAAAGACTTGTGGTTATTTTATAATGGATACTAAAGACCACATCAGACCATAAGTCCGATGTGGGATACGGACTCCAACAATAACAATCCCCCCCCCTGCCATGTGGAGATGGCTGCTCCCCCCACTTCCAACAAACTCCCCCAACTTCCCTATAACAAATTACCTCATACAAAGACAACAATACCCCTTAACCAAACTCAATCACTACAGGTCCCTAACAAACTAATCGGCAACAGGTCTATCACTGCCACCGTCTCAAAAAACCACATTGTCCTCAAGGTGGTGGATCGCACTGTTATGCCAAGCAATCTTCCATATTTTGCGCCCTACTCTGGCGAGTCGAGCCGAGCAATCAACACTGATGACTGTGGACCAAGCCGTTGCAGTGTTGTATAAAGCGCCAGTTCTTCAGGTGCACGCCACGCAATCTCCCAAATGCGTTGTCTACTGTCATAGATCAAGGTTGGATAGACGAAGGGAGAGTGTCGCTCGTTGTAATGTACTAATGCTCTCCCGCCTTCAATCAGAAAGGTCCCTGGGGTGCTATTGAGAACTGGGTCGCAAGTACAGCGAGCACCACGATGCTTCGTGCGTTAAAAAATGCTATGGGTCACGAAAAATCAGGGGACCCCATCCCGTCACCGCAAGCTTAACCGGTGCATCGGGTGGTAAAATAACAATAGCCCTTGTCTGGGCCAGCGCATGCTGCGACGTCTCATGCTCCAACATTAAGGATCTAGAGGTGTCCTGCTCCTTATGCACCAACTATACCGAATACCGACGGGTGAAAGGGTCATCAATGGTTTCGGGCAGAGTCGTCGCCACGCAAAGTGTTGCCCCTAAGATCATTGTGGACTGCATGTTACCCTCATTTGGCAACCCATCCGGCAGCACTAGAACGATAATGTGCTCTGGCTGTTGCGGCAAGGGCAGCTCAGGTGTCATCTGTTGCTGCTTCAGATCACATCGTTGTTCGTGCAGAGGGAGATCTTCCAGTTTGGTCATCGGATGAGGCATCATTCCGACTTTGACGAATCTCATGCACAAGACTGTCTCATCAAGTTGCCTCGGGTTTGCAGTCGGAGCGCCAAACCCCACAGTACGTGCCGCAGTCAGCGTGGTCATGTGATAAGGCAGAGTTGTCTCCTCGTGCGGCAGTAGCGTCTCAAGACGTTGCTCCAAAAGTTTGAGAGCGACCTTAAATTTTGCTTGCCCTGCAATAACCGAATCAAGGTACTCTGGATTTGTTGGCTGATCGCGTCGAGGTGTGATAAAGACTTTGCACTTAAGAGACAGAAAACACAGGTGTTGTTCTATTAATTCCCACGAAGGGGACTGGAATTACAGTGAAGGAAAAATGGAGAAAACTGGGAGAGAAGAAGCAGTACAATTCAGGAATTCCCTTGCTGGGAATATCCCGCCCAAGCCCCCTGGCCGTACCCAACAGAAAAAGGGAAAAAAGGTGACCCCAAGTAGTGCCCCACGTCCTGCTTATAACCACCTGGGTCCCCCCTGCTCTAACTGCCTTCTCCCTCTGTAATTCCTCTTTTACCCTCAGGTCCTCCCTCTTCTAACTGAACCACCCTGTCCCCACGTGGTCTAGCCACGTCCCCATCCGCTGCAGCAGGTTTCTTGCGCCTGGAATAAACTACCCAATCTGCTGGGTGGTTGTCGGCTCTATCACTGCCCACTCCTGGAAAATCAGTCTTGTCCTCAAGACTGAAGGCAGGAAATTGATTTTGAATGGTGAATTTATCCTCCCGAGTAGCATCCTCCGGAAGCTTGCCAGCCCACTCGATAAAGTATTGTGGTTGGGGAAAACCATCTTGGAGCAGGACGCGAGTAGAGAGGATCTTCTCCGGAGTTGGCCAGTCCAGGGGATCTCCCAAAAGATCCTGGGGAAGGTGTGATTGTACCGGATGCTGCCCCACAGCTGGCTTCAACTGCGAGACATGGAAGATGGGGTGTACATGGGCATCAGTTGGTAATGCCAGCTGGTAAGCAACTGGACCAATTTGCTTAATGATAGAGAAAGGACCATAGTAACGAGGTGACAATTTCATGTTGATACGATGACCCAACAAGTGTTGCTTGTGTGGGCGTAACTTAAGGTAAACAGAATCGCCGACGTTGTAAGACACGGATCGCCTATGTGGATCAGCCTGGCGACGCATTAAGTCTTGGGAACGAAGCAGATGTTGTCGGAGTTGGGCTAAAGCCTCCTGGCGATCGTGAAGGGTCGTGGCAACGGCAGCAACTTTAATATCCGAGGGCAGGAAGTTGAGGAGGTTTGGTGGGGGTCGGCCATAGACAATCTCAAAGGGAGTTGTGTTTATGGAAGCATGCCATGACGTATTATAACATAGTTCAGCCCATGGGATCCAATAAGACCAAGTCTTTGGTTGCTCCCCCGCAAAGCAACGAAGATGGGTTTCCAAACAGCGGTTAATAACCTCCGTTTGACCATCCATTTGAGGATGGTAGGCCGAACTGAACCGCAAAGTAGTAGCCTGCAACCGAAAAAGTTCCTTCCAAAAGTGACTAAGGAAGAGAGGATCCTGATCACTGACAATAGACTTCGGAATACCATGTAAGCGGACCACTTCACGCATAAAGACATCCGCCACTGCCTTTGCCGTAAAAGGATGTTTGAGGAGGATAAAATGAGCGTACTTGGAGAGTCGATCAACCACCACAAAAATAACTTCAAAACCATTAGATTTTGGTAAGCCCGTGATGAAATCCATGGAGAGGTCAGCCCAAATAACTGAAGGGATCTCCAATGGCTGAAGTAAACCGGCTGGGGAAAGTGTGGAGTATTTATTGCGTTGGCAAATATCACATTGGCGGACAACTGTTGAACCTGTTTTTTCATGCCAACCCAATAAAGGTTGGCGGCGAGGCGGCGATAAGTTCGATAATATCCCAAGTGGCCGCCTTGAGGGGTAGTATGAAACTCAGCCAACAACTTCAGTATCCAAGGGGATGTGATGGAAAGGGCGAGGCGGCCGTTGTAGAGGAGGGTACCGCGCTCAAAGGAAAATCCAGCAGGAGCAGGCTGACTATTCTGTAGGGCGGACAGAATATTTGCCAAGTAAGGGTCAGAGGTAAGGCCGGCAGTAAGTGTCTGAGCGTCTGTCCAAACTGGAGAGGAGTGTAACAAAATAAGTTCAGTGAAATCCTGTTTGCGGGACAAGGCATCAGCACCTGAATTCTCCCGACCGGGTTTGTATTTAATATCAAATTGATAGCCCAACAGTTTGGCTATCCAACACTGCTGAGCAACAGTAGTAATGCGTTGCTGGAGGAGATATTTAAGACTACGGTGATCAGAAAAAACCGCAAATGATCGGCCAAGAAGGTAAGGGCGCCAATGTTGTATGGCCAAGACCAATGCCATCACTTCTTTTTCATAAGTGGACTTGGTAAGTGTCTGAGGAGATAAGGCCTTGCTGAAGAAGGCAATAGGTCTATTATGCTGAAGAAGAACAGCGCCAATCCCAGTTCCAGAGGCATCGCATTCTAGTGCAAAGTCGCTGGAAAAATCAGGCAAAGCTAGGACAGGGGCAATGGTTATCAGTGTTTTTAGCTGTTGAAACGATTGTTGAGCAGCAGGGGTCCAGGAAAAACTGTCTTTTTTAGTGAGAGTTGTGAGGGGTTGAGCGACCGAGCCATAGTTCTGAATAAACCGTCGGTAATAACCAGTGAGGCCCAAAAATCCGCGGACTCCCCGGACAGTGTGAGGTGCTGGCCAGTCCAACACAGCCTGAATTTTAGCCGGATCCATGGAGATGCCAGCTGTGAAATGATATGACCAAGGTATTCAATCTCATGTTGGCCAAATTGACATTTGCTACGATTAACAAAGAAATGATCAGCTTCCAATACTTGAAAGGCAGCCTGCAAATTGAGCATATGAGTGGGCCAGTCGGGGCTGTAAATAAGTATATCATCAAAAAATATTAGGACAAAAGTACGTAAAAAAGGGCGAAAGAGATCATTCACCGTAGCCTGGAAAGTTGATGGGGCATTGGTGAGGCCGAAAGGCATGACCAAAAATTCGTAGTGGCCACTGTGTGTTCTGAAAGCGGTTTTATGAATATCTTCCTCGCGCATACGAATTTGATGATAGCCCGATTTGAGATTAAGTTTAGAAAAATATGCAGCACCATGAAGCTCATCCAACAGTTCCTCAACCACGGGAATGGGGAATTTATCCGGGATTGTAACTTTATTAAGTGGGCGATAATCAACGCACATGCGCCATGACCCATCTTTCTTTTTAACAAGTAGTACGGGACTAGAAAAAGCACTTGTACTATTGTGGATGAACCCTTTTTGAAGCAGCTATTGAACCTGGTGCTCAATCTCATTCATTTGAATGTGTGGGTAACGGTAAGGGCGAACCGAAACCGGGCCCTGGTTGAGGTGCAGCCGAATAGCGTGATCACGCAGGAGCGGTGGTGGAAGGCCTGGAAAATCTTCAAAAACTCGCCGAAAGGTAGTGAAAATAGTTTGTAGATCAGTATCCTACGCTGCTGTCAGAGGGTGAGTACTACCTATTGAGCAGCCCCCCAAAAGAAGGCGATGTTTTCCTAGGCTGGAGGAGCCAAGAGGAAACACATGGAGGGGCCGGAGAGGGGCAGCAGAGGAGACAGTGTCGTGGAGAGTATGTTGGTGGTCGTCTGCAGAAAAACGCATGGTCATTGTATTCCAATTGATATGCACCTCACCCAAAGTTCGAAGCCAAGCAATGCCGAGGATGAGATCGAGGCCCCCAATATCTAAGACATGAACATCCAAAATAGAAGTGTATGTGCCCATTGTTAAGGAAAGATCGTGGCAAACGCCGTGAGACCATAGTTTGTGACCATCGCCCAATTTTATATGCAAACGTGTACAAGTGATGATTTGAAGATCTAACAATCTGGCCAATTTGGGCGAAATATAGTTATGAGAAGCCCCACTGTCCACTAATACCAAAATTGGTATGCCAGCGATGGCACCAGCCACCTTCATCGAAGTACAGGTTTTGGGTGATGGAACTGGATCTGAACAAGAGGAGGCCAGACTATGATAAGCAAGGACTGTACATTCTGCTTCCAATGGGGAATCAGGGATGCAATCCGTAGTTGGCAGCGGAGGTAACTCAGCAGAGTTGTCTTCATCCTCACCCAATAAAAGAACACGCAGCTTAGGATCGGAACATTTGTGCATGGGTGAATACTGAAGACCGCAACGAAAACAGAGGCCCTTTTTGCGACGTTCCTCCCATTCATGAGGAGTCAAATGTTTAACAGTGCGGGTAGGAGGGTGTTGCGGGGTGGAGGATGGGGCTGGTGGAAAAAGGGCCGAAGGGCGCCAAGGGCGTGCTGAGAAATTTGAAGGACGAAGGGAGGGGTTGAAGGGCGGAAGAGGACGGTTTGGGTTAGGAGAAGAAGACAGACTGCGTCGTGGAGGAGCAGGAAGGCTCTTGCGAAAGGCAAGCTCAATGTGTCGTGCAAGACGCATTGCGTGCATTCTGGTCAAAGGGTTATGGATTCTAACCCAATCCTGAATATCCTCCTGGAGGCCATTTAGAAAATAGCCAACATATTGTTGCTCCGGTTGGCGAGGAAGGAGGGAGACCAGGTACTCAAACTGCTCAACATAATCAGAAACTGAGTCCAATTGCTGAAGAGCAGCAAGCTCCTCGTAGGGATTCTGAGTAAGGAGGCCACTAAAACGCTCCATTAATTCGTCCTTCAATTGCGGTCAAGATAAGTGCGGGTGAACTTCAAACAAAATGGAAAACCAATGGATCGCACGACCTTCCATGCTGATTTGAGCGAGTTGGATCTTTAAATGTTCCGATGTATTATGTACCCGAAAATAGAGTTCTGCGCGAGAGATCCAGCCGCGTGGATCGGCACCATCAAATAGAGGAAGGTCCAAGTGTCGAGGAGCAGCCAATGGTTCCGACTGTAACGAAGGATCAGCAGTTCCTTGAGGGATAGGCGTCGCTGAAGTTGCAGGATCCTCATGTGTAATAGAGGTCCGAGCTGCATCGGATGGAAGGGGAGCAGAATTGGCGCCATCAGAAAGCGGTTGTTTATCCAGACGACGCAGAATTGAAGTGAGGTAAGAACGACATTCCTCCTGTCCCAGAGATAAATTGGTAACTGAAGCAGTGAGAGAAGATAATTGATCTGTTACCGAATCCAGGCGCTGCTCCACGGTGTCCAAACGGGATTGTTGGCGAGTCTCCATGGGAGAAGAACGGCAGGCCGGACCAAGCTGATAAAGACTTTGCACTTAAGAGACAGAAAACACAGGTGTTGTTCTATTAATTCCCACGAAGGGGACTGGAATTATAGTGAAGGAAAAATGGAGAAAATTGGGAGAGAAGAAGCATTACAATTCAGGAATTCCCTTGCTGGGAATATCCCGCACAAGCCCCCTGGCCGTACCCAACAGAAAAAGGGAAAAAAGGTGACCCCAAGTAGTGCCCCACGTCCTGCTTATAACCACCTGGTCCCCCCCTGCTCTAACTGCCTTCTCCCTCTGTAATTCCTCTTTTACCCTCAGGTCCTCCCTCTTCTAACTGAACCACCCTGTCCCCACGTGGTCCAGCCACGTCCCCATCCGCTGCAGCAGGTTTCTTGCGCCTGGAATAAACTACCCAATCTGTTGGGTGGTTGTGGGCTCTATCAAGGTGTTTCTCCATTGTAGGGTTGGTTGCGTCGACAAATGACCTGACCTCTTTTTCGTTCTTTTATAATTTATTTTTTTCTTTTTTTTCCCGTGTTTCTCTTCCCCGACGGAAAAGTCGGTCCGCCTGGGACTTTTTTTTAACATAACCTGTTATCGGCCCGCCTCGGCCGATCGAGAAGAAAAACCGCAGTGCGTACCAGCAGGTTGGGTCGACAGGGTGCTATTCGCCGTCAGACTGGTGCGCTTCCTCCTCCGGACTAAGTTGCAGTGGGGGTGCATGGCTCTGGGAGAAAACAAGCCAACGAAGCACGACTCTGATGAGAGTCGGCGGTGCGCGCCTCCTTGAAATGCGAATCAGCAGAGGGCCTTCTCTCCAAGAGAAGTCTCGACGCGTCACCCCAATCTTTATTAAATTGCTAAATCAAACTTCATCAATCAATCATTTCACCTAAACTCTGCAAACAAACACCCCATTAAAAAGGCAGATTAGAAACAATCAACTCCAAAATTAATATCATCGTCGAGGATTCGACCCGAGTGTCGCTATACTACACATTATAGCAAAACATCGAACCTTTGAACGGTCAATAGGCAACAATCGGCCGCGCTTCAAATGGCGTTGTTACCAAGGATGGTGCAATTAATAGTCGTTTTTGTTTTTTTGTAAAAACATCAAAAAAATCAAAAAAAAACCAAAAAAACTATGAAAAAAAAAACAAAAAAAACTCGTCTTCTCATAAACAATCATAAAAGAAAAAAATGCAAAGAAAAACTCGTCTTCCTCATCCTTAAAAATTTCTCTGAATGCCCCGTAGCCTCCCAAACAATCCATTGGATTTGTTTGTCCCGGAAATCGAGCGAACTTTCCGTCGACTTAGGAGAAACATTAGGGATAATCAAATCACTTCAGACTCATACATTGTCCGTCCAATTAAACTAGATACGGTCAATTCCTAAGGAACAAACCCTTAAAACACTCGTTGCCCCTGATATAAATTACCAACCCCTTGGTATTCAATATCCAAACATAAAGGCAGATTTCGAACTCAAATCGGGTTTGATTCATCTTCTACCTTATTTCCACGAGCTAACCGGTGAGGATCCACATCTTCACCTCAAAGAGTTCCAAGTTCTCAAAGGGTTTATGAAGAACAAATCAAACTCCAAGCATCCTCTTTCTCCCCTAACTGACTCCGCCAAGTCATGGCTTTATTACCTCCCTCTGGTTCCATAAACACATGGAATGACATGAAGCGACTCTTCTTAGAGAAATTCTTCTCTGCTTCTCGAACCGCTTCAATCCGAAAGGAAATAAGTGGTATCCATCAATTCCTCAATGAATCACTTCATGAATACTGAGAGAGATTCAAAAAGCTTGTGACAACTTGCTCACACTACCAAATCCTTGACCAACTTCTGATCCAATACTTCTAGGAGGGTTATTGGCTATGAAGAGAAATCTCATCGATGTCGCAAGTGGCAGTGCTCCTGTTGACAAAACTCCTGCAGCTGCACGATATCTTATACGCAACATGACTGCAAACACGCAGCAATTTCATACTTGAGCACATGCTCGAGTCAAACAAGTCCAAGAGAATCAATTCATAGAGCCCAACAAAATGACTGAGTAGATGAGTGAGCTTACAGGTCTTGTGCGACAACTAGTCAGGCTGCCAAAGCTCCATCCTCACCATCTCCACAATCTTTGTTCCCTAAACCTGTCAAAAATTGTGGAATCTGCAGCTCACCAGCCCATCCAACTGACGCATGTCCACAACTACAAGATGATCTCCATCAGATTCATTTGGATCAATAGAGCTCAATGCAGCATATACTCAGCAGAACATCAACCCCTCAATTATTAGGTCAGTTCATTAGAAGCTCCAACCAACCCCACTTTGAGCCTTTCTATTTTACCTATAACCTAGGCTTTATGTATGGTAATCTCGTCTCTTATCCCCCTCAATTCCCTCAAAATCCAAATCAATTTCAATAAGGTCAAGGTGGTGGTAACTTCCAACAACCTTATCATTTTGTTCCTCAACATCAAAGGAGCAATCTTCCTGCTCCTCTGGGCTTCCACTATCCTAGTGAGCCTTCACAATTCCCAACCCAATACAATCGATTTCCCAAGAACCAAAATCAAGGAAATCCCAATGCGGGACAAGCTGTAAGGTCCTGGATTATCTTAAGGTATGTTTTTGTTTAAGTTTTGGTTTGGGCCTCTTCTTTTTGGCTAGATAAGTGTTTTCCCATGTTTATATGAAGGCCCAGGGGTGTTCTGGGGGTTCAGGACACGAAATTTTTGGGCATGTTACACGGTTTGCGCACGGTTGGGGCACACCGTGCGGAGCATCCCGGGTAACCATGCAGCCTTGAACAGAGCCTTACGCATGGTTTGGAAAACCGTGCGGGTAAACCGTGCGGCCCAGTAAAGTTGAAAAATTTACAAAAAAGCCATCCCGGGATTTTAAACCCCAACTCGGGATTTTCCTCCATTCAACCCCCTGCAACCCTAGTGACGAGCTTGGACGAACCAAGCTTCCCAAGGGTGGCTCTCCTTCGATTCTTGGCCGTTTGGAGCGTCGTTGGTTGTGGATCGAAGCTTCGGGTAAGTCTAATCTCTTCTTTGCTTCCTCTTTTCGATTAGGGTTTTCATCTTTCTCTCATCTCCTTCTAAAGTTCTAAAACCCTCTTTTTCGGGTGAGATTTAGGTTAAGGCTTCAAGGGATGTTTGAATCTGGATCCAAGGCTACGATTAAGAGTGCGTTCATCAACAGATTCAAGGTAGGTGGTCTACAAGTTATATCTCATAGTTTTGTTATAGATTTGTGCATGTGTGTTGAGATTTTGCCTTTCACTTGTGTATTGGTTACCTTGAGTATGATTTGGTAAATTGGGTGTCTAAATGATTTCTTGAAACCCTCACGATCCCCGTGGGATGCGTGGAGGAGGGCTTAACCGTTTTAGGACCTAACCATTTTAGGGCCACCCATCGGGTGCGTCGGCAAACCCGGACCTAGAGTGTGGTAGGGTTAAGTGATGGGTTGCCGAATAAGAATGTGGAACCCATTTGAATATGTCTTAATGGTTGATTAAGTTGCAAATGGAATGATGATAAATATGCCTAGGATGATAAAGGCATAAGGAGTTGTTTGGCATGACATGAAAATGGGTAAATCAGGTTGAATGGGATTTGGTCAATTGTTGACGAAATTTGGTTAGAAATGCCTAAGAGGATTAGTGCATGTTAAATGGTGAACTTATAAATGGACGATGGAATGGGAAAGGGGGAGTGTGTTAATGGGTGTAATATGGAAATGGAAGAATATGTTGAATGGGTTAATACATGGGGATTGTGGCACACCTAATGGTTGAATGTAGTAAGTGGTTGGGTTATGAGATATGAGAAATGTACTTGAAATGCATAAGTGGGAGAATGCTTGTGAAATGATAAATGGGGCTAAATGGGTAAATGTATGGTCATTGATAAATTTGGCTAAGGCATAGGGGTTGCTGAATAAACTTAAGGGGTTGAGGCACGAAAATGGGAATTTAGCTAACTGACTATGAATTGTAATTGGTAAATGTGTTAATATGTTATGGCATAGTATTAATTCTCATGTTATTTGTTGTGCGTTGTGATTGATTATTTCCAATGGCATTGAATATGCTTGGTTGTGTTATGGTATGGTTGTGGTGACTTGATAAATAAGCATGTGACGAGGCTTGGCAGAGTGGGGTATTGACTTGAGGTTCTACACCCACGGGTCGAGTTAGACTGAGGCTCTAAACTCCACCCCAAAATGCACAGGTTAAGGGGACGGAAGCTCTATTCCCCTAACGGTTGCATTCCACCCGAACTGAGGCTTCGAGGTGAGGATTATCTATTGATGTGATATGTGTATCCCTAGTGAGATAGGGACTTGATTTATTTCCCCTATGCATTGTGATTGATTGCTGTTAAACCCTTTTTTGTATTGTTATGGGTATTTCCGAGTCCCACATCGGAATACTCCCCTGTACATTCCGCATTTTCATTCTATAAAAGAAGAGCCCCACCTCACCTTGAAGGTAAGTGGGTTTCCCCATTGTACATGGTATCAGAGGAATTTTTATCCCGAACCCTCCCTCCCTTGCGGATTCCCGGCATCCTCCCGGCCCCGCCTCTCTCCCTACTGCCCTAGCCATTCCCGGCGGGCTTCCCCTCCTGTCCCGGCGCAGCCCACTCGCCCAGCTCCTCTCCGGCCTGCCCATTCCCGGCGGCTCTCCCTCCCAGGGCGCTCCCTCCCAGCGGCTCCCCGCGGCTCCGGACGCCCTCACCCGCGCGGCCCCCGTCCTGGCGACCCTCTCTCACGGCGACTCTCTCCCCGACGGCCCTCTCTCTCCCCGCCGCGGCCCGCGCCTCCTCCGTCGCGGCCCTCCCTGCTCCTGCGCGACGACCGCCGACGGGCCCTCCTCCCACTCGGGACTCTTCCGCCCGCGGCTCCTCCTGCGACCAACCCTCTGCACCGGCTCCCTTCCCAGCGGCGCTCCCGGCCTGCCCCACCGTGCGCGCGCCCAGCCCCTGCGGCTCACCTCCCGGCGGCCCTCCATCCTCTCGGCGCGGTTCTTCCCGTCGGCGTCCAAGCCCCGACGGCCTCCCGCTGCTCCCGGCGCCTCCCGCTGCCTCCCGCTGCTCCCCGGCGTCTCCGCCTCCCCGGCTCCCGGTGCCTCGCTGCGGCGAATCCCGCCCAGGCGCCTCACCCTCGGCGACCAGCCCCGGCACCCCGCCCTTGACGTCCCGCTCTCGGCGGCTCGCCCCGCTTCGTCCCGGCACCCTCACCCTCGCCTGGCGCGCTCCCGGCACCCTCGCCTGGCGCCTCCCGCAGCTCCAGCGCCTCCCGCTGCCCCGGCGCCCCCCGCCGCTCTGGCGCCTCCCGCTGCCCCGGCGGACCCTCCCGGCAGAGCGCCCTCCTCCCGGCAGAGCACCCTCGTTTCGGCGGCCCTTCCAGCACGCGCATGTCCTGCGCCCGATCATCCCGCCGGCCCGCTGCCTCCGCTCCCGACGCTTCCATGGCGGACTCCTCGGGACGTGGTCGTGCTTCACATCGTCCACGTCCCTTCTGTCACCATTGTGGCACGTTTGGCCACCCGATCGCCCAATGTTGGGTCCTGCATGGCCGACCATCTCCGCACCTGCGGCAGGGACAGCCCGCAGTCTGGGACGTGTCCTCGCCTGTCGCCTCTCTTTTCTCGTCTCTGGCCCTGTCTATGGCCGACCTCAGGCGGCCTCATGATCCCCCGGCCTCTGTCTGCCCCGCTCCCTCCTCGGCTTCTCTGGCCCGTACTGTTTGCCCCACTGCCTTGGTCAGCCATTGCTCCCCTGCATGGCTGCTGGACTCAGGTGTCTCCGACCACCTCACCGGTGATGTTGGTATGTTGACGTCTTACTACCCATATGTCGGTTCTTCGGCCATCACCGTCGCTGATGGCTCCACTATCCCCATAGCAGGCTTCGGCGCCTGCTCCCTGACTCCTTCGATACACCTACCCTCTGTGGCACATGTGCCCTGCAGTCCCTTTAATCTGCTTTCCATCAGTAAACTGACTAAGGATTATAACTGTGCGGCCATATTTACCTCTTCTGGTGTTGTGTTTCAGGAGCAGACTACGAACCGGGAACTTGGTCGAGGCCGGCTTCGAGACGGGGTCTACATGTTCGAGGGGCCCGCACCCATTGCTTGCACGTCTACCTCTTCTCGGGCACTTGATCTTCATTCCCGATTAGGGCACCCGCCTGCATCCACCATTCATCAGATGTTTCCGGACTTCAGTAGGACTCCTACTTTTCATTGTGAGTCATGCTCTTTTGCCAAACATCATCGCTCTTCCTACATTCCTCACACGGATACACGGGCCTCCCACCCCTTTGCTCTGGTTCATTCCGATGTTTGGGGCCCGTGTACCGTTCTGAGTCATTTGGGCTATAAATACTATATATCCTTCATTGATGACTATTTGCGGATGACGTGGCTTTACCTTTTTCGGGAACGCTCCGAAGTGTTTTCCACCTTCCAAACCTTTTTTCATGAAATTCAGAATCGTTTTTCTATCTCGGTCAAATGTCTCCGCTCGGATAATGGGCGCGAGTATCTCTCCACTTCTTTTCGGCAGTTTCTCCGGACGAATGGCATCCTTCATCAGACCTCCTGTCCTGATACACCCCAGCAGAACGGCGTGGCCGAGCGGAAACACAGACATATTCTAGAGACTGCCCGTGCCCTCATCTTCCACCGACAGGTGCCTCTGCTCTTTTGGGGCGATGCCATTCTCACTGCTACCTACCTCCTCAATCGCCTTCCTTCTTCTATCCTTAAGGGGGAGACTCCCTTTCGGGCTCTTTTCCCCACTCTCCCTCTTCATTCCCTCCCTCTTCGAGTGTTTGGCTGCTTGTGTTATGTTCGTGACACTCGCCCTGGCCGCACCAAACTATCTCCCAAATCTCTCCGCTGCATCTTCCTCGGTTATTCCCGCACTCAGCGCGGATACCGCTGCTTCTCCCCGGACCTTCGCCGGTATGTCATCTCCGCAGATGTCTCCTTTGTGGAAAGTTCTTCATTCTCTTTTCCCTCTCCTCCTCTTGACTCTGCCATTGATGACTGTCTTCCCCTCATCATCCAGCCTCTTCCGGATTTGCCTCCTCCTTCCTCTCCTCCTCCTGACCCTGTCCTCAATGATTGTCCTCCTCTCCTCATCCATCCTCCACCGGCGTCAACCCCTGTTGACACCCATTTTGGTCAGGTCTACTCCCGCCGTCCTTCGACTGTATTCCCCGTTCCGGCCAGTGACACTGATGCTCCCGCTTCGTCCGCTGCTCCTGCTCCCCCACCCGCGGACTTGCCCATTGCCCTACGGAAAGGTACTCACTCCTGCCAGAGTACTCCTCTATTTGCATCTTCTTACAGGGGTTTGTCCGCTCTGGAGACGGTTTCTATACCTCGCACAGTTGGTGAGGCCAAATCTCACCCCGGGTGGCTCGCCGCCATGCGGGATGAATTGCAGGCTCTGGAGGACAACCATACTTGGGATCTTGTCCCCCTTCCAGCAGGCAAACAGGCAGTGGGCAGCAAATGGATTTACACGATCAGGCTGAATCTCAATGGTACTCTTCATCGCCTCAAAGCCCGCCTTGTGGCCAAAGGCTTTGCTCAGACATACGGAGTTGACTACTTTGATACCTTCTCCCCAGTTGCCAAGATGGCCTCTGTCCGGCTATTCATCTCTCTCGCCGCCCATCATCGGTGGCCTCTTCATCAATTGGATGTCAAGAATGCATTCCTCCATGGCTTCCTTGAGGAAGAAATCTTTCTACAGCAGCCCCCGGATTTTGTGCCGCCGGCGCTGAATCTCGTGTCTGCCGTCTCCGCCGCTCTCTTTACGGCCTCAAGCAGTCTCCCCGTGCTTGGTTTGGCCGCTTTAGCACGGTCGTCAGCGACTTTGGGCTTTCCCGCAGTATGAAAGACCACACTGTCTTCTACAGGACGACTCCACATGGCTGCATCTTATTGGTCGTCTATGTGGATGATATCGTCATCACCGGCAGCGACTCTGTGGGCATCACCCATCTCAAGGCCCATCTCCACCAGCAATTCCACACTAAGGATCTTGGTCCTCTCACATACTTCCTCGGCATCGAGGTTTCCTACTCCTCTGACACCATCTCCCTCTGCCAACGGAAGTATGCTTTGGATATATTGCAGGATGCTGAGCTGACTCAAGCCACTGCGGTCGATACTCCTCTGGAGCCTGGCGAACGGTCTCTTTATGCCTCCTCAGCTCTATACCCACATCCCGAGTGGTACCGTCGATTGGTGGGCAAACTCAATTATCTCACCATGACTCGACCCGACATTTCCTGTACGGTAGCCAAAGTGAGTCAATTTATGGAGCATCCAACCACATCTCAATGGGATGTTGTCATCCGCATCGCCAAGTACATCAAACGGGATCCTGCCCGTGGTCTTCACTACTCCCAGCATCCTCATCACCATATTGAGGCCTTTTGCGATGCTGATTACGCTGGCTGCCTTGCCACTCGGAAATCTACCTCTGGGTTCGCCATTTTCTTGGCAGGCAACCTCATTTCTTGGCGCAGCAAGAAACAGACGGTCGTCTCTCGCTCCAGTGCCGAGTCTGAGTACCGTGTCATGGCCACCGTCACTACCGAGATCCTTCGGCTTCGGCAACTCCTCCAGGAGCTTGGCTTTCCTCAGCAGACTTCTGCTCACATATGGTGTGACAATCAGGCAGCCACTAAAATTGCTTTGAATCTCGTCTTCCATGAACGCACGAAGCATATTGAGGTGGACTGTCACTTTCTTCGCCACCACCTGGAGCACAACCATGTCAGCTTTAGCCGCATTCCGACGGCCGACCAGCTTGCTGACATCTTCACCAAAGGTCTCCCTGGTGCTCGCCTTGCCTCGCTCAGTTCCAAGCTGGGGATCCACCACATCTGACACCCAGCTTGAGGGGGAGTAGTTATGGGTCTTGTATGGTGTCATCTTATTCTTTTTTGTGGGACTCGTTGTCCAAGCTGGGTCTGTCCAGCTTGAGGGGGAGTGTTAAACCCTCTTTTGTATTGTTATGGGTATTTTCGAGTCCCACATCGGAATACTCCCTTGTACATTCCGCATTTTCATTCTATAAAAGAAGAGTCCCACCTCACCTTGAAGGTAAGTGGGTTTCCCCATTCTACAATTGCCTTAGACCCTGGTGTAGATGATATTTATGCCTAACCCAGGGAACAAGTGATTAAATTGATTGAGTAATGAAGATGGTATAAGGAGTGTAATTGGGATAAATGCTAGGAATAAATTAAATGAAATTTGTTAACTTATGGCACCCGAACTATCCCTTATTTACTCACCATTTATTTTGTACTTGCATGCACTATCTATTAGACTGATATTTTGTAGACACCGTTGGCCTACTGAGTTTTGTACTCACACCCTGCTCGGGCCATCGTTGGGTACCCGAGCAGATCTCTTGGTTGCATGTCAGGACGAGGGCAAGGGCCCTACTCTAAGACGTTGAGTTGGGCACGGGATGTACATGAAGAAGGATCCGGACTTAGAGTCGAGACCCGTTTGGAGATTTGGTCGTTTGTTTTATTTTGGGATTTATTCACTTCGCACCACTAGTATGGCATGGCATGGTTGTATTTGATTTGCGGTCTGTACCCTGTTGGCAAACGTTTGGTTATGCGTGTTTATTGGTTGTTTCATATTGCTTTCGTTATTTTTATTGTGTTCTGCTATGGCTTACTCTGGTAAAGAGGGTATAGTCTCCCCACGTGACTTATTAGACTCTCACCGCTAGTCGGCAACCTCTGGCGTACCGGGAGGCGCGTTTGAGGTCATGTGACGACCCGGCTCGGAGCACAGGTTTAGTGGCTTCCAGGTCGGGGAAGTCACACAAGCCGCTTCTTCTAAGCAATCATGGGAAAGTGTTGTGAAAGATCTTGCCGCCACCCGTTCTAGCCACAAAAACATTGAAAATCAAATTGGTCAACTTGCGTCCCACCTAAACCAACAACTACAATCAAATTCTTCCCAACTTTCAGCTCAACCATTGCCCAACCCCAAGGGTAATGTAAGTGAATTGTTATGCCTCATGATGAATCCTCAGAAAAAGAACTTGAAGTCACTCCCTCACCTCCTTCCATTCCTCTAAGGAACCCAATTCTTTTTTCTCAAGCCGTATCTAAGCCAAAAAAGCCCTTTGAGCCTGACTCTGAAATGCTTGACATGTTTAGACGTGTTGAATTGAACATTCCCCTCTTAGATGTCATCAAACAAATCTCCAAGTATGCAAAGTTTATTAAGGAATTGTGCACCCATAAAAGACAACTTAAGACCATTGAAAATGTTTCAACCCAACATTTCATTCTCATAAAGTGCAAAGATCCAAGAACCTTTAAGGTTCCATGCCAAATAGAGAGTTCCAACTTCGATGGTGCACTCATAGACCTAGGAGCCTCAATAAATGTCATGCTCAAATCCATCTTCTCAACCCATGGTCTTGGTCCTTTACACCCAACGAATGTTATCGTCTAGTTAGCCAATCGAAGCATTGTCAGTCCTAAAGGAATAATTGAGGATGTCCTTGTCTAGGTCAATGATCTTATCTTCCCAGCTAATTTCTATGTCCTTGAAAAGGAAGGTGAGACAACTTCTCCTCGATCCCCCCTAATTCTAGGAAGATCATTCCTCATGACACCTAGAACTAAGATTGATGTTCATGCGGGCATCTTATCCATAGAATTTGATGACCAACAGGTCAAGTTCAAGCAGTGCGGGAGTGGGATGTTGGTTTGTGTGTCGCACTCTGCTCTGGGTTGTGTGTCACACTCTGCTCGTCCACACTGGCCAAAAGGGTTGCTCCGTCTTAATATTTTATTTTTAGTTCACTTGGAGCGGGGTGTGACGTTGTGGAAAGACGGTTGCAGGGTGCGATACTTGAGTAGGATCATCCATCAAAGGCTAGCTGCTGAGAGGGGACCGTCGTCCGTCGAAGGGAACCGGCAGCGCGTCGATGGATGAAAGCGAGTCAGCGATGCACGTCAGAAAAAAATGTAGAAGAGAGCGTCGCCATTCTCCTCAGGGTGGTAACCGCCCAGGCGGGCCGTCCGGAAGATGGACCAAGTGCGTGCCTCCTCGAGGCGCAATGAAACCGACAGCAGAAGCTGAGGAAGACAGTGAGTTGTGCGGTCGAGGCGGAAGAGGATTAAAAGGAGGTCGTGAGAGACTCTCTTTGGCAGTGCGGGCCTCTTTTTGGCAGTGTGCGCGACTTCTGATTACGATCCAACAATGCGCGGTTTCGCAGGATTCTCCCCCCTCGATAGGCAATCTGGTAGAGAAAGTCGGCAGTGCCGAAGTCCAATGAACGCAGCCCAACAGTGCGCACCCTACAGAAGTGAGGTCGCGACAGGTCGGACCAAATTGATAGACACCAGAGGACCAGCTTCTTATATTTATCCATGAAAAGGAACCGAAAATACAGAGGCAGCAAAAAAACAACAAAAGTACAAGAAGAAGAGGAAGATCGGAAGACTCAAAGCTCCACCCAAGCCCGTAGGCCATTTCCCAAGCCAAAGGCCGATTCTCAAATATTCTCTTTATTGCCACCCCTCACTCCCCCTCGCATCTTCTTATAACAACCCCCCTTGACACGTAGAGCTAGCTACTTCCCCCACTTCTAGAAGACTAACAAATTCCCCTAACTAACCCCATACAAAGACCATTATACCACTTACCCAAACTTCTTCCAGCTCATAGGTTTCTATCAAACACACTCCCCTCTTCTCCTTGCAAGGGGTTTCACGGCACGACCAAAACCCTATCAAGGCATGGAAGTACCTGCCAAACTCAAGTTTCTACTTGAGACCTTTCCTCTGTGATTTATTTTCATGTACTTCGATTGTTTTCAATTGTAATCACATAAGTTGTTTTCAATTTCATTTAAAGTTTAATGCATGAATCATCATCATCTTCTATCATTCTCATAAATCTTCTGTTGCGTAATATTAATGGTCTTAAAATACTTTAAATCAAGTTGAAAACCATTCTATTTTCTCACTTTCTTATTCAATCAAAAGCGCGTATTTACCTCTATTCGCGTTTCATGTGTGTTTTCGGCGCACCACTCTTTTTTGGTCCCGTTCTTTTTCTTCTCTTTATAACTCGTCACCGTAAGCATTTTCAACCAGATAACTAACCATCTCAGTGGCCGAGTAAATCCCCCATTGGGGTGATTCATAATTTGGGGATGTTAAGTGATTGTGAGCTTTTTCTTGTTTAACATTCTTTGAATTAATATCATGTATGACAAACAAGAAATGTTATGGATTAATAACATGTTTTGTTTGACATGTGGATTCCAGAGACTATTAGAACCACAAATGCACATGGGTTCATGAAATATTGAACCATCCATCAATAAGAATTGATGACGATTAGAACCCTCATTAAGATTTAGATTAAAGCTAAAACTTGGAATTCCGATTGAAATCATCTTGTGAAGTGGATGTTAATTAAATGAAATGTTTTGCAAAACTCAA
The DNA here is from genome assembly GCA_963277665.1 of Viscum album. Lineage (NCBI taxonomy): Eukaryota > Viridiplantae > Streptophyta > Magnoliopsida > Santalales > Viscaceae > Viscum > Viscum album. The sequence goes on from OY728126.1 coordinate 1,134,270,414, forward strand.
AGATATCATAAACTTACATCCCCAATAATGAACTCACCTCAATCTTTATTAAATTGTTAAATCAAACATCATCAATCAATCATTTCACCTAAACTCTACAAACACCCCCACACACACCATTAAAAAGACAAATTAGTACCACCATCGAGAATTCGACCCGAGTGGCACTATACACATTATAGCAAAGCATCACACCTTTGAAAGGTTAATAAGCAACAATTGGCCACGCTTCAATGTGCCAAAACCGCCTATGGGCATGGAGGAGTCTCCAACCAAAGTGATTGCACGACCATCTAAGTTAAGGCGATAGGGATGAAGAATACAAGTTGTCAGTGACATGATCAGAAGCACCGAAGTGCAGTAACCATGTGGCAGAATGTTGAGATATGAAAGCAAAATGACAATCAATCTGGACCATATAACCACTACAAGAGACGGGTGCAGTGAGGCGTTCAGCAACGAGGTGCACAGACATGAGAGAAGTCATGAGAAGGGAGGCAGCAGTACATCAAACTAACATTGGTGTGGACCAATTGTAGAAGAAAACTGTAATGAATCCAAAAAAATTGTTGTTACAGTCAAATTTGGTTTGGGGTGTCGGTCAACCCAAAAGATTTCCAAGAATGGGCAGGGCATAATATTCATGGAGTTCCGTGAGAATCCTCTGTTCAAAAAAAAGAAAGCTACAACGTCAAAATCATAGGTGGGATTATCTTTGGTCTATCAGCATAGAAAGAATAATAAATGACAGCCGCAAAAGGAAGCCTTGCAAGACACGCCAGCTAAAGCGGCGTAGGAGAGGCGTGCCAAGGTCATGCTCCAAGAGAGGCGTTCCTAGGTCACGCGCCAAGAGAGGCGTTCCTAGGTCACGCATCTAGGGTGGGTGCACTTGGACAGGGTTGTGCTTGGAGGATGGGGCACAATGGCACCAGGAATAGACGAGGCTGCACCTAGAGGAGGGTCGTGTAGTGGTGCTGTAACAAGGGGGACCGACGCAGGAGAGAGAGATCGTATAAGATTTCTCTAGCTATGATACCATGTAGAAAAACCATGCCAAGAGATCGTGCCTATCTCTTTATTTATTAAAAAAACAAGATCTCAAATAGGCGGGAGATACAAATTTCAAATTGTCGGGATGATGAGATGAGAATGACCTGATCAAAGATATTCTAACCGGTTTGATGCAAACATGTGTTCTTAATTGATCCCTTTACAATGATTATCTAGGTTTTGCTCAAAGACAAAGATTTAAAATGTGAGGGAGATGATGAGCCTCTTTTAAGTGCATAATTTGTATGGTTTTCATACCTTGATTCAACATGATTTCAACTAGCATGACCATAATTTAGTGTATTTCAGGTCACATTTCGAGTTCGTAGGTTAAAGAAGGGAATGAAGGACACTCTGCCACAAAAAGAGATATTTTGGAGAAGCTTAAAATTAATTGGATTAATTTGGGAAGAAACACAACTGTGCTTGATTTCTAGCACATCGTGCAGGTAGAGTTCAACAACTTTAACTACAACTAAAAGGTTCACAACCACAAGCACATCATGCAGCTAAATCATGCAACTCATTAATTCTACTCAGAAGTCACGCAACATAGAAGCACATGGAGTGCCTCGTGTGGTAGTGGTTCTGTTTGATTTTGGAGGAGAAGCACGTTGTGCAACACCAGTAGTCATGTCGATGATCAGACCTTGGGGGATTTTAGATAGCATGCCATGAATGGTGGCCGTGCTTTGCTTCTGTTACATATTCCCAAACATGCACATCATGCATAAGACCTAGCACAGCATACTGATTTCCCAGATGCTATATTTTAGGCGTACAGATTTAAAGTAGCACGTTGTGCTAGAGGACAAGCACACCATTTTCAACATGGTGTTATCTGGTTTTGAAGATGTAGTTTAAAGATCCCTCTTACCCTCAAGGTAAGGAGAGGGCTTGTATTTATAAAAAATTGTAAGTGGAAGTTACAAGAGAGGTTACAAAAGAAGTGGGGGCTGGAAGTTACAAAGTTAGTGGGGCTGGAAGTTACCCATACTCCAACACTCCCCCTCAAGCTAGGTGTACCTAGCTTGGACACATAAAAAAAAAAAAGACCGTAACTCCCCCTCAAGCTGGACGGCAGATGTTGTGGATCCCCAGCTTGGAACTAAGAGAGGCGAGGCGAGCACCGGGGAGGCCTTTAGTGAAGATGTCAGCAAGCTGGTCCGCCGTGGAAATGTGGCTAAAGCTGACATGTTTGTTCTCCAGGTGGTGGCGAAGAAAGTGACAGTCCACCTCTATATGCTTCGTGCGTTCATGGTAAACAGGATTCGAAGCAATTTTAGTGGCGGCCTGATTGTCACACCATATGTTAGCAGAAGTCTGCTGAGGAAAGCCAAGCTCCTGGAGGAGGTGTTGAAGCCATAGGATCTCGGTAGTGACGGTGGCCATGGCACGGTACTCAGACTCGGCACTGGAGCGAGAGACGACCGTCTGTTTCTTGCTTCGCCAAGAAATGAGATTTCCTGCTAAGAATATGGCAAACCCAGATGTAGATTTCCGAGTAGCAAGGCAGCCAGCATAATCAGCATCACAGAAGGCCTCAATATTCTGATGAGGATGCTGGGAGTAATGAAGACCACGGGCAGGATCTCTCTTGATGTATTTGGCGATGCGGATGACCGCATCCCATTGGGAGGTGGTTGGATGCTCCATAAATTGACTGACCTTGGCAACCGCACAGGAGATGTCGGGTCGAGTCATGGTGAGATAATTGAGTTGGCCCACCAACCGACGGTACCGCTCGGGATATGGGTATAGAGCTGAGGAGGCATAAAGAGACCGCTCCCCAGGCTCGAGAGGAGTATCGACCGCAGTGGCCTGAGTCAGCCCAGCATCCTGTAATATATCCAATGCATACTTCCGTTGGCAGAGGGAGATGGTGTCCGAGGAATAGGAAACCTCGATGCCGAGAAAGTAGGTGAGAGGACCAAGATCCTTCGTGTTGAAGTGGTGGTGTAGATGGGCCTTGAGGTGGGTAATACCCACAGAGTCGTTGCCGGTGATGATGATGTCATCCACATATACGACCAATAAGATGCAGCCACGTGCACTCGTCCGGTAGAAGACAGTGTGATCCTTCATACTGCGAGAAAGCCCAAAATCGCCAATGACCGTGCTAAAGCGGCCGAACCAAGCACGGGGTGACTGCTTGAGGCCGTAGAGAGAGCGGCGGAGACGGCAGACTCGAGATTCAGCACCGAAGGCACAAAATCCGGGGGGCTGCTGCAGATAAATTTCTTCCTCAAGGAAGCCATGGAGGAAGGCATTCTTGACATCCAACTGATGAAGAGGCCACTGATGATGGGCGGCAAGAGAGATGAATAATCGGACAGAGGCCATCTTGGCAACCGGTGAGAAGGTATCAAAGTAGTCAACACCGTACGTCTGTGCAAAGCCTTTGGCAACAAGGCGGGCTTTGAGGCGGCTGAGAGTGCCATCGGGATTGAGCCTGACAGTGTAAATCCACTTGCTGCCCACGACCTGTTTGCCTGCTGGAAGAGGTACAAGATCCCAAGTATGGTTATCCTCTAGAGCCTGCAATTCGTCCCGCATTGCAGCTAGCCACCCGGGGTGAGATTTGGCTTCACCAACCGTTCGAGGTACAGAGACTGTCTCCAGAGCTGACAAACCCCTGTATGAAGATACAAATAGAGGAGTACTCTGGCAGGAGCGAGTACCTTTCCGAAGGGCAATGGGCAAGTCCTCGGGTGGTGGAGCAGGAGCAGCGGACGAAGCGGGAGCGTCAGTGTCATCGGCCAGGACGGGGAATACAGTCGAAGGACGCCGAGAGTAGACCTGACCAAAATGTGTGTCAACAGGGGTTGACGGCGGTGAAGGATGGATGATGAGAGGAAGACAATCATCGATGGCAGGGTCAGGATGAGGAGAGGGAAGGAGGAATGGAGAACTTTCAACAAAGGCAACGTCGGCGGAGATGACATACCGCCGTAGGTCGGGGGAAAAACAGCGATAGCCGCGTTGAGTGCGGGAATAGCCTAAAAAGAGGCAGCGGAGGGATTTGGGAGCGAGTTTGGAGAGACCTGGACGTGTGTCGCGAACGTAACAGAGGCACCCAAACACGCGGATGGGTAGGGAGTGAAGAGGGAGAGAGGAGAACAAAGTTCGAAAAGGAGTTTCCCCTCGAAGGATAGTGGAAGGAAGACGGTTTATCAGGTAGGTGGCGGTGAGAATGGCATCGCCCCAAAACTGCAGAGGCACCTGTCGGTGAAAGAGAAGGGCACGAGCAGTCTCTAGAATATGTCTGTGTTTCCGCTCAGCCACGCCATTCTGCTGGGGTGTATCAGGGCAGGAGGTCTGATGAAGGATGCCTTTCGTCTGGAGAAATTGCCGAAAGGAATTGGAGAGATACTCACGCCCATTGTCGGAGCGGAGACATTTGACCGAGAGGGAAAATTGATTCTGAATCTCAGCATAAAATGTTTGGAAGGTGGAGAACACGTCGGAGCGTTCTCGAAGGAGGTAAAGTCAAGTCATTCGCGAATAATCATCGATGAAAGAGATATAGTACTTGTAGCCCAAATGACTCGAAATGGTACAAGGACCCCAAACATCTGAATGAACGAGATCAAAAGGGTTTGAGGCCCGTGTATCCACCCGAGGGAGGTATGTAGATCGATGATGTTTTGCAAAGGTACAAGACTCACAATGAAATGAAATATTCCGACGAAACTCTGGAAAAAGCTGATGAATGGTGGATGCCGGCGGATGTCCTAACCGGGAATGAAGATCCAAAGCCGGAGAAGAGGTAGATGAGCAGGCGATGGGTGCTGGTGCATCGAACAGGTAGACCCCGTCCTAAAGTCGGCCTCTACCAAGTTCCCGGTTCGTTGTCTGCTCCTGAAAAACAACACCAGAGGAGGAAAATATGGCAGCGCAGTTAGATTCTTTTGTCAGTTTACTGATGGAAAGAAGATTAAATGGACTGCGGGGTACATGTGCCACAAAGGGTAGGTGAATCGTTGGAGTCAGAGAGCAGGTGCCGAAGCCCACAATCGGGATAGTGGAGCCATCAGCGACCGTGATGGCTGAGGGACCGGTGTAAGGGCAGTAAGAGGTCAACATACCAGCATCACCGGTGAGGTGGTCGGAGGCTCCTGAGTCCAACATCCATGCAGGGGAGCGACGGCCGACAAAGGCAGTGGAGTGAGCAGAATGGGCTATAGAAGCTGTTGATGGGCCGGGTTCGGCAGATTCCCGAGGTTCATGAGTCAGCCGGATGTCGGCCATCGAAAGGTCCAGAGAGTGAGGAAGAGTTGCAACTGCCGATGGTGCTTCCTGGACCGCCGTCTGTCCCTGCCGCGGGCGCTGAGATGGACGTCCATGCAGGACCCAACATCGGTCGATCGTGTGGCCAACCTTGTTACAGTGTTGACAGAGGGGACGTGGTCGACTGTCCACACGACCACGTCCACGAGGACCAGATGAACGGCCACCGCCGTGACCGACTAGAGCTGAATGGTCGATAACGGGGGCGGGAGGAGGAAGAGCCCGCTGGGCCTTGCTGAGTCGGTGATACACCTGTGGGATCTCCAGCGTCGACGAGCTAGCGAGCAATTCGGTTGTCGTGGTGGCAAATTCTGGAGCGAGGCCGTTGAGAAGAGTGAAGAGACAGAGCTGGTCCCGCTGGGTCTGAGCTTCGGCCGGTGTTTGTGGAATGGGCCACAACTCCTGCAATTCATCACGCAGCCCTTTCCATTCCAGGAAGTAGGTTGTAAAGGTGTGGGCCTGCTGGCGAACATGGGACAGTCTCTGAAGGATTTCGGACACCCGAGCGAGGTTATTTGTTTCGGAGTACATGATATTCAAGGAGTCCCAGAGCTCCTTGACGGTATTGGCGGTGCGGGTGACATCTTTGACCGATCGTTCCATGGAATTGACCAGCAGAGCGAAGATTTTGCTGTCAGCAAGTTTCCAGGAACGATATTTGGGATCAGCTGTGGCTGGGGGAGGATTCTCAAGATGATGGTCGAGGTCCATGCCGGTGAGGGACATCACAACAGTCTTCCGCCAGATGGAGAAATTTGTGGAGTCCAATCGGTCATCCACAAGGCGGGTAGAAGCGGTGATCAGCGGCGGCAGTGGGGAAGAGTCTGCCATGGAAGCGGAGCGGTGATACCGAAGATGCAGCGGAGGAATGAGCCGGAAGCAGGGAGTTTTGCCGGGGAGCGGTGCACCTGGGGCGCTGGAAAGACCGGGATGAGCCGGGTCTGTGCTGGGACTTGAAATTTAGGAGGGAAACTGGAAACCTGGTAAGCCAGGTGGATGACCAGCACCGCAAAAACACCGAATAGATTGTTCCTTTGCAGGTCTGAGAGGGAGGCGTCGGAGGTGCGTAGCCGCGGGAGGAGGGCTGCCGGAGGAGAAGCCGGCGCGGGATGATGCGGAAGGCGCCGGGAGGCGCTGGAGCAGTGGGAGGCGCGGGAGTTCACAGGACGCAGGTAGGGCAGGCGAGGTTCTGCTGGGCGAGGTGGCGGGTGAGGGAGCGACGCTGGTGTGGGCGCGGGGGCCGACGGGGCGAGGGAGCCGCGTCTGGAAGGAGGCCCGCCGTGAGCAGAGGGGCGCCAGGAGTGTCGCGCTTTGGAGGAGCGGCGACGGGATGGGCGCGTAGGAGGAGCAGCGCCGGGAAGAGCTGGCGAGAGTTGCCGGGATGGGTCGGCCGCGCGGGAGGAGGAACTCCGCGGTACGGGAGGGCCGGCGCGGGCCGCGTTGGGAAGAGAGGGGGCCGCCAGGCGAGGGCCAGAGAGGCGCCGGTGCTGGACGGGAGGCGCGGTCGTTGCGCACAGAGATGCCGCCGGGAGAGCTTGCGGGAGCCGGACGAACTGCAGAAGGAGGCCCGACGGGAACCGGGAGCCGCGTCTAGAAGCGACGCCGCCGGGAATAGCCGCAGGAGCCGAGAGCCGCTGGGAGGGAGGGCCGAGCCGGGAGGGAGGGCCGCCTGGGAGGGAGGGCCAAGCCGGGAGGGAGGGCCGCCTGGAAGGGAGGCCGAGCCGGAAGAAGAAGGGGAGAGGCGGGGTCGGGTAAAACCGGGAGGCCGCAGAGATGGAGGGGATTTCCCTCTGATACCATGTAGTTTAAAGATCCCTCTTACCCTCAAGGTAAGGAGAGGGCTTGTATTTATAAAAAATTGTAAGTGGAAGTTACAAGAGAGGTTACAAAAGAAGTGGGGGCTGGAAGTTACAAAGTTAGTGGGGCTGGAAGTTACCCATACTCCAACAGAAGACAACATTAATCATCCACTAGTATTTCGAGGATAACTTTTGTTTCATGTCTCAGAATCACTCAATTTTTTTCATATGGTTCATAAGAGAGTTATCTATATCTTTTACAAAGATCATTGGCTGAATCAACCATCTCAGATGTCAAATAGAGATTTAAGGTGAGTACTTTCGGTGAATGACAGAATTGACACGCCTTTACTAATCATACCATAACTTTTGATGTGCAGGTCCAACTGACAAGATTTCACTTGGGTTGGAAAGCTGACACTAGGGACTTCATTTCATCTTTTTATCACTTGACTTGATTCAGCCATTTTGACTGTCAAAATTGAGGTTTGCTTCATCACGGCCTGCCCTGCACACACATGTTGACCTGTTTTGATAGATTTTAACAAAACCTCCCTAATCCAAGTCAAAAGCCTTTTTCACCTCATAACGAAGGAGAGAAGCATTCTAACAAAAGAAATGGTCTAGGGATGCCCAGGAGAGGGGAAAATTCTAAAGGGGTTGAGGTGTCGCACAAGGGAGGAAGCGATCCGAACCAAGGATTTATTGTCGATTCATTCAGATGTGCGGAGTTTGCGGTAATTAATACTTTATTCTTCATCTTTCCTTTCAACCATGATGTTTAGCTAATTTCTCTCCCATGTAAAGGCTGTAACAGTGGTTTAGCTTTATTTGATTAATTGAATTCATGCTTTTATGATGGATTGTCTTGTGAATTTAAGTTTTGATCATTCAGTATTAAGAAGGTGTTAAAAATTTATAGGTCTTAATTAAACCTATTACTGGGCAAGGGACAGGTTATATTAGGATTCAAGTTTGGCTTTCAGATCAAAAACATAAATATAATTTTGAATCCCACAGCACCCATTCATAGAAATTCAATTAGTTAAATGAATAGGATTGAACATATGATTCTGAAACTGACACTTCTGTCTAATTTGGAATTTATCATTAGGAATTACTAGCCTGGCTCAATATATTACTTAAATTTCCTTTCTTAGAGTCTCCTAGATAGATAAGGACATGGATATAGGACTACCCTTGTTCTGTGGGGTTGAACCCTACTTCCACTGTCCATGCAGTAGAATTCAGGTACATAAAAATTCTAATTTGGTCATACTGACAACAGAGGGTGAAGCAAGAAAAAAACAACAATTAAGTTAATAATTTAATTAGCAGGAATAGCATTTGACAAACATGGGAACCTGCAGTGGAAGTTCCCTCCTGCGTCGCATTTTTCTTAGCTCAGCAACAAATGAACAGGGATCCTCAGAGACCCCAACCCAATCCCCATTGAGAAAAACCTTATGCTTTCCCTGGAGCGAGGTTGATGTATCGTCTACAAGTCCATCCATCCCGCAATCAATCAATCTCTCAGACTGAGATTCCATTACATTTCTGGAAACAAGTCCTGTGATGGCCAAGTTTTTTACAAGCCCGCAATTTTCACCATCCGGTGTAGAAAGAAAGCAAATCCTTCCCCAATGTGAAGGGTGCCTGCATCGAGCAATTACTTTCACCGTTGAGGAAAACACTTAGGCACTTTTTGGCATGAGAAAAGAAAGGGAAAGAAAAAGGGAATGAGAGGAGAATTGGAATGGAAATGAGAGAGATAAAATGGTAATCTGAACATATAAAGTGGCCTACCAGATATTAGAAAATCATTTTCCACTTTCAATTTTGTTTCCCTCACAAAGGTTACCCCCTACCAAACAAGACCTCAACTAGATTGTCAAACGTTTTGAAAGAAAACAACTTGAAAGGTCAACAAGTTTTAAAATTAGTTAAAGATAAACAAACAAATAAGACTCAGACGAAGAAAGCAGAAATGATTTTGCTTGGGATGGTAAAACAAATGCTGTATAATTAGTGAATGAACTTGAAAATTTTACAACTTTGAACGTGAATACAATTACAGAATAACTTCACAAAGATTCCATTGATAGGAAACATTTTTCTAATTGAAACTAAGCACTGTTTGGTTAAGATTTTTTTGGGTCAAAATTCATTTTTTTCAAGAAAATCAATTATATAAACTGCTGACTTGACGTCGCATATGTAGACTCACTCACTAAATCCAGGAGGAACCATAAACCCAATCCTGAATTTCCAACCTTTCTTGAGGACAACAGCTCACCCCAAATGATATCAAGCCACAGCAAACACATCTGGCACTGCTGCCAATGCTGCAGCTAGACATGCCATCTCGGATGCAAAATTTAGCCCCAATGACTATTGAGAATTCCCGCCAATGTTGCAGCTAAAAGTTGATTGTAATTCAGTGAGGCGGTAAAGATTATTCAGAACAATAGATGGATCAGCTCCATGATTTAGCTCAATGACTATTTCCCTGATCGACCATTTTCATCATGGAGATCACCAATGCCTTCAGAACTCTTATATGGTGTGTGTGCCTCCTTGGTCAGCGGATGTCTCCTCATCTTCGAACTGGTGGGGAGAGAAGACACTGCCCAGTACAGAGTCGATACTTTTGCTGCGTGTCTTGTACACAGACCCTAACCTGCACAGTGTTGATATCCCGGCTGCTCCAGCGCCCTGGCCGACGCTTTCTTCCACCGCGGTCTCAGCTTCTCATGACCTCTCAACCAGTGTTAACATAGCTTGTGGTTTTAAAGAAGGAACAGGAACCAGCTGCTCCTTCCATCCCTTTACAGCTTATCTAAACTGGATCCTTGATCTGGAATTACCTCTTCCCATCAAAAATGACTGAAGTTGGAGTCAATTTGATCCACAAGCTTCGAGACATTCCTCAGTCCGTAAGCTTGAGCATGATCCTCTGGAATCAAGCTTCCACGGGGACCGTCGTCGTTCTCCGCCTTCCTGTTCCCACTTCCGCTCAAAAACTCAGCGGCAGCCTTATTTTGTTTTTCAGACCTTGTACCTCGAACCGCTTGCGACTACATCTCCCTTATTTGTACCCCATAAGTCTACAGTTACTCCTTTGATTTTGTTTGAAGCTGGCTTGCATATACCATTCCAGATCCAGCTCCTCTAAAGCGACTCTTGTCGCCATACTGGATGGTCAACTCTAACGTTCACCTCTTTGTTGGAGTTGGTGTTCTAGAACAAATTGTTTGTATTTTGATTACATGTATATTCGAAGATTTGAATATTAATAAAGTATCTTATTATATATTGTTCATAATTCTGCATGACTTTAATATAATAATGTCATAAGTATCTGTCGCATTGATTAGATCATAGTAGTTCCCCGCTATAATGAGAACCTTGAAGTGTCATGACGATATTCTTAAATATAGTTCTACGGCCGAATAACATACTATGATAGGACACATAGTATGTAGACTAACAGGTGAGAATACTCATAAACAGATAAGACTTCTCATAAACGGATGAGACTTCTCATGAAGTTCGCACTTGGTAATCTTCAAGACGGAAGATTATGAGAACAGACTCGTCAATTGAAATTCCGCATGTTTTGATGTCGTCGGATATTCCTATCTGCGGATGTATGTAATGGTCCTTAGACTTTAAGATTATTATTAATGCATTTTAAAAATTGCACACTTAGATGTATTTCGTAAACTTTGACGATACAGTTCATGGCGAAGTTGGATACGTTGGAAGCATTACAAGTGACATGTTATTAATGGATAAGTCAATGAAGAATTTATCTATTCCATCTTTATAGAAATTGATATCTCGGCTCTTTGATTGAAATAGAACCGTCGCATTAAATTTCATGATCATTGCGTAACAACGTGTTTATTTTGAAGAGTCAAAGAATGACGTATCAAGCATATAGGTTGATGACGCGGATATGAAACTTGTTTGATGATATATTGTGATAAAGGGATTGTATAACATGTTATTGTCGTCGTTGCAACATTAAGTTCTTTCTCTTGGATGTCTTAACCCGTTGTTAGACCATAATCTTGAATTTTAGGCAAGTCCGCCTAATGTCAACAAGAAAGAATCCTAGAGGATCACACACTAACTGTTTTTGTTGATCTCAATTAAATTCTATTTGAATTAAATAATTGAATAAATCTTATTCGCAAGACCGAGGAATAATTTTATTCATATTTTATCGATCACAAATGTTTATTGACAAATGAAATATTTAATTAAATATTTATTTAGGTATTCAATAAATGTCGAGAGATTGGAACGAACCAAGATCGTCTCTGGTGATAGATATTTATTTACAAGCAGGTAATTAATATTTATCATTGAGCATATTAGTGCACGCCATAAAATAATATTATTATTATTATTATATGGCATGGGGTTTGTTAAGAATTATTGTATCATTTAAGGGCCGGTATGTAATTAAATAATATCCTAACCTAAACCCTAGCTCTATAAATAGATGATTATGTCTATTGTGTAGGGCTAATCAAAAAATTGATAATAGAGAATCACTGCGCACAACGGACTTCTCTCTCTCGAATTCTTCCTCTCATTCTCTCAAGAACGAGAAGAACTCCTTCAAACCTGAAGGATCATCAAGCGATCAAGACGAACAACGCAAGACGATTGATTCGCCGCACTAGCACCTAGAAATCAATCAGCGTCGTTCGGAGGTCAAAAGAGCATGTGTGGATCGCTGCTAAAGGGATTCTACACTAGATCCTCACAGCTCAACGAAGATAATCCAGAAAGGGTTTTCGGACGATCAACATCTTCATCGTAGAAAGATCCTCATATCGGTTATTCTTTCTTCCAATTATAAATAAATTAATAATAAATTTAACATGAAAAGATCCTCCGAGTTTGGGGTTTCTCTGTCAATATTCGGTGGAAAAAATTCGTTAGTGGTATCAGAGGGGTCACGTTTCAAATTTATAATTATATATTTGATTGTTAATCTATATGCGCAATAGTGGTTAGATATTTCATTTTAAGAATATTTGTTCTTTAATCTGATTTTAATCAACATGTTTTCAACATATTAATCATCATTGTTCAGTGTTTCATTTTCTTAAAGGACTAAGAACAGATGAAAAACAATCGGAGATACCATCAACAAGTGTCGAGGATTCTGGCTAGGGCATGGGATTACACAACGTGTAGCCAGAGTGCATGTCGTGTACGCCAAATGCACTACACCTGGTCGTGTCGTGGGATACACGACACGCCGTCTATAAATACATGTGGTGCATTTATTGCACACCACGTGTAGACCGGGTCAACCTAGCACACGACATGTCGAATTACACGGTGTACGCGGTTTAGCGGTGAAATTCACACAAGTCGTGTAGTCATATACATTGGTTCCGGACGCAGCGAAAGCGTGCAGTGGTGGGCATTATATTAAAATTTCTTTTAATATTCAAGTTGCCTGAAACCTTGAATGAAGATCTTGCACATCAAAATTATAATTAATTTATTTAATATCGAAAGAAACGAATATCTGGGTTTAGGATCTTTCTTCAATGTGAATGTTGATCGTTCGAAAATATCCTTTTGGATTGTCTTTGTTGCGCTGTGAAGATTCAAGGATAGAATCTTTCTAGCGGTGATCCGCACGTACTCCTTTGATCTCCAAGCAACGTCAATCGATCTACGAGTGCTAGCATGGCGAATCGATTGTCTTGCGTTGCTTGTGTTGATCGTTCATCATTCGATCTTGAACGAATCACTCTTGGGTTTCTTGTTCTTGAGAGGAAGAGAGAATGAGGAGTCGAGAGAGAATTCATTGTGCGCAACAATTCTCTATTTTTGATTGCACACCCTACATAATACACATAACCGGCTATTTATAGAGTTAAGGTTTAGGTTAAAATAATTATTTAATTGCAATATCGGCCATTAAACAATATTATAACATTTAATACACTTCATGTCATATATTAATATTATTATTATTATTATTATTATTTTGTGACGCCCACTAACTTGCGCAATAACAAATATTTTAACCGGCTTGTTAATTAATATTTGTCACCGAACACGGTCTTGGTCCGTTCAAACACCACGGCATTTATTGAATATCCGAATAAAATTATTTTATTATCTTAATAAATATTTTATTCACAAACCATTAAATAAATATTTATTAAATATTCAATAAAATAAATGTATATATTTTATTCATAATCCGGTGAATAAATATTTATTTCATTTATGCGATCAATAAAACATGAATAAAATTATTCCTCGATCTTAAGAATAATATTTATTCCATTAATTAAATTCAAATAAAATTTAATCGAGGTCAACAGAAACACTTAGTGGGCTCTAGGATTTTTTCTTGTTGGCATTAGACGAGTACACCTAAAGTCCAAGCATATTGTCCAGCAAACGGGTCAAGGCACCCAAGAGAAACAACTTAATGCCGCAGCAACGACAATCACATACGAACATTAACTATGTAATATAATCTCTTTGTCTCAATATCTCATCAAACATGTTGCATATCTATGTCATCAACATATTTGTTTGATACGTCTTTCGTTGCATGTGCATAACCGTTCATGAGCTTGACCAAGACCTATGTATGTATTGGCATTATTTAATTTAATTTATTACATGGATTTGCAATTATTAATTATTAAATTAAAATGATGGTATGCGAGTCATTTCTCCCTCCATTATTATTATGTAGGATCTGTATGTCCAAAGTGATTTATATAATTCCCCTTAACTAATCTTTTGGTTCCTCTCATATGCGTGTGAGTTATAAATACTTGTAATAAATGGAGCATCCCAAGGCGCATGGAAGCAGTTCAAAACGTGGCCTAAATGATGTCAATACAGGTGATACACATGTGGACGGGTGGAATATTGTTACTTGTGAGAAGACCAGGACCTCACGTTGTCAACGGGAACCAAGTATTCAAATTCAGGAACCAAGTAGATTCAAAAAGATTGATCGAGTGGAGGTAAATCTACGAGCAGTCAATGCAGCTAAACTTGATGTTGTACCTATTGGTGACTACCACTTCACGTTGTCCACGGGAATGATCTTGGTTTTGAAAGATAGTTACTATGTGTCATTTGTTACCAAAAACATTATTTTTTGTATCCAAACTTGATACGGATGGATTTATTTTCATGTTCGGGAATAAATGTTACTTCTTTTATAAAGATAATATTTGTTATGGTAAGACACATTTAAATAACAATCTTTATGTGTTGGATTACACAAACCAAATAATGACAATCAATAATAACACTTCTTCACATGACTCATACCAAACTCAACTATGGCATCACCGGCTAGGACATGTAAACAAAAAGTGTTTGACTAAATTACACAAAGATGGATATTTAAATTCTTTTGAACTAAAACCACTTGGTGTACGTCACGCATGTTTACAATGCCAAATGACCAAAGCCCTATTTAGTGGAAACGGTGAAAGGGCCTTCTTGAATCAGTTCATACTGATGTGTGTGGACCATTTTCAGTCGAAGCAAGGGGCGGATGGTCATACTTCATAACTTTTATTGATGATTTAAGTATATATGGATATGTCTACTTAATGAGGTATAAGTCGGATTTCTTTGACAAAGTCAAGAATAAAATAATGAAGTTGAGAACCAGATTGGTAAGAAGATTAAGAAACACCGCTCAAACTGTAGTAGAGATATCTTAATCAAGACTTCATTGATTATTTATAGGAGTTTGGAATCTTATCTCAAACTCCTCCTTATACACCTCAATGGAACGGTGTAAGTAAAAGGAGAAACTGCACCCTGTTGGACATGGTGAGATCAATGATGAGTCATACGGGTCTTCCATTATCCTTTTGGGGATACGCGTTACAAACAAAAGCATATATACTAAACTAAGTGTCAACTAAAGCAGCTGACGATATTTCTTTATAGGATATCCCAAAGAAACAAAGAGATACTACCTATACAATCCTTCAGATAAAAAGGTTGTGGTTGACAGACGTCTCATGTTCCTTGAGAAGGGTCACATCTCTACAAGAGATAGCGGAAGCGAGATAGACTTCGATGAAGTCTAAAGCTCAAGATACACAAGAGTTGGCACAAGAACAAATTCTACAAAGCCCCGTGGAAGAAGATGTTCCAGAGACAAATATTGCATAAGAGTACAAGACAAGTTAGAGAACCACAACGGTATGGTTTTCTAGTCACCGAGGATTGTGACTCATTATTAATTGATAATAATGATCATCTAACCTACAAGAAAGCGGTAACTGGCACATAGATGTTGTCAAGTGGCAAGAAGCAATGAATTCTAAAATGGATTCCATGTACCAAAACCAAGTCTGGATTTAGATAAATCCTCTAGTGGATGTAAAGTCCGTTGGTTGAAAATGGGTATTCAAAAATAAATTGGACAAGGATGGGCAAGTCAGTGCCTATCAAGCACGACTGATTGCAAAAGGGTTTAAACAGCGTCAAAGCATTGACTATGACGAAACCTTCTCACCAGTTGCAGTGCTGAAATCCGTCAGAATTCTACTTGTCATTGCGACCTTCTATGATTATGAGATTTGGCAAATAGATGTCAAAACGGCATTCCTTAACAGAAACCTTCAGGAAGATGTCTATATGACACAACCCGAAGAGTTTGTGACTTCGAAGGATGTCAACAAGGTATGCAAATTGCAAAGATCCATTTATGGATTAAAGCAAGAATCCAGATCCTGGAACATTCCCTTTGATGAGGCCATAACAGAATTTGGTTTCATAAAGAACGAATGTGAGTCTTGTGTCTATAAACAGTTCAGTGGGAGTGCGGTCGTTTTCTTAATAGTATATGTTAATGACATGTTATTGGAAATAAAATATCAGTCTTGCAGTCTTTTAAAGCCTGATTAAATAAATGTTTTTCCATGAAGGACTTTGGCGAAGCAACATATATTTTTGAGCTCAAGATCCATCATGATAGATCCGGGAGACCGAACTGTAATGTCCCCAACCCGGGAGCCACCAAACCGGTGCCCCGAGCCGAGTCGTCAAATGACCTCAAGCGCGCCTCCCCGTACGTCAGAGGTTGTCAACTAGCGGTGAGGGTCTAATGAGTCACGTGGGGAGACTATACCCTCTTTACCAGAGTAAGCCACAGCAAAACACAATATAAATAGCCGAATAATATGAAACAACTAATAAACATACAAGTAAAACATCTCCCAACTGGGTACAAACCATAATTCAACATTAACGATACCATGACATGCTAGTAGTGCAAGTGAATAAAACCCAAAAATAAGACAACCGGCCAAATCCCCAAACGGGTCCGGACTCTTAAGTCCGGATCCTTCTCCACGTACATCCCGAGCCCAACTCAACATCCTAAAGTAGGGTCTTTGCCCTTGTCCGGACCTGCAACCAAGAAATCTGCTCGGGTACCCAATGGCGGCCCGAGCAGGGTGTGAGTACAAAACTTAGTAGGTCAGCGCCAACGATATCTACAAAATATTCAGTCTAATTGATAGTGCATGCAAGTACAAAATAATGGTAAGTAAACAAGGAATAGTTCGGGTGCCATTGGTTAACAAGGTTCATTTAATTCATGACTAGCATTTATCCCAATCCCATTTCTTATACCATTTTTACTACTTAATCCATTTTTAACACATTCTCTTTGGGTTAGGCATATACATCATCTATACATGGGTCTAAGGCGTTAATCACTATGCATAGGGGAAATCAATCAAGTCCCTATCTCACTAGGGATACATATACCACATCAACACATTATCCTCACCTCGAAGCCTCAGTCTGGGTGGAATGCAACTGTTAGGGGAATAGAGCCTCTATCCCCTTCCCTAACCCGTGCATTTTAGGGTGAAGTTTAGAGCCTCAGTCTAACTCGACCCGTGGGCGTAGAGGCTCAAGTCAATACCCCACTCTACCAAGCCATGTGCACATGCTTATTTATCCAATCACCACAACCATACCATAACACAACCAAGCATAAATAATGCCATTGGAAATCACAATACATAACAAACAACATGGGAATTAATATTATGCCATAACCCATTAATACATTTACCATTTACCATTCATATCCATTTAGCCAAATTCTCATTCTCGTGCCTTGATAAGTGTATTCAACAACCCCTATGTCTTAGCCAAATTCATCGATGCCCATACATTTACCCATTTAGCCCATTGATCAATGCCCATACATTTACCCATTTAGCCCATTTATCATTTCACAAGCATTCGCCCACTTATGCATTTCAAGTACATTTCACATATCTCATAACCCAACCACTTATTACATTCAACCATTAGGTGTGCCACAATTCCCATGTATTAACCCATTCAACATATTCATACATTTCCTTATTACAACCCATTAACATACTCCCCCTTTCCCATTCCATCATCAAATTATGAGTTCGACATTTAATATGCACTAATCCTCTTAGGCAATTTTAACCAAATTCCGTCAAATAATTGACATAATCCCATCCGACCCATTTTGCCTGTTTTCATGTCACGTCAAACAACCTCTTATGTCTTATCACCCACCCTAGGCATCTCTATTATCATCTTATTTACAACTTAATCAACCATTAAAACATGTTCTACATGGGTTTCATATTGTCACTCGACAACCCTTCACTTAACCCACCATTTTCTAGGTCCGGAATTGCCGGCGCACCCCATGAGTGGCCCTAAAATGGTCAAGTCCTCCTCTACGCATCCCACGGGATCGTGAGGGTTTCAATTGGTCACTTAGACACCCCTTTTTATTACACTCCAACGGAACCAAGAACACAATTAGGGAAAAAGAATAACACAAGCTTCCATGCACAAATCTAAAATAAAACTATAGGATAATACTGTAGACCACCTAAACGCACTCTTAATCGAAGCCTTGGATCCGGATTCAAACACCCCCTTGAAGCCCCAACCTAGATCTCACCGGAAAAAAAAGGGTTTTAGAGCTTCAGAAGGAGATGGGAGAAAGATGAAAACCCTAATCGAAAAGAGGATGCAAGGAGGATATTAGACTTACCCGGGGCTTCGATCTGCAACCAACGGCGCTCCAAACGACCTAAGATCGAAGGAAAACCACCTCTTGGAAGCTTGGGTCGTCCAAGTTCGTCACTAGGGTTGCAAGGAGTGAAATGGAGGAGAAACCCGAGTTGGGGTTTAAAATCCCAAGATGGCATTTTTGTAATTTTCTCAAAAATATTGGGTCGCACGGTTTGTCAAACCATGAGCAAACCGTGCGTGAGCCACTGTCCGAAAAACACCCCTTCGCACGGTTTCCTGGGGATTTCACACGGTTTGTTTAACCGTGCGTCAACCGTGCGTAAGCCTCTGTCCATGGTTGCACGGTCACTCCGCACGGTTTGCACTAACCGTGCGCAAACCGTGCAACATGCCCAGGAACTCCCTTTTCTTCCTCTTTCGTGTTCTGAACCCCCGAAACACCCCCGAGCCTTCACATAAACATGGGGAAACACTTATCTAGCCAAAAAGAGGAGGCAAAACCAAAACTTAAACAAAAACATACCTTAAGAAAATTTGGGATCTTAACGGCTTAAGTCAAGGTACATATATTGACAAGATTTTTTTTTTAAACAAAAGAGAATATCTATTATGAATCACTTGAAGAAGCGGTACAAATCCACTCAGGGAAATGATCATACCAAACATGGTCTCCCCACTTCATCCCAAAACCGGTCAAACGGTGAGCAGAAAAGTTACATTCTCTTTTAGTGATAAGGAAATTGCAAAAAGAGAAAGCATCCAACAATGACCAAATCTTCCTCAGAATGAGACCATAAGGCTGTGAATCCTCACCCCGCTTGGATAAGGCATTAATCACCAAGAGGGAGTCGACTTCAATCAAAACACTTCCCCAACCTTTGGAACGAGCCAATAAAACACCATGAAGGATAGCAATCGCCTCTGCCACAACCGGTTACCAGTTATCCTGGAAAGCCAAACATTGAGCCACCACAATCTAGGCATTGTTCTGTCAAGCAATAATCTTGATCCCCGCCCTTGACCCAGAGGAGATAGTAGCGTCAGTATTGATTTTAAAGAAACCTTCTGGAAGGATCCACACAGGTGAAACCGGAAGGGGGCATCCCACTATTGGGGGAGCCTCATTTGTAGCCCAAATATTCATCCAAATTGATGCCCTTCGAAACCAAAAGCAATCATGTGTCTCTTTTTTGAAAAATCCACTCATTTCTTATGGTCCAAACCATCCAAGCGGTGGTGCAAATCAACCCGACCATCCTCGGATCAAAAGAGTGCACCCATTGATGAAGGTTATGGGCCAAATCTTGAGAAGGGTGAAAAAAAATCCTTATAGTTTGATTTCCATTCCTTCCACACACCCTCTGCAGCCCGACACAGAAGAGCTGCATGCACCGAAGATTCCACCTCTTGCTGACAAATCAGACAGGTATCATTCATAGCAAGATGCCACCGCATAAGGAGGCCACGTGTCGGGAGAGCTCTGGAGCAGGCCTGCCGCCAAAAAAATCTAACTTTGTGGGGCGGGGACATTGAGCTTCCAAATATCATTCCAGCAAGCAAGTCGGTGGCCAAAAGAAAATTCATTCACCAGAAGTTTATAACCCGACTGAACCGTATACGGACCTGAGGGCTCCCCTATCCAGCAGTGTTGATCAATACCCATATCTGGTGTAAGGGGTAAACTTAAAATGAGATGGTGGTCTCTTTCGTTGAACCAAGAGTGAATCTGGTCCGATCCCAATCATCCAGAGAGGTGTTAATCAGCTCCCAAACCCTTGCATCCTCAAAGCCCAAAATGACATGTGATGAGACTTTCGGGTTTGAAAGATCAGCCAGCCACAGATCATTGCACACATGCACATCATTCTCGTTAGCGATTCTCCGCGCACACCCTTTCTCAAGAAGGGGCTTTGCACCCCAAAAGGCTCCTCCACAGTAAGCTAGGCCGAGGCCCCAGATGGGCATGCATGAAATCAGAGTTAGAAAAATATTTGGCCCAAATGACTCTTGAAAAAAGTGTGTTTGGGCAGGAGAGAAGACGCCACCCTTGCTTCGCCAAAAGGGCCTCGTTAAACAACTTCAAATTTCAATATGGAATAATCCAAGAGGAGATTGTTGCCAATGTCACATGGCATTCATCTTTCCAAAAAAATGTGTCCTCAGACACATGAGGAAAGACAGAGGATGGGAAGGATTTCATACGCATCTGAGATTGGGTCAGTCATGTATGATATACTATGTACTAGGCTAGATGTCGCCTACGCCCTAAGTGCGGATATCAAGCTGACCCAGATGACCACCATTGGATGACAGTCAAGACCATCCTTGAGTGTGTACTAAGGATATGTTCCTAGTTTATAAAAGAGATGAGGAACTAGTTACCAGAGGATATACAGATGCTAGTTTTCAAACAGATCGACGGTCTAAAGTCGCAGACGGAATACATCTTCACTTTGAATGGAGGTATTGTGAGCTGGAAGAGCTCAAAACAGACTATGGTCACAGATTCTACAGCAAAGTCTGAGTACATTGCGGCTTCTGAAGCAGCTAAAGAAACAGTTTGGATACGCAATAGCGAACGAAACATATACTTCGAAAGTATCATCTCTTGAGGGATTTTTCTTAAAAAGGTGAAGTCATAATGAAGAGTATATCCACGAAAGACAATATGGCAGACCTCTTGACTAAAGCCCTGACTCAACAGAAACACGATCTTCATGTGAGGTCTAGCGGACAGAAAGTCACAGGCAGCCGTTGGCTCTAGCCCAAGATTTTCATGTGAGGTCTAGCAGACTGAAAGTCAAAGGCAGCAGTTGGCTCTAGCCCAAGTGGAAGTTTGTTGGAGTTTGTATTCTAGAACAAACTATTTGTACTTTGATTACATGTATATTCGAAGATTTGAATATTAATAAAATAACTTATTATATATTGTTCATAGTTCTGCATGAATTTAATGTAATAATGTTCTAGAGTATCTATCGCATTGATAAGATCATAAAAGTTATCCGCTATGATGAGAACTTTGAAGTGTCATGACGAGACTCTTAAACATAGTTCTACGGTTGGATAACATATTATGATGAGACACATAGTATGTAGAATGTCAGTTGTGAGTACTCGTAAGCGGATAAGACTTCTTCTCATGAAATTCGCACTTGGTAATCTCCAAGACGGGAGATTATGAGAACAGACCCACCAGTAAGAATTATGAATGTTTTGATATCATCAGATATTTCTATCTATGAACGTGTGTAATGGTCCTTAAACTTTAAAATTATTATTAATGCATGTACAACTCGCGCACTTAGATGTATTTTGTAAACCATGATGATACATCAGATATTTCTATCTATGAACGTGTGTAATGGTCCTTAAACTTTAAAATTATTATTAATGCATGTACAACTCGCGCACTTAGATGTATTTTGTAAACCATGATGATACAGTTCATGGAGAAGTTGGAGAAGTTGGGTGCGTCACGAATGACATGTTATTAATGGATAAGTCAATGAATGATTTGTTTCTTTCATCTTTATGAAAGTTAATATCTCGTTCCTTTAAATCGAATAGAAGCATTAAATTTCATAGTCATGGTGTAACGATGTGATTGTTTCAAAGAGTCAAAGAATGACGTATCAAGCATATAGGTTGATGACACGGGTGTGAAACCTGTTTGATGAGATATTGCGATAAAAGGATTATATTACACAGTGAGCGTTCGGATGTGGTTGTCGTCGTTGAGACATTAAGTTCTTTCTCTTGGGTGTGACCCCGTTGCTAGAAAATAATCTTGGACTTTAGACAAACCCGCCTAATGTCAACAAAAAAAATCTTAGAAAGTCACACACTAAGTGTTTTCGTTAATCTCGATTAAATTCTATTTGAATTTAATTAATGGAATAAATATTATTCTCAAGCCGGAGGAATAATTTTATTCATGTTTTATCGATCACAAATATTTATTAGAGTATTCAATAAATGTCGAGAGGTTGGAAGAGACCAAGATCATGTTCGGTGATAAATATTTATTTGCAAGCTGGTAAATAATATTTATTGCTGCGCAAATTCGTGCACCCCAAAAGATAATATTATTATTATTATTATTATTATTATTATATAACATGAGGGTTTGTTAAGAATTATTGTATTATTTAAGGGCCGATATGCAATTAAATAATATCTTAACATAAAGTCTAGCTCTATAAATAGATGGTTATGTCTATTGTATAGGGTTAATTGAAAAATTGAGAACAGAGAATTGTTGCGCACAATGGACTTCTCTCTCTTGAATTCTTGCTCTCATCTTCTCAAGAACGAGAAGAACTTCTTCAAGCCCGAAGGATCGTCAAGTGGTCAACACGAACAATGCAAGACGATTGATTCGTCGCACTAGCACCCGAAAATCAATCAACATCATTCGGAGGTCAAAGGAGCATGTGTGAATCGTCGCTAGAGAAATTTTACACTTGGATCCTCACAGCGCAATGAAGATTATCCGAAAAGGGTTTTTCGGACGATCAACATCTCCATTGCAGAAAGATCCTCAGATCAGGTATTCTTTCTTACGATTATAAATAAAATAATCGTAAA
Organism: Viscum album; assembly: GCA_963277665.1. Lineage (NCBI taxonomy): Eukaryota > Viridiplantae > Streptophyta > Magnoliopsida > Santalales > Viscaceae > Viscum > Viscum album. The sequence goes on from OY728126.1 coordinate 1,134,293,219, forward strand.
TTTAACGTGCAAAGATCCTCTATCCGAGTTCTGAGTTTCTCTATGTCAATATCCGGCAACGTTCATCCACACCCCTGGCCAACAACTCAACGATTGTCTCACTCAATCGTCATAAACAACTTGAACACAACTCCTCGTTCAGCCAACAATAATGAACACACAGGGGTCAACCAACCTCGTACTGCTAATCTGCATGAAGACTGTGATTTGCCTTACTGTGAACTTGTCTATGTCTGGCAACTCCTCTCACTACAACCATCCAGTCTCGATCGTCCAGTCAGCACACGTTCCTCTGTGATCGCAACTCAACTGCAAACGTCTCTCTTTCTCCTACTTGAGTTCCATGATCGTCCTCCACTGCCCCGGAATTCCCCAAACTCTGAGTGTCCACGATCGTGCGCAAGGAGTTTCCGACTTCTACACAGTGATCAATTAGCTTTGTTCGTCCTCCGGTTCGTGCGCAGTCCTTCAACGTGCAAGCTTCCCAGTGTTTGTGTCTCTCTCTGCAGTGGTCGCGCTTCCCAACAGAGTCACCAGATTATAAGGACAAAAAGTGCAAGAGGAAAAAATAGAAACAATCGAATATACTGAATTGATTGTTGTATAGAACCAACATAAAAGAGGAATTAGAGTAGAAATGAGAGAAGAAAGAGACGAGGGAAAAGAGAGGTATCTCCCCTAAAAAGACCGCTTTTGAAGGAGCCTGTCGAGACCTCTCAAGGACCACCTCATGCACTAGCTTCCAAGCTGAGCAGAATCCAAAAATGAATATTCATATCCCTTCTCAGTCATCCTCTCCCTTATTTAATATTCCAACAACCCCCAACCTACTCTTTAAAAACCCCAACACCTATTAATGGGAAAAGACATAGTTGCCCCTGCTACAACACTCACACGGACAGCCCCTACTACCCTAACGGAGTCGTCAAATTGTTAGGACAAAAGGTGCAAAAAACAGAAACAATCGAATATACTGAAATGATTGTTGCACATAACCAATAGAAAAGAGGAATTACAGTAGGAATGAGGGAAGGAGACGAGGGAGAAGGGAGGTATCTCCCCTAGAAAGACCACTTCCAACAACCCCCAGCCTGCTCTCTAAAAGTCCCAACAACTATTAAAGGGAAAAGTCATCGTTGCCCATGCTACACCACTCACTCCACATGGACAGACCTTCCTAACAAAAGTAAATAAGTGATTTTTTTATTATAACACCAATAGAAAATAACTTCCAGCTTTCTAAAGTCGCCTTTTTAAAATCACATTTGTAAATTATCCCACAATCACTTTTTTTTAAGCAGAAACAAATGGACTCTAAATAAAACAAATTAACAAGGGAGACGCAATATATAAAAACACAGAATTTGAACAGAAAAAAAAACACATCATGTCATCATAACTCCATACCTTGCCATTTTTTTCACATGGTTTACATTATAAAACATTATAATTTGAGGGAAAGGGGATTAAAGTCACACAAAAAAAATCATACAATTTTTAACAATCCTCAAATCTCTCCTTCCATTACCAATGATCCATTAGAAGCCTAAAGAAAACATAGCTTGCCCCCTCAGACCATCTCATTCCATTAATTGATGATATTGAGCCTACACTGTTTTGTTTAACCCAAGCTACCAAAAAAATCAAGATTGGTGGCATGTGAAGAAAGATTCGAAAAATATCAAATGGCCAAAGAACCCACTCCTCGCTGTTTTGGGAAATGAAAAACAAGCTAATAACCATCTAAGTAATGATCAAGTTATCATCGTTTGTAGTGTTCGAGAAAGTTGACAAGAAAGATGAACAGAATGAATAAAATCTTTTAGGATCGCATGAATAATCGCCAGGCATGATGGAACAAACTAAGCAGGCTATCCAATATTATTCAATTTAAAAGATACTACATCTAGTCCATGATATGAGCAAAAAATAACTGTTTCATAAGAATAAAGGAAATTGGTTAAAATTGGTTGAACACATGAATTCATCATAAATTATAATGAATTCTAAAAATACCCCTGATTCAATTTAAAAGGCCATTTGTGGGGAAATGAAATTAAATGCACTGGTTTTTCTTAAATTTTAGAGCACAAAAATACCCCACTTTTTTCATTGTAAAGTGGATAGGAGGTAGTAATAATTTGCCTGATAATCTTCAAAATAAAAGAACAACTTCAGCAATTAAAAGATTGAACGCCAAAGACAAAATGAGTGGGTAAGTTAAAAAAATACTTACGGATATCTGGCATCGCCCACCTTCCCAGTGTACTGAACTTGCTGGCGTGTCTTTCTCATATCAGCAGTAGCCTGCAATGGATTTGTCCGCCTTAGTGTAGCAACCACACCAGAAATCCTTTCCATCCTGAAAGGATGTGCCCAAGCACCAGTGGAGAATGCCCTGGAAAGACCATTAGTGATGATTGAAGCATCCAAGTAGTGTTCGATAAATTGCAGACTACGATCCCCGTAGAGGTCTCTTTGCATGGTCTTTGCCATGCGTCTTAGAGCATGCCTGATATGAACTCTCAGCTCTCGTTCAAGAAGTTCACCAGCAAGCTCCAGCCTCTTGTTCCTAAAATCATCTCTGTTATCGCATTTCTTGCGACCGGTATAGGCTGATAAAAGACACTTAACCATATAAGCAAGAAAGTGAGCCTTCTGCCCAGATCCCTTGAGGTTGGGGAACAGATAATTTCTAATGCATTCCTCAAAAGATTCAGAAGGTGGAAATTTGCAACTTCTAATGACTTTATCCACAAAATTTAGAGCCTTGTCACCTCTTTGAAAGCCATCGCATTTGTTGTTAGCATCGTTAATGGATGCAATGAACACATTTGTAACTCTAGCATCATCAATTCCAGCATCAATCAAATCAACCACTTCCTTGTCAGATTTCACACCAAGAGAAAAAAACAAAATCCAAACAGGAACCTCTATAGACAGAAAATAGGCTGTAAGAACTTTTTCACCACCTTTAATGCTCTCGACTTTCGGAGCCTCCACCAGTTTAATATACACTCTTTTCCTCTTTGCAACTGGTCGATATGAAACCATCCAATTCGGCTTGCTAGAGATCCAAAGCCTACTCAGACAAATCTGTTCTTGTGCAATGAAAGTCTGCGATAAAAATATACAAGGCATTCAATATTTATTCAACAAATCAAAAAAAAAACAGAAAGGTAATGGAAATTATTGATGAAAAATTGGTTTATTTGCAGTTTCTTGTAGCGTGTGTGGGCTGCCGTTGGCAGTTGTACCTAATATCATAAATTATGATGTTGAAAGCAATAACAAACAACGAACACGAATCAATCAATATGTCAAAATGATGTCATTTCTCCATAGAAACAAACAATATTTCAAGAAATATTCAAATTTAATGAACCACAATAAAGGCTCAAAGCTTACCTTCTCTGCGCCCTTAACCAAGAAATAGCCTCCATGGTCAAAATCACAATCGCCTTTTTCGACATCGTTCATCCAACAAATCTTTGACTTCACCATTATAGGTATCCTCCCAATTGTTATTTCTCTCTTTTCGTCACTTAAAACCTCATTATCAAGATACGTCTCCCTACCAGTTTTGAATTTGTCACTTTTCACAAGCTTCTTGGTATACAACTGGAAAGATATAAGAACAAAATATCTAAAATCAAACCGCGTTTTAAAAAAATGTTAAAAGAATAGAAATGCAAGAGAGCAGAAAATCTGAAATGTTGTAAGAACAACACATAGCAAGACCCTGTATTCAAACAGATAACTCGTGATATCTGCAAGTATCCAAATGCAGTGCCTCAGAATAAAGCAGCCAGCCTCTGATACAAAATCACCCTTTGCTTGGAATGCTACTAAAGATGAATGTTAAGAATGAAACAAAGCCAATTACAGCCCGTTTGGTTCACGGAAAAGGGAGGGAAAGTAAAAGAAATCTACAACTTTCCCTCCCCCGTGCGTGTTGGGTTGCACCAATTTGTTTTCCTGGAAAACCCTCCTCTCCCTTCTATCCTAGCACCGTGTTTACTCCCATAAATAGGAGGAAACCAAGGGAGACCTTATTTTTTTCATTATTTAATAATAATAATTGATGCGGCGCAGCAGAATGATTCGAGCCCTGGCGCGAGGAACTCGGACAGAACACAGATAAATGTGAGAAATCACTCTATGAGGAAATTTTATTAATATGGAAAAAAGCTTAATAAAATTGACAAACAACCCCTATTTATAGGCTCAAACCCTAAAACAAAATAAAAATACTAATCTGCCCTTCATAAAACTAAACAAAAGAAATTAAATAAAAAGGAGCTGGGCAGCTGACGCTGGGCGCTGCATCAATAATCATCATAATAATAATAGTAATACTAACAATAAATATACAAAAATTACATTATATTATTATAATATGACAATTTGAATATTTTTATTATTATATTTTTATTTTTATTTCTTTTTAATATTATAGTATTAATTATAGCAATAATATAAATTATTCTAATTATATTTAATTTTTATATTTTTACGATTTTTTTATTATATTGAAATAGTTTGCTTCCATTGTGAACCATACGCCAACTTTTATACTCTACCTTCCACTCACACCCTTTTTTTATTTCCTTTCCTTTCCTACAATATTCTTTCTGTCAAACAAACAGGCCCTTGAATCATGAGGTCTTTGATCACATACAAAACAACATGTTCAATCAGTCAGTTTCAACCTACACTCATGAACAATTAATTCTGTCAAGCAAAGTCTAAATATTGCCAAGTTGTCTAAAACAAAGTAGCGGATCTCTAAATGGTGACGCAGTTCATCACCCAAGAAGACCCCATTGCCGGACAGCTGAGAAACTCCAAATTAAGGGCTATAAAAATTAACTTGGATTTTTAGATTATAGAATATTTCTTGAATCAACCATATAATATAAAATTCAATTTTAAAGGCCATCACCTGCATATAAATTTCTCCATGGAAGGCAAACACGATGAAAATGTTACAAAACACGCCAATCAATAGACAGACTGCATTAACACTCCACGACTATCCTAGGTAGGGAACTTTTAAGTCTTGTTCAGTGGTGAGTGGGGGGAATCATACATACCTGAACGCTGATTTCAACCTTTAAGCGGGACGAGTATGTCATGTTTTGAAGCCTTGCATGTCTTGGCAACAGATGTATATATTCTCGATCACTATCGGCAAACTTTTTCCCAGCCCAAAAGGTTGGCCGATCAAGGTTGATCTTTCCAAACCTCACAGAGGCATAGCGCCATCCACTTTCACCTTTCTTTGATGGGTCAAAACCAGGTTCAACTCTAACCTCTCCTATTGAATCGAATAATGCTTGGAGGCCATGACTTATGAAATCATTATAGGAATTAATTTGATGGCTAAGAAGTCCATGTTCTTGGAAAAATGCAATTGACGCCTTCCTACAAAACTTGTTCAAAAACTCCTCACCCAAATCATTGACTTCAAAAAACTCCACATTATCACTTTCATCTATGTCAACATCCTTGTGATGCTTTGTGGAACCACACTTTGTGTCATAAGTCTCCATTAACCAAAAGTCTGCACCAAAATCTTAGGATTTAAGATCCAGGGAAAAAATATGAAAAATGTAAATAAAGGGCCATCTTTATAACAGTGCCATAAACTACGATTACAACACAATATTTGAAATTTTAAGATCATTGACAAGTTAGTAGTTAGCATCGTGAAATTTATTTTCAAAATAAATAAATGTCTTGTTAATTGATTCTAAAAGGAAGCTTACCCTGCCATTTTTTAAAGACAAGAGCCGGTTATTTATTTTGTTTCAAAAAATATTTCCAGGGAGAATCTATTGCAAATATAGAATCTCTTCGGTTGTCCAGTCCTGCGTTACATTTTACTGTTGTAATATAAGTTATTCACAAAAAGTTGATTTGATGAAATGTAAATAGAACAAGGGAAAAATAATTATAAGATTTCGAAGTTAATCAAGCTTGTATCCAAGTTTCTAAAACATCATGAATGCAGTTTTCAAAAATAAAATTTCACACTTGAATAAAACAAAAACGATACCATTAAAATCCTAAAAAATGCAGTTGTCTTGCGGATACCGAAAATGGAAGGCCGCAACAAACCTAGGAGAGATTAATCAAGACTGCCGATCTCAAAAGCACCAGACACCATAATGCGGGAGTTTTTTTCGCACGGACACAGCGACGTAGAAATATGGAAAATAACGGCACGGGAAAAGAGAAAAAGGCGGAGAAAGAGTTACATAAAACCTGTAGTTGTGCTGGAAAACGTGCTCGGAGCAGAAAGTTCTAGTGTTTATATGTGTGGAGGGAACATCTGTTGATGTTAGACATCCCACCGTAGTGAATCCTGCGTGCAGAGTCGTTTTTATCGAGCAGAAATTGGGTCACCGAAGAAACAGACGAAGAACCGAGGAGCCGAAACAGAGTGACGCACGAGAGAGCCGAGCAAAGCTCAGTCCCCGTGGGGGACTCCCATGAAATGAATAAACAAATCTAAAGTATTTTTTAAAAAAAATTAAGAAAACAATGAATAAAATCAATAATAATTCTTATAAAGTGAGCTCCCCGCATGGTGCTCCCACATCCCCTCTTTTCCGGTTTTTTTTCACTCTCCAATTTTCCTTTTTTCCCGTTTTTTTTACGGTTTTTTTTTCACTCCATTAATTCCTTTCTCCACTCCACTGTGTATCCTACAAATTCGAGAAAACCCTAAACCATCATTCCTATATTTTCTTCAATTTATCTCTGAAAACACTGGGATCTTTTCTCACTCGCATCGTCGGAGCAAATGGGATTCAACTATCCTTCGATTCATCGCATAAAAAATCGTCTCCTTGCAATCTATTCTCACTCACGTCGTCATAGCAAACGAGATTTAACTATCATTCGAGTCTTCTCTCATTTGTGGACGTTCCAAATGAAGTCGTTCTCTCCTTTCGTCAGCATGTGCCCCTGTCTCTGATGTTTTACATTTCAATTGCATGTGTTTTTATGTTTTTTCTGGTTTACGCGTGCGTGAGGCAGCAGGGTACCCTTACGTGGGTTTAACCTAACCCTTACGTGGGTCTCATGAAGACCCTTACGAGTGCTTTGCATCTGTTGTCTTACCCTTACGTAGAGGTCCCTTGAATTTTATGTAGCTTAGCCTGTTACATTGATGCAGTGGTGGGTTGACCCTTACGTGAAGCCTCTCCTAGCCCTTACGTGCCACTATACCCTAACACTTCACTGTTGTGGTGGTGATGACCCTTGCGTGGGAGTTGATTACCCTTACGCGTGAGGCGTGGTGGGGGTATGACTTTGTTACCTTGACGCCATGGTCACTTGTATCTTTACACGGAGGGGTTTATTGCCCTCACACAATGTTTTAATTTGCCTTTACGTGTGAACCCCAACACATGTGTCACCCTCACAACGCCTCTTTTCACTACATTTTCACCCTCCAATTCTACTCATTTATTGTGATTATCATATCGCATTCACTCTCCATTCCTTTCTCCGCTCCTCCACCCCGCACACCGCACATTCATGAAAACCCTAAACCATCATTCTCATTCCTCCTTCAATTCATCTTTGAAAACATCGTCTCCTTGTAATCTCTTCTCACTCGTGTCGTCGGAGCGGATGAGATTCAACTATCCTTCCTTCGTTTTGTCTTCGAAAAAATCATCTCCTTGCAATCTCTTCTCACTCGCATCTTCACAGTAGACAAGATTCGATTATCCTTTCTTCGTCAACTCTTCTCTCATATATGGTCGTTCTAAATGAAGTCGCTCTCTCCTTCCGTCGACGTGCATTTTTTTCCTCTGAAAAACGTTGATCGTCAATCATCAAGCTAATCTTCAGTTAATGATTTCAACTTGGTTTGACTAGTGAAAATTTTCATTCACTGCCTCTTAAACTCTCCATACCCCTCGATTTTCATCGCTAAATATTGAATTACAATTTGCAAAATCCTATTTTATAAGGTTATGTCAAGTAAATAAACACCTGCGTTCGACTCCCCCAAACCCTAAAATCAATTGTTTCAGTAGTTCTTTCGTTCCATTATCAATATATTAGTTTTGATCCGTATAAGAGACCTATTTTCCGTAAAGGGAAGCTTTTAATTCACTAAACAGGTATATCGATACTTCAACTATTATTTGTGTCTCCCCTCTATAGTTGACATGTAACACCCCTAGAAAAGTGAGACTTAAAAGGCTAAATGTTACTAATCATGTCAACAAGGTACACCTTTCTTTTCAGAAGCTTACCTGATTAGAATTCCACAGTTAAGCGAGCTTGACCTCAAGTGGTGATCAGAATAGGCGACCTCTTGGGAAGTTTCTCAAAGTGTGCGTGGGTGAGAAAAACACACACTAAAGGAACATGTGTTGGTCTGTGGGGACAATCATTAGTCCAATAAGTGACTCAGATGAGTAATATCATGTGGTGTGTTGGGAAGACAACCAAGGTATTATAGGAGACTCATGAGTTCAGTTGACTAAGTTCATTGCCTGAGGTAAGTCGGGTCATGAAAAATGGTATCAGAGCCAATATCCAGCCGGAAGTACAGGGGCACTACCTGAGTTTGAGGTGTGGGTCCACAACAAGGTCATTGTGCTTTAAAGGGGAGAGTGTAACACCCCTGGAAAAGTAAAGGCTAAATGTTATCACCCGTGTTAATAAGGTGCACCTTTCTTTTTAGGAGTCTACTTAATTAGAACCCCACAGTTAAACATACTTGGCTTGGAGTAATGATCAGGATGTGTGATCTCCTGAGAAATTTCCCAAGGTGTGTGTCAGTGAGGACAAAACACACTAAAAGAACATGTGTTGGCCTGTAGGGATAGTTATTAGTCTGATAAGTGACTCGGATGAGTAATATCTTATGGTGTGTTGGGTCATGGAAAATGGCATCAGAGCTAATACTCAGCTGAAAGTGCAGAGGCACTGCCTGGGTTTGAGGTGTGGGGTCCACAACGAGGGATTTGTGCTTTAAAGGGGAGAGTGTAACACCCCTATAAAAGTGAGACTTAAAAGGCTAAATGTTACTACTCATATCAACAAGGTGCACCTTTCTTCTTGGGAGCCTGCTAAATTAGAACTCCATGGTTAATCGTGCTTGGCCTAGAAAAGTGATCAAGATGGGTTACCTCCTGGGAAGTTTCTCAAGGTGTGTGTGAGTGAGGACAAAACACACTGAAAAAACATGTATTGGTCTATGGGAAAATTCATTAGTCTGATAAGTGACTTGGATGGGTCATATCTTATGGTGTGCTAGGAAGGTAACTAAGGTATTAAAAGAGATTCATGGGGTCAATTGACCAGGTTCATAGCCCAAGGTAAGTCAGGTCATGACATGGCAATTTTTACTAGAGCTATTAAATCATTTTGCATTAAATATTTATTTTCTTCAAGGTTTGGATCATCCTTGCATTATCATTTCGTTTAAATCAATTACTTTAGATTAATAATTTGGATTCCGTAAAGGGCGACTCTTAATTCCCTGAATAGGTATGCTGATACTTCAATTATTATTTATGTCTCTCCTCTACAATTTACAATTTTTACTAGAGCAATTAAATTTGTTTATATTCAGTATTTATTTTCTTCGAGGTTTGGATCATTCTCGCATTATCATTTGGTTTAAATCAATTGCTTTAAATTAATAATTTGGTTTCTTTGTAGTGTGTTGTCACTTTACTTTCTACTATTACCCCTAACATCCTTATCATGTTCTAGAGATCTTTCCTTCAAATCATTTTGCATACATGCCCTCCATTGATTTAGTTATTTTTATGTGGTTTTGAAATGCGATTAACTTTGATTGCCCTTTTTAATTTATTGTTATTTTTACCGCATTTTACATTGTATGCCTTCCATTTATTGAATCATATACTTAGTTTTTCTTTTACCTCTACCTTTAATTTTGAAGTTTGATACATTAAATTGGCTATTTTGATTATTTGGATTTCCGTTTCCCTTTTACCCCCTTTTATGGTGAAACAACAAAATAAAATAAAAAATATATGTCGTGATTATTATAAACATGTGTGCCCCTTACCATTTAATTAAACAATATAAAGGACATGTATTCAAATCATAAATTGAACTCTAAGAAAGCAAGGATACAACAGAAGTTAATCATCCTAGGGGAAAAAACTAGCACATCTTCAGGTTCATCAACATTTCTTTCCTATAGTTTATTACAAAATATTTAAGAACATATATGTCAACTATATTTCTTACATTCACCACATATTATGTTGTTATCCTTAAAAAACTTAGGTTTATGGATTGCCTCAACTTCTTCAAAAACTATTAAATAATAACGTCACAATGATATGTCGGTGGTTTCCCACAATGGAATTACCATAGCAAGTGCAAGTCACTTCCCATTATTGGACTTACCTATTCATGGTAGATTTTATGATATTTTAAATATTAAAAAAATTATGCCTCCACTATCCTATAATCCAAATTCATATCTTCTTCTCCATACTATTTCCATAGGTAATTATGTAAATCCAGTTCATGACAACCAAGGTCTCTCTATTTCCCCATCTAAAAGATTGAACAAAAAACTTAGCAGCTCTAAAAAAAATGATCCTCCATATGGCATGTTCATTTCATTTATGATTGGAAGTTGTTGAATATTTAGATAGATTAAAATTACATGTGACAACCTTTCTATAGTTCTTTTAGTTCCATCAATAGTGACATATCTTAACAGCACTCCACAATCTTATGCAACTACACCTTGTCTGCTCAGTCTTACACATTCAAATATATTATTATGAAATGCAACCTCAGTGTCATATACTTACAACCTTTTCTTCTAAACATGCACAACAATCTTTATGTTAATTTTTTGATAGTTATATAACTGATATCTACAAACTGTAGGAAATTTTATATCAAATATCTTAATCATAAATTCAAGTTAGTTGGTAAAAAGGTAACTATTCCACATTCATTCATCCTAATGTATTACCAGCGACATTAGGTATATCTCATTTGCTTTTAACTGTGATTTAAACTATTAAGTTGTAATACTTAGTTTCTTATTTATACATATGTGCCAATTCATGTAGTGATGTAGTTCACTTTTAGCTGAGTTAATCATATTTTCTATAATTATGACTTATTTATTTTCCCACATAGTCAAACAACACATTATATAATCCAACCTGGATACTTTTCAATGTATATCCTTCCACTAACTCTATGACTTTTGGAAGATATATGATATTAAATAGTCACATTCATGTGTCATTGACCTTGCTTGATATGTGTTCCAATCAATAATATTTGTTTTATCTTGTCCTCATAAAACTGGTGTGTAAACTACTCATGGTTTCTTATTATTGCTTTATGATGTCATCAATCCTCAGATTTTAAACACATTCATCATACCATGAATTATTCATTGTAGATTATTTAGATATTAGGGACTCGATCTACTATTTAATATTTTGTTTTGGTTCATTCTGGTGAGATGAATGAATTAAGCGGTGTTATAGTGATAGTCATCCAAAATTTTCATTATGTTGTTCAGTAGGTAAGATAAAATTGGAAGAACTGAATCAGTCTCCTCAGTACTTGGACTCACTAATTTTCGATAACCCTTCTAAAGATGCTAAAAATGTCATACATCATGTCCACATTTACAATACAAAGTTTTATTTCACATCAATGGGAGGTAGGATCGATAATTCCATAAATATTGGATGATTTCATCATACTTCTTGGTTAAATGGTCAAAACTATCATCGTATTGAAAATTTACTGCCTTCGAATGGAAAGCTGTCAAAATTTTCATAGTTGTATGTATACAACACTGCTAATGAAGTGTAAAATGGAATTCAAGATATTACATAATTTCATCAAAATTGCCACTCCTTTACACACAATATATTTGTTTGTTATTTATTGATTGATTTCACAAAAACTATATTCTCAATCTTTGTTATTTCATCTCTAACATATATAATGTACCTCTTAAAGTTAACCCGTTTATTGTGGAAAATCTACAATGAATGTTAGACGAACACAATCCACTGATTCGGTAATTCAAAATTACTAGGGATTTATTGCATACTGATAATGCTCCAATTTTCAAAGTAAGGCTAATTCGACGACGGGGCGTGCATTCAAATATTTATAATCTACCAACTTCATCTAAAATTGTTATACACATAGTTGGAGATAAATATATTATCATACAAAAACATGATGGTGAATTGAAACATATAAGTGAAATTCACCCTTTATATCTTCTATTGCAATACCCTTTAATTTTTTTAACCGACCAGGATGGATACACTAATAAAATTTTCCATAACATATACACAATGACTGAATCATCTAAAATTCATAAATTCACAATAAGGGAGTACTTTGGATACCATCTTCAATTCAAATAAGATCACCAATCGATTTTGTTATACTAAATATGAATACTCCAACATTTTATTATCGACGCATAAACCATGGTTGAATCTCAACATTTATCATTTATAATATTTAATCAAAAATATTTGAGAGTTGATTTATAAAATTGATTGCAAGATTTTTATCTTAGAGGTGAATGTTATGGGTCTTCGTGTGGGAAACATATTATTTTTACATCGTCCTTCATATGTGTTTTGAGGTATATGATTCAAAATTATCAGGATTCAATGTCAATTTGTAATTGGGTTGGATGTCTAGATTTGTTTCTAACATTCACCTACAACCCCAACTAGACTGAAATCTCTCAATTTGTTAAAAGTCATAATCCCCATCCTAAAGACTGTCCACAAATACTATCCATAGTTTTAAATATTAAAGTTCAATATTTTATGGAAGACTTAAAGGATGGATTTTTTTAGAAAGTATCGAGTATGTCATTAATAAAAAAATCATTATTTTCTAGATATAGACATGGACACACACATACAGACACGTGCATTCCATTTCATATGTAACAAATTTTTGACTTGTTATTTTCATGTATCATGCAGTTTTCCAAACTATTGAGTTCCAAAAACGTGTCTTGCCTCACATTCATATACTCATATTCCTACATCCTCAACATAAACTTTCAACATCTGTTAATATAGATAACAATATTTCAGCTGAAATGCCTGATAAATCTATGCAACTAATGAATTATGATGTTGTAAAATACTTTATGATTCTTGAACCTTATGGGGCCACTAATACTCAATCACTATGCATGAAAAATAATATCTTCTCAAAGTTCTTTCCCAAAAAAAATTAAATCTACTACTTTTTTAGATGAGGATGGATATGTTGTTTATAGAAGACGAGATACATGCAATACAATCTCAAAGAATCGAGTTGACCTCGACAATCGTTATGTTGTACCTTACAACCCATATTTGTTACTTATATATCAAGCTTATCTCAACCTTGAAATTTTTAACCAGTCATGTTCCATCAAATATTTGTTCAAATACATCGATAAAGGAAACAATCATGTCAGTGATGCTCTTTATGGGTCTCATTGAAAACGTCAAAATGAAAATGATGAGATTAAAATATATTATGACTATTGATATATCTCACCATGTAAAGTTGCATGGTGAATTTTAAGCTTAGACATCCTCTAAAGGTTTCCTCCTATTGAAATATTACATTTTAATCTACCAAACTAGTAAATTGCTACTTATATAGATCATGATGTTATTGAAGATACCTTGACAAAAGCATCAGTCTCAAACCATGTTCTTATCCTAGTTTGAAGCAAACGAAACATTTCATTAAGCATAGAATCTCACATATGAAGAACTACCATTAAAATTGTCTTCAATTCACATGACTATAAATGGTACCCTACAAAATGTGGATTTATAATAGGAAGGTTGCACTACATACCCCCCATGATTGGAGAACTTTATTTTTTATGAATGTTACCCAGTAAGGTAAGAGGTCCAACCTTTTATCGTGACATCTTGATTATCAATGATACATGTCATGAAACATTTAGATAAGATCTTTATTCCTTAGGATTAATTAAAGATTAAATTGAGTTTATTGAAGTTATAAAAGAAAAATCTATCTGGGAAAATGCATAGGTTATTTTCTCATATGTTGTTTTCAAACACAATTTCTCAACCTAACCATATATGAAACAAAACATGGTATCTTCTTTCAGAATATATGTTATATGTACAATGAAGAAGGTTACAAATAGAAGGTACACGTTTGTTTACAAATAGAAGGTTCATGTATGTTTACACTGAAATATTTCCTCTTTTTTTAGTCTTTTTTTAATATTGCTTATTTTTTGGGATATATTCATTTAGTTTTATATCTATAATAATGTTAATTTTTCCAGATCATGTGGTAAGTAATTATTGAAACATATTATTATTTCTAATAAGATAGCCTTGAAATGGTTATAAAGTACATCTTCCTTTTTTTATTATCTCATTTTACAATAAAAATTGTACAAATTTATACTTGATTATTCCTCTTTTACACACTTAATTTACAAACAATTGTATAAATTTTTAACAATCTATTTTTTATTGATTATTCCACACATTTTACTTTAGTATCTTTACTAGGTATTAAACCATGTTTCATTATCTCCATATTCAATAATTGTGCCTTACAAATTTTGGAATACTTCTCTATTTTTTTGTCAATAATTTTTAAATAAACAATCCTGTACAAAATTCAAATTTACCAATATATATTTACATACATTATAATCACTATATTTGACATAATTGATTTATAAACAATTTGTAAAAAATTATATCACCCTATTCTTTATAGATTATTCAAATATTATTACTTCAATAGTATTTTCTTTTTTTAAATTCTAGGATATTATAACTATATAGGTTCTAATTTTCACTTCTAAATGAAGAGAAATTGTTGGTTAAATTTGTCCTGAATGAATAATTTATTTGATTATGTATTAATTATTCTTCCAATATTCAATTATACAGTTTGACATGTCTACATTGAACTCCTTTTATTTAAATGCATTTTCACCCTCCTTAAACCTTTATATTCTTTAGTACTCAACTTCAACTTATCTAATAATGTTTCCTTTTAATAGACCTCATTATGAATAACAACTAGCTACAAATATATGTGTTACTTGAGATTTATACTTTGATTCAAAAAAATGGAATATCATTGAAATTTTTCCCTCCTATTCCTATTATAGATTCGTTCTCTACCGATTGTGGTAATCAGTTAATTACAACATAACTTAATTGCAACCTAGAACTTCTTTAAGAAGAATTTATGGATTTGTAAAAACAAATTACATTGGAACAAAAATATTTCTTATAAATTATCATATCTATATCATCTACTCTAGGAGGTGGGTTATTTTTCATTAGTGTCTATGGAGGTACGAGTAAAACATTTCTATGGAGAGCTTTATGCACCATACTTCACTCTGACAGTCATATAGTCCCTGTTATTGCTTCAAGTGGTATATCATCATACTTCTTCCTAGTGGAAGGACTTCACACTCTAGGTTTTGTATTATGATATCTATTATTGAAACTTTTACATGAAATATTCAATGAGAAAGTGAACTAGATGAACTTTTACAATATACTAAAATAATCATATGGGATGAGGTGCTAATGGTCTATAAACATTACTTTGAGGCTCTTGATCGAACATTGAGATACATAATGTTAGTATATGTTCAAAACACATGTAAAATACATTTTGGTGCAAAAACAATTGTTCTAGTAGGGGATTTCAGAAAAATATTACCAATAGTGTCTAGAGGGAGTAGAAGTGATATTTTGTTTGCAACTATAAAGTTTTCTTATTTGTAGCAATGTTGTCATGTTCTCAAACTGACAATAAACATTAGATTTATATCTTCTCATATTTATTTAGCTTTTGATGAATTTAATGACTTTGCAAATTGGATTTTGAATGTTGGTGATGGATGTCTGAGAGAGCCACATGATGGTGAAGTAAATATAGACATTCCATGTGACTTCCTAATAAATTCATATAATGATCCACATGATGTAATTTCTCAACACACACATCCAATTTTGTCAACCAAGTACAATGATGTCATGACCCGCCTTCACCAAGACGAGGAAAGGGAAAAAAACCATCAGACCCTTCCTTCTTCAAGTTGAAAGAGAGGTAATGACCCCTGAGTCCCACCTTCAGTGGGCCCCGAAGTGGCGACTAGAACCAAGGGTATATAATCACATATAATATGGAAGGTATTACCCTTTTTATAGAAAAAATATTGGGAGATAAGATGGTAAATCTCAAACAACTCCAAAACTGAAAGTAAGAGCAAAGACAAAAATCCATTCCCACATGCATGTTCAAAGTAAAGTGATACAAAAAAATAAAAGAAAAAACCATAGGAATGTACCAAAAGAAAGGAAAAAAGTAGTAACCATGAATCCCGAACACCTCCTACAACCCCAAGCTAGTAGTAACCAGCATGATCTCCAACCAGCTCCAAGTGACCTGAAAAATAGTTTATAAATACATAGGATGAGTATACAGGTATAATCACTAAGTAATACCAAGAGCTCTTGATTCACGGTCAAATTTACCCCAGAGATGAAGGTATAATGGTTCTTGTAGTCTATCTTGGGTTGTCGAATCCATTGAGACCTAAGAAGATACCTAAGATACACAACCTATGAGATGGATTCTTGTCTATGAAGTCACAAACTTGGTTT
This sequence comes from Viscum album, assembly GCA_963277665.1. Classification (NCBI taxonomy): domain Eukaryota; kingdom Viridiplantae; phylum Streptophyta; class Magnoliopsida; order Santalales; family Viscaceae; genus Viscum; species Viscum album. Next base: position 1,134,309,931 of record OY728126.1, read on the forward strand.
TGATTTTAGATGGTTTTAAAGAAAAATAAGAAACCTAAGTGAATTAAATTTAATGAAAATGGGTTGATCTTAGGATTATTCTTGGGGTGGATTGAATGAATTTTACTTTGTTAGACAATTTTGGTTTTATTAATTCTTGATGAATCCATTCTTCAAAATAACACTACCTTCATCATTTTCTGGTTTGATGATAAATAAACTCAATTAATAATCCCTTAAAAACATATATAACCAAATTCATGATCTCTCCAAGGTATATGGTCATTTTAGTACTTGGATTTAGCTTCCTCAAACACAGTGAAGGTGAAGAGTGGAAATAACTAAAGAATGGAAGTCTTAAATTAGTTAGCCAATTAACAATAATTCGTTCATAAAATAACATTCAATCCAACCTTTTCATATTCCTACGATCAACCCATTAAAGGGTTATCCCTCCATTGATGGTATACTCCCAATGGTGGGTGGAAGATGGCTTACAAGAATTGGATTGAAGAAATTAAAACTGCAGAAATAACGAGCACTCCTCTATGTGTGTGAACAAAATTCAAACCTATGTGTGAATTAATTCACCAAAACACAGATATATCACTGTGCTTTATGATTATATAGTTTTAATGAAATAAATGGGAAGAATAGAAGAGAAATATGTTGATTAAGAACATATAAATACAAAAAAAAGAAACTTACATGTCAATTGAAAACATTACAAAGGAACTTTAGCATAATAACATTACATCCAAAAAATAAGAGATCCCTTCCCCCTCACCACCATTGCCTTAAATAGTAAATTGGGAAGCCTTAGTCCGAGTCTCAATCAATTTACAACCGATTATTAAATTAATTTAGGCCTTAGGGTGGTGGAAAGTAGTGGATAAATTGATTCCCTCCTTGACTTTTTATCCTCCTTGTCTCCCATGGAAAGATTGTTCTGTATGGGAAAGAATATCAATGAATCTTGGTTTTACATAGAAGAGTATTTCTTCTTATAGAATTATGTAAAATTTGGGCCCATTTGGAGTTGTGGATCAGGAGTTATGGCCGATTTAGTGGGCTAACATTCTGGGCTATAGATTCTGGACCAGATTTTGATATTCTATTTGGGCCACCTTAATAACCACCATGGAGGCCGAATTAGCACTAGATACTAAAGAATTATTTGTTCCTATATATGTATTATATCATCCCAAGAAATTTGGGCTTCATTGAGCCTGTATTTTTGGCCCCACATTCTCATCAGTGGGCTGGTGTCCAATATGCCTTCTCCAGAATTGTTTCCTTTCATTGCCAAATATCCCCATCATCTTTTATGAATCCTCCATTGATCACTGAATGAAAAATGTTCATATTAAAGTATAGATACATTTCCCAAAATATAAAATTAAAATATGGATAATTACATTCCTTAAAATCAGATGAATCATTGGACCTAAATTGGTGTACATTAGGCATGGAGTGCACAAATGATGAGAATGGATGTTCAAAATTAAAATCCACTAAATCAAGCCCATAAGATCAAAAATGAAAATTTAATACCATTAAAATGTAATTAAAATATGTGTTTTTATTGTCTAATCACACCCCCCAACTTGAGATTTGATATTCCCGAGCAAATAATTCGAAGATAATATTTGAATTCTTTTTTTTCCAAACACATTATAACAAATAGTGCTCACAATGTAAACTACACACAAATATATCTTTATAACCTATCAAAATAATTTAAAATAAGATAAATTTAAAAGTATATCCCAATCCTAATCCCATTACTTTGATCAAATCCATCATCATACTTCATCCAACTCAATTAGGTGAAATTATGTGTTGTGAATCACAATAGATATGGGGGTTCATTTTCATTCAAGGGGGAAATCATGTAAGTTCTAGGTGGAATCACATTTAATCCTAATATGAGTATTTTTTTCAATGTTTACATAGTAATTAAGATTGCAGTTAATCAAATTAACCCATGTAGCAAGACTTTGTCGATGACTCTTAGGCTCAAAGGCCTTAGGGCACCAAGTGAAACCCACATACTCAGACATCATCTCGAGTTAACTTGATAAAAAACAAAGTCATATTACCATAAATAGAGATAGAGTGAAAAACTCAGGGCTAGAAAACTCTGGATTCATGATCCCCAAGTGCCGAAAGCCTCGCATTTTATCAATCCATTGCTCTAAATGAAATTTTTTATTTTATTTTATTTTATTTTTATTTTTATTTTTATTTTTATTTTTTTTTGAATACTCATATTATTCATAAAAATCAAACCAACCTATGCTATTTATTATGGGACACTAATAATTCAAATCAGTACCCCATAGTCTAGAGGACGTGCATTGTGGCATTTTGATTTAATAGATGAAAATAAAAATGATGAAAATTCTCACTGGACAACCAAACTTCCAAAATCAATTATTGTAAACTTAATCACGAATTAAATTAAGAGTCAAGGAAATAAAAATTATTTTCTATGTAGTTTTAATGTGAGAAAAGATGTTATTATATTAATGATAAAGGAATTTTACTTCTTTTTTTTCTCATTGTTTTTTTAACAAACATTTTGTTTCCACACCCCCCAACTTAGAATGAAATTGTCCCTAGTTTCTTAAAAAGAAAAGAGAGGAGAAAGTGGGTGGGGGGAATGAGTTGGAAAAGGCATGGAACAAGTTCACCTGGTGGCTTCAAAATGATGATTGTGGTGCTCCCAAATCACTCTTTGTTCTCATGGGGATGTAGGAACCTCCTTGATTGAATATGTATCACCAAAAATAGTCCCTGAACCATACAAACAAGAAAAAACCAGACAAAACAAACAAAACAAAAATTTATTTAATACCAAGTCTCATCATTTTTAAGGTTTTACTTTTTTTTAAAATCAAACTGATGATACATTGTCTTCTTTTTAATTTCTGGGTAAGGTAGTACTTAGGGATCACACCGCGTGACACAAATGAATATGGTGCTCCCCTTTCATACCCATCTATACTCATAAGAGAAGAACAGGTCAACAGTCTGAGGTAGAATAAAATTATATAAAAATGATCCACTAATCCTATTTGAAATATAAAGTTGATTAAAACAACAAATTGATTGGAAACTTGAAAACCACGGGTTACCTCCCATGAAACACTTTTTTTAATGTCATTAGCTCGACTTGGACCCCTAATTGATTAATTATTTTCATCATATAAGGTAGGTTCACACAATTCTTCATCAACTTCATGTTTTTGGAATGGTTCTATGAATGGTTTGACTCTATGACCATTAACTTTAAATGTTTGACCATTGGTGGGATCATGAATTTCAACAGCCCCATGGGGGTACACTTTATGCACTATGTATGGACCTGACCATCTTGACCTCAATTTTCCCAGGTGTAAGTGAAGTTTAGAATTATACAAAAGAATAGGTTTTCCTGGTTCAATGTGTTTGGTTTTAAGGTTTCGAGATTGGTAGGCTTGTACTTTTTCTTTATTGAGCCTTGAATTTTCATAAGCCTCCATCCTAAGTTCTTCAAGTTTATTTAGATCTAATTTCCTTTTTTTCTTCAGCCAATGAGAGGTCATAATTCATTTTCTTAATTTCCCAAAAGGCCTTATGTTCAATCTCCACTAGAAAATGGAATGCTTTACCATAAACTAACCTATATGGGGACATTCCTAAAATGGTTTTAAATGCAGTTCAATAGGACCAAAGGGAATCTAATAGTTTGTTTGACCAATCTTTCCTAGATGGATTAACAGTTTTCTCAAGAATTTGTTTAATTTCTCGATTGGATAGCTCATCTTGACCATTTGTTTGTGGGTGGTAAGTGGTAGAAAATTTGTGAGAAATTCCATACTTTTCCATGAGTGATGAGAATGGACAATTGAAAAAATGAGTTCCACGATCACTAATGATAGCCCTAAGAATTCCAAATCTAGAGAAGATGTTTTATTTTAGGATTATAATCACACTTTGATGATCATTGGATTTTGTGGGAATGGGCTCAACCCATTTTGATACATAATCAATAGCTAATAGAATGTAAAGATATCCCCTAGAGTTTGGGAAGGGACCCATGAAATCAATTCCCCAATAGTCAAATATTTCAACCACTAAGATGAGAGTGAGTGTCATTTGATTCCTTTTTGTGATGGACCCTTCTTATTGACACTTAGGACAGCTTTGAAAAAATGCGTAGGAGTCCCTTGAGAGGGTGGGCCAGAAGAGACCGCACTGAAGAATCTTAGCATATTTTTTCTTAGAGGAAAAGTGACCCCCACATGCCTCGTTATGACAAAATCTAAGGATGGACTCTTGTTTAGATTCTGGGAAACACCTCCTAATGACTTGTTCAGGACAAAACTTATAGATGTATGGATCATCAAACACATAGTGCTTGACATCATAAAGGAATTTCCTTCTAGCTTGAGTCCCTAAGAATTTTGAAATGACCCCTGTAACTAAGAAGTTGGCTATGTCGGCATACCAAGGGAAGTCACTCATGGAGTATAGGTGTTCATCAGGGAATGAATCAGACATAGAGAGGTGAGAAATTTTTTCATTGAATTCTATCATAGAGAGGTGATCAGTGACAACATTTTCAACACCCTTTTTTTCCTTGATTGTGAGGTCAAATTCTTGTAAGAGAAGGACCCACCTAATCAGTCTAGCCTTAACATCTTGTTTTTTGGAGAGGTATTTCAATGCAGAATGGTCAGTGAACACAGTGATGGAGGATCCTAAGAGGTAGGACCTAAAATTCTATAAGGCAAACACAATAGAAAGTAACTCCTTTTTAATGGTGGTGTAGTTTATTTGGGAATTATTTAAGGATTTTCTTGCATAAGAAATGACATAAGGAGTTTTATCAAAACGTTGTCCTAACACAGATCCTACAACAAAGTCATTGGCATCACACATAAGTTCAAAAAGAAGGTTCCAATTTGAAGATTTCATAATGAGAGGAGAGGTGAGAGAGGATTTGAGGGTTGAGAATGAACCCTCACTACTTTCTGTCCAAACAAATAGAGCATCCTTTACTAGGAGAGCACAAAGGGGGCAGGATATTGAACTAAAGTCCTTGATGAATCTTCTATAGAAAACAACATGTCATAAGAAAGACCTAAATTCCTTAACAGTTTTGGGTGATGGAAGGTGACGAATGACATCAAACTTTTCTTTATCAACTCCAACCCCCCTACCTGAGACTATATGTCCAAGGACTAACCCTTGTTTAACCATGCACTACTGGAAATTTAGGCTATAGACACGATTTCAAACTTTGGCTATAAGTTCCAAAACTGTGGCTATAGGTTATAGCCACGGTTTAACAAACCATGTCAGGTAATGATGTGGCTATAGGGCAAGACCTATAGCCATAGTTTCAAAACGTGTCTATAGCCCTATAGCCACGATTTAAACTATGGATATAGCTCTATAGCCACAGTTTGAAACCATGGCTATAGGGTTTTAGCCACGGTTTGAAATCGTGGCAGAACATCAAGCCACACAAAGCCTATAGCCACAGTTCAAAATCGTGTCTATATAGCTTTAGCCACGGTTTAAAACTGTGGCTTTAGGCCTACAACCATAGTTTAAAACTGTGGCTCTAGGGCTTCACATTTCATAAAAAAACCCACAGCCCCCCGAACAACCCCCTTGGGCAGCCCCTTGCACCCCCCTGCACCCCCATGCCCCCCTGCACCCCCTGGACAGCCCCCCCTGCACCCCCATGCCCCCTGGACAACCCCCTTGCACCCCCACCCGGAAAGCCCCCTTGCACCCCCTGGATAGCCCCCCTGCACCCCCATGCCCCCCCTGGACAGCCCCCTTGCACCTCCCCTGGACAACCACCTTGCCCCCCACCCCCACTCCTATAGTAGCCCACCACCCCACCCCCTCCCTGCACCCCCTGGGAAAACCCCCCTGGACAACCCCCTTGCCCCCCACCCCCACTCCTACAGTAGCCCCCCCTCTCTGCAACCCCCCCCCCCTCGTGCAGACCCCCAGTACACCCCCACCCCACCTTACACACCCTCCTTGGACAACCCCCTTGCACCCCCTTGGACAACCCTTGCACCCCTGGACAGCCCTTGCACCCCCTAGATAGCCCTTGCACCCCCTCCATGCAGCCACCCCCACCCCCTCGTGCAGACCCCCCAACACCCCCTCCCTGCAGCCCCCCCTCTTGCAGAACCCCCAGCACACCCCCACCCCACCTTGCACACCCTCCCTGGACAACCCCCTTGCACCCACCTCGACAGCCCTTGCACCCCCCAAGACAACCCCCTTGGAGAGCCCCTTGCACCCCCTAGACAACCCTTTCATCCCCCTGGACAACCCCCCTGCACCCCCATGCCCCCCTGGACAGCCCCCTTGCACCCCCAACTCGTGCAGTAGCCCACAACCCCACCCCCTCCCTTCATCCCCACCCCACCTTGCATTCCCCCACCCCACCTTGCACACCCCCCTATGATTCAAAAAAAGCTTTGGATATTCTCTTGGTGTCTCAAATGAGAGAAGAAGGGGTAATTATTACAATGGAAAACATAAATGCAATAATGTCAAACAAGCTATATAAGCATAAACTACCACTGTGAGTTTTCACAGACAGTGCACCTCCATTGGAGGGGTTTTATTACAAAACCATGACTTGTTTATAAAACGAAACAATTATTTTAACTAACACTTGATCAAGAATTTCAATTTAAAATAAACAAGCAGAATCAAGAAGGCAAGTAAATGCAATTTAAAAAATTCTTGAATTAAAGAGGCTAGAAGAGGGCTCACTGCCAGCTATGTTGGAGGGTCCACCTCGGCTGCTGCCCTCTTCCCAAGCCAAAAATAAACCTTCCATGGTCCTGGATCAGCCCGTACGCTATCATCATGTTAAAAAGAAAATCTCACATGAGGAGGAAATAAAGAAATCCATGCTGCCCAAGGCTGCTTCAAAATCCAGAAGTGCATGCATAAAGAGTCCATCCAAACTTGAAGCTAAATTAGAAAGGAAAAACTGGTTGAGAAAATTTTCTCAATCCAACATCTCACATTTATGAGAAAGGAAATCCACCTTAATCCCTAATTATTTATTATTTTTGTGTTATTAGTGTTCCATACAATGCAGATAATTGAAGGTGAAACTAGTTCTCAAGAGGAGATCAAATGAAGGGAAGTAAGCTGGAATAACTGTTCCAGATCTGAAAAAAAGTCACCATCTTGGTATGATTTATCAAATGGTATTCAAAATAACATCAGAAGGAAATATCTTCCCTGATGGAGTGAATATATTGTGTCTCCTCGATGGGAAGATGAGTGGAGAAAACCCTTGAGAAGCTTCCAGACTTATTTATTCCATGCAAATTTGGAATTTCTGGAAAGTGCTTGAAAAAATCATTGATGCGGTATGAATTTCTCTCATCCATGTTAATGACCGAATAAAGTTTGATATTAAGGGGGATAAATTTAATTAATCAATGACAAGAAGTTGAGGAAATTTGAGATCTCAAGGATGATTTCTAAAACCTGCTACATGTACTTGAATGTTTTCAACATGTGTATTGAGATGAGTGCAAGATCTCAGGTTGTAATTCAAAAAAGAATGAAGATATCAATTGGAATCATTTGGTTTCAACTTGAGGACATATTAATATCCCCTAAATGAGTCATGGGAATTAGAATCAGTTGGTATCATGTTCACACCCCTGCCCCCCCTGCACACCCCACCCCTGCCCCCCGTGCACACACCCCCTACCCCCCTGCACACCCCACCCCTTCCCCCCTACAAATCTTGGTATGATTTATCAAATGGTATTCCAAAGAACATCATAAGGAAATATATGACTTGATAGAGTGAAGATAGTGTGTCTCTTCGATGGGGAGATGAGTGGATAAGACCCTTAAGAAGCTTCCAGACTTATTTATTCCATGAAAATATGGAATTTCTGGAAAGTGTTTGAAAAAATCATTGATGAGGTATGAATTTATCTCATCCCTATTAATGATCGAATAAATTATGATATTAAGGGGGAGAAATTTAATTAATCAATGACAAGAAGTTGAGGAAATTTGAGATCTCAAGGCTGATTTCTAAAACCTGCTACATGTACTTGAATGTTTTCAACATGTGTATTGAGATGAGTGTAAGATCTTAGGTTGTAATTCCAAAAAGAATGAAGATATCAATTGTCATCATTTGGTTTCAACTTGAGGAAAACTGAAAAGACCCTAAATGAGTCATGGGAATTAGAATCAGTTGGTATCATGTTCACACCCCTGCCCCCCTGCACACCCCACCCCTACCCCCCGTGCACACACCCCCTACCCCCCCTGCACACCCCCTGCCCCCCCCGCACACCCCACCCCTACCCCTGCACATCTTGGTATGATTTATCAAATGGTATTCCAAATAACATCCGAAGGAAAGATATCCCTTGATGGAGTGAATATAGTGTGTCTCCTCGATGGGGAGATGAGTGGAGAAGACCCTTGAGAAGCTTCCAAACTTATTTATTCCATGAAAAACTAGAATTTTTGTAAAGTTCTTGAAAAAATAATTGATGAGGTATGCATTTCTCTCATCCTTGTTAATGACCGAATAAAGTCTGATATTAAGGGGGAGAAATTGAATTAATCAATGATAAGAAGTTGAGGAAATTTGTGATCTCAAGGCTGATTTCTAAAACCTGCTACATGTACTTGAATGTTTTCAACATGTGTATTGGGATGAGTGAAAGATCTCAGGTTGTAATTCCAAAAAGAATAAAGATACCAATTGACATCATTTGGTTTCAACTTAAGGACATCTGAACAGCCCCTAAACGAGTCATGGGAATTAGAATCAGTTGGTATCATGCACACACCCCCTGCCCCCCTGCACACCCCACCCCAACAATGAACATCATAAGGAAAGATTTTCCTTGATGGAGTGAAGATAGTGTGTCTCCTCGATGGGGAGATGAGTGGAGAAGACCCTTGAGAAGCTGCTAGACTTATCTATTCCATGAAAATCTGGAATTTCTGGAAAGTGTTTGAAAAAATCATTGATGAGGTATGCATTTCTCTCATCCCTATTAATGACTAAATAAAGTTTGATATTAAGGGGGAGAAATTGAATTAATCAATGACAATAAGTTGAGGAAATTTGAGATCTCAAGGCTGATTTCTAAAACCTGCTACATGTACTTGAATGTTTTCAACATGTGTATTGAGATTAGTGAAATATCTCAGGTTGTAATTCCAAAAAGAATGAAGATATCAATTGGCATCATTTGGTTTCAACTTGAGGACATCTGAACAACCCCTAAACGAGTCATGGGAATTAGAATCAGTTGGTATCATGCACACACCCCCTGCCCCCTACACACCCCACCCCTGCCCCCCTGCACACCCCACCCCTGCCCCCCTGCACACCCCACCCCTGCCCCCTGCACACCCCCCCCGCACATCCCACCCCTGCCCCCCCTACACACCCCACCCATACCTTGATGGAGTGATTTATCAAATGGTATTCCAAATAACATCATAAAGAAATATATTCCTTAATGGAGTGAAGATAGTGTGTCTCCTCAATGGGGAGATGAGTGGAGAATACCCTTGAGAAGCTGCCAGACTTATTTATTCCATGAAAATCTGGAATTTCTGGAAAGTGATTGAAAAAATCATTGATGAGGTATGCATTTCTCTCATCCCTGTTAATGACCGAATAAAGTCTAATATTAAGGGGGAGAAATTGAATTAATCAATGACAAGAAGTTGAGGAAATTTTAGATCACAAGGATGATTTCTAAAACCTGCTACATGCACTTGAATGTTTTCAACATGTGTATTGAGATGAGTGCAAGATCTCAGGTTGTAATTTCAAAAAGAATGAAGATATCAATTGGAGTCATTTGGTTTCAACTTGAGGAAATCTGAACAGCCCCTAAATGAGTCATGGGAATTAGAATTAGTTGGTATCATGCACACACCCCCTGACCCCCTGCACACCCCCCTACCCCCTTCCCCCCACCCTGTATAGTCTCTTGTGATTCATGCTGTAGAGCTAGTTTACTAAGGATTTTATTATATTGTTCTCGTTTAAGGTGGAAACATTCTAAATTCCATGACCAGACATAATCAGGTGTTCTATCTCCCACATCCACCACCCTTTCTATGTATTACAGGCATTTAGGATGCAAATGATTGGATAGACAACAACAAGTTCATTTTTTCTCAGGTACAGACATCTGTGGATGAGAGAGTGATGCTAGAGACCTCCATTTTCTATAAATAAACCATTTGATGGTGGAATACCATTAATTAAGATAGAATACATCTGTGGATGAGAGAGTTATGCTAGAGACCTCCATTTTCCATAAATAAACCATTTGATGCTGTAATACCATTAATCAAGATAGAAGACGGGATGATCATTCATAGAAAACATTCATGGAGGTTTTCCATGAAAAATAAACTACTAACATGATGAAGTTGGACTATTACCATGTGTTTATGGAGATGCATAAGAGCCTTAGAAATGTCTTTGTGTAATCTTCTTTTTTCATAGAGCTTCTATGATTTGACCAATTTTTGGCTGCAATCAAGGCCCAAAAGGCTCGTATGTTCTAGATATTCCACCATTCAGATATCAAACTATAGATAATGATATTTGATATGACATCATACCCAAATGGATTGGGCTACACCAATCCAATAATCTCCCTTGTTGCATCCCTTGTTGTGGGCTAGAATGCTGGTGGCAGCGAGCTGAAATGAAGGTGGAAGGGGGATGGATGTGGCTAGAGCAGGGCCAAATCACGACATTACTGCGGCGTGACTGCGGCGTGACTGAGGCGTGACCATGGCGTGACCGCGGCGTGACGGCGGCGTGACCGCGGCGTGACCGCGGCGTGACCGCGGCGTGACCGCGGCGTGACCGCGGGCGTGACCGCGGCGTGACCGCGGCGTGACCGCGGCGTGACCGCGGCGTGACCGCGGCGTGACCGCGGCGTGACCACGGCGTGACCGCGGCATGACCACGGCGTGACCGCGACGTGACCGCGACATGTTGGCCCATTCCAACGACATCCGTAGGGCAACATCTTCCAGCCAGGAGCGAAGGGAGTGGGGCAACATTCTGGTCGTTGCCCCGCCGACAGAAATTGTGATTAGTCATTCTCAACATTGATCACAAGACTCATGGAATACTATCACTATGAACCACCGCAGGGTGTCATCCTGGAGTAGGGCCAAATCACGGCATTACCGCGGCGTGACCACGGCATGACTGCAGTGTGACCACGACGTGACCGCAGCGTGTTGGCCCGGTCCAACGACATTCGTGGGGCAACATCTTCCGGCTAGGAGTGAAGGGAGCAGGAGGAGGCGGGGCAACATTCCGGTCATCGCCTCGCTGGAAGAAATTGTGATTAGTCAGTCTCAACATTGATCACAAGTCTCATAGAATACTATCACTACGAACTGTCGTGGGTTGTCGTCCTGGAGCAGGGCCAAATCACAGTGTGACTATGGAGTATTGGCCCGGTCCAGCAACATCTGTGGGGAAACATCTTCCAGCCAGGAGCGAAGGGAGCGGGAGGAGGCGGGGCAATATTCCAGTCGTCACCCCACTGACAGAAATTGTGATTAGTCAGTCTCAACATTGATCACAAGACTCATGGAATACTATCACTGTGAACCACTGTGGGGCATCATCCTGAAGCAGGGACAAATCACGGCGTGACCGCGGCGTGACTGCACGCCTGGTCCAGCGACATCCGTGGGGCAGCATCTGCCGGCCAGGAGCGAAGGGAGCGGAAGGAGGCGGGGCAACATTCTGACCGTCACCCCATCAACAGATGATAGAACAGATCAACTATTTAATATGTTATAATAAGGGATCTCCAGAGAAGGTTGTAGCGAGCGACACAATGATGCAACATCTAAAGAAAAAAAAACGACAGTAAATAATCATACACCCTACACAAACCATTTACAAATTCATTCACTTTGCCTAAACATGGAAATTTTATTTATAATATTCAAAGCATGAAAATGAAAGTGTCATGGTCAAGGCATATGCCTACTCGAGCAATGTCATTTGAATTAAACAAGTATGATAATCCAATTTATATTATTCAAAGAAAACAAAAACTAATTAGCCACAAAACAAACACCAACACGAGGCATATGAAGGACTCAAACCAAATCTAAACATGATACAAATAACTATCACTACTCTTTGGTTTAGAAGATAGCGCACCTCCGTTGGAGGGGTTTTATTATAAAATCATGGCATTTATTTATCACACAATTCATTTAATTATATTTAACATTTATTCTAAAACTCATTCAACATAAATCAAATGCAATAATTTAAGCAACTAGATCAACATAACTATCATTGTGAGTTTTCACAGACAGCGCACCTCCGTTCGAGGGGTTTTATTATAAAAACATGACTTTATTTATCAAATGAAACAATTATATTAAAGAAAACTTATTCAAGATATGAAATTCAATATAATAAATCATAATTAAGAAAGAAGCTAAATTCAATTTAAAGCATTCTTGAATTAAAGAGGCTAGAAGAGGGATCCTATCTCAAGGTGGAACCAAACCGTCCACTTTGGCTCTTGGAGATTTATAACTAAAATTTGTTGCTCCCCCACTGGGTATACACACCTTCACACACATGCAAGGACACCTAGCCCCTATGCACACACCCGCATGGCCATGAGCATGTGTAAGGGGATCCTTGCACATATGCTTATATGCATATACCAGTATCCACTCACCTGCATATGCATTTATATATATATATATACATGGGCACACATATCCCCATACGTGCATAATCACTGCCATGGTTGACTATACACATAATGAGGAAACCCACATACATATACTTTCTTACCTATGCACACGCAGGCGAGTCGCCCTTAACTTGGCTACTCGAAACCAACGAGTAGGGATCAACGCACTACAAAAAGGATATTAGGAACATTAAAACACATAAAGGATGCACATAACCAATGAAGAACCAACCAATGACATTAAAGCCTTGCCTCGATTGGGAGAACCAAATCCACCCGAACCAACATGAAATGATCCAACGCCCTACTAAAAACATAATATGGAGTAAAAAACACTAAAATCCCCAAATACATGAGGTACGAGATAAGTATTAACCATATAATCTTACCTCGGATCAAAGTTGGCGGACTGAATCAATCTGAACCCCATTTGCCCCCCTTCACAGAATATAATTACCCTTTGTCCACAGAAAGAAGTAAAAGACCTAAGTGGCCAATGCGATAAAGAAAATAAAATAAAAAATAAACTAAAACATACCTGTATCTTGTGACTATACACGTCACCGCCCAATATATAAGAACCACAATTCCCCATGGGTCAAATCATGTTCCTGCAAGCAAGGGGGAAATAGATCCATGTTTCAAAATGATACTATCAAATAGTGCATTCCTATTAATTAACAATTATTATTCCTGTTAATGGTATATAATTAGTTTGGCTCAAGTTTCAGCTTAATTTGGTTTTTGTTCGATAAAAGTTTCAAAAACACCCATTCATCAAAGAAAAACACATACCAAAACTTTGACTTTACAAAAGCACACTTTCTCATTAAAAAACACTATATTACATAAGTAATAAAAACTCTTTTTTTAGGAACAAATTTTTGAAAAACATGGAATGGTGAACCCAACTTATCCCCCCTGCACACACATCGCACACCTAGCACAACCCCAGCACACCCCTCCCTATCCACTACACACTTCCTGCCCCCTGTACACACTCCCTCCACCCGCTGCACATTTTACCACACATACCCTATCCCTGTACCCTACACACCCCCTGCACACACCCAACACACACCCCTGCACACCACAACACAACCCCAGCACCCCCCTCCAATGCACGCTTCCTTTCCCCTCCACATACTCCCTCCACCCCCTATACCCTGCACCCCCTGTACACTCTCCCACACATCCCTTGTACCCTGCACACCCCCTGCACACACCCAGCACACACCCCATGCACACCACAACACAACCCCAGCACACCCCTCCCCCCTATAATGCACACTTCCTTCCCCCTGCACACACTCCCTCCACCCCCTGCACACACCCCCTACCCCTGTACCCTGCACACCCCCTACACACCCACTGCACACAAACCCTCCACACCCCCTTGCACCCCCACCACTTCCTTCACACCCTCAAACACCCTTACACAACCCCAACACAACCCCAAAACAACCCATGCACACCCCCTCCAAAGTCTAAAATAAACCACAAACCAAAAACTAAATTCAAGGTTAAATAAAGCCTAAGAATTTAATTTGTCTAAAATTCAAATCAAGAAGATCAAGAAGAGGGGAACCAAGAAATTGGATACTCCTATCTACCTAAAAAAAATGATTCACTTTGCATATTTGTTTCTAACCACATATAAGATGCATCATAAAAAACTAAAAATTCAGATTCTATATAACTTCAATATGTTAAAGATAAACCAGGCCACCCAAATCCAGATTCTAGTAGGGTATAGACAACCAGAATATGCATTGTTGGAAACACTAAAAGAAAGCCATCCCACTTAAGTGATCTAGATAATTCCTCCCTAATAAAGAGCTAGGATACCAAGGATCCTTAATTGTGTTTCTCATAGCAATGATACTCATCCATAAAGATCTTCTTTCTTGATAAACATTATAAGAAAAAATGAATAATCAATATTTTGTTATTCCAAAAAAATTATAACTAAGGGTAACCATATACTCTGAATAATTACTAAGGTAGACTTCATCAAGTCTAAAATGAGAAAAAACCCAAAGCCTTTTTGTGTCATTATTGGAATGATTAGTACCGAACAGCTGGTATCCCTTCTTGGTAAGAGCGATAAATTTATCAAAAAAGATACTATTAGGATTAGAAAGACCAAGAAGACCAAGCTCGTGTTTGTTAACAAAAATCTTAAGAGAACTAACTATTTTAGGTTTATCCTATCCCTGGAAATTCTAGAACATAATCTTCATTTAAACATGGATTTGGAGCTAGAGCTCCCTTTATTCTTAACACCAGAGTTTTTGTTTCTGGTTGATCTCCTAAAAGCGACAGATTGTTTCCCATCCATACCTATAATAAAACTTTCCTTGCATGATGTTTTTGTATTGGGATAGCCCAATTCCCTTCTTTGGTCAGATACAACAGTGAAAAGTCTCTTTGGATTACCTTTAGAAGTGAAACTCAAATTGGTATTAATCTGATGAGTGATACAAGAATTAAATCCATTCAAAATTAGAATTTCAGTATTGATTCCAGGATTAACAACATAAGTAGATCTTTGTCTTACTATTTCATTACACTTTGGATCATTTTGAAATTGAGTAACCTTATACTGTATACAACTCCCACTTTGGGATGCATTGTCCTTGTTGTTATCTCCAGTTGGATTGATTGTATGTCCCTCTTTTAGAATATCATTAGAAAAAGGAGTCTTCCTAGACCCGTATACAACTATCAGACCTGCAGAATACATGTTTATGATAGTAGTTTCCAAATTATCGGTATACAGAAGAGTTTTCCCAGGCTTGTATGCAACACTCAGACCAACAAAATCCATGTTTATGCTAGAAGATTCCAAATTATCCTTGAAAAGGGTGTTACTGCCCTCTTGTAAAGATAAAACAGTATGAGCAATACCAGTTTGGGAAATAAAAATTGGTTCCTGCATATTAGAGATACTTCTGAGTTTCTCATCCTGAAAAGATTCAATAAGAATCATAATATCTTGATCAAATTCAATATAGATGGACTCATATTCCTTGTCTATAAATCCAGAACCTTTAGCTTCACCACTAACATACTAGAAAACAACAAATGCATTATTATTGCCAGGCTGGGAGGTTGCAACTTTAACATGCTTAACAAGGGTGACATTAAAATGATCATCTTGATGAGAATCAACAAGGCACACAATATCATAGGAAATTTCAAGAAAAATTTCATCATCCCCACTATTTGTAACTCCATAATAAGCCATATTACTACTGGAAGGAATAGGTACAGACAGATTAGTGGTGGGATGAGATAAATCGGCATCTCCTTCCTCTTCAGTAACAAGAGAGGCCCAAGATTTACCATTGATGTTTTTAACATCAAATGTACTTGATTGTTTTTTTACCCATTTACCAGGTCTATCTTTTCTCTATAGATCATTTTTTTTTCAGGGCAGTAGATTTTCCCTTCTTCCTCCTATTAACCTCTTTCCAAGTATTAAAATCATAAGGGGGATTCATTTGCTTCTAAATGACTCTATAATTAAAGATGTTGTGTCCAACAATTCGCCAGTAATCGCAAAACTAGGAAAATATTCATAATCTACCTATACTTCAACCTATGGTCATTAGCAATGAAATTGATGGAGTCTGAAAGCTTGGTATTAAAATTAGCATCAACCAAGATTCTGACATATAATCCTAACTCTCCATGAAGAGTGCATTGATCCAATTTCAGATGAATTCCAACATAAGCAGCAATATCATTCAAGATTGTAGGGTGCCAATACACCAAGTTTAGGCCACTAAATCTAACATATATTTGAGATGTTAAATTCCTTTGATTGAAAGGATCGAAATTAATATATCAATCAGAATCCTCAGTGCTCCAGGCTTCAAATTAACATTGCTAATATTCCGTACTGATTTGAGGTCATCCTTACTCTTCATCAGAATATGGAAGAAACCTCTTCCATTCATTGCCTACCCAACAATGTGAAATCCTCAATTTTAGATATTCATTAGGCCATGGTTTGTCTCATTTGGAATACAAAATACATCCAAGAATTGAGAATTTACACAGATCGATTCTCTATTGAATGGTTTCCAGATTAGTGATGACTGAGAAACCACCACCATCCAATTTCTTGAAACAAGGAGGTCTAGGGAGGTCATCCTTGATGAAATTAACACCATGAAGCGTATCCACAAAGGAAATTCCTTTGTTTTTTGAAGTCCTTAAATCTCCTGTAAGATTTAGGTTTTCAATCAGATGTTTCTCAATTTCTAAATATCCACATACCAGATCCTTGAAAGAGTATCCCCACTCTGAAAAAAATGCATCCATGATCAGAAGGAAGGCTAGAGCGAAGAAGAATCATTACAGAGATTCACCAGAAGACTTAAAAGGAATTTTCGCAAGGGTCTCCTTTATTGAACAAGACTATTAAGGAGGGGTTTGTTTTTTCATTTAAGGACAATGGAATATAGGTTTCATTTCAGTTACTTCATATGGTACATGGGCATGAGGTTTGGCTGGATCAAGCTTATACTTGGGCAAGACAGTTCTAGACTCAGATGTTACAGCTCTTGTAACCAGTGTTGTGAATGAAAATCACTCTAAATCTACCCTACCAAATGTCATTCGGTTCTTTAGGGAGAGTATTATTGAGGAATTATTTGGCGAATTAGCACCAAATAATGAACTTGCAACCCTCCTACACCCACCCCTGCACCCACCCTCCCCCTTGCACCCCTCCTTCACCCACACTACCCCCTCACCCCTACTATCCCCACCCCATTACACCCCCACCCCACTAAACCCACCCTATCCCCTTCCCCCTCCTTCACCCCCACTACCCCCACTACTGTCCCCACCCCACTAATATGAATAGAACCGATATAAAATAACTAATGGGTCCCTAAACAACCTAACCTAAACTATAAAAAAATATTTAATTTCATTGAATGATATCTCTAAATCTTCTTTATTTTGTAATTTTTATAAAAAACCTTTTTTGGGTTAAGTGTGAACGAACACAATAGATTACCAAAATAGCCACAAATAAATTACAAACAGGAACTAAAATTCAAATTCTAAAATTAATCTTAACAAGTAGTTCAGCCATGCACCATAGGATTTGGGAGGAGATAAGACACATCTCAATATCTATGTGAGAGATGAAATCATGTGACACCTAAAGCTCTATGTCATCAGTTACTATCACCATTATTCTAGCCCCATTTATATCAATCAAATCACTATTTCCAATATGCATCACCTCATTAAAAATTCTATACCAATGATGCTGAACACCACTGTTCTTGACCTAGTTTCACCTGAAATTCCATTTTCATCATTGAATCAAGAAAATCCTGAACCAACAATAGACAAACCATCATCATATTCCACATGATTATAACACCCAAAATGACCTTCACCAATGATAACATCAACCAAGAATACAAACCATGCTGATCCAAATACTCTAACTTAATAAAACTAATAAAACCAAATTGATTCACTAAACTAAGAAGAACCAAAAGATATGGACTTAAACTAAACCAAATAGAAGTGACCAGATCCAAATCAAATAGAACAAATAACTAATACTACTAGAAATGAGAAAACTAACCTAGTTTAAATAAAACCTAATAAAATCTACAAGGCTCTAACTAAATCAATGTAATCCAAACAAATTGATTCACTAAAATAAGAACCTAAAGTTATAGACCTAAACTAAACCAAATAGATTTAGACTAATACAAAATAAATGGAATTAAACTAACACTACTAGAATCGAGACAAACCAACTTAAAATCATATCATCATAACTTCTGATTTCTAGAATTTTCATATTTAAACTCTATAATACAATTAAACCCAATGAAAATTAGAAAAAAAATAAAAAAAATCATACCTAATGAAGTAAGTGAAAACAAATAAACTCTATCAAAGACAAATGTGACAATTAAGAAGAAAATAAATTGAAACAAATTAATCTTACCCAATGAAAATTGAAGAGGATGTGGATTTAAAATCAAATAAACCCTTCTCTGTGGAAAAAATCACAGGGCATGCGAGGAATTAGAACTATCCTGGTTCATATGTATGTTTCTTTGCATTAGATAAAATAAAAGATAATTGAAACCACAACAACATAAATAGAATAATTATTTGAGGAAATAGAAAACAAACCCTAACACACTCTACTATAGGCCACTCACAAGCTGTGATTCATGGACTGCCCACCGATGAGAATTAGAGGGGTGCCTGGAATGTGTGAATACTGAAAAAACATTACACATTAATGAGTTGAGGAGGAGGGTGGCCCGAAGGTGGAGGTGGATCTAGAGCCGCGTCGGAAGAAGAGGATCACAAGGAGGTTGGGTGCTTGCATTGTTGGAGGAGGATCGTCCCGAGGTTGGGTGGTTGCATCGTCGTCGGAGGATTGTCTCAAGGTTGGGTGGTCGCGTCATCAGAGGAGAATCATCTAGAGGTTGGGTGGCCGCATCATCAGAGGTAGATAGTGGGAGGTTGGGTGACACCATCGGGCGAGGATGAAGGTTGGATGACGATTGTACGAAAGCTGTGAGGAAGAGTCCGTGAGGAAGAGTCTGTGAGGAAGAGGAGAAGGGTTTCGAGGCGAGTCAGCGAGCGAGAGAGGAAAGCCATGAGGGGGGTTGAAATTCCATGTCTAAAGCCACTATTTTTTAAAAACCGTGGTGATATAATAGGATTTAGCCATGATTTTTTTAAACCATGGCTATATAAGTGTGGATAAATCTTAAAATTCTAGTAGTGATGAAATGATAATTTTACCAGTTTAGGACCAGACTCATTTATTCACATCTGGAAAAAACTCTCTCCACATTCCTAAGACATCCCTTAAATGTATCCCCAAAGATAGATAAGTCATCCATGAATACCATAAGAAAATCCCCTACCATGTCTAAGAAGATTCCCATCATGCACCACTGGAAGGTTCCAGGGGAATTTCATAACCCAAACGACATGCATTTAAAGGCAAAGGTGCTGAATGGATAGGTAAATGTAGTCTTCCCCTGATCCTCTAGGGATACCTCAATATGATTGTACCCTGAGCACACATCTAAGAAACAATAGAACTCATGACCTTCCACTCTCTTAGGGACTTGGTCAATGAATAGTAAGGGGAAATGATCCTTCTTGGTGAATGAGTTTAGCTTCCTATAGTCAATGCAGACCCTCCATCCACTACTCACCCTAGTTCGAAGAATCTCTCCATCCTTATTGGTTATCACTGTGATTCCTGCCTTCTTGGGAACCACTTGGATTAGGCTCACCCACTCACTCTTAGCTATGGTATAGATGATACTAGATTTTAACAATTTCAAAAGTTCCTTCCTTACTACCTCCATGAGATTAGGATTGAGTCTCCGTTGAGGTTGACGACATGGATTTGAATCAGATTCTAAAACAATCCTATGAGTCCCGATTAGTGGGCTAATCCCAGGAATATCAGATAGGGTCCAACCAATGGATTTTTTATGTTTCCTAAGGACATATAGAAGCATCCTCTTATGATTGGATTCAATAAAAGAAGAAATGACAATAGGATGTGTTTGATTGTCCCCTAGAAAGGTATACTTGAGTGCAGTGGGAAGTTCCTTCAATTCAAGATCAGATTGGTTTAGAATTTCAGTAGAATATTGGGAAATTGTATCAAGATCGATTTTGTTTCCTAGAGTTTTATATAGAATCAAATTTCCATGTGTAGAAGTTTCAGCTACAAGATTGGTTTGATCTGATTTAGGGAGGGAAGTTTGATTAGTCTCCATGAAAGTGGTTTCCTAAAATTTTTCACTGATTTTTTGACCTAAGACTTCATCATAAGAGCAATTTGAAAATGATTCAAGCCAAGGAGATAAAATTCCTTCATGTGAACAAAGTAAATCAATCTAATTCCGACTTAAACATCCATCAAATATTCCTTGATGTTTTATGGATTCATTATCAATGCTTCCTATCATGTTTACTTCATGAATGTCCTCGTCATCCCCTATTTGTGAGCTTGAATTATAGATGTTCAAGTCTAGACTCATGTTTCCAAAGGTGATGGTCATGTTCCCATTTCAAACTCGGATAACAAAGTTGATTGTTGCAAGTAAATGACGACCAAGGATGATTGGGGTTTGTTCCTTATTTCCTAAGTTTGGATGGTTTTCAAGGACAATGAAGTCAGCAAGGTAAATGAAGTTCTCAAACTTTACCAGAACATCCTTTAAAATCCCCTTTAGAACCCTAATGCTATGATCAAAAATTTGAAGTGTGAAAGATGTGGGTTGGAGCTCTTCTAGGCCTAACTAGCAGTGCACAACATAGGGGATGAGATTGACACTAGAACCTAGGTCACACAAGGCCTTGAAAACTTTGCTCTCTCCTAGTTCAACATTGATGTAAGGGAAACCCAGGTCTTTAAAAATAGGAGGAATGGTCCCTTGAATGGTGGTACTCACATTATCAGACAAAAGGACTTGGTTTTTATGTGATTTTTTTTTAAAAGTGCACAATTTCTTAAGGTACTTTGAGTAGGAAGGTATGGTTTGGATTGCATCGAGAAGGGGAATGTTCAAATTGACTTGTGAGAAGATTTCCCTCAATGTTTCACTCAATTAAGGCTTGGTTTCCCCCCTCATGCGTTGAGGAAATGGTGTAGGTTGTGGGGTTGTTTGTTAAAGAGTTGTTTCTTTGACACTATTATCATGTTTTTCAATTTGATCATTTCATTCATTTGAATTTTCATCCAAGTTTGAATCTTCAGATGGGTTCTAAATTAGTTGTTCAGGTTTATCAATTGATTTCCCACTTCTTAAAATAGTCACAACCTTTAGTTATTCATGAGTTGTTTGAGTGCAACTTGACTCTCCCCTTACTATTTTTTGTGGAATGACTTGTGTAGGCATGGGTGTCTTTCCAGTTTTGATGGTTTGAAGTTCTTATTTTAGGGAAGAGACTTATGAGTTCATCCTTTCCATTTGTTTGCATAATTGTTGTAACACCCAAAGGTTTTGAAAATAAATATAGAATGCAATTTTATAATCTAACCATTAAACACAACTTTGCCTCTTATATGTTTTGAATTTCAAAAAATGGCCATCTAGAGTTGTGTTCAGTAAGTCATTTGGAGTCTGATAGAACAAACTTGATTTTTGGTGAATAGTAACATACCCTTATGAATAGTAATATGAATAGTAATATGACCCTTATTAATAGTAAATAATAATATTATTTTATTTTCTTAAGGCAATATGATAATGGGATCTTAGTTAATTTTTCAATGTCACATAAAACTAATTGCACTTCAAGATTGTTATTTTTCGAATTAACTATGACCTTATTTAAAAATTAAATTAATAATATTTAGAAAATTATTTTTGAAAAATTTATTTCACTTTTGAATTCTACACGTCGAAAAATGGTAGGGGTGAATTTTTGGGATTTTTCTGAAATTCTTGGATTTTTGATGAATAATGAAATATGATAAAAACCGTATATACAAATTATCAGTTAAATACACTATTTATGACACACAAGTGATTCAAGGCCACTTGGTTCGAACTCACATGCACTTATTACTATTAGGGGTCACATGAAACCACACTATTGGTTGTCTTGAGAGAAATAATAAAATAATGAATTAAATATTCAGAATTTACTCCTCTCCTCCACTATAAAAACCCCTCACCACTCCCTCTTCTCTTCACTCCTCTAAGCCTTGAAGCTCCTCAAATTTCTGCCCAATTACCCTTACCTAGTCTCTCCCCACTTCCAAGAATCTTCTGGTCTAGCCAAAAGACCAAAACCCCTTCCCTTAAGGAGATTCTCAAGGAGGTTATTTCAAGAGGTAAAGCACCCTTCTTTTTCATTTGGTTTCATTTCAATTTATCTTCTTTTGCTATCCTCTCCTCACCTCATCTGTCCAAATGACCATGATAAATCCAGTAACATCTATATACTGGATTTATATCATGTTAATGAAAGAACCATCATAAATATTCTTACTCCCTCCCTTTTATTTTTATAAACGAAATCGACGTCCATGAGGTTCTGATTTATAACCATCGTGGACGACGAAGTTTCATTCTTCAATTTCTTCTTCATTAGTGGTCATTAAACTATATTCATGGTTTAACCAGACTATAATATATGTGTTATAACCTAATTAATATTCAGGAACCATAATATGTACATATAATTAAGTTATATGACAAAACTAGTTCATAATATTCCAAATACCGCCGAATAATCAAGTGGTTGTCATCTAATGATTCATCATAATTCCATGTAACCAAATGATATAAATGACCATTATAAATTATTTATGTTCATTAATAATATATAATTATAATCCTGGAGATTTATAACCATTCCACATGAACTTCATTACTTAAAAACAAGTGAACCGAATATGAAAATAAAGGAAACGAATACTCCAGAATGACAAAATTCAATACAATAACTTATCAATAAAGACATAAATGAACTAAACAGAATTATGGTAAACTAAATACATGTCTAATATGTTATTAAATAAGTTATTAACAAGTATAATTTCATATTCCAGGAGCTTAAGTACAAGAGCGGAACACGTTTGGAGTTAAGGTAAGAGTTTTTTCACCCGAACATCCATTTTCATTCGGGATACTTTAATTGTCTAATTACCTCAATTAAATTATTATGTATTGTTATGTACTCATCATATATTCTGTGTTAGTATCATATAAATGTTTACAAACCATAACCCTTCCTTATTTTATGGATAGTTAAACATTTTAAAAGGAACTTTCAAAATTGTTTCCAAAATACAAGCCCGATTCAAGGGAATTTCTCCAATTCATATCTATTTACAAGGGCACTCTATAATCTGTTTTTGGAAACCATTATATTTATAAAATTACTCATTTTATCATGAAAATAATATCTTACTTCACTTCTGGTTTTATACAAATATTTTCCAAAAGAACTATTTTTTTTCAAAATAAAAGAGTATTTATCTCAAAATTGCTTAATGATTTTATAAGAGTATTTTCGTTTGATTCAATGCTCTTGTTGATTCCATGATATTATTGGTTTTAATAATTTATGAATTCATATACCATATTTTATTTAATGGTTTATGACTAACTCTATTGTGGATGATCTATCCTAAAACCATTCACCATATTACTCGGAATGGTTAGTGTTTTATGTTTAATGACTGGGGAAAGTTAGTTACATTTCATATTATAGTTTCAATATGAATGTATATGTTGTTTATGTTGATCCCCGCTCATATGAGTAATGAATTGGACTTATTATGTGATGGGTGGGGTCTGCTATAGCCTCTTGATGCATCGGTAGGTCTCATGAGACAAACTATGGTCTTGGCACGAGGCCTTGACAAAATGATTATTTTATGGTCCTAGAACGAGGCTTGGATGGTATGGTTATGATGTACGACATATGTAACTCCCTAATTATGAAGCTAGTAATTTAAATTTCATGTGGTTATTATACTATTAGAATACCCATGATTATGTTTTATTATGGAATTATTTACTCAGCCCATATTCCTTCCATAATGTGTTTCAAGTTTATTATTAAAGGAATGTGTTTTCAATTATTCACCATGTCTAATGTTTATATTATCTTCTTCTGTATTTCTTACTCTTATTAAGAGTTTGATCTCACCCCTTTCTTATGTTTCATTTTCTTAGGACATGAAGAAGTAATTTATGAATGACTTGCAAGCATAATCTAGGAGACATGATGTTTCTAGTGGAATAAAATAGTGTTTTGATTCCCTTCATATTGTAATGTTAAACTTATGTATGTATCTTGTTTCCAATAATATTAAACTACTTGGTCCTTCGGGATTCATATTCCTTGTATGTATTCCAACGTAATCAAATAAGGCACCGACTCTGGGCAACTAGGGTTGGGTCCTTACAATTGTTCAAGTAGGCTTTGTGGAACAATTTGAGTTAGTGCTTAAGAAGATTGGTTTATCCCCGGGGGATGTTTTGGAGGTGGGATGGTTTGTTGAAAATGGACTAGTGGATGTTGGTATTGGATAGGTTGTGTTTGGAACTGGTTATGGGTTTGGTAGTTCTGATGGGGGTAAGGATTTTGTCCCTGTGGTTGGCTAGGTTGTTGGTTATCTTTCTAGCAGAATCCTGGGTGGTCATTATACCTTGGGTTGAAGGTGTTTTGGTATTGATGATTTTGAAAGTTCAAAGCATTTAATTCTGCTAGGGTTCCTACTAAAAGAACATCCTTGATGGATGGAATGGTTGAGCATTTGTCTGTCTTATGGTCATGTTTGTCACAAATTGTGCAAATGGGGTCTACAGTTTGGATTTCATGAACTTTCCTAAGGTCTATCTCTTTAACCTTCCTAGAGAGTGCTGCGAGTTTAGCCCTAAGGCTTTCCTCTTCTCTAAGTGTATGAATTTTAGTAGTTCTTTGTGGATTTTTAGAATAAGGTGAAGTTCCCCATGTTTGGTTTTGTTTAGCAAGTCTTTCCAGATACTTGTAAGTATCATTTGGGGCTTTGTTTTTAAAGGTTCCATTACACATCATGTCAATGAATTATTTGTTCCTTGGGCCTAACCCTTCATAAAAAATTCTCACTTGTTTAGGTATAGAAAACAATGATGTGGAACCATGTTTAGGGTGTCTTTGAACCTCTCCCATGTTTCATAGAACGACTCTCCCTCTTATTCAAAAAAGTTTTGAATGCACTTTTTAAGTGCAATTGTTTTGTGTCGAGGGAAGTATTTTTTGTAGAATTATCCTTGCAATTGGTCCCATGAGTGGATTAATGCTGTTATAAAGTTGTTTAAGCAATTTTTAGCTCGATCCTTCAGTGAAAAAGGAAAGATCCTTATCTTAGCTGATTCTAGTTGATGTGGGGGACACATGGTTTCTAAAATGTCAATGAACTCCTTAACATGAAGGTAGGGCATCTCAAATTCCATCCCGTGAAAGGTTGGAAGGTGGTTTAGGACATGGGGTTTAAATATGTAATTGGTATCTCCTAGGGAATTGTGTCTAATACATGAGTGGGCATTGGTCCAAGCGGAAGTGAGGTAGTCATTCATGGTTTGATTAACTAAATTCCCTAAGTTTGGAGCTTCTTGATTTTGGTTTCCCATTTGATTTCCCCCAGGATTTACAATTTGATTTCTTGGAAAACCCTCCATTAGAATTGATTCAATTGTTGATTCTTGAGTATCAAGAATATTAGGATCTAATGGAAACAATCCCCTAGGTTCACTTTACTTCCCTATCCTAGGACTTTACACCCTAACTATTCTGTTTGAATTATCGCAGGTGTAGGCAGACATGCGCCAAAAGGAAAAAAAATCAAGAAAGAGACAAGATAAGAGATCTTGGGTGAGAATAGAAGAATGGGGGTGAGGAAAAAAGGTTTTGGTCTAAGGTAATTACTTGGTCCCTAGAAACAATTCCAAAATTTGATTCACACTCAATTTTACCCGAAAGATGAAGGTAGAACGGTCCTTGTAGTCTAGCTTGGGTTGTCGAATCCACCGAGACCTAAGAAGATACCTAAGATACACAACCTATAATATGGATTTTTGTATATGAAGTGGCCAACTTGGTTTTGATTTTAGATGGTTTTAAAGAACACTAATAAACCTAAGTGAATTCAATTCAATGAAAATGGGTTGATCTTAGGATTATGCTCAAGGTGGATTGAATGAATTTTACTTCTTTAGACAATTTTTGGTTTTATTAATTCTTAATGAATCCATTCTTCAAAATAACACTACCTTCATCATTTTATGGTTTGATGATAACTAAACTCAATTAAGAATCTCCTACACACTTAGAGAACCAAATTCATGATCTCTCCAAGGTATATGGTCATTTTAGTACTTGGATTTAGCTTCCTCAAACACAGTGAAGATGAAGAGTGGAAATAACTGAGGAATTGAAGTCTTAAATTAGTTATCCAATTAACATTAATTCATTCATAAAATAACATTAAACCTAGACTTTTCATCTTCCTATTATCAACCCATTAAAGGGTTATCCCTCCATTGATGGTATACTCTCAATGGTGGATGTAAGATGGCTTACAAGAATTGGATTGAAGAAATTAAAACTACAAAAATAACGAGCACTCATCCGTGTGTGTGAATGAAATTCACACTTATGTGTGAAATAATTCACCACAACATATATATATCACTTTGATTTGTGATTATATAGTTTTAATGAAAGAAATGGGAATAATAGAAGAGAAATATGTTTATTAAGAACATAGAAATACAAAAAAAGAAATTTACATTACAATTGAAAACATTACAAAGGAGCTTTGGCATAATAACATTACATCCAAAAAATAAGATATCCCTTCGCCCTCACCACCACTACCTTAAATAGGAAATTGGGAAACCTTAGGCCAAGGCTCAATCAATGTATTCCCAATTATTAAATTAATTTAGGCCTTAGGGTGGTGGAAAATAGTGGAGAAATTGATTCCCTCCTTGACTTTTTATCTTCCTTGTCTCCCATGGAAAGATCATCCTGTATGGGAAAGAATATTGCCAAATCTCGGTGGTCCATAGAAGAGTCTTTTGTGTCCCTATATGTCTGTAAAATTTGGACCCATTTGGAGTTGTGGATCTGGAGTTATGGATGATTTAGTGGGCTAACATTCGGGGCCGTAGATTCTGGCCTAGATTTTTATATTCTATTTGGGACACCTTAATAACCACCATGGATACAGAATTAGAACTAGATCCTGAATAATTATTTGTTCCTATATATGTATTCTAGAATCTGACAAAATTTGGGCTTCATTGGGCCTGTATTGTGGCCCCCACATTCTCATCAATGGGATGGTGTCCAATCTGCCTTCTCCAGAATTGTTTCCTTTCATTAACAAATATCCCCATCATCATTTTTAAATCCTCCATTAATACTTGAATGAAAAATGTTCATATTAAAGTTTAGATCCATTTCCAAAAATATCAAATTAAAATATGGATAATTACATTCCTTAAAATTAGATGAATCATTGGGAAAAAATTGGTGTACATTAGGCATGGAGTGCACAAATAATGAGAATGAATATTCAAAATTAAAATCCACTAAATCAGGCCCATAAGATCAAAAATGAACATTTAATACCATTAAAATGTAATTAACATATTTTTTTTATTGGATAATTAGCTCTTGTTCACAAGTGGGGAGACAATCTAATGCCTTGTGAGAAAAATGGAGATAACCAAAACAGCTAGCAAGGAAACTATTCACCCATCCTCACCAAGGCACACTCCTCAAATAACACAAGTCAGGTAAGCTGATAATAATAGCAAATCGATATTTGGGTACCCCACACCACTTTCCCACTGATTATTGAAGACATCATATGCGTCAGACCTCCCCCTCCATTTTCACTACAGTCCCACTACCACCCCAACAACAACCTTATGGGCCACCACAACCACACATCCCACCCGCAGACACCTGGGCCACCACAACCACGCATCCTTCCCGTAGACACCTGGGCCACCACAACCACACATAACCACGCCCGCAAACACCTGATCCAGAACAACTACCGCCATGCCCGAAGACACCTGAGCCTCATCCCAAAGACACTTGAGAAACAAACTTTCCCGCACACACCTGGGCCAACCACCACAATATACCCTGCCCGAAGAGTCTTGGGCTATAATGGACCTCAGACCATCACAACTTTCCCTAAGAGTCTTGGGCTACCCAGGAGAGGGAGTAGAAAAGGATCTAATAACCAGCCACTCATAAGAATGTTGGAAAAAACACCCTCCCCCGTGAAATAGGGGTGTTGGGAATAGAGTGCTCAACATGGGTGAGGTGCGAATAAGAAACACAAGAACTAAATTTATTCATATAATTAAAGAAACACTCATACCAACCTAAGGGTTCCGAAACAGACAACCATCCTATACACAAACACTCTTGTTACTATTCATACATGCACAAATGCACAACAACCACAACTCGAGCACAACCCATTTCTAGAAAACAAATCCCCATTGAACCCATTCTTGCTATCATGTTCAAGTGATTTCGTTGGAAAATAATTATCCATTACCAGGAAACTAACAGACATAACTGCAAGCTAAGACAACAACTAAAGGAAAACAACCAGACATCAATTTAAGCATTCACACCTGGTTCTCTTGTAAAGTCACAATAACAAAAGGGATCTGTGAGATCCATCAAAGTGATGGAACCAAACCAAGCCCCAACATACAAGCCATGATCCACAAGCCAACAACTGAACAATAGGAGATCCCATCCCTATCCACATCACCCCACAATCATCAATGAGAGAAACCACACATATTACTATAACAAAGCAAGGAAGTTTCCAGATTTGTCCATGCCATTAATTAAGTTCCTTTCTACTGTTTGGTTAACCAAGGTGATCACATAAGGATTCTTATTCATTGGGAATCCATTTAATCAACCAAGTTTATGTGATTAACCAGTTTCCATGTTATATCCATTCAATCACAAGATTATCAAGAAAACATAGGTTCATTTGTGTGCAAGGAAGGACCACCAACGACCACAGTTTTCAGTGGTCATAAGCCCATATAATTCAAAACATATAAACAAAGAAAAAAGAGTACATAAACATCATCATCAAACTCAACCATTCATTCTTTAAAATCCATTTATTATCCTTGTTAAGGTTTGGTTTCATCCACGCCCTGAGGAAACATTATTATACCCGCCCCACATGGTACACAATAAAGAGAGATGAAGGAAAAACCCTACTTTGATGATCAACGAACAAAGTTTTCTTCTTGCACCAAGAGCTCGGGTTGCGCGACTTATAGAGGAAGAACTCCAAGGACTCCAAGGTTGAGCAGGAAGGGCTCCATCATGGGTGCATGATTCTGAAAGAGGGACTCCAAGTGCACCAAGGAAAATAAAGGGATCCAGGAAGAAGAAAAACAATCTCCATGTGATAAAAGGCCAGATCCTAGAGTTATGGGATATGAAATCTCGATCCGATTAAAAGGCGGATCATAGTTTCACCATGTGGTTGGGTGGTTACACATGATGGAATTAATTTAGATTTAATAATTCTAGTGAAGATAGACCCACATATGGCTGTGAGTTGATGGATATCCTTTAAATGGAGAAAACACGTAACATGGCTAAGTTGGAAAGCACATGGAAGGGCGTGACACCGAGAAAATAGGCCACAAGTTTTGGTAAATAAAGGGTCACTCAAATATTGGGGGTTTAAAACATCTTTTACTGGCTTTAAAAAGGGTATTAAAACACTTTTACATCAAAATATATGTTACGGGAGCAGAACTGAAAAAACTCGGGAAACTGGAAAAAGGCAAAGGGTGGGGAGATAGCGTAACGGTGCCACCAGTTAGGTGGACACTGTAAGCGGTGCCACCATTTCGATGTGTGACCATGAAGGTGTGACCGCGACAGTGCCACCATGACCGGTGCCACCATTTTTACAGAACCGAGTTTTTGGAAAATTCCTTAATGAGTCACTGATGGTCCCCAAGATACCCCAGACACCAAAAATTTGGAAAAGTAATGGACTAGGAGAGTCCGATCCATTACATTAGATACCTATCAAACTATTATCATCTTAGAGAATCCAAGAGTAAACCCAAAGAAAAGAGTGGGGTTCAAACAACCACCTCGTAAGATACCTATTAGGGACAAAACCACCCTAGAGTTGTTCGAAGGTTGGAACAAACCTCGATATCTAGGAACACCTCTCCCTCATCTATCTTCTGAACAAACACGGATACACCACCAATCTTCTCCCCCAAGTAACCGCACAAACATATAAAGGTCATATCATCAAGACATATGGATTAGGGATTCCCTTCCCCCATGTCAAAGATACTATCTTCTTTGGGTGGCACTGACTCACTAGCATGAGTTTAATCGCATCCAACTTAATGATTATTGATTTGGGATCAGGTACTCCCCTCCCCATGGTCATGATTTTTCACACACAATTAGAGAACAAGGTAAACAACCCATCTAATAGTTAACAAGGTCAAGCACTACATCACAGTCAAGTACAAAACAACACATAACAAAACTCAAAACAGTTATGGGTACTGGGCATGCATTTGTGCCTCTCGTTCCCAAGTACTATCATCGAGGCCATCATGCATCCACAACACACAAACCAAGGGAATGGTTTGTCCATGAAGCACCTTATCCTCATAATCCTTGATCCCCATCGGTCGCTCCATGGACATTGCATCGTCATCGATATCCAGCTCTCCCAGTCAAGGATATGCGAGTCATCATGTAGATATCGATGGATCTGGGACACATGGAAGACATCATGAACCCTTTGTAGCAGCGGTAGTAGCTCTAACTGATAAGCCACTTCACTAACTCACCGCAGCACCTAAAAGGGTCCGACGAACTTGGGATAAAGCTTACTCCCCCGACCAAACCTCCTTTTCCCGTGCCGAGGGGAGACCTTTAAGAACACATGGTCCCCAACCTAAAATTCCAAGGGTCTCCTCCTATGATCGGCATATGAATTTTGCTGGTCCTGAGCCACCTTCATCCTCTCCCGTATCAGATGAACCTTCTTCGCTGTGCCCTGCACCACCTCCGGGCCAAGAAAACCCGCTTCCCCAACCTCTGTATAGCACACGGGTGAACGACACGGTCTCCCGTACAAGGATTCAAATGGAGCCATGCAAATGGTAGAGTGATAGCTATTGTTATAGGAAAACTATACTAGAGTAAAGTGTCATACCCATGATCCCCTGAAATCCAAAACACATGCCTGTAGCATATCCTCTAATGTTTGGATGGTCCTTTCTATCTTCCCATCTGTTTGGGGGTGGAAATAAGTGATAAGGCATAACTGGGTGCCACATTACAATCCCTTCCAGACTCGTGAGGTAAACCGTGTATCCTAATCTGAGACTATGGATCTCAGAACTCCATGAAACCGCACCACCTCATCCATGTACCTTTGTGCTAAGAAATCCACCACACTCAACTCCTTGATCGCTAAAAAGTGATCTGATTTCATCAGACGGTCTACCACCACCCAGATAACATTGTAGCCTCCTTGAACCATGGGTAGTCCTGTGAATAAATCCATCAAGATGTTATCCCAATTTAACTTGGGGACATCTAAAGGCTGTAACAAGCCTCCCGGGATGTGGTGTTCATCCTTCACCAGCTGACACACAAGGCACCTTGCCATAAACTCCACCACTGCCCTCTTTAGCTCAGACCACCAAAACTGACCCCTTAAGCATTGTTACATCTTGGAAACTCCTGGGTGCACCACCAAGGGTGAGTTGTGGAACTCACCTTGAACTCTCTTGCGCATTTCCACTGGGAAAAACAACTTTCTATGAAATAGAATCTGATTCTAACCATCTTATGACCATCCTTCAAGAGCATTGTCCTGGATAACATGATCGCACATCACTTTAGCCTCTAATTCCCCCAACTAAGACTCCTCCAATTGTTGTGCCAAGGAAGACTTCACCATCATATGGAACAGACAACCTCTACCACCATCCAACCTTGCATCCAGGTGTAAGGAAACCAACTCCTTTATCGCCTTCTAAGCATCTGTTGACTCCCAAACCACATCCTTATGCAACTTCCTGCTCAAGGAATCGACCACCATGTTCCCCTTTCGTTAGGTGTAGGAAATATTGAAGTCTTAGTCCTAAAGAAACTTCATCCACCTCTATTGCCACAAGTTCAGGTCTCGCAGGGAGAAGAGATACCTTAAGTTCTTGTGATCTATAAAGACCACGAAGCATTCCCCGATGAGGTAATGCCACCACAACTTCAACACAAACACAACTACTACAAGCTCTAGGTCATGGGTGGGATAGTTACGTTTGTGAGGACGTAAATACCTAGACCCATAATAGATCACTCCCTACTGCTGCATCAGCACACACCCCAAGCCTAGGCCTGAAGTATTACAGAACACTTCAAACGTTACCCCTTCCTCTGACAACCTCAGCACTGGGGCACTGAACAAATTCCCCTTCAGATAACTAAAGGCTATCTAGAAATACTCACTCTACACAATATCCTGGTCTTTCTTGGTCAAGTCTGTCAAATGTGCTACAACTCGAGAGAAGTTGGGCATAAAACTTCGGTAGTAACCTGCTAGACCCAGGAAACTGTGAACCTCTGCCATGTTCTTGGGTGTTGCCCAAGAAACAACCATTTAGAACTTCGATGGGTCCACTTCTATTCCCTACTGGGACACCACATGTCCAAGTAAGTGCACCTCGTGTGTCCATAACTTGCACTTGGACAACTTCCCGTAGAGATGGTGCTGTTAGGGGACCTCTAAAACTGTCCTCAGATGCTTGGCGTGATCTTCCTTTGATCTTGAGTAGATTAGGATGTGTCGATAACCATGACTACGAACTAGTCCAGATATTCCTATAAAATGGATTTCATGAGCCCCATGAACATGACTGGTGCATTCGTAACGCCGAATGACATGACCATGAACTCAAAGTGCCCATATCTGCACCTAAAAATAGTTTTTGAGATTTCACCCTCTTTCACCCTCAACAGGTGATATCCCAATCATAGGTTGATCTTATAGAACCAACCTACCCCCTTAAACTGGTCAAAAAGTTCATCAATCCTGAAGAGGGGGTAACGG
Source organism: Viscum album (assembly GCA_963277665.1). Classification (NCBI taxonomy): domain Eukaryota; kingdom Viridiplantae; phylum Streptophyta; class Magnoliopsida; order Santalales; family Viscaceae; genus Viscum; species Viscum album. Next base: position 1,134,343,408 of record OY728126.1, read on the forward strand.
TTCTTGACCATCACCCGATTCATCCTTCGGTAGTCTATACACAGCCTGAGACCACCTTTTGCCTTTGTGAACAAGACTGGAGCACCCTATGGTGACATGCTCGATCGGATAAAACCCTTCTTCATAAGGTCATCAACCTGAATCCATAACTCCCACAACTCAAAAGGTTCCATCCAATAGGGATCCATTGAAATCAGATAGGAATCCAATTGCAAGTCTATCCCGAACTCAATATCACATTGAGGGGGTAGAGTCACCACCTCTCCAAGGAAGACATCTAGGAACTCACTGACTATCCCTGGGACTTCCACCATTTCTGTATCTACCAATTCCACCGGCTTCTCAGCTAACAAGGAAAGAAGGGGCTCCAATCGCCGACTGACCTCCTGGAAACCCCGCTCGCCAATGAAAGTTACACGTTGGCCGCCCATATCTAAAAACAAAACCATCCTATGGAAGTAGTCGATAATGTCACACATAGAGAATAACCATTCGATGCCTAAAATGACATCATATGGCTGCATCTGTAGCAAAATAAGGTCCCCACTGGACTGATGCGACCCCAACATCATTCTGCATCCCCAAAAAACATAAGAAAAGATGGCATGACCTCTGAATGACATACTCAATACCAGGGGAACAAAAAGTCTCTCTGTGTTTAGACCCATAGCATGGGCTAGAATAGGTGCAAAAAAGGAGTGTGAAGCTTCTGAATCAAACAAGGCACAAGAAAGAGTACTAAATAAGATGATCGTACCTCGAATGACCTCTAGCCTTTTGGAACTGCTGCCTCTACGGCGTGAAACTACCCACACCCAGCTTCTCTAACCCTCAGCTATTGGACACCTCCCCTACAATGCCCTTGTAAAGGTCCCTAAGGAGCTCCATGAGGCTAGGATCCTCCTGCAAAGTCTACTCTCGGAGTAGCGGTAGATCATTGTCCTTGCTGCTGCTACTAAAAAGGTCTGGCTGGAAACTACTGCTACTGAGGTGGGTGTTGAACCCGCCCACCTCCACTGTACTACACTCGGTCTGGGCACTGATTTCAGAGATGACCACGACTACCACAGATAAAGAACCTTAGTCTTCAGCCCGTAAAGAAAGGGATAAGACTAGGAGATCGAAACTAGAACTGTTGAGGTCTGCTCCCTGTCGGCCGAAACCTGGAAGGACCTGAGGCTGGAGGCCTACTACTAATGGCCTTACCCTTTGATGAGATCAACTGGATCCCCTCTCATGACACACCTCCCAGTGTGTGCATCCTCTCCACCACTTCAGACTTCTTCTAGACCTCCAAGTATGTCAGTAGAGTGAAGGGAGTAACAACATAATGAAGATAAGGTCAGAGCGCCTCCTCTAAATGTCTCACCCGAGACTCCTCATTGGGAAAGAGGTCCAGAGAAAAACAAAGGAGATCCTTGAACTTGATCCACAATTACATTACTGACATACTCCTCTACTGAAGGGAGAGTTACTCCTACCTCTTCTTAGCCTTCATTGTGGAAGAGAGGAATTTCACCTAGAAATTCCTCTCGAAGTTAGTCCACAAAACCTCAGCCTCCCTCTTCTCCTTGAGATAGAGCATCCACCACTGATGCACCATTCCACACATTTTTCTTATAACCAGAGGAACCCAATACTCTACCAGATCTTGGATCAAGATGAAATCTATCACCAGCTCCTTGAGCCATCTCTCCGTCTCCATGTCTAAGACACTGCCCTCATACTTCCTGAGGGTCTGCCATCGAAAGGCATGAAGCATCTTCTTCCACTGGTCATATTACTCCTATCCATTAATCCTCTACTGATCAGCCAGATCATCCTCCTGGGCCTCGATCACCCACACTACTTTTGGATGTCATCCAGGTGCCATAACTACAAGGTAAACAAAGAATTCCTAAGCCCGAGTAGTGTAGAATATTTATTTTAAATTTTTCTTAAACTTGTTAATCATTTTAAATTCCCCAGACCACCCAAAAACTCACAAGAACACAAGTCATTATAATACATGTACCATTCATAGGGTCTCTAATATGCAATTATTGTAGCCTCACTTAGTCATTTGGTAGGTCCAGAGTCCTTGCATTAGATCACGGGGGGCCCTAAAATCTCGTGTCCTAGCTGATCTTCCCTGACCTATTTCACACACCAAGATTTCCTAACACTTTTTCCCTACGATCCCATGTAATTATCACTGTTCCTAACCCTGAACTCCATCCTATCTCTCAACCATCCCTATAATACCATTCTATCATGACCTGCCTTCACTAAGATGAGGAAAGGGATAGAAAACTGCTAGACCCTTCCTTCTTCAAGTTGAAGGAGAGATAATGGCTCCTGAGTCCTGCCTTCAGTAGGCCCTGGAGTGATGAATAGAAACAAGGGTATAGAATCACACATAATATGGAAGGAATTACCCTTTATATAGAAAAATATCAGGAGATAAGATGGTAAATCTCAAATAACTCCAAAATTGAAAGTAAGAGCAAAGACAAAAATCCATTCCTACATGCATGTTCTAAGTAAAGTGATACAAAAAATACAAGAAAAATCCATAGGAAAGTACCAAAAGAAAAGAAAATAGTAGCAACCACAAAGCCCGAACAACTCCTGCAACCCCAAGCTAGTAGTAACCATCCTGATCTCCAACTTTCTCCAAGTAACCTGAAAAACAGTTTATAAATACGTAGGGTGAGTATACAGGTATACTCAATAGGGAAGACCAAGAGATCTCATTCACAAGTGGGGAGACAATATAATGCCTCGTGAGAAAAAATGGAGATAACCAAAACACCTATCAAGGAAACTATCCACCAAACCACACCAAGGAACACTACCCAAATAATGCAAGTCAGGTAAGGTAATAATAATAGAACATCAATATTTGGGTACCCCACACCGCTTTAATACTAGTTATTGAAGACATCCTACACATCAGACCCCCCACCATTTTCACTACAGTTCCACTGCCACCCCAACAATAACCTTATGGGCCACCACAACTACACATCGTGCCCGCAGACACCTAGGCCACCACAACCACACATCTTGCCCGTAGAAACCTGGGCCACCACAACCAAACGTAACCACGCTTGTATACACCTTGTCCAGAATAACTACCACCATGTCCAAAGACACATAGGCCTCATCCCGAAGACACTTGGGAAACAAACTTGCCCGCACACACCTGGGCCAACCACCAAAATATACCCTACCCGAAGAGTTTGGGGCTATAATGGACCTCAGACTGTCACAACCTACCCGAAGAGTATTGGGATACTCAGTAGAGGGATAAAAAAAGGAGATAATAATCAACCACTCATAGGAATATTGGAAAAAACACCCTCCCCCATGAAATGGGGCTGTTCGACACAAAGTGATCAACATGGGTGGGGTGAGAATAATAAACAAAATAACTAAATTTATATGTATAATTATACAAACACTCATCCCAACCTAAGGGTTCCAAAATAGAAAACTACCCAATACACAAACACTCTCATTACTGTTCATACATGCACAAATGAACAACAACCACAACCAGAGAACAACCCATTTCTGGAAGAAAAATTCCCATTGAACCCATTCTTATTATCATGTTCAAGTGATTTTTTCAGAAAATAATTCTCCACTATCGGATAACTAACAGACATAACTGCAAGCCAAGAAAACGACTAAAGGAAAACAACCAAGAAGTAATTTAAGCATTCACAGATGGTTCTCTTGTAAAGTCACAACAATAAAAGAGATTTATGAGATCCCTCAATGTACTGGAACCAAACCAAGCCCCAACATATGGGCACAGATCCACAAGCCAACAACTGAATAATAGGAGATCCCATCCCCATCCCCATCACCCCACAAGCATCAACGAGAGAAACCACACATATTACCAGAACAGAGCAAGGAAGTTTCCAGAGTTTTCCACACAATTCATTAAGTTCTTTTCTGCCATTTGGTTAACTGGGGTGATTACACAAGGATTCTTATTCATTGGGCATACATTTAATCAACCAAGTTTATGTGATTAACCATTTTCTATGTTACAGTTATTTAATCACAATATTATCAAGAAATTAGAGGTTCATTAGTGCACAAGGAAGGACCACCAATAGACACAATTTTCAGTGGGAATAATCCTATACAATTAACAATATATAAATAAAGACAAAAGAGTAAAGTAACAACATCATCAAACACACCCCTTCATTCTTTAAAATTCATTTATTATCCTTGTTAAGGTTTGGTTTCATCCAAACCCCAAGGAAACATTATCATACCCACCCCGTATGGTACACAGTAAAGAGAGACTAAGGAAAAACCCTACTTGGATTATCAATGATCAAAGTTTTATTCGTGCGCCAAGAGATCGAGTTGCATGACTTGAAGAAAAAGAACTTTAAGGACTCCAAGGCTGAGCAGGAAGGGATCCAACACAGGCACATGATTTCAAAAGAGGGACTCCAAGTACACCAAGGAAAAGAAAGGGATCCAGGAAGAAGAAAAACAATCTCTGCGTGATAAAAGGCTAGATCCTAGAGTTACGATATATGAAATCTCAAACCACTTAAAAGGTGGATCATGATTTTACCATGAAGTTGGGTGGTTACACATGATGAAATTAATTTATATTTAATAATTCTAGTAAAGATATACCTGTAAATGATTGTGAGTTTATGGATATCTTTTAAATAGAGAAAAAAAGTAACATGGGTTAAGCTAGAAAGCACGTGGAAGGGTGTGACACCGAGGAAAAAGGCCACACGTTTTGGTAACTAAAGGGTTTCTCAAATCTTGGGGGTTTAAAACATCTTTTACTGGCTTTAAAAAGGGTATTAAAATACTTTTACATCAAAATATACGTTATGAGAGTGGAACTAGAAAAACTTGGGAAACTGGAAAAAGGAAAAGGGTGGGAGACACCATAATGGTGACACCGTTTCGATGTGCGACCAGGATGGTGTGACCGTGATGGTGCCACCATCACGGCGCCATCGTCACGGTGCCACCGTCACAGGGCCACCGTCACGGGGCCACCGTCATGGTGCCACCGTCACAGCGCCACCATCACGACGTCACCGTCACGGCGCCACCGTCACGACGCCACCTTCACGATGCCACCATCACGACTCCTCCATCATGGTGCCACCCTCACGCCACCACTATGACTGGTGCCACCGTTTTGGTGGAACCAAGTTTTTGGAAAACTCCTTAATGAGTCACTAATGGTCCCCGTGATACCTAAAACACTAGAAATTTGTAAAAGTAATAGACCAGGAGGGTCCGAGCCATTACAAATGATAAGGATTATTTGATAGATCAGGAAATATTAGCACCTACACATGATGTCTTACAAAAACTCATTTAATACATGTTGTATTTTTTGTTTCTGGGGAATAAAAAGTGCATCTATGTTTGGATAGTGCTTGTAATTCATCTTTAGATTTAGATGCAGTAGAAAATATTTACACACTAGATATTATAAATGTAATTAACATTTATGGTTTCCTAGACCATAAAATCACCTTGAAAAAGGGGGTCATAGTAATGTTGTTGAGGAATATTAATCAATAATTTGGCCTTTGTAATGGTACCCATTTAATCATTACTGATTTAGGAGAACATGTGATTGGTGTAGAAATATTAATTGGAACTAATTTAGTCTAAAATACTTTCATAATGATGATTAAAATGACACATTTATATGTGAAATGGACTTTCAAGCTTTAAATAAGACAATATCCTTTGATTATTTCATATGCAATTACTATTAACAAATTCCAGGGACAATATCTCTCTTATGTTGGCATATATCTTCACCAACCTATTTTCTTTCATGGTCAAATTTATGCAGATATTACTAGAATTACAAACAAGAAAGGTTTAAAATTCCTAATACATGATAATGAAAAGAAACTAGTGACCTGTACAACTAATATTGTTCACATAGAATTTTTTCAAACTTTTCAGTAGGTATATTAGATTTTCCCACATTTATTATGTTTCCTTTCATACCATGTTCTATATGGGACTTTATTTTCAAAATATATATATATTATATTACATATATGTACAATTTATTTAATTTATTCATTTTATGGTGTAGTTTTATATAAATGGATATGCCTTTTACCCACCTTCATGACATTTCAATTGAAGATGATGGAACAATGAAGACTGAAGTACACATTATTCAAATGTGGTTCACAAAACCTTCTAAATTCTAAAATGACGTCGTTATGATTGAACTTATTATGATTTGTGAAAATGTAAGTTATAAATTTTCAAGGTTATAACATTAAAAAAATAATTAACTCTACCATAAACTTCATAATAAAAAAGTTTGTATTACATATTAATGTTAACATTAATTATGTGATAATAAATTACTCTCTAGTTGATGAATACTGCATTATAAAAATATGTTAATATTTATATTTGAGTTTAGTTATATAAGGTACAACTTAAAATTTTATATATCTCTATATATTTAACTCAAAACTCATATTATGTGGGTACACATGAATATTCAATATTTTCAATTATTATAATGCATTTACTATTTTTATCTAGAGTTCAACATTTGAAATAATTGTTAAAAGAAAGCACAATTCAAGTGATAATTATTGGTCATCAATAACTAATAAAGTATAAAATCATTATTAATGAAGGTATTTTCTATATAATATAGAATTTCCAGATTATTTTAAATGAAGAAATTTTTTTAACATCCTAACTTAAGTGTAAAATTTTATTTAATTAGGGCAATAATGTGAGACCATGTGATTCTTATCTGGTGTATTTTGGTTTCCAATTTGTATCTTTCCACGATATCAAACACAAAATGGTTCTTGAGGAATAACTCATAGGTAAATTTCTATTGATGTTTCTAATTTTAAAATAATTCATTAATAAAAAAATGCATGCATTATTTTTTAATAATGTATTTACTTCAATTATGATTAGCATTATTTTAAACATTTAAGTATATTTTCCTTCATAACTCTTATTCTAGTCAAAAAAATCCCATAACAACTTTATATGTATTATTATAATTATTACTACCTTTTATAGATCTAATAAAACATCATTCACTAAGTTTGACCAACTAACTATGTTTGACTTATATTGAACCGATATTCCCTTTATAGTGAAATGTTAATCCCATTTATTCAAATAAGTTACTAAGTTAAATTTTCAAATTATTAAGTATATAACTTTAACATCATCTTTCTATTGTTTTTGAGTTCCACCTACTACTATTAAATTTTTATAGTTTTCCAAATCTAATAACATTTAAACCTTCTTATTTCTGAAGTATCTATAACAGACCAACCTGGGTCAACCAGACTAGTCACCCAAGTCAGCGCATCACAGTGTGGGGTAAAAAAAGATAATAAAACTAGTCTCATATATAAGAATATATATATATATATATAACTAGAGTACTATTCATAAACAAAAAGAGATACAATTGAGCCAAAATGGAAAAACCATAAAGAAAGACAAGTCTAGACAGGATCGGTCTCCATGTGACCAAATGTCACATCCAAACTACCCAAAAAATGAAACAACAATGTAAAGAGAATCCACCATGCTACATAATGCTCTTCCCTTTACCTGAAAACTACAAAACAAGTTCTAAAACCTACCACAAGAAAAAGTAGGGTGTGAACAATAGTGACCAATAGGATACCACCAAAGAATCTATACAAGTTCTAATAACAAGAATGAACAAGTCTAGGTTTTAGAACAAAACATTTTTACAAGCAGTTTTATAAATAAATCAATTTGAAATCATTTTTCAAATAATCCTTGAGTTTTCAAAAATTTCATGCCATATTGCCAAAGCCATAAATAAGTAGATAAAGACACCAAAATACAAATATATATGTGATCCAACATCCATGAAATAAACTATCATGTAATAAACAACTAGAAACAACAATGCACCTACCAGCTGGGCTCTGACCTATGGGACAATACATACTAGACACTCATAAGACAAACAAGGCATAAAGTTGGATCCGAACTAACATAGAGGTCTTCCATAGACCATAGATATATAAGAGGTTACCTCTTGATAGTATCACACACACTAAGGCTACCCGTGTCTCTTTCTCGACACACCCAAGGTTCTCATTGTGAAATGTTTTTCAATTTATATATTAAAAGCCATACTCACATTTTTATAAAACAATTTCAAATAAAAGAAAATATACTTCAGGGTTTGAAAATCCATTTTCCATTTCAAATCAAGGAAATTCCATTTTCAAATTAAATCCCCTTTTCAAATGCAAACCCATACCCCTTTTCAATTTCAACACATGAAATTCCCTTTCAAATCTCAAGAAATCAATATGAACAACCAAAAATTCAAGAAATTGGAACATTTAAATAGACCCATCTACCTCAAGAGCATAGAAAACCTAACCACCTTTGATAATGGGGATTGGGGACCATAAGATTTTCCTTCAAAAGACAAGGCATGACCAAATACAAAAAATAATTGATAGAAAACACAATCCAGTCACTAATCTCTATAAAAAAAGGTGCTGAAACCACCAATGAGAGAGAAACTGAGAGGAAAACTTACCTGGAGAGGCGAAGTTCCTAAACCTATTGATCAATCACTGAATGGATCGATCTGGATGGAAGGAAGACACCCAAAATCACATAGGGTAAGAGCTTTGGATGAGAGGAGAAGGTTGCAAAAAGAAATGATCCCTCAAACACCCACACAACACTCTAAAAACCAGAAATCAGGTAATTACATGATGTGTAATCTCTTACACGTCGTGAATCCCTTTAATTTCAAGTTACACTAAAAAAACATTGCCTTTTTAATTAAAAATTGGATTTCACATTACACGACGTGTAAAAACTCATGTTGTGAATTCAACTCACAGGATGAGTCTGACTGACATTACACATTGTGAAACCCTACCAAAAATCATGTAACTACCCAACGAACAGTAGAAAAAACCCAGGGAAAAGCTGAAAATTCAACAAATACATGACTTCACCATTACTGATATCCTACCAATTTAGGTTCGAAAATACTCACCAAATGAAAAAGGTAAACTGAAAGTAAAGATCATAACATACCTGATATAAAGGTAATTGGGTGTTACAATCTCCACCACCATAAAAATTTTTTATCCCCAAAAAGAGATCAAGATCTTAGATCCACAAAAAGAGTAGGCCACTACTGCCTCATTAATGAATCATGCTCCCACGTCTTGTGGAGATCCTTTCTGTACTACCATAGTACCCGAACTAGGGGAATTGTTTTACTACATAGTAACTTATATTAGCAATCCATAATCTGAATTAGCTGCTCAACCAAAGTGGTATTGTGCTCAAGAACAACATCCTCCCATCTAATCACTTGGGAAGGATCTGATACATACCTACTCAACTAGGAAACATGAAACACATCATGTATAGAATTCAATACAAATGGTAACAACAACCAATAGTCCACCCTCCCCAATCACTCAATGATCTTAAAGGGGCCCAAAAATCTTGGTGGAAACTTACCCTGCTTACCCAACCAATGATGTCCCAAGCGAGGCGAAACTCTGAGAAAGACTCGATCACCAACCTCAAACTCCAGCGGCCACCGCCGATGGTTTGCATAAGATTTATGATGATTTTGTGCCATAATCAAATGCCTCTGGATCAACTGAACCACCTCTATTATCTCCTAAACAACACTCGGCCCAACCAAATACTGTTATCATAACTCTTCCCAACACAAGAGAGATCAACATGGACACCCATACAAATCCTTAAAGGGAACCATCCAGATAGAAGCATGATAACTATTGTTATAAAAAAACTTTACCAAATGAAAATTTATTTCCCAAGATCCATCGAAATCAAGCACACAAGCCTAGATCACATCCTTAAAAGTTGGATAGCCCTCTCTGTCTGTCTATCCATCTATAGATGATAAGATGTGCTCAATTTCAATTGGGAACCCATTACCGCTTGCAAACCTTTCCAGAATCTGGATGTGAACCTCAGGTACCTATTAGAAATAACTGCAGAGGGAACCCCATGAAGCTTCACAATATCTCAAACATAAAAGTCCCAAAGCTATTCCACTTTCATCATTTTATTTATTGGAAAGAAATGTGCTAATTCAGCGAGTTTGTCAACAATCACCAAAATAGTATCATTCCCACTAGGATTCCATCGTAAACCAATGAATAAATCCATGGAAATATCATCCCACTTTCAAATAAAAATGGGTAAAGGCTGAAAAAAACCTACTGGTCCTCGGTGTTCTGCCTTAACTCTTTGGAAAGTGAGACATCATGATACAAAACCCACAACTGACTACCTCACACTACCACAAAACAGGTCAAGGGAAGCGCTGCCCTTTATCAGCGCTAAACAGAAAGCACTGATAAAGGTGGTTGCCTTTATCAGTGATAGATAAAAGTGCTAATAAACCTAACATTTATCAGCACTATTATTATCACTGATAAAAATTTTTATTCTTAATTTATATTAAAATATAATATTTATAATTAAAAATAATGTTTTTTGTATAAATTAACAGTTATATACCAATATTTATAAATATATACTCTTTATTGTTATAATTATTAATAAATAAATATATATTTATCTTAGATGTCATTTTAAGTAAATATATAAGAATATAAATAAATTATTAAATAAAAACTGCTGGAACCTTTATCAACGCTTGTTAAAAGCGCTGATAAAGATATGTTTTATCAGCGCTAAAATAAAAGTGCTGATAAAACATACCTTTATCAACACTTTTTTAGAATTGATAAAGAGATACCTTTATCAGCGCTAAAAAAGCACTGATAAAATACCTATTTATCAGCACTATAATTATAGCTCTGATAAAGGTATGTTTTCTCAGCGCTTTTATTTTAGTGCTGATAAAACATACCTTTATCAGCACTTTTAAAGAGCACTAATAAAGGTTATAGCGGTTTTTATTTAAGAACCCTAACAGAACCCTCCTCTCTCGCACGTGTTCAAGATTTCGTGGAAGCTGAACCCGACCCCTTTTCTGCCATGACCTCTCCTCCTCCTCCTCCTCCACCACCGCCATTGGGTTTTCCCCCTCCACCATGACCTTGATCCTCCTCTTCCACAGCTACCTCCACTGCCGCTGCCTCCAGCACCGTTGCCTCCTCCGCAGCTACCTCCACTACGACTGCCTCCTTCACCACTACCTATGCCACCGCCACCGCTTACACTACCCAAGGTATCACTAATTTCTTATATAATACGATCCTTCATGGGAATGCACTATGATGACTAGTTTCTTTCTTTTACATGGTTTTATTGACATTGGATTATGTCTAGTTCCTTTATGATACCTTATATTACCCCTTGGTCTTAGGTTTTGGTTGACCTATTATTATACCCTTACATTGTTTTTTTGTGGTCATACTACTAGTTATGTTTACAATAACACCTGTATGGCCTTTATAACCACACGTGATGTGTTTATTTTTATATTTTATAGTTTGGAGATGAAATTTGTGGACATAGAGTTAGTGAGGTTAGAGTAACAGTTAAATTGTATCCAATGATGGTTCATGGTAGAGGCATTTGTAGATGGATTATATTCTAGGAGACCCTATAATTATAAGGTGACATATCATACCTAGAGTTATATGTACCTAATTATTATACCCATCTATATATGTATTTCCCTTTCTGGTTTTTTTATGTGGTGTTTTACTTGGAATTGATGTCCCATGTTCGCATTATATATAGTTCGGTTGTTATATATCTATTTACTGGTGTTATTGGATTTTATTGTATATCAGTGAGCAATGATATTGTAGGTTATTATAGTATAAGTAATACCATGTGTTTTATACCTTACTAGAGATAGCCACTATACCTTAGACTATTAGAGGCAGGATTATGGAGGCACTCTATTCACACTACTAACCCAGGTGGGGTCCTAGATGATCGAGTCATGTCAGAATGGTATTAGAGTAGTTCAAGTGTTAGAGACATTGTTTAGATTTGTTTTTCTTGTAAATTTTGGTTTAGGAATAGGGAAATAATTATAAGGGGGTCTTGAGTAAATTTATCAGACCAAAGATATCAGTTTTAGTGAAATGACTGGTGTATCCTTACATTTGGACTCTTATAACCAATTAGTCGACCTGAAACTCTAAATCATTATTTGTGAGGTAAAATTCAGCACATGCATCTTATAGTTTTTAGAAGTGATGTTTTATATCATTCCATTTTCAGATCACATAGTTATTATCCATGTAAAATGTGGGTACCTACTATTTATTAGAGGATGTTTCCCATATACAACTAGCTCTAATTTCGAGATAGGATCATGTGTTCCCATACTAGTGCTTGAGCCTCTCATGGTTGAGTTATCCATCATTGAATCATATATTAATTATGAAATATCATTTCCCTACGAGTAGAGGGAGAATAATTTGATGATTGTGTTTAGTTTGGATCTTCCTTGTAGGGAGGATGATAGTTCCTACTGAGATGAATAAGACCACCTATAGTCTATATGTTCTATGGCCACTTTGGTGTTGTGTGTTATATTCTTTATGAACTCCAATTATAGATGCCTCATGGTACCATGATTTTTTTTATAAAACCCAAACAATTCTACTTGATTAATTAAAACAAAATATTAGGAAAGTTTGAGATCGAACCCATAAAGATGATGAATATGAATAAAGAATGGATGAATGCCAATCGGTTGAAAAAAGAGTATGAAGATGGTGTGAAAGAGTCTATCAAGTTTATAGAAGATCATGCATGTGACCCTTATCAAATCCTTTTTAAGTGTTTACATTGTTGTTATTCAATACAAATTAGTCCAGAGGAGTTGGAAGAACACCTGATTTGTTACAGAATAGATCAAAGTTATACATGTTGGAATAAACACAGGGAAAAAATGAATGTAGGTAGTGGATCAGATAACACGGCGTTTTATGGATCATCTGATATGATTACAAGCATGAACAATGAAGATGATCATATGGAGGATGTGATTACAGATGTGAATGAATATGGAGATCATATTGAGGAAATGACAAGGACAATTGAAGATTAACTTCGTGATTACCCAAAATTGTTTGAGAAGTTAAAGAGTTGTGAAAAATGCCATTGTATGCTGGTTGCACTAAATATATAGTATTTTTAGCTGTACTAAAGCTGTATAATTTGAAAGCGGGCAATGGGTGGAGTGATGCCAGTTTTATGGAACTACTTTCTCTCCTGAATGACATGCTCCCAAAAGATAATGAGCTCCCAAGACGAACATATGATGCCAAACAAATACTACAATCACTGGGTATGATCTCTAAAAGAATACACACCTGCCCGAATGACTGTATATTATTTTGCAAGGACCAAAAAATCACTTAAAAAATGCCCAAAGTGTGGTGCTTCTCAATACAAGAAAGATGATTCTAGTCCTAGGAAAGTTTTATGGTACTTTCCAATCATTCCAAGGTTTAGGCGCCTATATGGAAGTGAGGAGACTGCAAGACAATTGACATGACATGCAAATATAAGAATTAAAGATGGGAAACAACATCACCCAACAAACTCGCCTTAGTGTAATAGAATTGATCATGAGTATCCTGAATTTGGAAACGATCCGAGAAACCTTCGTCTGGCATTATCTACAAATGGGGTGAATCCTTTTGGTTTTCAAAGCAGAAGTCACAGTACATGGCTGGTTATGTTGGTAAATTATAACTTAACACCATGGTTATGCATGAAACGAAAATACATCATGTTATCTATGCTTATATCAGGACCAAAACAACCAGGTAATGATATTTATGTCTATTTGGCTCTATTGATCGAGGATTTGAAAATATTGTGGGATTTAGGTTTTACGTTGTATAATGCTTAAAAAATGAAGATTTCAATTTGAAATACATGTTGTATGGGATGATAAATGACTTTCCTACTTATGGAAATTTTTCAGGATATAGAATTAAAGGAACTCAAGGGTGTCCCATTTGTGAACAAGGTACACAATCAATTAGGTTGAAACATTCATCAAAAACTGTGTTTCTAGAACATTGCAGATTTCTACCCCGATGGTATAAGTACCGATCTTGGATGACATCATTTGATGGAAGTTCAGAAGAACTCAAAACACCTTATCCAATAACAGGTGATCAATTGTTTGAGAAATTAAAAGACGTGGACACTACTTTTGGTAAAACGTTTTAAAAAAATCTTACAAAAACCGGTTGAAAAAAGAGATCAGTTTTTTTTGAATTACCATACTGGAATTGTCTGTATTTTAGACATTTTCTTGATGCTATGCATGTTGAAAAAAATGTATGTGATAGTGTCATCAACATGTTTCTAAATCCACCCGTAAAAACAAAGGATGGAATTAAGGCTAGATTAGACATGGTTGAGATGGGAATACGAGAAGAGTTGGCACCAGTGAAGGGTGAAAAACAAACATTTCTTCCTCTTTCTGCTTACACTCTTTCTAGGCAGGAGAGATATCAGTTTTGAAACTTCTTAAATAACATAAAGGTTCCAGAGGGGTATTCATCAAATGTCAAGAACATCATGCCAATGAGCGATTTAAAATTAAAAGGGTCTGAAATCACATGAATGCCATGTTTTGATGCAAGATATAATTCCTATAGCTTTACATTGAATTTTGCCCAAGAATGTCTGCCATACATTAACAAAGCTCTGCTTCTTCTTCAAAGCTATATGCAGCAAAGTTATAGACCTGACGAAATTTACAACTATAGAAAGAGAAATTTCCGTCATATTATGTGAATTGGAAATGTTCTTCCCACCGACATTTTTCGATATGATGGTTCATTTGGTGAGAGAGATTTGACTATGTGGTCTTGTACATTATAGATGGATGTACCCCATTAAATGGTATATGAAGATTTTGAAAGGGTATGTCAAAAATTGAAGTTAGCCAGAGGGTTGTATTATGGATCAATATATTGTTGAGGAAGCCGTTGAATTCTATACCGAATACCTGTCTGGTGTGGAAAACATTGGCCTACCGAAATCTCGTCACACTAGGTGGCTTGAGGGTGAAGGAATTTTTGGAAGAGAGGTTGTCACAATCAATATTACAGATTGGGAGTAGGCTCACCTTTATGTTTTTCATAACAGTTTCTATGTTGACCCATATGTTCAAACCCATAAAGAAATTTTTAGGCATTTGAATCCTTCTAGGGCTAAAAAATGTATACCATATACACATAATCGGCAATTTATAGGATGGTTTCAGGACCATATTTTTAAGAAGTTAGATGAAAATCCAGACTCAATTTCAGAACAACTTCGATGGTTAGCCGAAGGAGCAAGTGTGTATGTATTATCTTATAATGCTTATACAGTTAATGGTTATACATTCTATACTAATGAACATGATGAAGACAGTACCATGAAAAATAGTGGGGTTACACTTGTGGCTAAAGCGATGCATGTTTCCGGTGCTAAGGAAAAAAATCCAATTTATGTGAATATGTCATACTTTGGCATCATGAAACAAATATGGGAGTTGAATTATAAAAAATTTAAAGTGCCGATTTTTCAATGCAAGTGGGTTGATAATAGGAGTTTTGTTAAAATAGATGAATTAGGATTTGTGAAAGTTGATTTCAGTAAGGAAGGGGAGAAAGATGAACCATTTATAATGGAATCACATGTAATACAAGTATTTTATGTTCCAGACCCCGCAAACCAAAATTGGTCAATTGTTCTGTTATCAACCAAAACAACTAAAGGGTTAGATGAAAGTTCAATGGAGGATGACCCTTTTAAAGGGACTTCACAATCATTTCACAGTGGTCCCAATGTAGATGGATTTTTTCATGTCAGAGGAGACCATAATGAAGGGATTTACATAGTCGATAGAGGGGTCAAATCTCTTCAGCCTTTTAAAAAAGAGAGTACAATAATAAGGTTATTTGTTTATTGTAATATAAATTGTGTTACGTTATGTTATTATTTGTTTGTTGACGATTTTATGTAATCTAAATTAAATATTAAACCACTTTTATAGATAATGACTTCTGGACCTACTGATGTGCCTGATCCCGAGGCACAAAAGGTCTCTCAACCAGCTGGTGGTGGTCCTAGTGCAGAGCAACAATAGGTTTCTCAACCTGTTGTTGCTGGTCCCAGTGCTGCAGTACAACAGGTTTATCAACCTATTGCTACTGGTCCCAGTTTTGATGCTAGTGCTTCAGAGGAACATAATGATGATACTTCTGAGGAAATGGTAGGAAATGAAACCCTAAAACTGCAAAAAAAAACAAGAGCGACGTAGTTTGATAGTGTTAGCCAAAATCCTTAAGGAAAAAGCAGAAGACATCAAATTTGAGGTGGGATTAAATAAGTGATGCCAACATGTTAACCCCAACAGATCCATCTTTATTAGCTAAATTGGAATCATCACTCAACAACGTGTGCCAATTGATGCACAGTCGTGGCACTATATTGTCACCGGGCTTAAGACACCAATGTGGGAAGAGATTACGGTAACATTATGATATCATTTTTTTAATTTATTAAAATAAAATAAAATACTAAAACATTGACTTACTCTTCATCATCCATTGTAGAGTGAATTTATAGTAGATTCCTCGCACAAGGAATATGTATTAAGAGTTGCAGGACAGATTCATAGAGGTTTTTGCACAATTTTAATGAAATATCATCTTAAAGATGTTGAAGGGAAAATCAAGATGCACCCACCTCCTCTTTATGCACACTTGATATCCCAAGGAGCATGGGATGCGTTTAGAAATCGTCGTGGGGAGCATAATTTTCAGGTACATTGTGTGAGGTAATACGTTGTTTGACGTTGCTTATATTTATCACTTTGATTGAGATTTTTTTATTTATGAAACAACAACTAAGTGCTGAAAATAAACAATGCACAATAGAACCAGTGTAGCCTTACCATAAAGCAAGGATGGGGTATGCTTCAATTGAGAAAAAATTGGTACATCTTTTAAACCTACCGTACTACTTTTATGTGACATAAAACAACACCATAACCATGTTTCTCTCTTTATATACATATTGATGAATTAATATCAAAATCCATATCCATCACACGCCATGTTCTATGGAAGGAGGATCATGTAAATAAAGAGGGGATATTGATAGATGAAAACACACAAAAAGTGTGGGAAACATGTGTAAGTATTACATAATATAAATTTGATTTTCTTTAAATCGCTATTACATAACAACGACTACTTATTTTTCTATAATTTCTATCTGATATAGTCATAGGAATCAATAACACCCGTACTAGATGCAGAAATACTTTTAATAGCCTTGAAGCATCCAGAACAGTATGGATGCATCAAAGGTGTGGGTTTTGGGGTGACACCCTAAAAAAATTTTCAAAAACAAAAACAAGCGGAGGATCAAAATGAAAAAATGGAAAAGATTCAAGAAAAATTATCCATTTTCAAGAAGAATTACAATACCAGAGAGAGATGATATATAACAACCCAAAGTTTTTAAATGGAAAATTCCCTTCTTATATTTATGTCATAAAATAATATGAAAAAACAAAATAATGAACTACTAATTGATAAGTGACCTTTAAACATAATTTTGTCACCCATATGTTTGGAATTTTGAAAATCCGACATACACGGTTGTGTTCAAGATGATTTCTGGAGTCTATTGAAACAAAAATAATTTTTGGTGAATAGTAACATAAACTTATGAATAGTAATATGACCCTTATGAATAGTAAATCGTCCAACATAAGAGTAACATTACCTATGAATAATAAAATAAAATTTAGACATCTTAGAAAGTGACAATTTGACCTTAGTAAACGTTTTTTGTATTTTATAAGTCATAAATAATTAATTATAATTAATTAATTAATTTAAAAGAATATTTATTTCCCTGAAATGTATTCATAAATTATTGAATCAATGTCTAATAGTTTTTATATAATTTTATAAGACCCTACGTAATTTTTTAAAGAACTATAAAATCAGTTTTAATCTTAAAAACTGTTTTTTAAGTAAATTATGATTTTAATTAAATATTAAATTAATAATATTTAGAAAATTATTTTTGAAAAATGGACTTCATTTTTGTATTCTACACGTCAAAAAATGGTTGGGGTAAATTTTTGTGATTTTTCTGAGATACTTGAATTTTTGATGAATAGTAGAATCCGATAATTCACAATAAATGCTAAATAATGTATTAATTGAGTCATAGATGATGTTTTGCTGATGTAAGCCCACTTGGTTCGGGATTACATTATATAATTACTATTATTTGTCATCCAAGACTCACTATTCCTTGTCTTAGGGGAAATTAATAAACTAATGAATTTTATATTAAGGAAACCCCTCTCCCCTCCACTATAAAAGCCACCCTACACTCCCTCATTTCCTCACACATCTCAAGCTCCAAGCCTTCTCTAAAATCTGCCCAAACACCTTTTCTAGACCCTCCCCCACATCCAAAAGCTTCTGGTCTCATAAACATACCAAGACTAGCTTCCTTAAGGAGGATCTCAAGAGGAAGATTTAAGAGGTAATTTCTCCCCCTCTTCTCCTTTAATTTCCTTTCAAGTTCAAGTTTCTTTCTTGACATCTCCCCACCTATATTCATAAAAATTGTTTTGTAACTCCAGTATTATACATATAATGTAATTTTATGATTAAATGGGATATTATATCACCCCACACCCTTTCCCTCTTCCTTTTATTTTATTAAAGAGAACGTTGTTCATGAGGTGTTAATTTATCACCTTCAAAAAACGACATGCTCCGTTCTTCCATTTCTACCTTCAGATATGGTCATGAAACCATTTTTATGGTTGAAACAGAATATTTTATATGTATTATGTTCTATTTAATGTTATGAAAATAACCTATGTCCATATTACTAAGTGAAAAGTTAAAACAAGTTCATTGTGATCCAAAAACCGCTCAAATTAACCCAAATAACCATCATTAAATTCTTATCTAATGATTAGTCCACATGGATCTAATATAATTCATTATAAAATCATTAAAGATCCTGTAATATCATTAATAACATGTAATATGAGTTCTGGATGTTTACCCATGATCTACCCAAACTTCAATTTAAGAATATAAGAGAATCACTCAAGAAAACCATGAAAACAAACATCCCCGAACAATGTTTTTAAACTCTATAAGTCATAAAAAGGAACATAATATGACATAATGAAACCATAATTAAACCTATTAATGTATAAAAGGTTCTGGAATTTCTAATTAATGAATATAATGTCATTATACATGACATTAAAGAGAAGGAGGCATTCGAGTACAAGGTAAGGGGAAATTCTTGAGCCCAACTTTCATCCTTCGGGTTCTACCTCTTTAACTACATTTTTGATATGGTCACTACTTAAAGATAATTTGTTCATCATTTTATTTCCTTTTCTTGGATATACATGTTTTCTAATGAATTTTATGTCAATCCAAATGTTTTCCGAAAGAACTCTTCTCTTAAGAACTCAACTTTTACCTCTCATTCAAGGTTGATGGTTCTTGTATCAAGTATGTTGTTCCCCCTTTCTTTTGATAACCCAAATTTTATGAATGTGTTCTTATGAGATGAAACCCATTCCTTTTCATGGGTTAGTTATGTTAATTTATGTTATATATTCATTGTTTCATGCATGATAAATGATAATGTTATGATGTGACGGGTGCGCCCGGAATTATATAGCGCAATATGAATGTTTAAATGTGACGGGTGCACCCGGAATTATATAGCGCTCCAATGCATTGGGTAAAGTGATTAATCTCATGAGTAAATGTGAAATTATGTGTGAACAAGATGCTATCTTGGTTCACAAGTATGTGTGGTACTTAACCACTAAGACATGATGTTTCATTTTTATGCATTGCCACATTTCAAGTCTATTATTTATGCTCCTCTCATGTTCATGATCTTTTTCCTATGTTATGATTATGCTCACCCCATGATATATTGTTCTTATATATCCTCTTACTAGGCTTTTAGCTCACCCCTTTTGATGTATATCCTCAGGTGACTGCATGTACTAAGGAGAGGACAAGTGCCAATAAGAAGCTATAGAAGAAGAAATTAAATGAATGTTTATGCTCGATGTTGTATTTGTTATGTATGGTCCTAGTTTACCCAAGACAATAAACCTTTGGATCCTATAAGTGTAATAATATTATGTTTTTTATCTTTTAAATGATGTAATATTAATGTAAGAAAAGGCCGGGATGCTATAGTTGGTATCAGAGGCAAGGTTTAGTTAATTTGGGAATTAGGATTAGTGAACCCTAGAGAAAACCTCTAGTATGAGACTAAGTAAAAATATGCACACAAGAATATTTACCTAGAGATCCCATATGTTATGTTTTTGGTATAATTGTTTAAATGAATAAGTTATTCATGACTTTTTTAGTTATGTTTTGTTCTATCATTTTCTATTTTAGAAAATGGTGGGAACCAGGAGAAATCATGCCAACAACTCATGCGAGGGCCAATGCAACGATTGCCCGAATGGCACCCCCAATGATTTGGGAGGTGGATTTCAAAACTTCATGGCGATGCTTACCCAATTATCTCAGGTTATGAACAATAACCATAATAATGGGGAACGTCCTCCTTCACCAAAGAGGAAGCAACTGGCTATTGAATGTTTTATGCGGCAACGACCACTGACGTTTTGTGGATCTTCCGATCCACTAGTTGCAGAACAGTGGGTCAACTCCATGGAGAAAATCTTTTCTGTTCTTCACTGTTCTGAGACGGAGAAGGTTACTCTAGCTGTTTATCATCTAGATGGAGAAGCTGATCAATGGTGGGCTTTGATTAAGAACACCAATCCAAGGGAGGAAATTGAAGAGATGGAATGGGAAGACTTTAAGATAATGTTTCTTAACAAGTATTTCCCACGTACTCTTCGCACGAAGATGGAGAGATAATTTATAGAGCTCAAGAAAAAAGAAGGAGAATCTGTCACGACCTATGAAGAAAATTTCACAAGGATTTCAAGGTATGCTTCAGGTTTTGTTATCAATAATGATAGAAAAATTGATAGATTCTTTAGTGGATTAAAACCACACCTTCGAAAGGATCTTGCAATTCGAGACTTTGGGAGTTATGAAGAAGTTTTTCAGTGTGCTCTCAAAGTGGAGATGTAGTTTGGAGAATGGTCCCATGGCTATGGAGAAAAGAAAATAAAGATGTAGTTTCAAGCTGGTGGATTTAATGATAAAGGTGGGAAGAAAAATCAACGACCCACATGCCAAAAATGTGGGAAGTTGCACAATGGGAACTACCTCAAAGGGATGGGGAAATGCTTTAAGTGTGGGAAATAAGGACACCATGCTCAAGAGTGTTTAAAAGACACGAAAAGGAAGGATAATGTAGCCGATGAAAGGGGAGAACCACTCATGGTTCAATGCTACAACTGTAGGGAGCTAGGGCACTATGCAAACCAGTGCACCAAACCTCGAGTTCTTGAGGGTAATTAGCTTCAACATCCACAAAAGCCAAAGGAACAAGGGAAGGCTTATGCCATCACTACTATGGAGGTGTAGCATGATAATGAAGTCGTACAAGGTACACTTCCTATTCACCCAAGAATGGAAAAAGTCTAATTTGATTATGGTTCTACGCATTTCTTTATATCTTGAAAGTTTGCTATAACTATAGAATTGAAGCCCCGAAACATTGAAGTAGAGATATCTGTAAAAACACCAAGTGGTGCAATAATTGTAACCCAAGTGTTTTAATCTTCTCCCATTAGCGTATGTGGGAATATTATTCCGGAAAATCTCGCAATACTTCCCTTGGTAGAATTCGACGCTATAATGGGAATGGACTGGCTCTCATTATATAGAGCACATATCAACTGTCAGGAAAAGGAAATATCTTTTCATATTCCAAACCATCCCATGCTCCTCTACAAATTCAAGGAAGATCATGAATCTTCTTTGAAAAATCCTTCAATGGTGTGGGTGTTGATTCCCTATGAAGAAGCATACCTCGCCCAAATGGTTGAGTCAAAGGAAAGTTCCAACCTTGAGGAAATGCCCATCATGAGGGAATACGACGATGTATTTCCTGAAGAGTTACCCGGAATTCCCCCGGATCGTGAGGTAGAGTTCTCAATTGAACTCATACCCAGAGCTACTCCTATCTCAAAGTGCCCCTATAGGATGGCTCCTATCGAACTGGAGGAGTTAAAGAAGCAGCTACAAGAGCATCTGGACAAAGGGTTCATACACACTAGTGCATCACCTTGGGGTGTGCCAGTGCTCTTTGTGAAGAAGAAGGATAGAACAATCCGGCTGTGTATCGATTATCGGGAACTCAACAAGATCACCATAAAGAACAAGTATCCTCTCCCAAGGATTTATGACTTGTTTGAACAGTTAAGAGGAGATCAATACTTCTCAAAGGTGGATCTTCATTCTGGATATCATCAGGTAAAGGTGAAGAAGGAATATATTCAGAAGACTACCTGCTGTACAAGGTATGGGCACTATGAGTTTTTGGTGATGCCCTTTGGACTTACTAATGCCCCTGCAATATTCATGGATTTGATGAATAAAGTCTTTAGACATTACCTCGACAAATTTGTGGTAGTGTTTATCGATGATATTCTCATCTATTCCAAGATAAAGGAGGAACATGAAGAACATCTAAGACTTGTGTTGATGACATTAAGAAAGGAGAATTTGTATGCGAAGTTCAGCAAGTGTGACTTTTGGACGAATCAAGTCACGTTCTTGGGACATGTGATTACAAGTGAGGGAATTTCTGTGGATCCTTCAAAGACAAAGGCGATTGAGGAATGGCCCAGGCCCTCTAGTGTCACAGAAATCCATAGTTTTCTTGGATTAGCTAGGTACTACCGATGTTTTGTGAGAAACTTCTCACGATTGTCAAGCCCGCTAACTAAGTTAACAAGGAAAGGGGTAAAGTATGTCTGGATGGAAGAATGTGAGGGTAGCTTCAAGGAGCTAAAGAGAAGGCTGATCACTGCACCTGTACTCACACTACCGAAAAGTGTAGAAAGTTTTGTGATATACAGTGATGCTTCAAAGAAAGGCTTGGGTTGTGTACTCATGCAAAATGATAATGTGATAGCCTACGCCTCACGACAGTTGAAGACCCATGAGCAGAACTACCCGACACATTATCTAGAGCTTCCGGCCGTGATTTTTTCCTTGAAAATCTGGCGGCACTACCTTTATGGTGAGAAGTGTGACATATACACCGACCACAAGAGCCTAAAGTATATATTCACACAAAAGGATCTCAACATGCATCAAAGGAGATGGTTAGAGATAATAAAGGATTACTATTGCTCTATTCACTATCATCCTGGAAAGGTGAACAAGGTAGCTGATGCTCTAAGCAGAAAAGAACCTGCTACTCTTTCCAAGCTGCGGATTGATAAAGACCCTATCTTCTTGGATATGTAAAGGATGGATTTGGGAATCGTAAGGGCAGGGGATACATCCTACCTTGCCCAAATGATTGCGCAACCATCCATCCAAGATAAGATTAAGGAAGCACAAAGGGATGATGTGGAGATACAAAAGAGGGTGAATGTAGTAAAGGAAGGGAAGCTGCAAGAGTTCCATATCGAGGATGATGGTGTGATTCGGTTTGGAATGTGGATTTGAGTGCCTTCATCACCTGGGATAAAGAAGGATCTATTGGATAATGCACATAGATCAACTTTCTCTATCCATCCTGGGAGTACCAAGATGTACCGTGATCTCCGAGAACACTTCTGGTGGGATAACATAAAGAAGAAGATTGAGGAATATATATCAAGGTGCTTGGTATGTCAGCAAGTTAAAGATGAGTGACAAAAGTCCAAGGGTATGATGCAGCCATTGCCTATACCCATGTGGAAATGGGAAAATGTTACTATGGAATTTGTCACAGGTCTCCCAAAGACGTCAAAGGGAAATAATGCGATATGGGTTGTGGTTGACCGACTCACCAAGACTAGCCATTTTATCGCTATTCGGTAAGACCTCTCACTTGAACAACTTGCAAAGATATATGTGAAGGAAGGGGTGAGACTGCACAGTGTTCCACTCTCAATTGTCTCTGACTGTGATCCAAGGTTCACATCTAAGTTTTGGAGGAGCCTCCAACATGCTTTGAGTACTGAATTAAATTTCAGCACGACCTATCACCCCCAAACTGATGGCCAGTCTGAAATAACTATTCAGATGCTTGAAGATATGCTAAGAGCCCACTCTCTTGAATTCAAAGGTGGTTCGGATCAGCATCTCCCATTGGTTGAGTTCTCATACAACAATAGCTTCCACTTGAGTATTCAGATGGCTCCATATGAAGCTCTGTATGGAAAGCGATGTATAACTCCAACCTGTTGGGATGAAGTTGGAGAAAGAAAGCTACTTGGGCCCGATCTTGTTCAAGAGATGACAGATAAGGTTCAAGTCATCCAGAAACACATTAAAGCTGCTCAAAGTCGGCAAAAGAGCTATGTTGACAACCGTCTAAGGGACTTGGAGTTCGACGTTGGAGACAAAGTCTTCCTTCGAATATCTCCATGGAAGAGAGTCATGCGATTCAGGAAGAAAGGGAAGCTAAGCCCAAGGTATATTGGCCCCTTTGAGATCCTTGAACGCATAGGAACCATGGACTATAGTCTTGCACTTCCACCGAATATGGCTCAAGTTCATGATGTGTTTCATGTATCACTACTGAGGAAGTACATACCAGACCCCTCACATGTACTAAACTCAGAGGTGGTGCAGCTGGAAGATGGTCACTCCTATGAGGAGCAACCAGTAAAGATTCTGGACCGAAGTGATAAGGTTCTACGCAACAAGACAACCCATCTTGTCAAAGTGTTGTGGAGGAACCATAAGTTTGAGGAAGCAACTTAGGAACCAGAAGAGGCAATGAAGGAGAAGTACCCTCACCTTTTTGTGTAAAGTGAAATTTCGGGGGCGCAATTTCTTAAGGGGGGAAGAATGTAACGACCCAAAATTTTTCAATGGAAAATTCCCTTCTTATATTTATGTCATAAAATAACATGAAAACACAAAATAATGAACTACTAAGTGATAAGTGACCTTTAAACCTAATTTTGTCACCCCTATGTTTGGAATTTTGAAATTCCGACATACACGCTTGTGTTCAAGATGATTTTTGGAGTCTATTGAAACAAAAATAATTTTTGGTGAGTAGTAATGTACCCTTATGAATAGTAATATGACCCTTATGAATAGTAAATCATCCAACATAAGAGTAACATTACCTATGAATAATAAAATAAAATTTAGACATCTTAGAAAGTGACAATTTGACCTTAGTAAACGTTTTTTGTATTTTATAAGTCATAAATAATTAAATATAATTATTTAATTAATTTAAAAGAATATTTATTTCCCTGAAATGTATTCATAAATTATTGAATCAATTTATAATAGTTTTTATATAATTTTATAAGACCCTGCGTAATTTTTGAAAGAACTATAAAATCAGTTTTAATCTTAAAAACTGTTTTTTAAGTAAATTATGATTTTAATTAAATATTAAATTAATAATATTTAGAAAATTATTTTTTAAAAATGGACTTCATTTTTTTATTCTACACATCTAAAAATGGTTGGGGTAAATTTTTTGGATTTTTCTGAGATACTTGAATTTTTGATGAATAGTAGAATCCAATAATTCACAATAAATGCTAAATAATGTATTAATTGAGTCATCAATGATGTTATGCTGATGTAAGCCCACTTGGTTCGGAATTACATTATAAAATTACTATTATTGGTCATCCAAGACTCACTATTCCTTGTCTTAGGGGAAATTAATAAACTAATGAATTTTATATTAAGGAAACCCCTCTCCCCTCCACGATAAAAGCCACCGTCCACTCCCTCATTTCCTCACACCTCTAAAGCTACAAGTATTCTCTAAACTATGCCCAAACATCTTACCTAGCCCCTACCCCACGTCCAAAATCTTCTGGTCTCATCAAAAGACCAATACTAGCTTCCTTAAGGAGGATCTCAAGGGGAAGATTTAAGAGGTAATTTCTCTCCCACTTCTCCTTTAATTTCCTTTCAAGTTCAAGTTTCGTTCTTGATCTCTCCCCACCTATATTCATCCAAATTGTTTTTTAACTCCGTTATTATACATATAATGTAATTTTATGATTCTAATGGGATATTATATCACCCCACACCCTTTCCCTCTTCCTTTTATTTTATTAAAGAGAACGTTGTTCATGAGGTGTTAATTTATCACCTTCAAAAAACGACATGCTCTCTTCTTCCATTTCTACCTTCAGATCTGGTCATGAAACCATTTTTATGGTTGAACCATAATATTTTATATGTATTATGTTCTATTTTAAGTTCTGGAAATAACCAATGTCCATATTACTAAGTGAAAAGTTAAAACAAGTTCGCTGTGATCCAAAAACCGCTCAAATTAACCCAAATAACCATCATTAAATTCTTATCTAATGATTCGTCCACATGGATCTAATATAATTAATTATAAAATCATTAAATATCCTGTAATATAATTAATAACATGTAATATCAGTTCTGGATGTTTACCCATGATCTACCCAAACTTCAATTTAAGAATACAAGAGAACCACTCAAGAAAACCATGAAAACGAACATTCCCGAACAATGTTTTTAAACTCTATAATTCATCCAAAGGAACATAATATGACATAATGAAACTAGAATGAACCCTATTAATGTATAAAAGGTTATTTAATTTCTAATTAATGAATATAATGTCATTATACAGGACATTAAATAGAAGGAGGCATTTGAGTACAAGGGGGGAAATTCTTGAGCCCAACTTTCATCCTTCGGGTTCTACCTCTTTCACTCCATTTTTGATATGGTCACTACTTAAAGATAATTTTTTCATCATTGTATTTCCTTTTATGGGATATACATGTTTTCTAATGAAGTTTATGTCAATCCAAATGTTTTTCGAAAGAACTATTCTCTTAAGAACTCAACTTTTACCTCTCATTCAAGGTTGATGGTTCTTGTATCAAGTATGTTGTTCCCTCTTTCTTTTGGGAACCCAAAGTTTATGAATGTGTTCTTATGAGATGAAGCCCATTAATTTTCATGGGTTAGTTATGTTCATTTATGTTATATGTTCATTGTGGCATGCATGATAAATGATAATGTTATGATGTGACGGGTGCGCCCGGAATTATATAGCGCTCTAATGCATTGGGTAAAGTGATGAATATCATGAGTAAATGTGAAATTATGTGTGAAAAAGATTCTATCTTGGTTCAAAAGTATGTGTGGTAGTTAACCACTAAGACATGATGTTTCATTTTTATGCTCCTCTCATGTTCATGATCTTTTTCCTATGTTACGATTATGCTCACCCCATGATATATTGTTCTTATCTATCCTCTTACTAGGCTTTTAGCTCACCCCTTTTGATGTATATCCTCAGGTGACTGCATGTACTAAGGAGAGGACAAGTGCCAATAAGAAGCTATAGAAGAAGAAATTAAATGAATGTTTATGCTCGATGTTGTATTTGTTATGTATGGTCCTAGTTTACCCAAGACACTAAACCTTTGGATCCTATAAGTGTAATAATATTATGTTTTTTATCTTTTAAAAGATGTAATATTAATGTAAGAAAAGGCCAGGATGCTATAGTTGGTATCAGAGGCAAGGTTTAGTTAATTTGGGAATTAGTATTAGTGAACCCTAGAGAAAACCTCTAGTATGAGACTAAGTAAAAATATGCACACAAGAATATTTACCTAGGGATACCATATGTTATGTTTTTGGTATAATTGTTTAAATGAATAAGTTATTCATGACTTGTTTAGTTATATTTTGTTCTATCATTTTCTATTTTAGAAAATGGTGGGAACCAGGAGAAATCATGCCAACAACTCATGCGAGGGCCAATGCAACGATTGCCCGAATGGCACCCCCAATGATTTGGGAGGTGGATTTCAAAACTTCATGGCGATGCTTACCCAATTATCTCAGGTTATGAACAATAACCATAATAATGGGGAACGTCCTCCTTCACCAAAGAGGAAGCAACTGGCTATTGAATGTTTTATGCGGCAACGACCACTGACGTTTTGTGGATCTTCCGATCCACTAGTTGCAGAACAGTGGGTCAACTCCATGGAGAAAATCTTTTCTGTTCTTCACTGTTCTGAGACGGAGAAGGTTACTCTAGCTGTTTATCATCTAGATGGAGAAGCTGATCAATGGTGGGCTTTGATTAAGAACACCAATCCAAGGGAGGAAATTGAAGAGATGGAATGGGAAGACTTTAAGATAATGTTTCTTAACAAGTATTTCCCACGTACTCTTCGCACGAAGATGGAGAGAGAATTCATAGAGCTCAAGAAAAAAGAAGGAGAATCTGTCACGACCTATGAAGCGAATTTCACAAGGATTTCAAGGTATGCTTTAGGTTTTGTTATCAATAATGATAGAAAAATTGATAGATTCTTTAGTGGATTAAAACCAAACCTTCGAAAGGATCTTGCAATTCGAGACTTTGGGAGTTATGAAGAAGTTTTTCAGTGTGCTCTCAAAGTGGAGATGTAGTTTGGAGAATGGTCCCATGGCTATGGAGAAAAGAAAAGAAAGATGTAGTTTCAAGCTGGTGGATTTAATGATAAAGGTGGGAAGAAAAATCAACGACCCACATGCCAAAAATGTGGGAAGTTGCACAATGGGAACTACCTCAAAGGGACGGGGAAATGCTTTAAGTGTGGGAAATAAGGACACCATGCTCAAGAGTGTTTAAAAGACACGAAAAGGAAGGATAATGTAGCTGATGAAAGGGGAGAACCACTCATGGTTCAATGCTACAACTGTAGGGAGCTAGGGCACTATGCAAACCAGTGCACCAAACCTCGAGTTCTTGAGGGTAATTAGCTTCAACATCCACAAAAGCCAAAGGAACAAGGGAAGGCTTATGCCATCACTACTATGGAGGTGTAGCATGATAATGAAGTCGTACAAGGTACACTTCCTATTCACCCAATAATGGAAAAAGTCTAATTTGATTATGGTTCTACGCATTCCTTTATATCTTGAAAGTTTGCTATAACTATAGAATCGAATCCCCGAAACCTTGAAGTAGAGATATCTGTAAAAACACCAAGTGGTGCAATAATTGTAACCCAAGTGTTTGACTCTTCTCCCATTAGCGTATGTGGGAATATTATTCCGGAAAATCTCGCAATACTTCCCTTGGTGGAATTCGACGCTATAATGGGAATGGACTGGCTCTCATTATATAGAGCACATATCAACTGTCAGGAAAAGGAAATATCTTTTCATATTCCAAACCATCCCATGCTCCTCTACAAATTCAAGGAAGATCATGAATCTTCTTTGAAAAATCCTTCAATGGTGTGGGTGTTGATTCCCTATGAAGAAGCATACCTCGCCCAAATGGTTGAGTCAAAGGAAAGTTCCAACCTTGAGGAAATGCCCATCATGAGGGAATACGACGATGTATTTCCTGAAGAGTTACCCGGAATTCCCCCGGATCGTGAGGTAGAGTTCTCAATTGAACTCATACCCAGAGCTACTCCTATCTCAAAGTGCCCCTATAGGATGGATCCTATCGAACTGGAGGAGTTAAAGAAGCAGCTACAAGAGCATCTGGACAAAGGGTTCATACGCCCTAGTGCATCACCTTGGGGTGTGCCAGTGCTCTTTGTGAAGAAGAAGGATAGAACAATGCGGCTGTGTATCGATTATCGGGAACTCAACAAGATCACCATAAAGAACAAGTATCCTCTCCCAAGGATTTATGACTTGTTTGAACAGTTAAGAGGAGATCAATACTTCTCAAAGGTGGATCTTCATTCTGGATATCATCAGGTAAAGGTGAAGAAGGAATATATTCAGAAGACTACCTACTGTACAAGTTATGGGCACTATGAGTTTTTGGTGATGCCCTTTGGTCTTACTAATGCCCCTGCAATATTCATGGATTTGATGAATAGAGTCTTTAGACATTACCTCGACAAATTTGTGGTAGTGTTTATCGATGATATTCTCATCTATTCCAAGATAAAGGAGGAACATAAAGAACATCTAAGACTTGTGTTGATGACATTAAGAAAGGAGAATTTGTATGCGAAGTTCAGCAAGTGTGACTTTTGGACGAATCAAGTCACGTTCTTGGGACATGTGATTACAAGTGAGGGAATTTCTGTGGATCCTTCAAAGACAAAGGCGATTGAGGAATGGCCCAGGCCCTCTAGTGTCACAGAAATCCATAGTTTTCTTGGATTATCTAGGTACTACCGATGTTTTGTGAGAAACTTCTCACGATTGTCAAGCCCGCTAACTAAGTTAACAAGGAAAGGGGTAAAGTATGTCTGGATGGAAGAATGTGAGGGTAGCTTCAAGGAGCTAAAGAGAAGGCTGATCACTGCACCTGTACTCACACTACCGAAAAGTGTAGAAAGTTTTGTGATATACAGTGATGCTTCAAAGAAAGGATTGGGTTGTGTACTCATGCAAAATGATAATGTGATAGCCTACGCCTCACGACAGTTGAAGACCCATGAGCAGAACTACCCGACACATTATCTAGAGCTTCCGGCCGTGATTTTTTCCTTGAAAATCTGGCAGCACTACCTTTATGGTGAGAAGTGTGAAATATACACTGACCACAAGAGCCTAAAGTATATATTCACACAAAAGGAGCTCAACATGCGTCAAAGGAGATGGTTAGAGATAATAAAGGATTACTATTTCTCTATTCACTATCATCCTGGAAAGGTGAACAAGGTAGCTGATGCTCTAAGCAGAAAAGAACCTGCTACTCTTTCCATGCTGCGGATTGATAAAGACCCTATCTTCTTGGATATGCAAAGGATGGATTTGGGAATCGTAAGGGCAGGGGATACATCCTACCTTGACCAAATGATTGCGCAACCATCCATCCAAGATAAGATTAAGGAAGCACAAAGGGATTATGTGGAGATACAAAAGAGGGTGAATGTAGTAAAGGAAGGGAAGTTGCAAGAGTTCCATATCAACGATGATGGTGTGATTCGGTTTGGAATGTGAATTTGAGTGCCTTCATCACCTGGGATAAAGAAGGATCTATTGGATAATGCACATAGCTCAACTTTCTCTATCCATCCTGGGAGTACCAAGATGTACCGTGATCTCCGAGAACACTTCTGGTGGGATAACATGAAGAAGAAGATTGAGGAATATATATCAAGGTTCTTGGTATGTCAGCAAGTTAAAGATGAGTGACAAAAGTCCAAGGGTATGATGCAGCCATTGCCTATACCCATGTGGAAATGGGAAAATGTTACTATGGAATTTGTCACAGGTCTCCCAAAGACGTCAAAGGGAAATAATGCGATATGGGTTGTGGTTGACCGACTCACCAAGACTAGCCATTTTATCGCTATTCGGGAAGACCTCTCACTTGAACAACTTGCAAAGATATATGTGAAGGAAGGGGTGAGACTGCACGGTGTTCCACTCTCAATTGTCTCTGACTGTGATCCAAGGTTCACATCTAAGTTTTGGAGGAGCCTCCAACATGCTTTGAGTACTGAATTAAATTTCAGCATGACCTATCACCCCCAAACTGATGGCCAGTCTGAAATAACTATTCAGACGCTTGAAGATATGCTAAGAGCCCGCTCTCTTGAATTCAAAGGTGGTTGGGATCAGCATATCCCATTGGTTGAGTTCTCATACAACAATAACTTCCACTTGAGTATTCAGATGGCTCCATATGAAGCTCTGTATGGAAAGCGATGTAGAACTCCAACCTGTTGGGATGAAGTTGGAGAAAGAAAGCTACTTGGGCCCGATCTTGTTCAAGAGATGACATATAAGGTTCAAGTCATCCAGAAACACATTAAAGCTACTCAAAGTCGGCAAAAGAGCTATGTTGACAACCGTCTAAGGGACTTGGAGTTCGACATTGGAGACAAAGTCTTCCTTCGAATATCTCCATGGAAGAGAGTCATGCGATTCAGGAAGAAAGGGAAGCTAAGCCCAAGGTATATTGGCCCCTTTTAGATCCTTGAACACATAGGAGACATGGACTATCGTCTTGAACTTCCACCGAATATGGCTCAAGTTCATGATGTGTTTCATGTATCACTACTGAGGAAGTACATACCAGACCCCTCACATGTACTAAACTCAGAGGTGGTGCAGCTGGAAGATGATCACTCCTATGAGGAGCAACCAGTAAAGATTCTGGACCGAAGTGATAAGTTTCTACGCAACAAGACAACCCATCTTGTCAAAGTGTTGTGGAGGAACCATAAGTTTGAGGAAGCAACTTAGGAACCAGAAGAGGCAATGAAGGAGAAGTACCCTCACCTTTTTGTGTAAAGTGAAATTTCGGGGGCGAAATTTCTTAAGGGGGGAAGAATGTAACGACCCAAAATTTTTCAATGGAAAATTCCCTTCTTATATTTATGTCATAAAATAACATGAAAACACAAAATAATGAACTACTAAGTGATAAGTGACCTTTAAACCTAATTTTGTCACCCCTATGTTTGGAATTTTGAAAATCCTACATACACGCTTGTGTTCAAGATGATTTTTGGAGTCTATTGAAACAAAAATAATTTTTGGTGAGTAGTAATGTACCCTTATGAATAGTAATATGACCCTTATGAATAGTAAATCATCCAACATAAGAGTAACATTACCTATGAATAATAAAATAAAATTTAGACATCTTAGAAAGTGACAATTTGACCTTAGTAAACGTTTTTTGTATTTTATAAGTCATAAATAATTAAATATAATTATTTAATTAATTTAAAAGAATATTTATTTCCCTGAAATGTATTCATAAATTATTGAATCAATTTCTAATAGTTTTTAGATAATTTTATAAGACCCTGCGTAATTTTTGAAAGAACTATAAAATCAGTTTTAATCTTAAAAATTGTTTTTTTAAGTAAATTGTGATTTTAATTAAATATTAAATTAATAATATTTAGAAAATTATTTTTGAAAAATGGACTTCATTTTTTTATTCTACACGTCGAAAAATGGTTGGGGTAAATTTTTCGGATTTTTCTGAGATACTTGAATTTTTGATGAATAGTAGAATCCAATAATTCACAATAAATGCTAAATAATGTATTAATTGAGTCATCAATGATGTTCTGCTGATGTAAGCCCACTTGGTTCGGAATTACATTATAAAATTACTATTATTGGTCATCCAAGACTCACTATTCTTTGTCTTAGGGGAAATTAATAAACTAATGAATTTTATATTAAGGAAACCCCTCTCCCCTCCATTATAAAAGCCACCCCCCACTCCCTCATTTCCTCACACCTCTCAAGCTCCAAGTATTCTCTAAACTATGCCCAAACATCTTACCTAGCACCTCCCCCACGTCCAAAATCTTCTGGTCTCATCAAAAGACCAAGACTAGCTTCCTTAAGGAGGATCTCAAGGGGAAGATTTAAGAGGTAATTTCTCTCCCACTTCTCCTTTAATTTCCTTTCAAGTTCAAGTTTCGTTCTTGATCTCTCCCCACCTATATTCATGCAAATTGTTTTTTAACTCCGTTATTATACATATAATGTAATTTTATGATTCTAATGGGATATTATATCACCCCATACCCTTTCCCTCTTCCTTTTATTTTATTAAAGAGAACGTTGTTCATGAGGTGTTAATTTATCACCTTCAAAAAACGACATGCTCTCTTCTTCCATTTCTACCTTCAGATCTGGTCATGAAACCATTTTTATGGTTGAACCATAATATTTTATATGTATTATGTTCTATTTTAAGTTCTGGAAATAACCTATGTCCATATTACTAAGTGAAAAGTTAAAACAAGTTCGCTGTGATCCAAAAACCGCTCAAATTAACCCAAACAACCATCATTAAATTCTTATCTAATGATTCGTCCACATGGATCTAATATAATTAATTATAAAATCATTAAATATCCTGTAATATAATTAATAACATGTAATATCAGTTCTGGATGTTTTCCCATGATCTACCCAAACTTCAATTTAAGAATACAAGAGAACCACTCAAGAAAACCATGAAAACGAACATTCCCGAACAATGTTTTTAAACTCTATAATTCATCCAAAGGAACATAATATGACATAATGAAACTAGAATGAACCCTATTAATGTATAAAAGGTTCTGTAATTTCTAATTAATGAATATAATGTCATTATACAGGACATTAAATAGAAGGAGGCATTTGAGTACAAGGGGGGAAATTCTTGAGCCCAACTTTCATCCTTCGGGTTCTACCTCTTTCACTCCATTTTTGATATGGTCACTACTTAAAGATAATTTTTTCATCATTTTATTTCCTTTTCTGGGATATACATGTTTTCTAATGAAGTTTATGTCAATCCAAATGTTTTTCGAAAGAACTATTCTCTTAAGAACTCAACTTTTACCTCTCATTCAAGGTTGATGGTTCTTGTATCAAGTATGTTGTTCCCTCTTTCTTTTGGGAACCCAAAGTTTATGAATGTGTTCATATGAGATGAAGCCCATTAATTTTCATGGGTTAGTTATGTTCATTTATGTTATATGTTCATTGTGGCATGCATGATAAATGATAATGTTATGATGTGACGGGTGCGCCCGGAATTATATAGCGCTCTAATGCATTGGGTAAAGTGATGAATATCATGAGTAAATGTGAAATTATGTGTGAACAAGATTCTATCTTGGTTCAAAAGTATGTGTGGTAGTTAACCACTAAGACATGATGTTTCATTTTTATGCATTGACACATTTCAAGTCTATTATTTATGCTCCTCTCATGTTCATGATCTTTTTCCTATGTTATGATTATGCTCACCACATGAGTAATTCCCCTAAAAAACCTGAATTAGCTGAGGTAATCAATGTTTTAATAATTGTTTCTGTGAAATTTGAATCACATAGACACTGATACCTTTCCTATACTAATATTCTATAGGGTGAAAATGACTGTGATTTATATCTATCAATTCCCACCTATCGCCTTGTAGCGAGGGCTATGATGTTCAATACACAGAACAACATGCTACACAACAGACAAATTCCAACAGATCATTTCAGAGTTTCAATTAATGTAGCTAATGAGTTGAGTGCTGAACTACCTATTCCAAATGATGATGACGACATTTATATAGTTGAACAAGCTATTAAAACATTCATCACATGGCCAGAAATTCTTGTAAAAAAACATGTCGACAAGGAGGTATCCATTTCCAATTTATTTTTCAAGCTGGAACTTTAACATTTAATGAAAAAAGGTCTGAACCGATGAATGTTATTATAGAATGACAAAGAGAAGGGGGTGAAATGAAATATCAACTCAAAACTCTCTCAAGGATCAACCAACTGATTGAAACAGTCTACTGAGAGCACCTTCACCCCGCCCGTTCTATATCCACAGTTAATACCATTACAAGATCATGTGGATACAAAGTTGATAGACAAAAATGCTCACCCAATTGATTTTGGAAAAAATATGTACAGATAGGAAGAATCGGATTTCATTAGTGTTAAAAATGTAAATTAAATCATCAAGTATGAATGTCTAGGTGCATCGGTTGTAAATGTATACATGAGGTATGTTTTCATGATTTAATTTTACAAAAGCTGATATACTATGATAATTATGACTAAATACATTTCATATTTTTCGCAGGCATATATATGAAAAACAATTGAAGGGATTTCCCCATGAAAAAAATTTGGACCCGTTAGTCCTCACATCACTTCTTCAAAATAGGAAATAGATTTTGTTGAAGAGGCTGAAATAATGTCATCCCTACTCAAATTGTTTGAAAAAAAAATTACGGATGACAAACTCTTTTTAATACCAACGA
Source organism: Viscum album (assembly GCA_963277665.1). Classification (NCBI taxonomy): domain Eukaryota; kingdom Viridiplantae; phylum Streptophyta; class Magnoliopsida; order Santalales; family Viscaceae; genus Viscum; species Viscum album. The sequence continues at coordinate 1,134,379,333 of OY728126.1, forward strand.
TGCAGGGTTAAAACTCTACAATTTAATCATATCAACTATATTTTCATTTATTTCTTTACTTATTCCTTTCTGTGTTTTTAGGAAGCATTAGATGCTGATTGCAGCCAATTTGGATACTCCAAATATTTATTTTCTGGATTCAATGCATGGATATCCAAAAAACCAACCACACATGATGGCGTTTGTTAATTTATAATACACTATATCTAACATTTTAAAACTAAACATCTAGTTATATAATTTTTATTATCTTTTAATGAGGATTCTGTTATGATAGGGTAGTTCATCAATATCATCTACTTCATGGAATGAATCCAGGGACTAAGGATAAGAATGCTTAAAAGATCTACAACTGGAAAAGTATCCTGGTATATATAATAACATTGCACCATCCAAACACATATCAAAACAAATTACATATTTTTGTCGATGTTTCTGCAATGTCCAAAACAAATAAATGGAAAGGACTATGGTCATTATGTTTGTTAATTTATGAAAGAGATCATATTTCATCAACAAACTAGCATCCCTAATGAGGTATTTTCGAAAATAATTATGAGTTAATTTAAAATATTTATTAATCCTTTGTGTATTTATATTTTTTCAGTACTACCATGACTGTTGTAAAAACTCATATTCACAAGATGATATAGATGTGTTTAGAAACGAATGAGAAGCATACATGATGAAAGATTTTACACAAATAGGAGTGGGGGGGGGGGGGGGTCCAGGAGGGAGGGGGTGTCTAGGTGTGAGGGTGGGTGGGGGGTGTCTAGGAGGGAGGGGGGCTGTCCAGGGGGTGTCCAGGAGTGGGGGGTGTCCAAAAGGGAGGGGGTTTCTAGGGGGGTTCCATGAGTGGGGTGTCCAGGAGGGGAGGGAGGGGGTGTGTCTAGAAGGGAGGGGGTGTCCAAACATATATCCATTCAATTCCATTAAATATTGATAATATACAATGGGTAGATCGCTTCTAGAGTAGCCTGAAGTGGGTCCGTAGTGAGGCATCAAAAGTTCCAACCAACCAAACAAATTCCAAGCCCATGTAAAGGCCCAAGAATTATATTCAAGATCAATTTGAGGCCCAATATATCTTATTTAATGTCATAAAGACCCAACATATGCATCATTTACCTTTCTCACATTAGATTTATGTGAAATTTCATTCATATTCCTCCAATATATTTTTTGTTTGGTGTTTTTCCTTGATTTGTTGAACTGCATCTCTTCAAGATATATATGATTTTATAATTCATATTAGTGAATGATTGTGTATGAATAATATTTATTCCATTATCAAATAGATGATGGAAATATATTTGGATAAAGAAGGTTATTAATGGGTATACACTAAAGAACTAGGAAGGAGGGGGTGTCTAGGAGGGAGGGGGTGTTTAGGTGGGAGGGTGGGTGGGGGGTGTCCAGGAGTGGGGGGTGGGGGTCGAGGAGGGGAGTAGGATGTCTAGGGGATGGGAATGGGGGTTTTCTAGGGAAAGGGAGGGGGGATGAAAGGGGATGGGGGTGTCTAGGGGTAGGGAGGTGGTTGTCCAGGGGGGATGTCTTGGGGATGGGAGGGAGGGGGGTTTTCCAGGAAGGAGGGGGTGTCCAGGAGTGGAGGGGGGTGTCTAGGAGGGGAGGGGGGGTGTCCAGGAGAAGAGGGGGCTATCCAGGGGGTGGGAAGGGGGATGTCCAGGGAAAGGGGTTGCAAGGGGAGGGAGGGGGTGCTGTCTAAGGGTAGGGAGGGGGGCATTGATGTTAACTAGAGCATTAAGGTAGATCAAAAAACATGATAAAAGACTGTTTTTATCCTTTAACAAGATCACCATGTTGCCTTTAAATAGACTTTAATATCTTCATTTAGTCTATCAAAGACATGACTAAAATCCCAAAAGATAAGACTGAAATTCACTCAAATGTAGGCTATAGAAGCCATGCATTCTGTTCCAGGAATTATCCAAAAGTTTCACCCAGGTGCTTAAAATATGAAGTTGTTGCAGTTCACTATCTCAAGAGTGATGGTGTAGTTCTATCAATGGGTTTTTTTCCTTTGAACAAGAACGTCAGACGGTACTAATTTATTAAATAGAACTGATTCATAATCATCCACGGTCTGAATGGTAGTTTAAACATCTTTTATGGCTAAGTTCTCGCATGTTTCCACCCATGTGTCCCATCTCCTCAGTTCCCTTCCATCGAACAAAGGTTTTTTAGTTCCTTGGGAAACCTGGTTCCCATTGCATGCGACTGTGATCATGTTCTCCATGTTGTTCTCACCTCTGTACTGTATCCTCCATGATCACTGTTGACCAAGCGTTGTCTGCCACAGTTTCTTCGAGTCCATACTCGTGCTTTTCCAGTTTTACCATAATTTCCGACTGCCGTATGTGGTCCCGTGGAAAATAAAGTGTAGATGGATCCTCTTTCTCAGTTTCAGTCACATTTGCTGCCAAAGATGTGACCAACATCCTGATCGCATCTCTCCCATTCGTCTCCCTGTTTCTGCCTCCGTTAGAACGTGTCAGTATCCTCCTTAGACAGCATCAACTGATCGTCTTCCTTTACATGCATCTTAGTCATTCTCATTTCCAATTTAAGTCACTCCCCCTCTTGTTGCAGCACTTTCTCCATGCTGCACAACATGTTAGTGGTGTATTTTCAGTATTCAACTTGTTCCGTCAACTCATGTTCCCACCTTCACTACTCTTGATCCCACCGCTGCTGGTGCAACGTGAGAGCTTCCATTTTGGATACAATGGATTAATTCTGAAAATTTCAAGGGTTTATTCCTCTTTTTGTAACAGAATTTTTTTTATGAAGATATGTTCATTTGGTCATACCCACTAAACTTTATTATTATTATTGTTACTGTTGTCATTGATAGATTTTCAGTTGATTTTATTTCATTGTCCAAAGATATCATTTGGTTTTTGTTGGTTCAAGTTCACTATAGATTTGCAGAACAATATGTTTTTGTTCTGTCCAGGGGGGCTGTCTTGGGGAGGGGAGGGAGGGGGGTTGTCCAGGAAGGAGGGGGTGTTCGGGAGTGGAGGGGGGGTCTAAGAGGGGAGGGGGATGTCCAGGAGGGAAGGGGGCTGTTCAGGGGGTGGGAAGGGGGATGTCCCGGGAAAGGGAGGGGGCTGTAAGGGAAGGGAGGGGGGGTTGTCCAAGAGGAGGGAGGGGGGCTGCAGGTGGAGTGGTGGTAGGGGTGGGGGGATGTCCAGGGGTAGAGAGAGGGCTGTCTAGGGGGGCTGTCTTGGGGAGGGGAGGGAGGGGGGTTGTCCAGGAAGGAGGGGGTGTCCAGGAGGGGAGGGGGGATGTCTAGGAGAGGAGGGAGGTTTTCCAGGAGGTGAGAAGGGGGATGTCCAAGGAAAGGGAGGGGAGATGCAAGGGGAGGGGGGGGGGGTTGTCCAGGAGGAGGGAGGGGGCTATAGGTGGAGTGGTGGGAGGGGGGGTGTCCAGGGGTAGAGAGGGGGCTGCCTCGGGGAGGGGAGGGAGGGGGGTTGTCCAGGAAGGAGGGGGTGTCTAGGAGGGGAGGGGGGGATATCCAGGAGGGGGGGGGGGGCTGTCCAAGAGGTGGGAAGGGGTCTGTCCAGGGAAAGGGAGGGGGGCTGAAAGGGGAGGGAGGGGGGTTGTCCAGGAGGAGGGAGTGGGGATTTAGGTGGAGTGGTGGGAGGGGGTGTCTAGGGGTAGGGAGGGGGCTTCAAGGGGAGGGGGGTGTCCAGGAGGAGGGAGGGGGGCTACAGGTGGAGTGATGGGAGGGGGGGTGTCCTGGGGTAGGGAGGGGGCTGTCTCGGGGAGGGGAGGGAGGGGGGGTTTGGATAATCGCACTAAAGAACTAGGAGATTAAGAGAAAAGTGAACTAGTATGATCATGGCCTATCTAATTGTGTAGGTTCTCATTAGGACCTCTCTAAAACTGAGAAATACATTCCTTATATACCTTCAATGGGACCTTAGATATTGTATGGGGTCCTTGTAGAGGCATAAGTGGTCAAGGTCCAAACAGAGTTCGACCCAATGTTTGATGCGGACGCGCTAACACTCATTCCCTTTGACCTGGCATGGGAAAGTACACTCTTATAGGATCCTGATATATGTAACTATTAGGTTTATAACCTATCTAGGATGGTGTTATCACTAGGAAAATGTTAGAATTTATTCTAAATTTGAATAATTATATGAAATTGAATACACCATCATGTATATGTCATATTTTATAACCTATGGAGATTCATACTTTTTTTTATTGTCAATAAATGAAACATTTTGGATTCCATGTTGTTGATGACATTTATTCCTCTTCTTTTCTCATCCATGTAATCTTAACAAAACAATATTTATAAGTCAATGAATCATGTTGAGCCTATTATAAAATATTAATTCAATCCAAGGACATTTGGATATGTAAAGGTTGTAACAGGCAACAATTTACATTTTATTAATGCATTCTTTCATATTAATGTTTAATTTTTTTCATTACTGTATTACTAACATAATATTTTTTTTCTTATATAGGTGAAATATTTTTCCTGAGTTCGAATTCTTTGTTCAGCAACTAATACCATGGACGACAATTTTTTAGAGTAGATCATGGATGCAAAAAGGATGAAACATCAATGTTTTTAACTGTTTGTTGGATAATTGTAATTGTAACCAAATTAAACATTGTTTGAAATGTATATAGTAGTGTGTTATTTTGTATTCATGATTTCAAGTAAATTTATGTAGAATTTTTTTTTCTTCTGTGCTTTGTGTGTAGGTGTTGTTTTGCTATGTGTGCAGGTGCTTTCTTAGGTGTGCAAGTGTTGTGCAAGTGTTGGGTTTGCACAGGAAATTTGGCCTTTATCAGCACTAATTAAGCGCTGATAAATATCTAATATATCAGCACTCAAAATAGCACCGATAAAGGTGGTATTTATCAACACTATTTTTAGTGCTGATATATTATCCATTTATGAGCACTAAAAATAGCGCTGATAAAGGGAAAATTTATCAGACCTAAAAAAAGTGCTGATAAAGATGGTCCTTTATTAGCGCTAAGCAAGTGCTGATAAAGGTCCCCCTTTATTAATGTTTTTTTAGCATTGATAAAGGTACCTCTTTATCAAGGATATTTTTAGCGCTGATAAAGGGGACCCCCCTTTATCTTCTCCATGATTAAAAGCACTTTTTTTAGTGCTGTTAAAGGAGGTTTTTAGCGCTTTTAAAATCCCTATTTGTAGTAGTGTCATCCCCAACCACTAATAATGATGTCTCAAATCATGGAACATCTTTGTAACCCCAGGGTGCAAAAACAAAAAATACCAGTGTCCACCATCTAAGAATTCATATCTCAAGGAAAACAAAACAACCAACCTGGTATGAAAGCACAAAGATCCACTGGGAGACCAAGACAACTCACACGAGGTCTCCCCGCTATTTAAGATTTATCCAGAGCATCGGATCTCGATGTCTATCATCTGCTCAAGTTTAACTTTCTCATCAAAAGACGAGTCAACCTTTATTAAATCTAGGAACACCTGTCCACCAACCTCCTCCACCCCCAAGCTCATCTTGACAAAAAAATTCTTCAGATACCACTTCTCAACTGGCTCCTCCATGGCTTGTGTCAGTAATTTTGTGCTCAATGCATTATCTACCACATTACCTTTACCAGGGGTATAAACAATATCAAAATCAAAGGCCTAAAGATACTCAACTTAGCATCTCTATCACAACTTCAGATCTATTTTAGTGAAAATATACTTTAGGATTTTGTGATCCGAATATACCATAAACTGCTCTCCAAAGAGATAACGATTCCATGTTTTGAGCGCATGCATAACAGATGTCAACTCAAGATCATGGGTAGGTTAGTTCTTCTCATGAGGGAATAATTGGAATGATCCATAAGCCACAACTTGTTTCCTATGCATCAAGACTGTGATGAACCGAAATTTTTAAATGATATTTGTTTCCTCAAAATGTGTGTTATATTATTTTGTATTCAACATCACTATATCCCTTTAATAATGAAGTGAGTATAATTGAAATGTGACCGTTGATTTTCGACTGTTATATGATCATTGTTCAATTATGATCATTGGTAAATATGACCATTAGAAACAATACTTTTAACATTATAATTAGTGTTATAAATAGAAATGATAATGATTCATTAATGTAGAAAGAAGAGTCGATGACCTAAGTAGAATCGTGCCATATGAAACCCATTTATTGGAACATGATAGGGAGGTAGAGTATTTGGGCTTCGCTCTTGACCAAGCCCAAGACGAGCTTCAACATGTTAAGCCTAAATGAAATCTCATACGAGAGAAGTTCAAGTTAGTGGAGATTACCAATCGATTGATGTTATTCGAGCCACCCCAAGAGTCTATCACTATCGCACACCTTACCCTTAGGTCATATACGGGTGTTATAAGGGGTTATGTGTAAGAATCTGGTTCTTATTCTTTAGTTAAAAGTTTATTCTTTTCCTTTTTCCTTAAGTGTTTTTGAGAAAATAAGGAAAATGGAGAAAAATACCAAAAATTGTGGGTACACGCCGTGTACTTTGGCCATGTGGGATGAGTACACAGGGCGTGTAGGCCTGTCGGGGATGAAGGGTGTAAAAACCGACTACACGTCATGTACTAAGTATATACACGCCATGTAATCAGTCAGAAGGTGAACAATAAGGCGATGGGAGTAGCCACCAACGGAATAGTAGTACACACTGTGTACTCAGAAATACACATCGTGTAATCAAGTCAGTTGATGAACAGTGAGGCGGTGGAAAGTGGCCGTCAGAGGAACAATTAAAAAATGAAAAGTACACGCAGTGTACTTGAGAGTACACACCGTGTAGTTATGTTTTTTTTTCTTAAAATAGGTATTAGCCTCCTCTTTCGACAGAGGAATCTTAGAATGACCGAGAGCCATGGGAGAGAAGGGACGAAGCTTGGAGGAGCTCCCAATCGCACGCTGGAACTCAAATTCTTTCGTTGTCGATCACGTTTGGACCGCACGGGTAAGACCTTACCTATCCTTGAGTGCTTCCTTCCAATTATTTCCTAAGGGGAAGTTATTTGGGTTTGAATGTGTTATCGTTCTTCCCAGATCTACGTCGTTCTCAGGTGTTTCAGGAGGCTTGGTTCATGTATATAGATCAGTGGAGATCGAGGTATGTGGTCTGATATTTATTTCCAACTACCGAGTTGTTTTTGTGTACCGTTGTGCTATGCGCCCATGTTTGGGGTGTCGTATGGCTGAGGCCTTGATTGATAAAATACCTAGAATTTCATAGGCAATTTAATGAATATGTATAAACTGTTGTTTGGGATCACTGCCTTGATCCAGGGCCACCCTGTGGGTGTGTTTCCTTTGTTTATTCATTTGGCCAGGATACCCGAGTGTATGTCATGATTATAGCATGGTTTGAGTTTTTTTGAGAGAAAATGTATATATAATTGCTTGCTTATGTGTTGGGATTGGCTCAATTACTTGATTAGCTTGAGGGAAGTGTTTTGATTAGCCTGAGGGCAGTGTTTTGATTAGCCCGAGGGCAAGGTTTGTTTAGCCTGAGGGAAAGGTTTGTTTATCCTTAGGGAAACGTTTCATATGCCTGAGGGCAGTAGATTTTGTGCTTGAGGGAAATATCTCATATGCCTGAGGGCAATATTCGTTATGCCTCTAGGCAGTCACCTGAGGGTTTCGATTCTGTTTACCTGAGGGTAAGGATTGCATGTCTGGGGACACTGTTTACGCATATTCACGGTGGTGATTTTCTTATGTTTTACCTGCCAATCTAAAGCATAGGCTTGGTATTGTTATTTCCCTATACTTGTTAGATAGGCTGTTGTGGTTTTGTTGCGACACTGTTTAGGATATTGTCAGCTGAGGCTGAGTCTTGGAAACTTATAATTCAATTATTTTGAATTGTTAAATAATAATTAAAATGGAAATATAATTGGTAGGAATGTTTACTTTTGAGTACTTCCTAGTTTACTATATTTCATTACTGCACACTGTTGTAGCACATTTTCACTGACAGTTGGGCACAGGCCTTTGGTGGTTGCCTACTGGGATTTATTTCTCATACCCTGTTTGGGTCATGTCTTGGGCCCAAACAGATTATATTACTGCAGGTGTTGATAAGGGAAAGAGTCCCTATACAGGTACTTGATTGTTGTAGAGGAGTAGGAGAGCATGGGACTGAGCTTAGGCTTGCGATGCTGCTGAGTTCTTGCTGCACTGTTTTGCTTTGCTGTACTTGTACCTTGTACTGTATTGTTATAGATTGCGGTGTAACATGTTTTGGATGCTTTCTTAGAATTAGGGACATATTGCATCATTCTATATATGACTGTTGGTCATCTTTTATTTTAGTACCATTGTCCATTTCAGCTTGATATTGTTTACTGCTTCCACTTTTGGTATGTTTGTATTTTCTCCGCTACGATACACTTTGAAAAATGAGGGCATAGTTTCCCCACTATCAGACCTAGGACCTCACTACTAGTCGGCAGCCTCTGACATTTGGGGAAATGCGCTTGAGGTCATGTGACCAACCAGGTTCGGGACACCTGTTACGTGGCACCCAGATTCGGGACATTACAAAGTGGTATCAGAGGGTTTCTTTTATCTTGACTTACTGTTTGGAGTCTTTAGCCAGGGATAGGAAGGAATAGGTACTTGGTAATAAACTGTGCCCAGGAGTAGCTAACCCGTGTACAGGGAAAATCCAATCTACCTCATTTAATTGCAATTTTTCTGGTTTTTCAATTTTACAGTTGAATTAATTTTCATCATTGGGTGACGCACTTGTGGTGGGCTATTTATATTTTATACCTAGGTTCTATTTAGTTGCAACCTGATGAGATGAGGGTATTCCATCTCATGCATCATTTAGGTACATGTTAGAATCACATGCCATGCATATTTTCCATGCCATGTAGGTGCATTATAAATTGAATGTTGTGGTGATAGATGCTGTGCTAGAAAATGCATGATGTTGTGATAGGTACCTTGATAGATACGCCTGCTGTTGATAGGGTATTGGTACATGTTATGGTTGGGTTTATAGATGCTAAACTTTGGTTCCTAAGAAGTATGGGCTCTCTTGGATCGGAATTTAGCGGATTATGATCCAACCACTTTTTGTAAAGGCCAGGTGATAAAATTTGATTCACGGGGAGTATGGTCCCCCACAGATCGAAATTTGGCATACTGACACTTGAAATTTAAGAAAAAGGGGCTCTAAAGTAGTTTCTGAGGTATACTGTCTAGAAACCCAGACAACACGGCATGTGGTTCTATGAATACATTCCATGTACTCTTCTATTCGGGAAGAAACAATTTTTTTAAGTACATGCCGTGTACCCTAAGTACACGCCGTGTAGTATCTAACTGTGTCATAGGCCGTGTGGGTAGAGACACGATATGGGGAAGTTCTAGAGGGAACATGCTATGTACCGATTGTACACTCCATGTCGTGTTGACCCTGTATTCACTATGTGACTAACAACACGGATGGAGGAATCTTCACTTAACACGCCGTGTCACTTCTGAACACGTCGTGTGGTTTAATCTGGGAATCCAACCATGTAACTAACAACATGGGTCGGTGATATCCTTTATAGTACACACCGTATCCATCTGAAACATGCTGTGTAGTGTGAGCCGTGTGTCCAGCCAAGTCTCGAACAACACAGGTCGAAGAATCTCATCTAGTACACATCGTGTACCTATGGGACACGTCATGTAGTCTTGGTAGTGAGGGACTGTGTGGACTTGGTCATGTGGCTGGGGAAACATGGTGGTGTACACACCGTGTTCAGGTGTAACACGCCGTGTAGTGTCAGTCGAGTAGCCGACCATGTCACTAACAACACGGGAAGTTGGAATCTAAGCCGTACACGCCATGTCTATATGGAACACGCCATGTAGTATGAGCTATGTACCTGTCCGTGTCACGAACAACACGGGTCGGCGAATCACATCTAGTACATACCGTGTAGACCTTATACACACCATTTAGTCTTGTTCTAAGGAGATCCATGTGGCTTATCCGTATAGAAGGACTCGGGTAGGGGAAGAAAATTCAAGTACACACCGTGTGTGTGTGGACAACACGCTGTGTGTTTGGGGTGTTACACGACCAATGCTGGAAGAGTACACACCCATGTAAAAGACTTAAGGTAACACACCGTGTAGTTATTATACACGCCGTTTAGTCTTGTTTTGTAAAACTTTAATGTTTTCTTTCTCCTGTTCCCTTCTTACACTCCTTGTTTTTAGTCCTTGATGATCTTAATCTAAGGCGTGTGTTTGACTTTGTAGAGTCATGCCGCCGAGACAACCTCGAGTTTTTCTCCAAGAGAGAGGCAACGATTATACTCTAGAGACAGTAGGCCACGAGCTACCGATGGATCCTCCAACAGTTCTAAATGTGGCTCCAACTATTCCACTAGACGCAGGCGTGGATGCATAGTTCCGTGAAGGCTTCATGTTGTTTATGCAGACCTTCCAGGGAGTACCGCCGATTGCCACATCTATGTAAGAGCTGACTCATATATTCTAGAAGCAAAATTCGCCTATATTTTCAGGGGATGGAAGACCACAGGATATAGAGTCATGGTTGGGTTCTATGTAGATGATCTTTGAGCATCTGGATACACCTCCTGGGAGGAGGGTCAAGCTCGCTACTTACATGCTGCGTGATTCCACCAAGAGATGGTGGGATGTTACCACCCAGTCTGAGTATTACCGAGACATGGTGTAGGAAGATTTTTAGGCAGTATTGTATGACTTCTTCTTTCCAGAGACGCTACGGGTAGATCAGGCTCGAGAGTTCATGAATCTGCAGCAGGGCGCCATGTCAGTGATGGACTATTCTGCCTGCTTCACCGAGCTACAACGTTTTTCACCTGTTATGGTGGGTGATGAGACGTTTAAGGCTAGATGATTTGAGGATGGTCTTTGCTATGACATTCGAGTGCTGGTGAATGTTTTCAGGTTACCTATAGTGCATGCTATTGTGAACTAGGTGCTGATTACTGAGCGGAACCTTAAGGAAGCTAGTGGTGCAGGCCATGGCAGTTCAGCACCAATTTCTGGTACTATTTCTACTGGAAAAAGGAAGAGATATATTTATTTATCTCATGGTGGAAGTACTATCCAGAAGAATTCTTCAGGTGGCCCGGTGATGTGCTACCAGTGTGGTAAAGAGGGATACAAGAGACCTCAGTGTGCCCGTGACCCAGTGGAGTACCGAGCTTGTGGAAAGATGGGTCATATACAGCGTTTTTGTAGGTAGATTCCACTAGTGACTAGTGAGAGGGGTTCTGTGCAGACTCCGCATGTAGGAGTAGGGCCAACAGCTTCTTACCAGTCAGGGAATTGGAATATGTCAGGACATTCAGGCCGAGGTGGTGGTCATGGATGTGGTATCCAGACACCAGAATCTTAGAGACAGTAGGGAGAGTCAGCTCAGGGTAGCCAGGCTGTGTCACAGGGCCGCAACACTGGGCAGGCATATGCAGTGCAGTAGACCCAACAGAAGCAGGATCCTAGACCTTCCACTATTAGAGGTATTATTTTAGTTGCTTCTGTTTTATCTTCTGTACTTTTTGATACTGGTGCTACATATAACTTTATATCTGTGCCCGTTGTGGAGAGCCTTGGGCTCTATGTTTCTTCTTCTTCTGATATTATGATGCTAGACACTCCATTGGGAACTAGAACGATAGGTTTTCATCAATGAAAGGAGTTCCCCCTAGTGGTTGGTGGGTATCACTTTCTATGGGACCTCTATGTCTTAGAGATGAAGAGCTATGATGTCATTCTCAGGATGGACTGGTTGGTACCCTTCTGAGTCTTTGTAGATTTCTATCATCGCAGGTTTATTTTCACATCACCAGAGGGCAAAGAGTTTCTATACAAGGGAAAATGGGATGTCTAGGAAAGCTGAGATATACCCGAGCACCGTGGGTGAGGTGGAGTGACAGCCCAAATTGTGAGCTTATATCTGGATGACCAGAGAACTTGTCAGAAGTATTTCCCTCTAGTGGTTAATCATTTCAGGGATGTCTTCCTGGAAGAATTTTTAGGTCTATCACCAGAGCGAGAGGTCGATTTCTCTATTGATCTTGTGCCAGGAGAAACAATGGTGTCCATTCCTCCTTATAGGATGGCTACACCATAGTTACAGGAGCTCAAGAGGCAGTTGGAGGAGTTGCAGGCAAAGGGTTTCATTCGACCTAGTACTTCTCCTTGGGGTTCGCCTGTCCTATTTTCTATGAAGGAAGACGGTACCCTCAGACTTTGTGTGGATTATCGAAAACTGAACCAGTTAACGGCTAAGAACCGATATCCCTTTCCAAGGATTGATGATCTTTTTGATCAACTTCGAGGATTACGAGTGTTATCGAAGATTGACCTAAGATCCGAATATCATCAGTTGCGTGTTAGACCATCGGACATACTGCTTACAGCTTTTCAAAGTAGATATGGTCTATACAAGTACCTGGTCATGCCATTCAAACTCACGAATGTGCCAGAAGTTTTCATGGCTCTGATGACTTGTGTGTTCCACCCTTATCTAGATTCTTTTGTGGTAGTCTTCATGGATGATATCTTGGTGTACTCTCACAATCGACATGAACATGCCACACATCTTGAGTTCATTTTGAGTATACTGAGAGAGCATAAGTTATATGCTAAGCTCTCAAAGTGCCACTTTTGGATGGACCATATACACTTCCTGGGTCATATCATCTCAGAGGCAGGAGTTGCAGTAGACCCAGAGAAAGTGAGAGAAATAGTTTCCTGGGAGCAGCCTAAGAACATGTTTGAAATGCGGAGTTTCTTGGGGATGGTTAGTTACTACAGGTGATTTATACATGACTTCTCCCGCTTAGCAGTTCCGTTGAATGGTTTGACTAAGAAGGGTGTGAAGTTCATTTGGTCAGAAGCTTGCGAGACAGATTTTCAGAAGATGAAGGGAAGGTTGACATTAGCACTGGTCCTGATACTTCTAGAGCAAGGGAAGAGCTATAGAGCTTACTATGATGCATCAGGTATTGGGATGGGAGAAGTGTTAATGCAGGGCGATCGAGTAGTTGCATATGGGTCTCGGCAGTTGAGACCACATGAGAGGAATTACCCGACGCATGATCTCAAGTTGGCTGCAGTTATTCATGCGTTACGCTGTTGGAGAAATTATCTCTCAGGAGAACATTTTTTGGTGTTTACGGACCAAAAAAGTTTGAAATACATCCTTAAGTGTGACTTGAATCTGACACGGTGAAGGTGGGTTGAATACCTTCAGTCCTTTGACTTTGATCTTGCCTATACACCTGGTAATGGTAATGCAGTTTCTTATGCACTGAGTGGAAGTATTTAGTTACAGGCAGTGCAGGAGGCCAGTGGTGAGTGTAAGCTTATGAATTTGTTCTCTGAGATGAATTTGGAGGTGCATGATAGTCAGGGGAAATCCTATCTTTCATCCTTAGCTGTGACTTCTACCCTCCTAGATAGAGTGAGGATAAGATAACTATCGAATTCATAAGGCCTAGTTCTACGAGAGTCAGTGGCAAGTGATGACCCTCCTCCCAATTGAATGATAGGCGATGACGCGGTACTACGTATCCATGGATGAGTGTGGGTTCCAGGGGATATACGCGAGGAGTTGATGCAGGAGTTTCATGCTTCAGGTTGGTCAGTGCATCCTGGGGTTACCAAAATGTATCGTGACTTGATACATCAGTATTGGTGGCCAGGTATGAAAAGAGAGATAGCTAGTTTTGTTACGAGATGTTCCACCTGTCAGTAGGTGAAGGAGGAGCATCAGAGGCCAGCTAGAATATTACAATAGTTACCCATTCCGGAGTGGAAATGGGATGATGTCATGATGGACTTCGTGACTGGGTTGCCGAGGTCACCTCGAGGTAGTGATTCTGTATGGGTTGTTGTAGAAAGACTTATGAAGGTAGCTCACTTTTTGCTAATCAAGGAGACCTTCAGTGTTGATGATCTCGGGAAGTTGTATATCTGAGAGGTAGTACGTCTTCATGGGGTCCCTCGTTCTATCTTTTCAAATAGGGACACCCTCTTTACGTCTCATTTCTGGAAGAGTTTTCAGAGGGAACTGGGTACACAAGTGCTTCTAAGCACAACTTACCACCCTCAGACCGATGGCCAGTAAGAGCTTACAATACATGTGCTAGAGGAAATGCTGCATGCATGCGTCCTAGACTTTGGGGGCTCTTGGGAGAGACACACACCCCTGGTCTATTTTTCCTACAATAATAGTTTTCAGGAAACTATTGAGATGGAACCTTGTGAGGCTTTATATGGTAGGACATGCTGATCACCCCTGTGCTGGTTTGAGGCAGGTGAGGCAGCTTTACTGGGACCACGTCTCATGTAGGAGACTTCAGAGCAGGTCCAGCTGATACAGAAGTGGATGGTTATTGCACAGTCTCGTCAGAAATCTTATGTTGATCACCATAGATGACCCTTGGAGTTCATGGTCGGGGATCAGGTTTTCTTGCGTGTTTCACCGAGGTTGGGACACAGGTGGATCAGGAGATAGGGTAAACTTTCACCAAGGTATGTGGGTCCATTTGAAATTCTGGAGAGATTTGGGCCAGTTTCCTAACGTTTTCAGTTACCACAGAGGTACTGGGCCATGCACGATGTCTTACACATATCTCAGTTGCACCATTATCACTCATACCCATCTCACATTTTTCAACCTGAGGAGGTTGAACTTCAGGTCAATGCATCCTTTGAGGAGAATCCAATTCGTATTGTTGACAAGAGCATAAAGGTTCTCTGAGGCCGGTCAGTTTCTCTCATACGGGTGCTATGGTAGAATGGACGAGTGTAGGATGAGACCTGGGAGCAGGAGACCGACGTACGTGCTCAGTGGCCAGAGTTGTTCTCAGCTTTATCTTCACCACCCTTGGAAGGGAAATTCGGGGATGAATTTCTTTAAGGGGGGAAGTTTTTAAGAACCCAGTTCTTATTATTGAGGTACGAGTTTCTTATTTTCCTTTTTCCTTAAGTGTTTCTGAGAAAATAAGGAAAATGGGGAAAAATCCCAAAATATGTGGGTACACGACATGTACTTTTCCACACACCATGTACTTTGGCCGTGTGAGATGAGTACACAGGGCGTGTAGGCCTGTTAGTGACGAAGGGTGTAAAAACTGACTACAAGACGTGTACTTAGTATATACACACCATGTAATCAGTCAGCAGGTGAACAATAAGGCGATGAGAGTAGCTTCCAGTGGAATAGTAGTACACACCATGTACTCAGAAATACATGCCATGTAATCAAGTCAGTTGATGAACAGTGAGGCGGTGGAAAGTGGCCGTCAGTGGAACAGTTAAAAAATGAAAAGTACACGCCATGTACTTTAGTGTACACACCGTGTAGTTATTTTTTTTCTCTTAAAACAGGAAGTAGCCTCCTCTTTTGACAGAGGAATCTTAGAATGACCGTGATCTATGGGAGAGAAGGTCTGAAGCTTTGAGGAGCTCCTAATCGCACACCGGAACTCATATTCTTTTATCATCAATCACGTTTGGACCGTGAGGGTAAGCCCTTCCCTCTCCTTGAGTGATTCCTTCCAATTATTTCCCGAGGTGAAGTTATTTAGGTTTTAATGTGTTATTGTTATTCCCAGATCTATATTGTTCTCAGGTGTTTTGGGAGGCATCGTTCACGTATATCGATCAGTGTAGATCAAGGTAGGTGGTCTGGTGTTTATTTCCAACTGTTGAGTTGTTTTTGTGTACTATTGTGCTACACGCCCATATTTGGGGTGTTTTATGGCTGAGGCCTTGACTGATAAAATACTTAGAATTTCATAGGTAATTTAATGAATATGTATAAACTATTTTTTGGGATCGCTTCCTTGATCCAGGGCCACCCCGTGGGTGTGTTTCCCTTATTTATCCATTTGTCCAGGATACCCAAGGGTATGACGTGATTATAGAATGCTTTGTGTTTTTTTGAGATAAAATGTATATATAATTGCTTGATTATGTGTTGGGCTTGGCCCAGTTACTTTATTAGCCTGAGGGAAATGTTTTTCTTAGCCTAAGGGCAGTGTTTTGATTAGCCTGAGGGAAAGGTTTGTTTAGCCTGAGGGTAAGGTTTGTTTAGCCTGAGGGAAATGTTTCATATGCCCGAGGGTAGTAGCTTCTGTGCCTAAGGGCAATATCTCATACGCCTGAGGGAAATATTTTTTATGCCTGTGGGCAGTCACCTGAGGGTTTCGATTCTGTTTACCTGAGGGTAAGGATTTCATGTCTAAGGACACTGTTTACTTTACATATTCACAGTGGTGATTTTCTCATGTTTTACCTACCAATCTAAAGCACAGGCTTGGTATTTTTATTACCCTCTACTTGTTAGATAGCCTGTTGTGGTTTTTCTATAGCACTATTTAGGAGATTTTCGGTTGAGGCTGAGTCTCAGAAACTTATAATTCAATTATATTTAATTGTTAAATAATAATTAAAATGGAAATATAACTGGTAGGAATGTTTACTTTTGAGTAATTTTTATTTTACTGCATTTCATTACTGCACACTGTTGTTGCACATTTTCACTGACAGTTGGGCACAAGCTTTTGGTGGTTGCCTACTAGGATTTATTTCTCACACCCTGTTTGGGTCATGTCTTGGGACCAAACAGATTATATTGCTGTAGGTGTTGATAAGAGAAAGAGTCCCTATACAGGCACTTGATTGTTGCAAAGGAGTAGGAAAGCATGAGACCGAGCTTAGGCTTCTGATGCTGCTGAGTTCCTACTGTACTGTTTTGCTTTGCTGTACTTTTACCTTGTACTGTATTGTTATAGATTGCGGTGTAACATGTTTTGGCTACTTTCTTAGAATTAGGGACATATTGCATCATCCTATATATGATTGTTGTTTAACTTTTATTTCAGTACCGTTGTCCATTTCATCTTGATATTGTTTACTGCTTCCGCTTTTGGTATGTTTTTATTTTCTCCGCTATGCTACACTTTGAAAAATGAGGGCATAGTTTCCCCACTATCAGACCTAGGCCCTTGCTGCTAGTCGGCAGACTCTGGCGTTTGGGGAAATACGCTTGAGGTCATGTGACCAACCAGGTTCGGGGCACTCGTTGCGTGACACCCGGATCCGGGACATTACATTATGTGTCAATACCTTGGTCACTTAAATTGCAATACCTTTGTTTTAATAAAATTTTTATATCATCATTTTCATTTTAAGAATAGTTTTGCTTAAAAATTGGGATAGAATTTGATAAATTGATTTTTCTGGTAAAAATTGCACTTTTTCAGTAAGATATAAATTATTATATTAAATTAAGGTTTTATTAATAATGTTTATTATAATGAAAAATTGTTATAAAAACAATCCTTTTTAATTACAAATTATATATTTTTTAGTTTTTTCGAGTATTGAAAATTTTACTATGCATTTTACTATGCATTTTCTATCTGCTATTATTTTTAATAATTAAGTATTTTTATAGTTAAAAGTTAAAATTATTATATTTAGAGAATTATTATGATAAAAAAAATTTCATTTTTAAATTCAGAATGTCAATATTAGGTTATGGTGAATTTATGATAATTTTATAAAATATTTTGTTTTTTGGTGAATATTAAAAATACAATTTTAAGTTTTCATTATGTTTAATGACATCATAATGATATAATATGTAATATAAAATTTTGGTCGACTCATGTGAATTAAAATATGATAATAGGTGTCCCAAGTGGCCAATAACATGTGCAAATATCATGAGCAAGCCCATGGTTTTGCAAATAGCATGAGCAAACCCATGGTTTTGCAAATACCACTACTAAGGTGTCCTAAAAAATTAATAAAAAACTCCCTTGCTTTTGATATAAATACCCACCCGTTTCT
Source organism: Viscum album (assembly GCA_963277665.1). Classification (NCBI taxonomy): domain Eukaryota; kingdom Viridiplantae; phylum Streptophyta; class Magnoliopsida; order Santalales; family Viscaceae; genus Viscum; species Viscum album. Next base: position 1,134,397,248 of record OY728126.1, read on the forward strand.
TTATTTTTTTCATTCCAAATTCATCCACCATGAATTTCTGATAGTTTTACCTCCCAATGTGTCCTCAAGCCCCCAAGGTTCTGATCTTTGAGTTTTAGGAGTCACTCTTCAAGGTAAGGGAACTCTCAACTCCTCTTTCCCTTTTATGTTTCCTTTTTTATGTGGTATGCATTTAAAATATCCATACCATGTACTTCTATCCATTTTATTCTATCTCTTTATAGTATTAATATTCATTTATGAATGATAGTCCCCTTCCTCTCTCTTTTTAATGTTTTCTAAAACCATTTCTCATAATTGTGATGCTGCCAGATTTTCGTCTCAAAATTTCTCTCTTTTTATCAAGAAATTATTTTATTTTATTTGTGAATACCCAAAACTCTATCTTCTCTAGGGGTATTAACATAGATGTAAAAATGATCTATTTTAATTATGGGGTTAACATATATGAAATTCACCTTCCTTTTCCATGGGTTTAAAATGAAAAAAGGATCTTGTTTTTAAGAACTTTCTAAAACACCATGATACATGAAATTCACCTTCCTTTTCCATGGGTTTAAAATGACAAAAGGATCTTGTTTTTAAGCACTTTATAAAACACCATGATTTTTAAATGAAACCTTTTTATTTTATTCTCCATGGTTTATTTATGAAATGTTTTATTATGATATTTTTGGATCACATTAATTAAGACATATGAAGGGTGTTCCCTAACAGTGCTCCAATTAATTGGGTAGAAAATTTAATTTCTAGAGATGATAAGTTTTACGATATCTTGGTGAATAACATCAGTAATTTTTATGACACCTCGATGATAAACCTTAGTGATATTATTATGAATGACTCAATTAAAATTTTTAGACACATTTCCAAGTTATGATTCAAGTTCTTTTATTTATGATATTCCTCGTGTTATCTTTTTCATGCCATATAAATATTCTTCAAGTTCTTATCAATATTTCTCAAGATCACATGTAAAAAATTTCACTTGCTTTCCTTTAATGTGCCTACTTCTTACCCTTTCCATTGATATATGTCCTCAGGTTATGAGATGCAATAAATGTACTTAGAATGAATCTTGATGAATCTTTTCAAGTGGAATAAAAGACTGTTTTATGTTTTCATGTATTGTGTACCTTTTTTCCAAGACACTAAACTTAAAAAGATCATCTGTTTATAAAATTCTATGTTAAGTTATGTAATAAAAGGTAGTATTCCATAAATACACATACTAAAATCGTACTAAAAGCATCACAAAAAACATCATTACTTGAACCTGGTTCTGGAAGAATCAAAACTGGTGCTGAAGTCAACCTCATCTTCATCTCCTCAAAAGATCTCTGACACTTTCCATTCCATTCAAACTTTACACCCTTACAGGTTAAAGTTTTCATTGAATATGTGAGCTTGGAGAAGTCTTAAAAAAATCATATATAGTAACCTTTAAGGTGTAATTTCAGCCCAACCCGACTCGGACCGGGTCGGGCTGGTCTGAGCCTGCCCTCCAAAAAACTGGGTCGCAGAGCACTATTTAGTATAGGCTGTCCTGACCCGACCCACCCCATGAGGTGGCCTGAGCCCAGCCTCAGGCTATCCCAAACTGTTTGGTGGGGATGACCTTTTCAGGTTGGTCCACGATTATGCCTTTTTGGGCTTCTCCTTTAACATTTTGTAAAAAAAAATTTAACATTTTTTTAATTTTTTTAAACTGTTCTTTTAATAATTTTTTGATTTTTTTAAAACATTTTTTAAATACATTTTTTCAAAATATTTTTTGAAAATAAAATCAAAACATTTTTAAAAAAATGTTTGCAAAACATTTTGAAAAACATTTTTTCAAAAATAAAATAAAATGTTTTTTGAAAAAAATTAAAACATTTTTTAAAACCTTTTATCTAAACATTTTTTAAATCATTTTTTAAAAACATTTTTTGAATTTTTTTTCAATTTTTTTTTTCAAATGTTTTTTAATTTTTTTTAATTTTTTTAAATCATTTTTTATAATGTTTTTTAAATGTTTTGTAATTTTTTTAAATTTCTCTCAAACATTTTTTAAAATGTTTTTTTAAATTCTTTTATAATTTTTTTTGAAAAAATATTTCAAAACGTCTTTTCAAAAAGATTTTTGTAAAAGTTTTTTAAAATATTTTTTTAAAATCACTTTTTGAAACATTTTTAAATGTTTTTGTAAAACATTTTTTGAACATTTTTTTTAAAATTTAATTTTTTTTTTTAAAATGGTTTTTAAAAAAATGTTTTTTAATGTTTTTGTAAAATGTTTTTTAACATTTTTTTTGTAAATTCTCAATCATTTCACATAATTTTAATTATTCAATTCGTATGTTTCCCAAGAACCCTCAACCTCACATTTCTATTATAATTATAATAGTTTCTTTAATTTAATAAAAATCTAAAACACATACCAATTCAAAAAAATAATTAAAGGTCAAATAATTTATTTTAAAATGTTCAATTAAAAAAACGAATCTAAGACAACTTCCCCATGTAAATAAATATCAATCACCATAATAAATAATATTTAATAATAATTATAAATCATAAAATAAAAATAAAATAATTATTTCCAGGTTATTTTAAATTAATAGTTTAATGAAAATTAGTTAAAAAAAATTAATATGGTATTTGAATATCTTTTCCCAGTTGGTCCAAGCACAACCTTGGAAGCTTATGGTAGGGGGTTCGAGTATCCCTACCAATATTTTCTGAGCTTTTTTTCAGGTAGGATTTTACGGGTCGGGCTCCAGGCGGGCCAATGGGTGGGCTCCAGGTGGGTCGGCCCGACTTAAAGGTCTACACATATAAGCTTGGGCTTAGCCTAATGAATCATAAGCCCGAGCCCAGCTAGGCCCAAGTTGGGATTTGTCGGGCCAGGCTGCTCAGGCTTTCAGGCCGGGCGAGTTGGGATTTTGGTCCGTCGGGCCGAAATTACACCCTTAAGTAACCTTCCAAACCCAAGAAGCTTCAGATCTCAAACACATTTCTCGGATTCTCCCAAGACATAACTATATTCACCTTTTCAGGATCAACTGAGATGCCCCTCTTAGAAATCACATTCCCCCAAAACTTTACTTCCTAGATCTAAAAATCACACTTGGAAAGCTTACCATACAGACGATGTTTCTTAAAAGTTTGAAGAATGATATCTAAATTGTTTTTTGTACTCCTCCTCTGTATTAGAGTACACCAAGATATCATCTACGAATACAACAACAAAAGATTTCGAGAACTGATGAATGATTTGGTCCATCAAATCCATAAACACCACAAGAGAGTTAGTGAGTTCAAATATCATAAACAAAAACTCAAAATGTCTATATCGACCATGAAATTCTATCTTGGGTATACCCTCTTCTCGAACTCTCAATTGATGGTACCTCGACTGCAGGTCAATCTTAGAAAACTAATGAGTCCCCATCAACTGATCAAAGAGATCATCAATTCTGGGTAAATGATACTTGTTCTTAATGGTCACCCGATTCAAATTATGATAGTCAATATAGAGTCTAAGACTTCCATTTACCTTCTTAGAAAAAATTATAGGTGAATCCCACGATGACACTCTAGGATGAATAAATCCATTCACCTATAGGCCCTCAAGTTAGACTTTAATTTCCACTAAATCAACAAGTTCCATTCGATAAGATGACATAGAAATGGACATTATTCTAGGTAACAGTTCAATAGTAAACTCAACCTGTCCCTATGGAGGTAAACTAGAAAAATCATTTGGAAAGACCTCAGGGTATGAACACATAACCATATGTAGCTGACTGCCCAATCACAATTCAATTGCATTGAGAAACATTTTTGACAACTGACATGAGATTAAACCGGCATAAGGAACAACCGGCCCCTCCCTTCCTGATCTAGAGTCTCGCTCACCCTAGAAAACATGATTGAACCCATCGGTAGATAAGAATTGTACCCAACATTGATAACAATCTATCTGGGTCTTTATGATAATCATCCAATCCATGCTGATAATGAGTAACATCTGTATCAAACAAATATAACACCATAGAAGATGATATAAACACCACATCTCTAATAGTAGATGACCCTACTTCAGATTCCTCTAGCGCATATTTTCATCTAGACTTAGCCACTTGGAAATCTACTTTAGCCTAATAATGAGACCCACCACCCTTTGAAGCATCAAAATTAAACTACAAACCACTGGTGCAAAATCATGATTTAACATTGTTTTTTTTTTCAATTTTAATGCTGGTTTTTAACTAGCATCTATAAAGGTGACATTAAAAATAAGGTTTTTGGTGTTGTTTTTAAAAAAACTAATGCCGAAAGTTGAAAAAATTAGAAAATTTTAAATATTACACCCTCAAAAAAATCAGAATCCTTGTAATAGAAAAATAATATACAACTATAAAAAAACATGTGTCATTGAATAAAAATCTATAAAAACATACATATATTTAACAAGTTAATCAAAAAATTATCTATGTATTTGTATTATAAAGTAGGATTAAAAAACACATACATGAAATTTATAACATGATCATTGTTGGTTATTGTTGACATATTCATTTGACATCATTATATTTAAACACTTATTATAAAAAAGAATTCATTTTTGAACACTTGTTATTAGGAAAATGTAATACTAATCAGAAACATTAGAATATACATAATTAGTCATTACCCCAGTTATGATTGTCTCATACATGAATCATAGAACATAATAACCACATTCGAAATTTCCTTATTGGCAATGACACTATAGTTAATAAAACATTAACTTGATAATAAAAACTAATATATATATATATATATATATCCAAAAATCAAAATGATATCTAATATAAAAAATAATTACCTTTACTTTTACATAGTTAATTGCATTTGGCTTCATTATTGAAAAGTGATCTTTTTTAATTTTTTTTCCATAACATGAATTTTTATATATATAAACTAATAATAAATGTATAAACAATGATAATTAAACATAATGATATTATAAAAAACAAAAAGACTTACTTGTCTAACAAGGTGGAAAATTTTCTACGAACACCACCCAATAAAGAGAAAAACCAATATAATGTGTATTCACTTGGAAAGAATATGCCTAATATCCAATGCCCCTTATAATACAAAATGTTCACATTTAATGACATTATAGTGAACATTAGTTCATAATTATGTTTTTTTATTACCCAATAATAAATGAAAAAAACCAACACCCAATATCCATCATTAATAACCTCTCACATATATACACCACTCTATTTTTAGTCAACACATATTGCACAGTTGTTGAAATGTATTCTGGATCTATAAAACCAAAATGTATGTGGTGTCATTTTGAATAAGAAACGTGTGTAGATACCTAATTAAAAATTCAATATAGTTAGTCAATTTAAACCATATTTAATTAAAAAAATAAAAATTGAAACGTCAATTTACCTACATGGAAAGAAACTACAACACATGTACACTGATATCTTTAAAATTAATTATATCCATGATATATTTTCTAAATATTATCAATTTATAGTCTCTTCCACATATATTGGATGAAATCTGAAACTCATAGATATTATCCAAGAAAGAAGAAACCTAAGATAATCTTTATATCCCATCAGAAATATCTAAATTATCTACAATTGTTTATTCATTAACCTTTTGTTTCCTTTGTGCTATTTCTTTGGATTTTAGATACTCCTATATAAGTTAAATGTTGGAAAAAATTATAATTAATTTTCAATCAGATGTAATTAATATTTAAAAAAATTCATACCTCATATGAAATATGATGAAGAAGTCTATATATAAAAAGTAAAAAATGACTCATACAATCCCCAAATCTGGTAACCTCCACAGTAAGGAATGGTGGTAGAGTAGTAAGATCAATAATATCATTCACCAACACTCTTCCATGACCCATATGAATAGGCTGGTGATGTACATAATCCCACAAAAAATGCACGACTTCGAACACTATAATATGTACATCAGGATCTCCTACATACAACTCACATTATAAGGTTGGGTCTAAGTGAGGAAGTGGAGGATCAGAGTAGGCATGCTGGGCAGGCTGTGCAGACTATGACCGTCTCTTCAATTGTTCTAACATATCCTACTGCATAAATTCTTGAATTTGATCTCCCATGGACTGTTTCATTTATTTTAGCTGATATTTTAAGGATTCGATTTCTGAGTCTTTTGATTGTTTACTTTGATGACCAAAAACTTTCCAAATACTAACAATAACCTCATATCCTCTTATGTGGCTACACTACTACAACCTGGCCCTTTATCAGTGCTAAAAACCGACATTAACAGTGCTAGAAAAGCGCTGTTAATTCCGGCATAGATAAAGGGGGGGGGGGTCCCCTTTATCAGCGCTCCGAGAAGCGCTGATAAAGGACCCCTTTATCAGTGCTTCTTTTAGCGCTGATAAAGGTCTCCTATATCGGCGCTTGACGGAGCACTGATAAAGGGTTCCTTTATCAGCACTCCTCTAGCACTGTTAAAGGTGTCCTTTATCAGTGCTAAAAAAGCACTGATAAAGGCCCCATCGCCTGCACCTACAAAACAGTACCTGCACACCTGCACACCAGAATACCTGCACACCATAGAACCCGCACCCAATATTTTGACCGACAACGGTATATACATTTACTTAACATCATGAATACAAAAAAACGCATTGATATATACATTTCAAACATTGTTTTACATGGTTACATTTACAATTATTCAACAACAGTTATAAACATTCATGTTTTATCCTTTGATATCCGTGATCCGCTCTCGACGGTATTTGTTGCTGAAAAAAGCATCCGAACTCAAGGAAAAAAATTCACCTATATAAGAAAACAAATATTATGTTAGTAATGCAATAATGAAAGAAATTAAAACAGTAATATGAAAGAATACATTAATATGGAAATGTGAAACTAAAATATGAAATTTTAAACTCAAAATTTTTCATTTTCATAACAATGAAAGGGAATAATGTAAAATCAATATGTTTTTGATTGATTTATCTCATTTAATAAATACTGATTCTTTATCTAATGAAAAGCTTTACCGGTCACAGCATGAGTCGGTCGGATTGAGGTGCGGTCGATTCGTACATGTCACAAATGACTCGTGGATCATTTTCCGAAAGTATCAAAACAATCCGAACGCGTTTGCTCGGTTTGGCGTATGTCATTGGTGTTGTTTTCCAAAGTTCATCTCAATTTGAAACTGATATCAGACACTTTTAGCCATACCGGTCACATCGTGCATCAGATTGAGGTACGGTTGATTCGTACACGTCAAAAATGACTCGTGGATCATTCTCTTAAAGTATCAAAACAATCCAAACGAATTTGCTCAGTTTTCCGTATGTCATTGGTGTTGTTTGCCAAAGTTTATCTCAATTTGAAACTGATATCAGACACTTTTAGCCATACCGGTCACACCGTGCGTCGGATTGAGGTGCGGTCGATTCGTACACTTCAAAAATGACTCGTGGATCGTTGTACTAAAGTATTAAAAAAATCCGAACACGTTTTCTCGGTTTGGCGTATGTCATTGGTGTTGTTTTCCAAAGTTTATCTCAATTTGAAACAGATATCAGACACTTTTAGCCATACCGGTCACACCGTGCGTCGGATTGAGGTGCGGTCAATTCGTACACGTCCCAAATGACTCGTGGATCATTTTCCTAAATTATCAAAACAATCCGAATGCGTTTCCTAGGTTTGGCATATGTCGTTGGTGTTGTTTTCCAAAGTTTATCTCAATTTGAAACTGATATCAGACACTTTTAGCCATACCGGTCACATCGTGCGTTGGATTGAGGTGCAGTAAATTCGTACACGTCACAAATGACTCGTGGATCGTTTTACTAAAGTATCAAAACAATCCGAATTCATTTTCTCGGTTTTCTGTATGTCATTGGTGTTGTTTTCCAAAGTTTATCTCAATTTGAAACTGATATCAGACACTTTTAGCCATACTGGTCACACCGTGCGTCGGATTGAGGTGCGGTCAATTCGTACACGTCAAAAATGACTCATGGATCGTTGTATTAAAGTATCAAAACAATCATAACACGTTTTCTCGGTTTGAAGTATGTCATTGGTGTTGTTTTCCAAAGTTTATCTCAATTTGAAACTGATATCAGACACTTTTAGCCATACCGGTCACATAGTGCGTCGGATTGAGGTGCGGTCGATTTTTACACGTCAAAAATGACTCGTGGATCGTTTTCCTAAAGTATCAAAACAATCCGAACGTGTTTTCTCAGTTTTCCGTATGTCATTGGTGTTGTTTTCAAAAGTTTATCTCAATTTGAAACTGATATCAGACACTTTTAGCCATACCGGTCACACCGTGCGTCGGATTGAGGTGTGGTTAATTTGTAAACGTCAAAAATGACTCATGGATCATTGTCCTAAAGTATCAAAACAATCCGAACGCGTTTTCTCGGTTTGGAGTATGTCATTGGTGTTGTTTTCCAAATTTTATATCAATTTGAAACAGATATCAGACACTTTTAGCCATACCGGTCACACCGTGCGTCGGATTGAGGTGCGGTCAATTTTTACATGTCAAAAATGACTCGTGGATCATTGTACTAAAGTATCAAAACAATCCGAACCCGCTTCCTTGGTTTGACGTATGTCATTGGGGTTGTTTTCCAAAGTTTATCTCAATTAGAAACTGATATCAGACACTTTTAGCCATACCGGTCACATCATGCGTCGGATTGAGGTGCGGTCGATTGATACACATCACAAATGACTCGTGGATCGTTTTCCTAAAGTATCAAAACAATCCAAACACGTTTTCTCAGTTTTCCGTATGTCATTGGTGTTGTTTTCCAAAGTTTATCTCAATTTGAAACTGATATCAGACACTTTTAGCCATACCGGTCACACCGTGCATCGGATTAAGGTGCAGTTGATTTGTACACGTCAAAAATGACTCGTGGATCGTTGTACTAAAGTATCAAAACAATCCAAACGCTTTTTATAGTTTTGGAGTATGTCATTGGTGTTGTTTTCCAAAGTTTATCTCAATTTGAAACAGATATCAGACACTTTTATCCATACCGGTCACACCGTGCGTCGGATTGAGGTGCGGTCAATTCGTACACGTCAAAAATGACTCATAGATCGTGGTCCTAAAGTATCAAAACAATATGAACGCGTTTCCTCAGTTTGGCGTATGTCATTGGTGTTGTTTTCCAAAGTTTATCTCAATTTGAAACAGATATCAGACACTTTTAGCCATACCGGTCACACCGTGCATCAGATTGAGGTGCGATTGATTTTTACACATCAAAAATGACTTGTGGATCGTTGTCCTAAAGTATCAAAACAATCCGAATGCGTTTGCTTAGTTTGGAGTATGTCATTGGTGTTGTTTTCCAAAGTTTATCTCAATTTGAAACTGATATCAGACACTTTTAGCCATACTGGTCACACCGTGCGTCAGATTAAGGTGCGGTCGATTCGTACACGTCAAAAATGACTCGTGGATCGTTGTAATAAAGTATCAAAACAATTAGAACGCGTTTCCTCAGTTTGGAGTATGTCATTGGTGTTGTTTTCCAAAGTTTATCTCAATTTGAAACTCATATCAGACACTTTTAGCCATACCGGTCACATAGTGCGTCAGATTGAGGTGCGGTCGATTTGTACACGTCAAAAATGACTTGTGGATCATTGTCCTAAAGTATCAAAACAATCCGAATGCATTTGCTTGGTTTTCCATATGTCATTGGTGTTGTTTTCCAATGTTTATCTCAATTTGAAACTGATATCAGACACTTTTAGCCATACCGGTCACACCATGCGTCGGATTGAGGTGAGGTCAATTCATACACGTCGCAAATGACTCGTGGATCGTTGTCCTAAAGTATCAAAACAATCCGAATGTGTTTTCTTGGTTTGGCATATGTCATTGGTGTTGTTTTCCAAAGTTTATCTCAATTTGAAACTGATATCAGACACTTTTAGCCATACCGGTCACATCGTGCATCAGATTGAGGTGCGGTCGATTCGTACACGTCACAAATGACTCGTGGATAGTTTTCCTAAAGTATCAAAACAATATGAACACGTTTTCTTGGTTTTACGTATGTCATTGGTGTTGTTTTCCAAAGTTTATCTCAATTTGAAACTGATATCAGACACTTTTAGCCATACCGGTCACACCGTGCGTCGGATTGAGGTACGATTGATTCTTACACGTCACAAATGACTCGTGGATCGCTTTCCTAAAGTATCAAAACAATACAAATGTGTTTACTCTTTTTGGCGTATGTCATTGGTGTTGTTTTCCAAAGTTTATCTCAATTTGAAACAGATATCAAACACTTTTAGCCATAATGGTCACACCGTGAGTCGGATTTAGGTGAGGTCAATTCATACACGTCACAAATGACTCGTGTATAGTTGTCCTAAATTATCAAAACAATCCGAACACGTTTCCTCAGTTTGGAATATGTCATTGGTGTTGTTTTCCAAAGTTTATCTCAATTTGAAACTGATATCAGACACTTTTAGACATACCAGTCACATCGTGCGTCAGATTGAGGTGAAGTCAATTCATACATGTCACAAATGACTCGTGGATCGTTTTCATAAAGTATAAAAACAATCCGAACACATTTGCTCGGTTTTCCGTATGTCATTGATGTTGTTTTCCAAAGTTTATCTCAATTTGAAACTGATATCAGACACTTTTAGCCATACCGGTCACACCTTGCGTCGGATTGAGGTGAGGTCAATTATTACATGTCAAAAATGACTCGTGGATCGTTGTTCTAAAGTATCAAAATAATCTGAATGCGTTTGATCGGTTTGGCGTATGTCATTGGTGTTGCTTTCCAAAGTTTATCTCAATTTGAAACTGATATCAGACACTTTTAGCCATACCGGTCACATCGTGCATCGGATTGAGGTGCGGTCAATTATTACACGTCACAAATGACTCGTGGATCGTTGTACTAAATTATAAAAGCAATCTGAACGCATTTTCTCGGTTTTCCGTATGTCATTGGTGTTGTTTTCCAAAGTTTATCTCAATTTGAAACTGATATCAGACACTTTTAGCCATACCGGTCACACGGTGTGTCGGATTGAGGTGCAGTCAATTCTTACACGTCACAAATTACTCATGGATCATTTTCCTAAAGTATCAAAACAATACGAACGCGTTTGCTCAGTTTGGCGTATGTCATTGATGTTGTTTTCCAAAGTTTATCTCAATTTGAAACAGATATCAGACACTTTTATCCATACCGGTCACACCGTGCGTCAGATTGAGGTGCGGTCGATTCGTACATGTCACAAATGACTCTTGGATCATTTTCCTAAAGTATCAAAACAATCCGAATGCCTTTCCTCAGTTTGGCGTATGTCATTGGTGTTGTTTTCCAAAGTTTATCTCAATTTGAAACTGATATTAGACACTTTTATCCATACCGGTCACATCGTGTGTCAGATTGAGGTGCAGTCAATTAGTACATGTCACAAATGACTCGTGGATCGTTGTCCTAAAGTATCAAAACAATCCGAATGTGTTTACTTGGTTTTCCATATGTCATTGGTGTTGTTTTCCAAAGTTTATCTCAATTTGAAATTGATATCAGACACTTTTAGCCATACCGGTCACACCGTGCGTCAAATTGAGGTGCGGTCGATTCGTACACGTCACAAATGACTCGTAAATATTTTTCCTAAAGTATCAAAACAATCCGAACGCATTTGCTCAGTTTGGCGTATGTCATTGGTGTTGTTTTCCAAAGTTTATCTCAATTTGAAACTGATATCAGACACTTTTAGCCATACCGGTCACATCGTGCATCGGATTGAGGTGCGGTCGATTCGTACACGTCAAAAATGACTCGTGGATCGTTTTACTAAAGTATCAAAACAATCTAAATGCGTTTTATCAGTTTGTCGTATGTCATTGGTGTTGTTTTCCAAAGTTTATCTCAATTTGAAACTGATATCAGACACTTTTAGCCATACCGGTCACACCGTGCATCGGATTGAGGTGCGGTCGATTCGTACACGTCAAAAATGACTCTTGGATCATTGTCCTAAAGTATCAAAACAATCTTAACGCGTTTTCTCAGTTTGGCGTATGTCATTGGTGTTGTTTTCCAAAGTTTATCTCAATTTGAAACAGATATCAGACACTTTTAGCCATACCGGTCACACCATGTGTCGGATTGAGGTGCGGTCGATTCTTACACGTCAGAAATGACTCGTGGATTGTTTTCCTAAAGTATCAAAAAAATCTGAACGCGTTTCCTCAGTTTGGCGTATGTCATTGGTGTTGTTTTTCAAAGTTTATCTCAATTTGAACCTGATATCAGACACTTTTAGCCATACCGGTCACATCATGTGTCGCATTGAGGTGCGGTCGATTCTTACACGTCAAAAATTACTCGTGGATCATTTTCCTAAAGTATCAAAACAATCCAAACGCTTTTTCTCAGTTTTCCGTATGTCATTGGTGTTGTTTTCCAAAGTTTATCTCAATTTGAAACTAATATCAGACACTTTTAGCCATACCGGTCACACCGTGCGTCGGATTGAGGTGCGGTCAATTCTTACACATCACAAATGACTCTTGGATCGTTTTACTAAAGTATCAAAACAATCCGAACACATTTTCTCTCCTTGGCGTATGTCATTGGTATTGTTTTCCAAAGTTTATCTCAATTTGAAACAAATATCAGACACTTTTAGCCATACCGGTCACACCGTGTGTCCGATTGAGGTGCGGTCGATTCGTACACGTCTCAAATGACTCTTGGATCGTTGTACTAAAGTATCAAAACAATCCGAACGTGTTTCCTCAGTTTGACATATGTCATTGGTGTTGTTTTCCAAAGTTTATCTCAATTTGAAACTGATATCAGACACTTTTAGCCATACCGGTCACACCGTGCGTCGGATTGAGGTGTGGTCGATTCGTACACATCAAAAATGACTCGTGTATCGTTGTCCTAAAGTATCAAAACAATCCGAACACATTTTCTTGGTTTGGCGTATGTCATTGGTGTTGTTTTCCAAAGTTTATCTCAATTTGAAACTGATATCAGACACTTTTAGCCATACCGGTCACACCGTGCGTTGGATTGAGGTGCAGTCTATTCGTACACGTCAAAAATGATTCGTGGATCGTTTTACTAAAGTATCAAAACAATCCAAACGCGTTTCCTTGGTTTGGCGTATGTCATTGGTGTTGTTTTCCAAAGTTTATCTCAATTTGAAACTGATATCAGACACTTTTAGCCATACCGGTCACATCGTGCGTCAGATTTAGGTGAAGTCGATTCGTACATGTCACAAATGAGTCTTGGATCGTTTTCCTAAAGTATCAAAACAATCCGAACGTGTTTGCTCGGTTTGGCGTATGTCATTGATGTTGTTTTCCAAAGTTTATCTCAATTTGAAACTAATATCAGACACTTTTATTCATACCGGTCACACCATGTGTCGGATTGAGGTGACGTCGATTCGTACACATAAAAAATGACTTGTGGATCGTTTTCCTAAAGTATCAAAACAATCCGAACTCGTTTGCTCAGTTTGGAGTATGTTATTGCTGTTGTTTTCCAAAGTTTATCTCAATTTGAAACAGATATCAGACACTTTTAGCCATACCGGTCACACCGTGCATCTGATTGAGGTGCGGTCGATTCGTACACGTCACAAATGACTCGTGGATCATTTTCCTAAAGTATCAAAACAATCCGAACGCATTTACTCAGTTTGGCGTATGTCATTGGTGTTGTTTTCCAAAGTTTATCTCAATTTGAAACTGATATCAGACACTTTTAGCCATACCGGTCACACCGTGCATCGGATTGAGGTGCGGTCGATTCGTACACGTCACAAATGACTCGTGGATTGTTTTCTTAAAGTATCAAAACAATCCGAACGCATTTGCTCAGTTTGGAGTATGTCATTGGTGTTGTTTTCCAACGTTTATCTCAATTTGAAACTGATATCAGACACTTTTAGCCATACCAGTCACACCGTGCGTCGGATTGTGGTGAGGTTGATTCGTACACATCACAAATGGCTCGTGGATCGTTTTACTAAAGCAACAAAACAATCCGAACGCATTTCCTCAGTTTGGCGTATGTCATTGGGGTTGTTTTCCAAAGTTTATCTCAATTTGAAACTGATATCCGACACTTTTAGCCATACCGGTCACACCGTGCGTCGGATTGAGGTGAGGTGGATTCGTACACGTCAAAAATGACTCTTAGATCGTTGTCTTAAAGTATCAAAAAAATCCGAATGCATTTGCTCGGTTTGGCGTATGTCATTGGTGTTGTTTTCCAAAGTTTATCTCAATTTGAAACTGATATCAGACACTTTTAGCCATACCGGTCACACTGTGCGTCGGATTGAGGTGCGGTCGATTCTTACACGTCACAAATGACTCATGGATATTTTTCCTAAAGTATCAAAACAATCCGAATGCGTTTGCTCGGTTTGGCGTATGTTATTGGTGTTGTTTTCCAAAGTTTATCTCAATTTGAAACTGATATCAGACACTTTTAGACATACCGATCACACCGTGCGTCGGATTGAGGTGCGGTCAATTCGTACACGTCAAAAATGACTCGTGGATCGTTTTCCTAAAGTATCAAAACAATCCGAACACGTTTTCTCAGTTTAGATTATGTCATTGGTGTTGTTTTCCAAAGTTTATCTCAATTTGAAACTGATATCAGACACTTTTAGCCATACCGGTCACACCGTGCGTCGGATTGATGTGCGGTCAATTTTTACACGTCACAAATGACTCGTGGATCATTTTCCTAAAGTATCAAAACAATCCGAACGCGTTTTCTCGGTTTGGCGTATGTCATTGGTGTTGTTTTCCAAATTTTATGTCATTTTCAAACTAAGTAGTAGAAATTCACTAATCTAAGGATATGAAACATAAGAAAGGGAGATCATAGATTCTCAATAAGTGTAAAGGGAGATATCAATGACCATATAAAGATAACATAAGTATTAGGAATTCACCTTCATTGTCCTATTTGTTTACATTCTTCCATCAGTTACGATTCCCATTCGTTTCTAAAGACATTTATATCATCTTCTGAATAGGAGTTTTTGCGACAGTCATAGTAGTACTGAAAAAATATAAATACACAAAGGATTAATAATTATTTTAAATAAATTAGTAATTATTTTCAAAAATACCTCTTCAGGGTTGCTAGTTTGTTCATGAAATATGATTTCTTTCATAAATTTACAAACATAATAACCGCAGTCCTTGTCATTTGTTTGTTTCGGACACTGTAGAAACATCGAGAAAAATAAGTAATTTGTTTTGATATTTATTTGGATAGTGAAATATAATTATATATACCCAGATACTTCTCCATTTGTAGATCTTGTGGGCATTGTCATCCTTATGCCCTGGATTCATTCCAGCCTTTAGACGATATTCATACACCGCCCTATCATAACAAAATCCTCATTAAAAGATAATATAAATTATATAACTAGATATTTAGTTCTAAAATGTTGGATCTAGTGTATTATAAATTTACAATCACCATCATCTGTAATCAGTTAGTTGGATATCCATGCAGTGAATCCAGAAAATAAATCTTTAGAGTATCCAAATTGACTGCAATGAGCATCCAATGTTCCCTAAAAACACAAAAAGAAATAAGTATTAATAGAAATGAAAATATAATTGATATGATTAAAATGTAGAGTTTTACCCTTGCATCGTTGGTATTAAAAAGAGCCTGTCAGTCGTAATTCTTCTTTGAAACATTCTGAGTAGATTTGACATCAATTCAGCCTGAAAATTAGAATCTATTTCTGTTCGTTGTGTAGAAATGGTGTGAGGACTAACAAGTCCAAATTTGTATTCATGGGAAAATCCCTTCAATTGTTTTTCATATATATGCCTGTGAAAAATATGAGATGTATTTATCCATAATTATCAAAGTATATCAGCTTCTGTAAAATCAAATCATGAAAACATACCTCATGTATACATTTATAACTGAGGCGCCTAGCCAGTCGTATGTGATGATCTCAGAAACCGCGTCTGCACTAACAAAATCTATTGTTTCCTCTCCGTACATATCTTTTTCACAAACAATTGTATGACTCTTTCCGTCTTTCATTTTCTTATCCACATGATCTTGCAATGATATTAAATGTGGATATAGAACGGGCGGGGTGAATGCGCTCTCAGTAGATCGTTTTGATCGGTTGGTTGATCCAATGTTGGAGTCGCTCTTTCATTTTAGCTTCTCCATTTTATCCTTCTGTAATAACATTCATCAGTTCAGGCATTTTCTAATTTAATGTTAAAGGTTCTGCTTGAAAAATGAACTGGAAATGAATACCTCCTGCTCGACATGTTTTTTTACAAGATTCGACGGCCATGCAACGAATGTTCCAACAACTTTTTCCACCGTATGAATGTCGTCATCGTCATTTGGCACGGGTAGCTCGGCGATCGGCTCATGAGCTACGTTAATAGACACTTTGACATGACCGGTTAGAAGTGGTCTGGAGTGTAGCGTGTCATTCTGCATATTGAACACCGTATCCCTCGCTACAAGGCGATGGGTGGGAGTTGACAGATATAAATCACAATCATTTTCACCCAGTAGAATATCATTACATGAAAGGTATCAGTGTCTATGTGATTCATATCTCACAAAAAAGAATATTATAACATTGATTACCTCGGTTAAGTCAGGTCTTTGAGGGGAATGGCTCGCCTCAAAGCTGGTGAGGGGTGGATCTTCTCGCGGGGGTTGTTCTTGAGTTGTTTGTTCTCTTCGCCTCTCCTCCATCAAACTCTTTAGCATCTTTCCCTGAGTTTGGATTAGTTCTTCAAGGGTAGATACTTTATCTCTCATTACATGCAATTATTTAGTTTGTTCAACCTCTTGTTTTTTTTTCTGAAAATATGTCCGGGGTGACACCCCAAAACCCACACCTCTGACGCGGCCATACTGTTCTGGCTGTTTCAAGGCCATTGAAAGTATGTCTGCATCCAGTGCGGGTGTTGTTGATTCCTGTGACTATGTCAAATAGAAAATATGAAAAAATAAGTAAGCATCGTTATATAATAGTGATTTAAATCAAAACAAGTTTATATTATGTCATACTTACACATGTTTCCCACACTTTTTGTGTGTTTTCATCTATCAGTTTCCCCTCTTTATTAACACGGGCCTCCTTCCATAGCACATGGAGTGGAATGGAAGTGACTTGAGATTTTGCTTCATCAATCTGCATATAAACAGAGAAACATGGTTACAGTGTTGTTTTATGTCACATAAAATTATTACAGTACTTTTAAAATACATACCAATTGTTTTTCAATTGAAGCGTACCCCAACCTTGCTTTACGGTAGGGGTATGCTGGTTTTGCTGCCCGTTCTTTATTTTCAGCACTCAGTTGCTGTTTCATAAATAAAAACCTATCAATCAACGTGATGAATGCAAGAAATGTTACAAAACGTGTAACCAAACACAATGTACCTGAAAATTCTGTTCCGCACGACGGTTGCAAAACGCATCCCACATTCCTTGGGATATCAAGTGTGCATAAAGAGGAGGCAGGTGCGGCTTGATTTTCCCTTCGGCATCTTTCAGATGATGTTTCGTTAAAATTTTGCGAAAGCCTCTATGAATCCTTCCTGCCAGTCTGAAAACATATTCTTTGTGTGAAACATCTACTATAAATGCACTCTACAAGAGATGATGAAGGGTTAGTCAATATTTCAATATTTTATTTTATTTTAATAAATTAAATAGATGATATCGTAATGTTACTGTAATCTCTTCCCACATTAATGTTTTCAACCCGCTGACAACATGGTTCCACGACTCTACGTCAATCGGCACGCGTTGTCGAGTGAAGATTCCAATGTAGCTACTAAACATGGCTTTGTTGGGGTTTACATGCTGGCCTAGCTTATTCCATCCCACCTCATATTTGATGCCTTTTGCTTTTTCCTTAAGGATTTTTGCTAAAACTGTCAAACTACAGAGAACCTGTTTTTTTTGTTTCGTTGGGGTTTCATCGCCTACCATTTCCTCAGTTTCTGCATCATCATTATGTTTCTCCGAAGTGCTAGCATCAGCACTGACACCAGCTGCAACAGGTTGAGAGACCTATTGTATGTCAGTAGTGGGACCAGCTGCAACAGGTTGAGAGACCTGTTGTCTCTCAGCAGTGGGACCAGCTGCAACAGGTTGAGAGACGTGTTGTGTCTCGGGATTGGGTGCATCAGCAGGTGAAGAAGTCATTATCTGCAGAACTGATTTAAAATTTAATTTAGATCACATAAAAGAATCAGCGAACAGATAATAACATAATGTAACACAATCTATATTACAATAAAAATCAATAACCTGATTATTGAACTCCCTTTTTTTAAGGCTGAAGGGATTTGACCCCTCTATCAACTATCCATATCCCTTTATTGTGGTCTCCTCTGACATACAAAACGTCGTCTACATTGGGACCACTGCGAAATGATTACGAAGTCCCAATGAAAGGGTCATCTTCCGTTGAATTTTTATCTGACCCTTCAGCTATTTTGGTCGATAACAGAACAATTGACCAGTTTCGGTTTGCGGGATCTGGAACATAAAATACTTGCACTGCCTGTGATGCCATTATAAATGGTTATTCTTTCTCCCCTTCCTTACTGAAATCAACTTTCACGAATCCCAAATCATCTATTTTAACAACACTCCTGTTATCAACCCACTTGCATTGAAATATCGGAACTTGAAATTCTGTATAATCCAACTCCCATATTTGTTTGATGATGCCAAAGTATGACATATTCTCATAAATTGGATTTCTGTCCTTAGCACCGGAAACATGCATCGCTTCAGCCACAAGTGTAACCCCACTATTCTGCATGGTACTGTCTTCATCATGTTCATTAGTATAAAATGTATAACCATTAACTTCATAAGCATTGTAAGATAATGCATACACACTTGGTCCTCCGGCTAGCCATCGAAGTCGTTTCGAAATTGACTTTGGATTTTCATCTCACTTCTTAAAAATATGATCTCGAAACCATCATATAAACTGTCGATTATGTGTATCTGATATCAATTTTTCAGCCCTTGATGGATTCAAATGCCTAATAATTTCTTTGTGGATTTCAACATATGGGTTAACGTCGAAACTGTTATGCAAAACATAAAGGTGGGCCTGCTCCTGATCTGTAATATTGATTGTGACAACATTTCTTCCAGAAATTCATTCACCCTCAAGCCGCCCAGTGTGACAAGATTTCGGTAAGCCAATGCTTTCCACACCAGACAAGTATTCGATACAGAATTCAATGGATTCCTCAACAATATATCGCTCTGCAATACAACCCTCTGGACGACTTCGATTTTTGACATACCCTTTCAAAATCTTCATATACCGTTCAATGGGGTACATCCATCTGTAATGTACAGGACCACATAGTCGAATATCTCTCACCAAGTGGACCATCAAATGAACCATCATATCAAAAAATGAAGGTGGGAAGAACATTTCTAATTCACATAATATGACGGAAATTTATTTTTCCATAGCTGGAAATTTCGCCGGGTCTATAACTTTGCTGCATATAGCTTTGAAGAAGAAACACAGTTTCGTTAATGTATGGAAGACATTCTTGGGAAAAATGCAATGTAAAGCAATTGGAATGAGATTTTGCATCAAAACATGACAGTCATGTGATTTCAGACCTTTTAACTTCAAGTCTCTCATTGACACAATGTTACTGATATTTGAGGAATACCCCTCTGGAACCTTTATGTCATTCAAGAAGTTGCAAAACTGATATCTCTCCTACCTGGAAAGAGTGTAAGCAGCAGAAGGAAGAAATGTTCGTTTTTCACCCTTCACTGGTGCCAACTCTTCTCGTATTCCCATCTCAACCATGTCCAACCTAGCCTTAATTCCATCTTTTGTTTTTCCAGATGTATTTAGCAACGTGCCGATAACACTGTCAAATACATTTTTTTCTACATGCATAACATCAATAAAATGTCTTACATACAGACAATTCCAGTATTGTAATTCAAAAAAAAATTGATCTCTTTTTCCAACCGATTTTCGTAAGGTTTTTCTAAGCCGGTTTACCAAAAGTAGTGTCCACATTTTTAACTTTCTCAAACAATTGATCACCTGTTAGTGGAGACGGTGTTGTACGTTCTTCTGAACTTCCATCGAATGATGTCTTCCAAGAACGGTACTTATGTTGTCGCGGTAGAAATCTACGATGTCCTAGAAACACGGTTTTCGATGAATGTTTCAACCTAATTGATTGTGTACCTTCTTCGCAAACGGGACAACCTTGAGTTCCTTTAATGCTATATCCTGACAAATTTCCATAAGCAGGGAAGTCATTTATCGTCCCATACAACATGAATCTCAAAGTGAAATCTTCCTTTCTGTAAGCATCATACAATGTAACACCTGAATCCCATAATAATTTCAAATCTTCGATCAATGGAGCTAAATAAACATCAATATCATTACCCGGTTGTTTTGGTCCTGATATAAGCATAGATAACATGATGTATTTTCGTTTCATGCATAACCACGATGGTAAGTTATAATTTATCAACATAACCAGCCATGTACTGTGACTGTTTCTTTGAAAACCAAAAGGATTCACTCCATCTGTAGATAATGCAAGATGAAGGTTTCTCAACTCGTTTCCAAATTCAGGATACTCATGATAGATTCTCTTTCACTGAGGAGAGTCTGTTGGGTGACGTAGTATCCCATCTTTAATTCTTGTATCTGCATGCCATGTTAATTGTTCTGCAGTCTCCTCACTTCCATATAGGCGTCTAAACCTTGGAATGATTGGAAAGTACCATACAACTTTAGTAGTACTGGATTCATCTTTCTTGTATCGAGAAGCACCGCACTTTGGGCATTCTTTAAGTGATTTGTGGTCCTTGCGAAATAGTATACAGTCATTCAGGCAGGCGTGTATTCTTTCAGAGATCATAACCATAGAGCGTAACATTCATTTGGCATCGTATGTTCAGCTCGGGAGATCATTGTCTTCTGGGAGCATGTCATTCAAGAGGGAAAGTAGTTTCGTAAAACTGTCGTCACTCCACCCGTTATCTGCTTTCAAATTATACAGCTTCATTACGGCTGACAATGCTATATATTTAGTGCAACCAGCATACAATGGCGTCTTTGCACAACTTTTTAACTTCTTAAACAATTTTGGGCAATCACGAAGTTCATCTTCGAAGGTCCTTGTCATTTTCTCAATACAATCTTCATCATCATTCACATCTGTAATCACATCCTCCATACAGTCATCTTCATTGTTCATGTTTGTAATCATATCAGATGATCCATAAAACGCAGTGTCACCCCAGTCACTACCCACATTCGTTGTTTCCCCGTGTTTATTCCAACATGTATAACTTTGATCTATTCCGTGACAGATCAAGTGTACTTCCAACTTATTTGGACTAATTTGTTTTGAATAACAACAGTGTAAACACAGACAAAGGATTTGAGAAGAGTCACATGCATGATCTTTTGCAAACTTGATAAATTCTTTCACGCCTTCTTCATACTCTTTTGTCAACCGATTGGCATTCATCCATTCTTTATTTATATTCATCCTATTTGAAATCCATAGGCTGAGTATATAGGTTAGAGGAGAAGGAATATGAGTATAATTTAGATAAAAAACAAGATACTTCAAGGAAATAATGTGACCATGAAATGACTAAGTCTAGAATGTTGTGGATCTTGAATAAATTCTTTGACTGATTTGGAGAAATGACTTCTCAAACCTTTTCTGGATAACCTAGAACTCCTTCCAAGGAAATAATGTGACCATGAAACAATACTTCTTAAACAAAATATGGGGAATTTATAATATTGTAATAAAGACAAAGCTCTCTAAAAACACCCAAAACAACCTCCAGATTATCGGAGTACTCCTCCTATATATTGTAATACACCAAGAAGTATTCTAAAAAAACTAAAATGGAGGTGTCTAGAAAGATATTAAAGATCTAGTTCATCAGTTCCATGAAATAGATAGAGCATTGGTGATCCCAAATGGAATTCATAAATACTTTAAATTTCCATATCGACTTTAAAAATCTATCTTTTGAGAATCCTCTTCCCAAACCCTCAACTATTGGTACCCTGATCTCTAGAAAATTTTCAAAAACCAATAGAACCTTATAAGATGGTCAAACAAATCATCAATTATAGGCAATATGTAATTATTCATTACTGTCACCTGGCTATGACTAGGGTAGACTGTTAAAATTAATAGGCTATGATATGACTTCATTGAAAACAGAATTGGAAAATCCCATAGTGACATGATCATATAGATAGAACCATTTCCCTAAAGATCTTCTAGCTGATCTTTTAGCTCCTCTAAATCGGCCAGAGCCTTATGATGTGATGGAATGGAAAATGGGATCGTCCTATGAAGCAAATAGATAGAAAACGCAAACACTCATTGGGGAGGTTATCCCATTAAGTCCTCTAGAAATGATTTTGTGTACTTTTCCATGACCACTGGAATTTCACATGAAGAACACTTCTCAACAAACCCAAGGAAAACCTTAGAAAAATGACATGATATGAACCATAACATAGAAGCAACTTGTTATACCCTCCATGGTTATAGATCACAATCTCCATAAAAGACATGGAATCTCCTGTTAAGAGTAAGTAACTGAACCCAATGGTGATAATAGTCATCTAGTGCACTAAATCCAATAAAAAAATCCAAGACGATAATGAGTTCGGAAAAGACCAGGTCCAAAATATGGAATTCTGAAATGTCCTCCATGCCAAGTACCACAACACAACTCTCAAAGAACATGAAACCATGACCATTTTTCCTACCCAAAAGGGTTAGGCAATACATTAAATAATTCATAAACTCTTCCGTCATAACCAAGTAATAAAAAAATATGTGAAATTAATGACTAGGATTCACCATTTTGAAATGAAACCAATACTATAGAAGAATTAAAAAAAATTCACCTCGAATTGTGGTTGGCCAAGATTATGAGTCCTCATGAATGACCTCTACTGCATTGATTTTTTCTGGATTAGACTCTTCTATGTATTATTTCCCTATTAAGAATCCCCCTTTCTTTTAGGATGTGATCCTCCACCATTTGAAGCCTCTTATTTTAAATAAGAGCCCTTAAAAAAGTGGAGCCTACACCACTCCCATTAGGAGCCAATTGAAAAAATCACAAGATATTCCCCGGATACCCAAATAGGTGGAACGCCCTCAGAGTCTCTGGTAAAATCGTCCAGATGTTTCCCATATTTCTAATTTGATAAAAAAATAGGTCCATTGTCCATAGAATCCACATAATCTATTCATAAAGACTACTCAAATCCCTTTCCACTACTTCTCTAAGACTCATCGTGCTTTAGATTTTATCCTCAAAAATAACTATGGATACCACACATTAATGGAACACCATTGAGACCAATATTTCAATTAAAATATGCCTATCACATCAATACCTTGGGAAACACCTAAAAATAGGTTGGTAGACTTAGAACAATAAGAATAAATCTGATATATTTCCTCAAACCCATCTCAAAATTAATAGCCATAAGATAATCGTTCGTGGGGAGATAAAGAGACACATGAACCAAATGAAAACACCAAAACATAAGAATAACTAAATAAATCTAATGAAGTAGTGCTAAATCATAAAAACAACCCATAGTCAGGATCAAAACATAACCACAATCCCAAACCACCCATGGAAACTAAAGATTCAACACAAAGAATAGTTGGACAAACACTTACCCATTACAAACATAATTAATTCATGAAAATTCAATTTGAATCACCTTAAGGAGGAGGAACCAGTGGCGGAGGAGAAGGAGGTGTTGACAGCGGAGGCACCGGAGGCAGCGCGGAGGCAGCGCAGAGGCAGGGCGGAGGCAGGGCGGAAGCAGCAGAGGCAGCGGAGGAGGAGGAGGAGGAGGAGGAGGAGGTCGTGGTGGTGGAGGAGGAAGCGGAGTAGGCAGAGGAGGAGGAGGAGGAGGCACCGATGGAGGAGGAGGAGGATGAGGCCGCGGACTAGGAGGAGGAGGAGGAAGCGCCGGTGGAGGAGGAGGAGGACGAGGCAGCGGTGGAGGAGGAGGAGGAGGAGGCGGCGGCTGGAGGAGGAGGAGGCGGCGGCCGGAGGAGGAGGAGGAGGTGGCCAGAGGAGGAGGAGAAGGAGGTGGCGGCAGCCGCGGCGACGGAAGAGGAGGCGGTGGAAACGGCACAGAGGAGGGCTTCTGCGAGAGCTTGACCGGGTGCAGGGAGGAGGAAGAGGACCCGCAGGTTTTTAACAAATCCGCGTGAGCCTTTATCAGTGCTAGTAAAAAGCGCTGATAAAGAGTGTATTTATCAGAACTAAAATGAAAAGCGCTGATAAATACAACCTTTATCAGCGCTTTTTTAGTGCTGAAAAAATAATACCTTTATCAGAGCTAAAAAAAGCACTGATAAAGGGTACACCTTTATCAGCGCTTTACTGTTAGCGCTGATAAAGGCAGGCGCATGCCTTGCCCAGTTTTGTGGTAGTGCTAGGGTGTTCTGGATTTTCTAAAGTAGAGGCTATGATGTCCATCCCACCCTCAGGGATTAAGTTCCCTATGTCGATTTCTCTTAAAGTTCATCGTGAAATAAAAAATGAAAATGGTATATTAGTGTTGTTAATTTATAAATTAAAAAAAATCACGAAAACTAATAATTATTTACTTACAATTATTTTAGATACTTCCATAGTTTTCCCTATAAGATACTTTTTATTTTTTCTTCTTCTCGCTCTTTTTCATTTCTCATGGTGAGTGGGTGGAGATGCAAGACCGAGTTGGACCTCATCAGAACCACTAGTGGAGTGATCTCTTAGTGCTTCAAACTTTTCCTCAATCATTTTTTACGCTAATAAATGATACCCTCCACGTGATAAAGTATGAGGGTATACATTCTACAACTGGATGTCTTGATGGGATTCCTAGAGGACTATTATATAAAAAGTAAACTAATAAGTAATTAGGTACATATATAAGAAATTTTACAATATAATATAATTATCGTACCTAAAATGTTTCGTCATGTTGGGTGGAAAAAAATTTCTTCCATGTATCTTCATATAAAAATAGATACTTGAGGCACGAGCTTTCATTTTGTCTCTTTACAAGCACATAATTTTTTTTTCAACTTTTTTTTGAAATCCCTCAATCGAAACACCACTAAAGTAAGACATCTTTTCTTAAGTGTTTTTGTTTCCTCAAAATTTAATGTCATCTATATTTTTATAACATAAATATTAGTCATTTAAAATATATCATTTTATAAAAATGAGATAAAATAAATCAATTGAGATATTTTACCTTTACGGCCTCCCAAAGTTGATATATCTCCATCTTATCGATAAACTTCCAATCAGGATATAAAATGTTAATCCTTTAATGGTTTTTCATGCCAATATAGCTGATAAAATACATTGCATTTGGGATAGTTGCATTATTATTATCATCAAAACTAATATATAATCACTTGTCTCCCTGAGAAAGTGACAGTTTTGGTAAATGTGTAATTCCACGTTTACGAACTTGAGAATTTGATTTCTGAATACTAAAAGCAAAAGACTCTCCCACTGAAGTTTCATCGGTAGTCTTGAAATTATTTTTTTGTAAATTAAAATTTTGCCTTCATTAAATAATTACATTACTAGATATTTAATAATATGAAAAAATAAAAATACCTTGGTAGATGTTCCTCTATCTCTGTATCTGTATCTGTCATTGAAACAAGCAAATGTAATGAAATTCTTGTGTACTTGAATATTATTAGACATGTCAGTAATTAGAAAACAGGAAAACAGAAATATGTAAGTAAAAAAAGTGGCACACATGTGTAAGTTTTTTTTAAAAAATAATGATGTTATGATTCTTAACCCCAAAAAAATATACAAGGTGAACTATAAAATATAAACATTAATTATAAAAATATATATATATTTAAATATTTTAATATCAAATTTTGAAAAGGTGTTCTCATATACGTAAATTAAACTAAAATATAATAATGCACGTTAGGTATTTTAATGAAAAAAATGTTTGACCATAACCATGTAATATCAAAATTTAACATAAAAAATCAAATAAAAAATCAAATATATATAATTAGATATCCAATAGTTATTAAATAATACAGTTTTTACACATGTAAATTTCAAAAAATAAATATAATGTAAATAATTACCAGATTAATTAGGAGAGTAATTTATTGTTTTCACATATCCCTTAATCATGATCATTTCTTATTGCATGCACCATGTATGCATTATAGTCATTGGTATCTGGAAATCGTATAATAAATGAAGAAGCCTCATATAAATCAATAACACCATCATCATCCTCATCAACCAAATGGATTATTTTCCCTTAAAAAATAATGGACCACTAGTCATTCGATGGATCGATGGCATAAAATATTTTATTTTCATGTGTGTCCATGATAAATGATTCTTCATTGCAACTAAATATTTTCAAATCAACCAGTTTAAACCCATATTCATCATGTTTCACACCACTATTACTTGAAAACCAATTAAACTTAAACACGGAGACTCAAAATTTAATATAATCAATTTCCCAAATGTATTCAAGAATACCAAAATATGGTGTTGATGTATAAATTCAGTTTTTATCTTTTTCATTAGAAAAATGCAGTGCTTCAACGACAACCATTACGCCACTATTTTGAATGGTACTCTTATCACCCAACTTATTTTTATAAAATGTGTACCCATTAATATCAAAACCAGACAATGTGATCACATTAAGATATGGTCCCCCTAACAACCATTTCAATGTTTCTTATGCAGATATATCTATGATGAATTTCTCTTTAAACCATGAAAAAATGTCTTTTTATGATCAATCATCAACCACTTTTCATTTATTTTCAGATATCATAACTTTAATTCTGCAATATGTGATGATATATATATTATTGAACCTCATTTTTGTTATTCAAAATGTATAAATGTGTCTCCATCACTTCATCATGTGGAATTAACTTTACCTTTAAGCCTTGAATCCCTCTACCTTCACTATCAATTATCATATATTGAGATATAGGGAGACCAATATGCTCCACTCCATACAAATAATAAATATAGAACACAATCACCTCTTTCGATACATATTTTTGAATAATAGAGGCCTCTAGTAGATAATTATTTTTAACATATCCCTTCAAAATTTTCATATATATTTCAAAAGGATATGTCTATCATAAATAAAAAGATCCACATATTCTTATCTCACACACCAAATGAATCACCAGATACACCATTATATCAAAAAAGTGGGTGGGAAATACATTTCTAGTTGACAAAGAATAAGATCAACTTCATTCTCTAACACATATAACAAATTTGGATCAACGACTTTGCTACAAATGGATTTGAAAAAATTACATAACCCGATGATAGTCTTTCTAACATCTGTTTGAAATATACCACACAATGCGACTGGTAGAAGTTGTTGCATCAATACATGGAAATCATGATATTTTATACCTATTAATTTATAATCCTTTAATGAAACCAAATTATTCAAATTTGAATAATAACCACTGGGTACTTTAATTCCATAAAGACACTGGAAAAAATTCATCTTCTCAATCTCACTTAATGTGTGACAAGCCGAAGGTAAATATGTTATGTTTCCTTTCATAGTGAGAGCTAACTCTAAATGTATTTACATTGATATAAAGTCCAAACTAGCATGAAATATATATTTTGTCTTTCCTTTTATGTCTAACAAAGTTCCAATCAAACTGTAACATATGTTTTTCTCAACATGCATAACATCAATGTTATGTTTTATCTTTAAAAATATACAATAAGAAAGTTTGAAAAAGATAGACTATTTATTCTAGATATTTTTTTGAAGACCATAACTTATTTTCTTTCCAAATTCCGAATCAATATTTTTCACCCTATCATAATATTCTTCAACTGACAATGGTCATGGGGGAAGATTGTATTCCTATAAACTGTTAAATTATTTTCTCAATCTATGATAAGGACGATAAATTTGAAAAAATATTTGATATCCCATGTAAACTATATTTCTTACATTCTACAATTGATAATATGAAGTCTATTCTTCACATATTGGACATGATTTATGTCCCATAACATTGTATCCAGATAAGTTTCTATGTGAAGAAAAGTCGTTTATAGTGAACATTATCATATCACACAAAGAAAAATACTCTTTCTTGTATGCATGAAAAACTTTAACACCTATCTCCTATAGTAGTTTCAAATCATCAATCAATGGTGAAAGATACACATCAATATCATTTCCTGGCTATTTTGGTCTAGAAATCATCAAGCTCATCATATCATATTTTTTTCTTCATATATATATATGGGGATAAGTTGTAAAGTACCAAAAAATAGGTAATTAACTATGTTGGATACTTAAGATTTGGTATGGATTCATTCCATCAGTACAAAATACCATTCTAATATTTCTAACTTCACTTCCAAAATCATGATTTTTTTATCAAATCTCTTCCACTATAGTGAATCAGCAGGGTGATGTAAGTTACCATAAGAGATGCAATCATTTGAATTCCATATTAAACTTTTTTCATCAATTGAATTTGAAAATAGATGCTTCAAACAAGTAATTATTGGAAGGTACCAAATTTCTTTAGCAACATCTTTGATTCTAGTAGCTAAGAATGAATCACAGTTGAATTATCATAATTGTATGAAGGAATTATTGGATGATATCATTAAAAAGTATAAAATTGATTTTTTATAAGGTTAGATGTTAGTACCTGATAATGAATCTGAGTTGAATTTTTCATCCATCTTATAGAGTGATGTACCACATATAGGAAAAATTGATGAATATTTATATTATTTACTATACAAAACACACTCATTGGGTCAAGCATGTATCTTTTTATACCCCAATCCCATTGGGAATAATATTTTCTTCACCTCATAATTAGAATCTAGAAGGCTGTTTCCTTCTGGAAGTAGCTCTTTTAAAAGCTCAAGTAAGTCAGAGAAACTTTTATCACTCCACCCATTTATTTCTTTCAAGTTAACTAATTTCAAAACTACTGATAACACTATATATTTACTACAACCTGGGAATAATTCTTTCTCAGAATCTCTATATAATCATTCAATAGTCACTGTTTTTTTGATGGTTTAAAAATCTAAATCATGAATTAATTCTTTAATATGATCCTGTTCCTCATTATGAATTTTTCATCAACATTAGATGTTGAATTTTTAGTTCTTTCACTATGCCAAATCCAATGTGTATAATTAAGGATAAAACCCTAAAAAATGAGATGATCCTTGATTTCTATAGAGTTTAATTTTCTCATATTAAAACAGTTCACTCATGGACAAAAAATCATATATATGTTTTGAAGATTTCATTTAGAAAATTCCAAGAATTCATCAACTCCTTTTTCATATTCACTAGTGGTTCTTCATAAATTTATCCAGTTACAATCCATTTAATATCTGCTATCATAATATAATCGGTGAATATACTAAAACATATAACATTTTAAAAAATATATATAAATAGATAAATTTTAAACATAAAAACATTCAATAAAAATGATTGGTAATCAAATAAGAAACATCAAAAAGAATATGAAAATTAATTAATGCTAATATATAATTTCAAAAAAATATGACCATATGACCATTTATTATTTTTTAATATTATTTTAAAAGAATATGAAAATTAATTAATGATAATATATTAGTTCATATATGGAAATATTATTTCAATCATTTAAAATTGGTCAATTCAATTTATTAAGGTCAATTACACAAAATGTTCACATATTTTATTTGAAAAAAATCCTATTGTAATATAAATTATATATCTTCTAAATTTAAAAATAGTAATTTTTTTTATTTTCATATTATATACATGTGGTTTATTGATATTATAATATAATTATTTTTATTCTTCTAACATTTATTAGTTTATATTACATAGTTGTTACATTAGTTTGGTGTTGTGTGTGTCAAAAGGTATTGAAGATTGTATTAATTTAATAGGTGAAAAATATAGAGTCATTACATGTGATGTACATCATGTTGATGAATGATGACAGACTATATCATTGTTAATTGTATAATATATATCATCAAGACCATTTGTTAATTTTATCAAATAAAAAATTTATCAAAATAAACAAACTTTAAGAACAAAATTTATAAATAAGAATCAACTACATACAAATAATTGAAATAATAACTCAACAATATAACTAAATGATAAATAATTTATCTTCAAAATTTTAAAAAACTTACAAAATTTGGATTTCACCAAAGAAAATGGATCCTTAATCTAAACTTGATCCCTCAAATTCCTTGTAATAACAAACAATGCAATATCTAAAAAAAAGTTTGTATAAATGAAAAATAAACAAGAACAAAAAAATAAAATCAAACCACAGATTATGGTCAGCCAGAAAACAATTTCTGAAGAGAAATAATTCTATAGATGATGAAATAATTATAGAGTATGAATATTTTATACCACAAATCATGAAATAGTGATAAAAATTAATGTAAATAAACAAAAATGGCTGTTGGGATCACCAGGTCGCCGTCAGGCTCATTGCGAGTCGAGACAGGGTTTCACATATCTAAAAAAATGAGGGTTTCACAATCTAGTGTCTTTTTAAATGTTTTTGGAATCCATTTTTGTGAAAACCAACAACATTTTTTTCATTTATGGTGTTTATTTAAAAAAATGACACCATAAATTATTTCGGTGGTATTTTTGGTGTCGATTTTAAAAAACAATTGCGATAAAAAAGTTCTCACATATACATTTTTCATTGGTTTATAAAAAATTGACACCATATATTTGACTTTAAAGAAACTATTTATACTAGTGAAAACTTGGTGAAAGTGGATCCTACCTTACTACCTTGGGATATCTTATCACAAAAATGCTTCAGATGGCCAGATTTCCCACAAAGATGACAATTTCAAGGAGCCTCCATACACTGAGTTTTGCTATGACCACACCTCCCACACTAGTCATAGATAACACGTTTCTTACCTATAGAAGCACCTAAAACCGATCCTACATAAAACTAACCACTCCTACTCTTTCTTTTCAAGCTAGAAGAAGCAACCTGGATAACTACTTCACCCACTAAAGCTCCTCCCAAGCCTATCATTCTAGCCATGTCTGCCTCAACCAAGGTTGCCTTATCCACCACCTCTACAAAGGTCAAAAAACACAAAAGAACAAACATTGACCAAACATTATCCCTCAAACCCATCTTGAACCTCTAATCCTTGAGGTAATCATTGGCGATAAGCTTTGGTGCTAGATTCACAAACTCAACAAAGTGGGTGGAGTACTCCAGAACAGTATGCTACCCTTGCACCAATGTCAAGAACTTCTGAGTATTACCGCATGTAAAGTCTCAGGATAAAACTAATGATTAATGATCTTCTTGAAAAAAACCCAGGTAATATCTTCATGCAACTTATCTTGAACTATAAAATCCCACCATATTCATCCAGGCACCTCGAGCATATATATGAAAAAACCCACTCAAGAATCCTCAGGAGTCTTTAAAAAGTTGAAGATCCACTCAATCCATTAAATCCAATCCTCTAACTCTTGTGGTCCTTTGTCACCACGAAAGGACAATGGATGCTGCTTGGTAAATTTTGAACCATGATCCACTGCCCATCTTGGTTTCACTATGCCCACTGACCCCATAGTCTAGATGGTATGGATCACTACTTTAACTAAAGAAGGGTCCACTAGAGGGTCCACCTATGGTACCTGCCTTGGGGCTTACCTTATTGTATTTGGAAGATATCTTATAGGTGGCAATGTCTATTAAACACAAGACAAAAACCAATCAACCATGAGAAAATTCAAAAACCATCAGACCGAAAAAAAGAATCCAACACCATGCTTTAAAATAATAATAATTTAAAGAAGTTATGAATCCTATCACAAAAAGGCACACCTTTTTTTAAAATAACAGGTTCATTTAAATAAACTTCCCACATAGTTTATTTGAACGACCTTACACACACCAAGTCCTCAAAAATTATAGATAGGTTAATTTAAATAAAATTCCCATAAAATTTATTCAAATAAACCTAAATACCCGGTCTTGGGATTAGTTAGGATTTTCCAACCAACCATGGAAACTCCGATTCAGTAATGGGAGGGAGCTGGCCAAGCCCCTTTTCTGCACCTACTGTCCGAATTCTAATGAACCTACTCATGTCTACCCAAGACATAGAACTAACCCAGGTAGTGCTGACACACTTCAGACTAAGTAACCCCTTTGATTCTAAATTATAACAGACCAACCTGAGTCAACTAGACCAGTCACCCAAGTTAGCCCATCATGGGGTGGGGTAAAACTAGTCTGAAGATAGAAAAACTAGTCTCATATATAATAAAAACAAGACATAAAACCATAATACTATGAGAAAAACAATAGAGATACAACTGATCCAATCCAGAAAAACTAGAAAGAAAGAAAAGTCTATAAATAACTAGTCTCCATGTGACCAAACATCACCTCCAAACTATCCCAAAATGAAACAACAACATAAAGAGAAGCTTTCATGATACATAATGCTCTTCCCTTTACCTGAATCCTACAAAAAAAGATCTAAAGCTACCCACAGGTAGAAGTAGGGTGTGAGAAACATGGACTAGTATAATACCACCAAAGAATCTATACAAGTTATAATAATAAGAATGCATAAGTCCAAGATTTAAAACAAAATATTTTTACAAGAGGTTTTATAAATAAATCAATTTAAAATCCTTTTTAAAATAATCCTTGAGTTTTCAGAAATTTCACGCCATGTTTCCAAATCCATAAATAAGAAGGTAAAGATACCAAAATACAAATATATATGTGATCCAACATCCATGAAATAAACTATCATGCACTAAACAACCAAAAAAAACAATACACCTACCAGATGGGCTCTAGTCTATGGGACAACACGTACTAGAGGCTCATAAGACAAACAAGTCATAAAGTTATATTCAAACTAACATTGAGGCCTACCATAGACCATCGACATATAAGAGGTTACCTCCTAGTGGAATCACACACACTAAGGCTACCTATGTCTCTTTCTTGACACACTCAAAGTTCCTAATGTGCAATGTTTTTCAATTTCTATTTTAAAAACCATGCTTAAATTTTTATAAAAAAAAATTCAAAGCCAAGATAATATGCTTCATGGTTTGAAACTCCATTTTCAATTTCAAATCAAGGAAATTTCATTTTCAAATCAAATCCCTTTTTCAAACATGAACTCATTCCCCTTTTCAATTTCAACACATGAAATTAAATTTCAAATATCAAGAAATCAATATAAAATCCAACAATTCAAGAAATTGGAATAGTTGAATAGATCCACCTACCTCAAGATTATAAAAAACCGAACCGCTTTTGACAATGGGGATTGGAAACCACAAGATTTTCTTTAAGAAGATAAGGCACAACCAAAGACTGAAAAGGATTGATAAAAACACAATACAATAACCAATCCATATAATAAAGGTGATGCAACCACCAACAAGAGATAAACTGAGAGGAAATATTACCTAGAGAGACAAAGTGCCTAAACCTATTAATTAATCGCGGAACGGATCAATCCAGACGGAAGGAAGACACCCAAAATCGCCTAGGGTAAGAGCTCTAGATGGGAGGAGAAGGATGTAAAAAAGAAATGAGCCCTCAAACACCTGCATAAAAATATAAAAACTAAAACCAAGGTAATTACACAACTTTTAATATTTTACACATCGCGAATCCCTTTTATTTCATGTTACACCAAAAAACACATCAACTTTTTAATTAAAAACTGGATTTCACATTACACGATGTGTAACCCTTACATGACATGTAAAAACTCACACTGTGAATTCAACTCATGGTATGAGTTTGGACAACATTACATGTTGTGAAACCCTACTACACATAATTGCCTAACAAATAGCAGAAAAATCCCAAGGAAAAGCTAAAAATACAAAAAATCTATGACTTCACCATTATAGGTATCCTCCCAATTTAGGGATAAAAATACTCACTCAATGAAAAAGGTAAACCAAAAGCAAAGATCTAAACATACCTAACAAAAAGTTAACATGACATTACAATATCGAAATTAGGTTTTTTTACTATATAAATCTATATGTGAATGAGTATTATACTGTACTATTAGCTTTACTACCACATATTATCTGTTTGAGTTAACCATTATAGTATAGTAAATTTAATCTAATTATATATTAGTTAACCTAATTAATTAAATATATAGATGAAATCAATCAACTTTATCACCACAAACCATTGTAATTGTAGGGAAATTACAACCATATGATGCAACATATATTAAAGGGTGAAAGGTAAGATATCTTAAAAAATTCAGTACATATACTTGTAAATTACTTATATTAATTTTATTTTTTTATGTAACAAAACAATTTCAGTGGTGTTACCATTAATTTAACATTGTGGGATGAATTTTTGGACCATTTGACTACATTACTGGAAAATTAATCACATTATATCAACATTTGGGTGATTCAACTTGTCTGGTCTAAGCGACTCATGAGTGAGTTATATAGAAAACATTATTACATTCAATATAAATTATTACTAAAATCCTATATTGATAATAATTAAATGTTATTAAATGTAGATTCCATTATTATTAGCATGAGTTTTAAAGCCTTAAATTTGTTGTTCAATCCCGATGTTCCAATTGTGAACAATTTCAAATGTAGGTCTTGTAACTTTATTTTTATTTATAAAATTCATTACTAATAGTTTATTTTCATGTTATTATAAGTTACTTGTATTAGTAACTAGATTTTAGTGTGAACCACTTTAAGGTTCACTCCATATAAGTCTCCTCAAACTACCAATCCATACACAATTTTTGACAGCTCACTTCACCATTACTTCTCATTGATAACCAAAAAATATGACTTAAAATTAGTTCATGTACCAAGTTAACACATCATTTAATATATATTATTCATATTTAGAGATTCATCTACTAATATATTATTTTTATTTCTTACTTGAAAATGTTTATGTAAGATCCTGAGCTTCTGAATAGGTATGTTTATGTTTTAATTTTAGTCAAACTCCCTTAAACTGGTAAATGAAATGCCTCCCAGGAATGAAGAATGAATTTAGAGTGTCCTAGGAGTTTGGGACATGAAAAAGGGGTAAAAAGGGGCCATATAGTGTATAAAACATGGTTGGCACACGATTAATGCTAATCATGCACTAGAATTGTGCGCCCTGGAGAAGGGAGGTGCATGGTTTGTGTAAGGGGAGTCTGGAAACCATGCATCCTTGGATAAATCCAACTACACAACCTTCACATGATTTAAAAAACTGTTTAGAATCCCTAGTAAACCATGAGACCCATGCATCTCTTAGATAGAGGAGGCCTCATGGTTGGCACATGGTTTTGGAAAACTGTGTGCCTCATTAAAAGTGAAAAAATGACATTTTTCCCCTCGAGATTTTTATATGGTTTTCACCTTATTTCCACACCATTTTCTTCTCTAGTATAAAGGGATGTGGACTAGGATATCCCTCCTTCTCCAAGGATCATTCTCCTTTGATTCTAGGGAATTTGGAGTGCTGTTTAGTGAAAATTGAAGCTCTAGGTAGGTATATGAGTCCAATTTCCTCTATTTTCTAGAAGAACCCTAGTTGGTTGTTTCTCTTATTTTGAAGCTCCTAAACCATACTTTTTCAAGGGAATCATAAGCTTTGGTGTTATTAGTTGTTTTAGTTTGAATTAGGGGCCAAGTTTGGGTGGGTTATTGTCTAAGAGCTTGAGGTATGTGGTCTATAAGATTTCTCCCATAGTCTTGATGTTACTCTCATGTATGTGGTTATGCCAACATGCTTCCTTGTAATTTTTTTGTGTCATTGACCAAGAAGAGTAAGTTGAGACTTAAATTGACCTGTGAGACCCTTTAAAGACCCTTTTAGGCCTGTTGATGATTATAAGATCAAGCCTAAGGCCACCAATGGGGTGATTCAACCCTTTGGAAATTGTGAGATGACTTGTTAATTGATGAATTAGAGGGTTTGTGAGATTAAACTGGTTATACTTGATGTGTGGTATGTTAGCATGATATAATGGGGTTTTTAGATTAACTTGGGAAATGTAATGGGTTATGAGATGATTAATGTTAAAGACGATAAATGGTTAAAGGGGAATGCTATGTTGTTAAATGGGTTAATAAAATGTCTAATGGTTACAATTATGGATAAGTGGTTAGGCAGACTAGTATTAAAATTGAACCAAAGGTGTGGAATGTAATGAACCTTGAAGATAATGGTAAATTAAAAGGTGTACCCTTGTTTTATTGTTTGATAAAAATGATGATGATTAACCTTGGAAAATTTTAATTTATGGTTTAGTTAGATGTTGTATTGAGGATCCTCATCTTTAGGGTGGGATAGACTAATGCTCTAGGAATCACTGATGCATTTCATGGTCTGGGTCAGACTGACACTCTAGGACCCACTAATGCATTTCATAGTTTGGATGTTGAACAGATTCTCCAAGCTCCCATGGTTGGATATGGTATGGGTACCTGGATCGAGGCTTTAAGGTATAATTATTTGTATGGAATTGATTAATGAATTCCCTTGCGACTTAAGGTGTTTAACCCCTAATGGTGTATGGTTTATAATTATGGTGTGGTACGAAGTAGGTTTGGTGAGTCGAGTGTTATAAAAAACCTGGGAGCCCATGGGGCTAATTGAAAGTTGTTTAATTATGAAAGTTGTTTTATTTACTACTTATTTATTATCCATTTATACTTATATATACACCATTATTGGATTGGATATTTCTTTAAACACCGTTGGTGGTGGACTATTGAGTTGTAATCATGCTATGATTGGGTTGCTATTGGTACCCAAGAAGATTTCATGGTTGTAGGTCAAGATAAGTGGAAAGGCACTTTAATAGATGGTTGATTCATGATTTCAAGATGGAGCATGGATGAAGGGACTATACTGATGTTCAAACCCATTTTGAGGATTGTTAGTGTGTCTTTATTTTGGGTTTCCTTTTACACATGACTGTAGTAGAATGTGACATGTTTAATATGTTTTGTTGGGGGATTTACTAAGTTTTGTGAATTTATTACATGATTCATGGTTATTGATTATTATTACTTTGGTTATTTTTTATTTTTATTTTTATTTTTTTGATACTTTGGTAAAGAGGGTATAGTATCCCCATGTTATTTATCAGAACCTTGATACTAGTCGATAATCTCTATCATATGGGGAGGCATGCTTGATGTCACATAGCACACCAGCTCAGGGCACCCATTTAGTATCATCCAGACCAGGATGTTATAAAGTGGTATCAAATATGGTTTCTTTTCCATTTCTTTACTATTTAGGAAAGGTATATAAGAGACTAAGATGTTTTATGATGTGGAAATGAGCTCGTTAATAAGAGTATCTGAGGTATAACCCAAGTTCCTAGGGTTGGATTATTGTTCTTGTTATTCACTTATTAGAGTTGGATGTTATTTCCTCGGGTGATACACTTGCTGTGTGAGGTTATTAATTTCTAAGATTTTACTCATGTGCTGATATGGCATGAGGTTGTGCATGCATGAATCATTTTAGGCACTTAGAAATTTAGGTGAAATGCATCATATTAGCCACACATGGGAAAGTACGTTACAGTTAGGTTATGGAAATTGAAAATTCTTTTCTATTCATCTTATGGTTTTAAGGATATGGGTGCCTAACAAAGAAGTTGAAAATGTGTAAAATTAAAAACTATTATATTAAAATGATTAAAATTATGTCAAATGAGAAGCTTATAATCTAGAAGTTTAGTTTTACCCTGATTTATTCATATCCCATGTTAGGGATGATGTTTCGATTATGGATGTATGGATAATGTATGTAGGGTGACTTGTATATGGGTAGTTGTGAGCCCTCTTTTGTGTAACCATAGAAACCATATGTTATGTTCCCTAAGATGCGCGTTTGACATTGTTGAGAGATACCACAACAAAAATGGTTACTTGTAGAGAAATAAGAGGATATTATTGAGAATGAAACTCCATTAGTGGGACCAGATCCCCCATTGGTTCCGGGGAATGGAGCGGAATGAAAATTCTGTGAAAAGTTCAATTGTTTTATGTAGCTTATAGAAAGGGATCCAAGGATGGATGCGCCAAGTATGTTTGATATGATAAGGGAGTTATAGCTACAAAATCCCTTGACATTTTCCAGAGTGGGTTTGTAACACCTTAATATTTTATGATTTTTTTCAAATATATTTAATTTCTTTGATGTATTTCATTACATGAAACCCTAAGTTTTAATAAAACACAACATACTATTAAAATATTATTATTTAATTTGATAGTTATTACCAAGTTTTTGGAATTATGGGTATGAATAGAATTAACTAAATTATGAAAATATACAGCTTAAACATGTAAATAAAATGAATTCTTTGGTTACTAATTAATTATAAATGTAAATAAAAACAATTTAGAAAAAGGACAACTTTTTCTGAAAAACTTTTTTTATGCACAAAAAGATGTTTTATCTCAATAAATTAAATAAATAATTTTTTAAATAATTTTAATGAAATTTATATATTATATATTTAATAAAATGTTTTAAAATTCATTTGATGTGTTTTCTAGGTATGAGATAAGAATAAATTCAATTTTATGCTTAAAAACCGCATTGATCTAAAAAATAGTTTTGTCGCATTTTGTGCACTTTTTTTAAACTTAATTTTTTCTAATTTTAGAAAATGCATTTGAAAAAATGAAATTAATTTTTAAAATCATAATTTAAAAATTATCTTAGATTTAATTTTTGATAATTTTATGAAAATAGAAAAATTTCAATGAATAATGAAAAACAACGATCTTTATTAAGAATTGTATTTTTGTTTAAAGCATTTAAAAACATCAAAATTATTTTAATATTGTTTTAAAAGTAAAATTAGTTCAATTATATATTTATTATTTTAATTTAGGCTATTTTAATTAATTTTATATTTAATTTTTATATTAAAACTTTCTATACATTTGAAAAACAATTCTTTGGAAAACATCCTTTTTGTCGTCTCTATGATATTAATCTTAAATTAAATTATGTCACTTCTGTGATTTGAATTTGATAAAATGGATTGAATATTTATAATTAAAATAATTTAAATTATATAATAGTTTCAAATTAATTTTTTGACATAAATATTAATAAATACAATACAAAATTAATTACCGAGATTAAGGTTAAAACAGGGTTTTTCATGTTATATGCGCTTGTGTTAAAATTAATTTTACACAAACATATTATTTTTATTTGATAAATAAATTTAATATTTAGAATCAATGGGTCCAAATTATATGATAAGTCTCATTTTAATTTTAATTTTAAAGGATAAATTACTTAGTTAAATAAAAAGATACAAGTTACCATGGTGAAAACTAAAATTGTAAAATTAAGTAAACTTAATAGCTAAGAAATAACATGCTTAAAAATGTGTTTTTTTTTGTGTTTTTGAGGTTTTTATTGACCATATAATCTCTCAAACTAATTATTTATAAATTTTTTATTCACTTGGGGTGAAAGAGACTTCTCATTATTGAATAGTTTTTGGTATTTACAAAAATACCACTCCTCCTCAATTATAAAAGGGAACTTCATCCACTCACTTATTCACACCTAATAATACATTTTTATTAACCAAAACCTACCAAAATATCTCCCCAACATCCTGATACATATTATAGAGCTTCTGGTATTCCCAAAAGACCAATCATGGAGTCCTTAATAAGAGATCCGAAGGAAGTTTTTCTAATCGAAGGTAATTCTCTTAACTAAACTCTTTCTTTTTAATTATTCTCTTACCACATTCATCCATGTTATATTAATTAAAATATAATAAAACCAATATCTAAAATATATTTATATGTTATTATGTGTATTAAATAACCTATATAAATCTCCTCTTCCATCAAATGGAAAACGAAACCGTCGATTGTGTATATAACAGACTACCACCTCACGAACCGATACAAATCATTTTCCATCACCACCTCTCATAGATGGATATAATAATGGATTTAATATATGTATAATATATTTATGAAATAATAATACTTATTTAATTATAATATCACATAAACCTTTTTTACTTTCCGTTCCATGGGAATATGATAATGTCGCTCGTGTGTACGACGAACTACCGCCTTGCGAAGTGATGTGATTCGTTCTTCACTTACACTTTACATGAAAGATAATAAGAATAGTCTTAATGAAAATATTTAATATATATGATAGAAAATTATTTTATAAAGTTAATATATTATTTACCTTTCTTTCATTCCATATTTCGAGAAAATGTAAACAACATTCATGCGTATGTATGGATTACCATCTCCACAAATGATGTATTTCATTTTCTATCTCTAAATTTTATGGATTAATATAAATAAATATATACTGAATATATATTATATTTATATTATGGTTAAAATTATAGATATTATGTTACCATTTTCAATGTAAAAGTACCAAAAAATACCATATCAAAACATACATAAAAAACAAAGCAGTTATTACCTGAAACGTGATTTTAACAAGGAATTATTAATAAATGGATAATAAAAGGTTATAAGTAAATCATATATGGTATGATATATATAATTATTATTCTAAAATATATTTATAATAAACATATATTTATTATATAGTATTTTTTAGCATGTACGAAGGAATTTGAGATTTAAGGTAAGGAAAGTTTGTCTCAAATTGTCTTCTTTGGGGCATATGTTATATTATGAACCTATATTATTTTATGATGTGTATATAAAGACCATTTTAATTTTTATATCATGAATTTATTTATTCTAATTATATTTATATTTTCATTTTATTTTATTCTTTAATGGATCTTATTATTCAAAAGTTACCAAAGTGGTAAGTGTTTGATGTTACAATCTCATTGTTATCGAGGTTGTTTATGATCATGCTTACAATGATGAGATCTTATGATATAAATCTCAAGAAACACATGAATTTTTTTATCCTATATTTATTTATCAATAATATACATTTTCCTTTATATTTTCTCTCTCTATGTACTAAATATTCTAAAAGAATATTTTTAAGAAAAAATAACTTTATTTTTCTCTTCGGTCAAAAACCCTTTTTCTTCTATGTCCATGTTTTGTAAAAAAGTTTTAAAAAAAGTTTTTAATATTCTATAAATATTCTCTAAATTAATTTTACCCATGTTTTAATTTTTTTAAGAATTTTTTTAAAAGTAATCTTGATTTCATTTTCCAAACAAGTCACTTTTGAATTTTTACCAAAAATGTGAAAGGACTATTTGTTTTAATGTGTATGATATGAACAAAATTTCCCACCATCATGAACAAACAATTTTTTAAAGATTAATTTATAATTTTTAAAGATTATTTTCAAATAAAATAATTTTCAAAATAATTTTTGAACTTTTAATTTTAAAAAGTTGATTTTCAAAGTGAAGATGTTATTTTCCTCAAAAAAAATTCAAAGTGATCTTTCGAAATCATTTTCCATCTAAGATGGAATCCTTTGATGTTACTTAAGATTTACTAGGGATATTATCTAATTAAACTATCCTTATTCTTTATATGGATGGTTTGTGTTTATAATGATAAGAGTTTTATGAAACTTGTTCCTTTTCCATGGTTATAATATGATGAAATGTTTATGAAACTCATTACTTTTCCATGGGTTATACTATGTTGAAATGTTTATAAAACCCATTACTTACATGGGTTATACTATGATGAATGTTTATTAAACCCATTTATTTTCATGGGTTATGATACAATGAATGTTTTGTGACTTTATGGCATATAAATGTATGGATTATGTGATTGGTGAGACCTATATCTCCCTCTAATGTATTGGATAATGATGGATAACTCATGATTTAATTATGAAATGCATAAAACTGATTTCTTGTTCAGAATGTTATGCAAGGACTCTCTTTCTTTTATATAAGGTTACATGTGGACCTAATTTCATGTCCATAATTTCATGCGTGGACTTGCTTTCATGTCCATAAGTTTATGTGAGGGCCTAATTTCATGTCCTTAACTTAATGGGTGAACCTGTTTCTATTTAAACATGTTCATAATGTTGTAAGATTATGTGTATTCCATAATTTTATGTCTTATTCCAATGTTATTCTCCCATGGATTATGTTCTTTTATTACTTTATTATTCATGACCTATGAACTGCCAAGATTTATTCCATGACCCATGTTTATGATCTATGACATGTAGGGTATGATTTTCAGATGTTATTATCATGTTCTCATACCCTTATGCTTATGTTATGTTGATACTCCCTTATTTATCCTTACCAATCATTTGATCTCACTCTTTATTATGTTTCATTTCCCTGAGTTATGAATAAAGGAATTAATTATGACATGTATAAAAAGGGTGATAGTTATGAATAATTTAATGAGAGATGATAATGTTCACTTATGAACTGGTTGTTTAAGTTTCCAAGTTTCCAAAGACACTAAAATTTTACAATCCTTATGCATGTATTTGTGCAATGTAATGAATATTCATATAAAATGATATAATATCTATATATGAAATCCTGGGTTGCTATAGTTGGTATTAGAGGAAAGGTTTAGTTAAACTTTAGAAACTAGGATGATAAAACTTTAGTAATAATCCTAGGTATAATCCTAAGTGTTGGATAACATCCTAAAGTTTTGATAAGGAATAGATTATATGATTTTCCTAGAAATATATACCTATTTAGATACTAAAAATGGATGTGGTTTTATCATAGATTCATTTAGGGTCTACAACCCAAAAAAGAGTTGGTCGAGTATATCTTGGACATCATTTTGGCACACAGTGAGTGTGCCCTTATTACACAACTAGTTTGACACTCCATGGGGATATTATTTGGTTAATCAACATTTTATTAACAAACTATTATGAATTATTTTAATAGATGATAATCATGTATGACATAGGATAAATCTAAGGTGTCATAGATTGAAATGAAGGTGTCATGATTTAAAAATCCTATAATTGATTTTTCATGTCTATGTGTTTTCCCATTATGATTATAGTTTATCACACTATTCTTATTTGGTTTTAGTCAATGGTTGGAACATGAAGGAATCATTTTAATGCTAAATTCAATGGAAAATGAAATGATTATCCTCCTAAGAAACCAAATGTTATGGGATCAAGATACAAAATCTTATTTCTATACTCACACAAATTTATCAAGCTATTAATCATGATGAACTTACAAATGAGAAAAGAAAGGAAGAATGTTTTATTGAGTCTGTCCACTAATCCACTAGTCACTGAGCAATGGATCAGTACAAATGAATATATATTTTCCACTCTACAATTTTTGGAGCATGAAATAGTCATTTTGGTTGTCTATCATTTGGAAGGCAAAGCATATCAATGGTGGAATCTTATTAAGAATATGAGTCAAGAGGAGGAAATTGACTCTATTGAATGTGATGAGTTTAAGAGGATATTTTTTAGTAAGTAATTCCCTTGTATTCTATAAAGAAAAATGGAGAAGGAATTTATCTAGCTCAAATATAAGGATGATGAATCTATTGGTAGTTATAGAATTAATTTTACAAGACTTGAAAGGTATGCTTTTGGTTTAATCATCATCCATGAAAGAAAAATCGATTGATTATTTGGTGGCTTAAAACCAAGTATTTGAAAGGAGATGGCTATAAGAGACTTTAGTAGTTATGAATAAGTTGTTTTATGTAAACTAAAAGTAGAAATGGAAATTAGATATTTTCACCATTCCCATGATTTTGATAAGAAA
Organism: Viscum album; assembly: GCA_963277665.1. Lineage (NCBI taxonomy): Eukaryota > Viridiplantae > Streptophyta > Magnoliopsida > Santalales > Viscaceae > Viscum > Viscum album. Next base: position 1,134,441,305 of record OY728126.1, read on the forward strand.
AGGAAGATCGAGTCTCATGATAACTCAAATAAATCACATTGTGGAAAGAAATTTTAGTCACCTACATTCTAAAAATGTGGGAAGAAGCACTCAGGTGAATGTATGGAAGGAATAAGAGGGAATTACAAGTGCAGGAAGCCTAAAAATCGACAAAAATAATGTAGAAGGGATGAGAATAGGCCAGTTAATGAAATGAATGGAGAGAGAGATCAACAGAATGAACCAACCGCACTCCAGTGTTTTAAATGAAAAGAGTTTGTGAATTATGAAAATCAATTCCCTAATCAAAGGGATAAAGAGGATGATAAGCTACAATGACCTTTAAATATAAAGGAAAAAGGGAAATCTTATGAAATCACAACAACTGAAGCAAATCATGATAATTAGTGCACTACATAGTGGGGAATTTCATGTTGTATTTTGTATAAATGAGCTCTATGAAAATTTTATTATACACACTTTAGTGAAATTTTATGTGATTATGAGCATTTATTATATATCTCTACATAGATTCTAGAATAAGTAAATCAAATTTGATATTTTTAATGAACTTATGATCATCTATCGGTGTAAGGATGAACCCATATTTCCAATGTAAATGACTTTGTCTAAGATAAGAGATTATTTAAGGAATAAAAGGTGATTTATATTTTAGTATAATATATGGTTTTATTATGAATTTTTGTAAGTGATTTGGGTTTATAAATTTTGGTATAAGACTTTATTATTTTTAAGTTGATCATTGAAGGATATGAGATCAATTCATTCTAATATATGGGATTTAATTATAGCCAGACTTATTTTTGAGGATCCTTATGGTTAATTATTTATAGAATAGATTAAACCAAAACTTGGATTTTATTATATAACCTGTGAAAACCATTTTAGTTTTGGTAAATATTTAAAGAATGGAGGAACAAGTTATGGATCTTATGATGATTTTAGTGCTTTAGGAATGAAAAAAATCTATAATTAATATTCATTTAATGGAGTAAGATATGAAGTATAAATTGATAAAAGCACTACCAAATGATGAAATTATGCTTATGATATAAAGGAAAGTTAATCACTAGATATTTTTTTCCCTTTGAAATTATTAATAATATCAGGATAGTAGCTTATTATTTGGTGCTTCCACCGAATCTATCTCAAGTTCATGGTATGTTCCATGTATCCCTCCTGAGGAAGTACATACTTGATCCTTCACATGTACTAAACTTAGTGGTTATACCACTGGAGCATGATCTTTATTATATGGAACAACCGGTAGAGATTATAGATCATATATAGAAAGTGCTACAAAAAAAGACCACTCATCTGGTTAAAGTTTTGTGGAGAAATCATAAAATAAAAGAAGCTATATGGGAACCTGAGGGCGTGAGTCCACAATGCCACTCATAATTCAACCTGAGGCATCGAGATAGCCCTTGAGCTATACCCACGGTTTATGAAATCATGGGTATAGGTCCAGTCCACCATGTCACTCACCATTCCATCGTGTCACTCATCATTCCACCGTGTCATTCACCCATACCCACAGTTTTAAAACTGTGGGTATAGCTTTGACAAAAAAACACGGTCGTGAGATTCGATCCCTAGACCGCTTGTTTATTCATCCCGCACCTAACCACTAACCCATTTGTATTATTGGTATATATATATATATTTAGTTATATATATTTATATAAATCATGGATATATGTAGAAAACTATGGGAATAGGTGTTCCCGTGAAAAAAAATTTGTGCCCCGTGAAATTTTTTTTCTTGCCATAAGGCAGTAAATCTATACCCACGGTTTTGTAAAACTGTGGGTATAGGTCTTCAAAAAACAACCCTATACCCACGATTTTTGTTAAACGTGGGTATAAATCTCAAAAAACTACCCTATACCCATATTTTTGAAAATACCGTGGGTATAGAGGAGCCTACTCCCACAGTTTTGGGAAACCGTGGGTATAGGTTCCCATACTATACCTATACCCATAGTTTTTCCAGAACTGTGGGTATAGGTTCCCATACAATACCTATACCCACGTTTTTGGGAAAAACCGTGGGTATAGGTCCATTTACCAGTAGTTATATATATTTTTCAAATAAATTTTATTTCTTTGATAGCTTGCATTATATGAAACACTGAGTTTTAATGAAATACGACATACTGTTAAAATATAATTATTTTATTTAATAGTTATCACCTAGTCATTGGAATGGAAGGTATGAATAATATTTATTAAATTATGAAAATATATGGTAAACACATGTATATAAAATTAATTCTTTGATTACTAATTAATTATAAATGAAAATAAAACCATTCGAAAATAAAGGAAGTCTTTTTCTTAAAAATTATTTTTATACGCAGAAACATGTTTTATCACAATAAATTAAATAAATAACTTTTGTTGAATTATTTTAATGAAATAAATATATTATATATTTAATTAAATTTTTTAACATTCATCTTATGTGTTTTCTATGTATGAGATAATAATAAATCCAATTTTATGCTTAAAAAATGTATTGTTCTAAAAAACAGTTTTATCGCATTTTATGCACTTATTTTAAAATATTTTTTTTTCCAATTTTATAAAATTTATTTTAAAAAATTAAATTCATTTTTTAAATAATAATTTGAAAATTATCTCATAGTGAGTTTTTGATAATTTTCTGAAAATATAAATTTTTCAATGAATAGTGAAAAAATACTGGTTTTTATTAAGAATTATCTTTTCATTTAAAGCATTTAAAAAACTAAAAATTATTTTAATATGGGTTTAAAATTAAAATTATCTCGATTATATATTTATTAATTAAATTTAATTCATTTTAATCAATTTCATATTAAATTTTGATATTAAATATTTCTATACTTTTGAAGATTTTCTCTTTGGAAAACCGCTTTTTCATCACTTTGCAGGATTAATATTAAATTTTTTTATGAAATTTTTTTAATTTGAATTTGATAAAATGGATTAAATATTTAGAATAAAAATAATTTATATTATATAATAAGGTAAAATTAACTTTTGGTCATAAATATTAATAAATATAATAAAAAATTAATTATCACGATTAAGGTTAAAATGAGGTTTTGCACGTTACATGCGCTTGTGTTAAAATTAATTTTACACACACATAATATTTTTATTTAATAAATTATATTTAAAATTTAGAATCATTTGGTACAAATTATATAATAATAATAATTTTTTAAATTTTATTCTTAAAGGATAAATTACCTAGGTTAATAAAAAGATACGAGTTACCGTAGTAAAAACTAAAATGGTAAAATTAAGTAAACTTAAATGATAAGGAATAAAATGTTTAAAAGATGCGTTTTTTTGGAGGTGTTGATAGACCATATAATCTATATAATATATTATTTATCAATTTTGGAGGCACTTGGGGTGGGAGTGACTTCCCATTATTGAATAGTTTTAGGTATTTACAAAAATGTCACTCCTCCTTAATTACAAAAGGGCACTTCATCCCCACAGTTATTAACACCTCATTAGCCATTTGTATTGATAAAAACCTAGAAAAATATCTCTCAAAAATCATTATCCATTATATATATATATATTTTTTTTTCTTCCCAAAATACTAATCACAAGGTCCTTAAAAAGAGATCCAAAGGATTTTTTCTAAGCAAAGGAATTGTCATCACTAAACTCTTTATTTTTAATTCTTATATTACCACATTCAATAATGTTATATTAATTAAAATATGATTAAAATATTTTATAAAATATAATAAGATATTATTATTTTTATGTAATAACCTATATCCATATTCTCTTCCATCAAATGGAAAATAAAACCGCCGACCGTGTGTCCAGTGGACTACCAAATTGTGAACCGATATAGCTCTTTGTCCACCACCACCTCTCAAGGTTGGGTATAATGATGTATTTAAAAAATTTATATGATATTTATTACATAATAATACTTATAAAATTACAATATCACACATAAATTATTACTTTCTATTTTTTTGGAATACGATAATGTTTCTCGTGTGTACGACGGACTACCGCCTTGCGTAGCAATGTGTTTCGTTCTTCACTTACACTTTAAATAGAATGAAATAAGGACAATTTTAATAAAAATATGTGATATATATGAAATGAAAATGATTCTTTAAAGTTAATATATTATTTACCTTTATTTTGTTCCATTCTTCGATAAGATGGAAATAATGTTCATGCATACATACGACCTACTATCTCCATAAACGATGTATTTCATTTTCTATATCTAAATTTTATAAATTAATCTAAATACATATATAATAAATATATATTATATTTATATTACATTTTACATTATGTAGATTATGGAACCATTATCAAAGTAAAAAGACTAAAAATAACTAATCAAAACATACACGAAATACAAAGTAATTATTACCTAAAACATGATTTTAACTAGGAATTGTTAATAAATGGGTAATGAAAGATCATAAGTAAATCATATATGGTATGATATATATAAGTTTGGTTCTATAATATATTTATAATAAAACTATATTTATTATATAGGAGGTTCGAATGTGTACAAAGGAAGTCAAAACTTAATGTAAGGGAATTTCATCTCAAATTATCTTCTTTGGGACATATGTTATGTTATGCACATATATTATTTTATGAGGTGTATATACAGAAAATTTGACATGTTATAGTAGGAATTTATTTATTCTAATGATATTTACAGTTTCATTTGATGTTATTTTTTAATGGGGCTTGTGATTTAAAAGATACCAAAGTGGTAAGGGTTTGATGTGACAATCTCATTGTTTATCAGAGTTGTTTTTCAATGATAAGATATTATGATCTAACTCTAAAGAAAAACATGAATTTTATTCTACTATAGTTATTTCTTGATAATACATGTTTTCCTTTATATTTCCTCTCTTTATATACTCAATATTCTAAAATAATGTTTTTAAGAAAAATCAAATTTATTTCTCTCTTTAGTAAAAAAGCCTTTTTATTCTATGTCCATGTTTTCTAAAATTTATTTAAAGAAATTTTTTACTATTATGAAAATATTGTTTAAAGTAATTTTTACCCATTATTTACTTTAAAAAAATTATTTTAAAAGGTCTCTTCTTTTCATTTTCTGAATGTGGTATTTTGAATTTTTACCAAAAATGTAAAAGGAGTCTTTTTTTAACATGTATGATATAAACAGAATTTCCCACCATCATGAGCACCTAATTTTTTAAAGCTTACTTTATAATCATTGAAGGATATTTTCAAATAAAATCATTTTCATAATGTTTTGTGAACTTTTAGTTTTAAAAAGTTCATTTTCAAAGTGAAAATGTTATTTTCCTCAATAAATGCTCCAAGTGATCTTTCAATATCATTTTTCATATAAGATGACATCCTTTGATGTTAATTGAGATTTAATAGGAATATGATCTCATTATATCAACCTTACTCTTTCTCTATATGACTTATATTTATGATGATAAGAGTTTTATGCAACTCGTTACTTTTCCATAGGTTATACTATGATGAAATGTTTATGAAACATGTCCATTTTACAAGGGTTATATTATAATGAAATGTTTATGAAAATTGTTTCTTTTCCATGGGTTATGCTATGATGAAATGTTTTTGAAAACAATTCCTTTTACATGGGTTATAATATGATGAAATGTTTATAAAACCCATTTCTTTACATGGGTTGCGATATAATAAATGTTTTATGATCTTATGGAACACAAATGTATAATTATGTGATGGGTGGGACCTATATCTCCCTCAAATTCATTGGGTAATGCTGGATAACTTAAGAGTTAATTATTTAATGCGTGAACTTGATTTCATTTTCACAATGTTATGCATGGACCTGCTTTCATGTCTATAAGGTTATACATGAACCTACTTTCATTTCCATAATGTCTTGCGTTGACCTGATTTTATATACATAAGTTTATGTGAGGGCATAATTTCATGTCCTTAACTTAATGAGTGAATCTGACTCTATTTAAACATGTTCACAATGTTTTAAGATTATGTATATTCCATAATTCTATATCTTATTCTAATGTTATGCTCTCATGGATTATTTTATTTGATTACTTTACGATTCATGTCTTACAAACTGCCAAGATTTATGACATGAATCATGTTTATGATCTATGACATGTAGGGTATGGTTTTCAGATGTTATTATCATGTTCTCATACCCTTATGTTTATGTTATGTTAATATCTCCCCCGTTTATCCTTACTAATCATATGAGATCACCTTTTCTTATGTTTATTTTCCCCAGGTCATGAAAAAGGTATCAATTATGATATGTTTAAGAAGGGTGATAATTATGAAAAATTTAATGGTAGATGATAAAGTTCACTTATAAACCAGTTGTTTAAGTTTCCAAGTTTACAAATACACTAAATTTTTATGATCATCAGGTGTGTATTTATATAATGTAATGAATATTCATCTAAAATGATGTAATATCCATGTATGAAATCTTGGGTCTCTATAAGGAGGGTTTGAGGCAACCGAGTTCTAGATTGAGTCTATCCAAACGATTTTGGATCACTTAGAGACTCCTTCAGCGAAGTGGGTCAAGTTGGTAGCTTATATGTCACAACTAGAAAAAGGCCTATTGCCACGGTTCAAAACCATGTAAATAGGCCCCAAAATCGTGGCCTTAGGCTACAACCACGATTTTGGACAACTGTGGCCACTATCGCTATGAAAATAGGCCTCAAAATTTTCCACCATGGAGTTTGACCTATATCCATGGTTTAAACCATGATATAGGAATCTATTTCCATGGTTTTAACCATGGCATAACCTTGGTAAACTGTGGCAATAGCCTAAATAAAAAATGTGCCTACCGAGTTTCAATCCCTACACATCCCATTTTCCAACCTAATATGCTCACCACTACACCACTGAACAATTCACATATATATGTATATATTGAGATATATATATTAATAAAAACTGTGGAAATAGCCACAAAACCATGGCAATATCCGAAAAACCATGGCAGTAGGTCTTCCTGCCAAATTTTTGGCAGGATTTTTTTCCTGCGGAAGCACAGGAACCCTATAGCCACAGTTTTGGAAAACCATGGCTATAGGCCACATAACTATGGCTATAACTATGGGATATAGCCATAGTTATGAAAAATATGGCTATAGGCCATGAAAAACATACCTATATCCACAGTTTTAAAACCATGGCTATATGCTATAGAACCATGGATTTAACCACCTATAACCATGGTTTTAAAACCACAGATATAGGTTTGTGGTAGTATCTTTAATTTCTAGTAGTTTGTTATGAGTGTTAGTGGATATTCTGGCTTAGTATGAGTAGTTTGAGGGCTTGGTATGGAATTATTTTTTGGAGAAGTTCCTGGAACACTTCTGAGGAAATATAAAATTGTAGAGCTTATGTGATTGACCGAGGGGAGTATGTTAATGATGGATTATGCTGGATTCTTCAAAAACTTTAAGAGTTTATCACCAATGTTGACAAGAGATAAGGAAGTTACAACAAGATGCTTTCAGGATGGTATTAGATGTGAGATCAATCCCCAGGTAAATATCTTTCATTTGAAAAAGATGGATGAGGTGGTGAATCAGACTCTCAATTTTTAGGGGAACCTGAAGGAGGCTTATAGTAGTGGGTAGATAGTTTCAGTTGGGTGATATGGTGGTGAAACTTCTAATATTAGGAAGTGTCATTATGATATATTTTATCAGGGCGGTAGAAAATAGAGCAGCTGTGGGAGAGGATCAACATCCCATGGTAGTGACTGAGTGTTTTTCTTTTAGTGTGGAAAGTTGGGTCACATGCGTGGTCAGTGTCCCCAACTACCAGTGGAGTGTCGAGCTTATGGTAGGATGCCAAACATATAAGGGTTCTATAGGAACCCTAGGTATATGGGCAGTGATGGAGGACCTAGGCTGATACAAAGCACCAGAAGGGGATTTTCTACCATGTATCAGTTCGATAATTGGAAATCTACTAGTCGTACCGGTCGGGGTGGAGGATGAGGTGCTCTGGGACAAGATCATCCATATTAGATGAAGGTTCTTAGCATAATGAAAGAACCTTTGGTGGGTATTAAATTAAAATTTCTTTTAATTTAAAGTTTCCCAAAACCCCAATAGAGGATCTTACATGTTAAATTTATAATTAATTTATTTTGATCTGTAAAATATATTTACTTTGTCTTAGGATCCTTTCTTCGATGATGTTGTTGATCTTTTGAAAATACCTTTAATATTACCTTCTTTATGCTATAAGGATTCAAGTGTAGAATCCCTCTATCAGTGATCCATACATGGTATTTTTGTATTTGAGAAATGATAATTTATTTCCAAGTGATAGTGTGGAAAGTCAAAGGTATTGTGATGGTCCGTTCGAACTCCTCAACATTTATTGAATATTCAAATAAATATTTAATAAAATATTTCATTCGTCAATAAATATTTGTGATTGATAAAACATGAATAAAATTATTCCCTAGTCTTGAGAATAAAATTTGTTCCATTAATTAAATTCAAATAGAATTTAATCAAGATCAATGGAAACACTTAATATGTGAAACTCTAGGATTTTTTCTTATTAGAATTAGGTGGTTTGCCTAAAGTCTAAGATTATTTTCTAGTAATGGATAAAGACCTCCAAGAGAAAGAACTTAACATCAAAATGATGATAACCACATAAGAACACTCACTATTCAATATAATCCCTTTGTCATAATATCTCATCAAGAAGGTTTCACATCCATGTCACCAACCTATATGCTTGATACGTATTTCTTTGACTATCTAAAAGAAACATGTCCTTACACCATAGAAATGAAATTTAATGCAACATTTCTATTCTAATAAAAGGGCCAAGATATAAAATTTCATAAAGATAGAAGGGAAAAATCCTTCTTTGACTTATTCACTAATAACATGTCAATGCAACGCACCCAATGTACCCTACCTCACCATGAACATATGGCATTATAGTTTTCATCAGAAAATATAAGTGCACGAGTTATGAAATGCATTAATGATAATATTAAAGTCTATGTACCATTACACATGATTGTAGATAGGTATATCTAATGACACCAAAACATGAAGAATTCCTACTGGTGGGTATGTTCTTAGAATCTCCTATATTGAAGATTTCCAAGTGAAAACTTCATGAGAAGAAGCCTCATACACTTACAAGCACTCACACCTAAAATTTACATTCTATGTGTCCCATCATGGAATGTTATCCAACCATAGAACTATATTTAATAATATCATCATATAACTTCAAGGTTCTCATCATATTGGGGAATTTACATAACCTAATCAATGGTACAAATACCCTAGGACATTATTAAATCGAAGACATGAAGAAAAATAAACAATATGTAATAATATGTTTTATTAATATTCAAATAATAGAATAAACATGCAATAAAATTTCAAACATTTGGTCCTAGGAAACAAAATCTAACATCAAAAAATTAGTGCAGTGCATGGGACTCAGACATGAGCACATGACATAGGGACAATTCAGTCGCATGCAGTTTAACATGAACCTGGTAGTAATGAGGCTGGGCCATCGACTATTCGAAGTAATATTCTTATATCTTCCATTATTTTTAGTTATTTATTTGATATAGAATCCTACAATTATTTTATATCTTCTTTAATTTGTAATGGTTTGGGTCTGGCGGAAGAATTCACGTGTGGGGTTATGTTGATCAACACACTGTTGGGGTGTGATTGAAGGGTATCTATCTTTGTAAATGGTGCGCCCTCAAGGTTGGTGAGTATCATTTTATTTGGAACTTGTACTTGCTTGAGATTTCAGGTTTTGACCTGATATTGTGGATGGACTGGTTGGTATCATATTGAGATCACGTTGATTGTTAACGTAGTAGAGTGGCCTTCACATCTTCTAAGGAAAAAACATATACTTTTCATGAGGAATGGGATATCCAAGCAGGCCATGTAGGAACCGTTCTTTAGGAATTGGGTATTCTCATAGCCGGGGTTATGATACTTTTTCTAGATGATGGGCGAGTGGAGCATGATATCTTCCCTCTTGTAGTAGACCAGTTTTAGGACATGTTCCCTAAGGAGTTCTCAGGGTTACCACATGAGAGGGAAATTTATTTTACTATTGAGATGATGTCTGGAGCTAAGTTGAATTCTATCCCAACTTATAGAATGGAACTGGAATAGATTCAATAGCTTAAGACTCATTTGGAGGACTTGGAGGCTAAAGGGTTTATTCATCCAAATATGTATCCTTGGGGATCTCTTGTTTTATTTTCCAAGAAGGCGAACAAAATTTTGTGATTATGTGTCTATTATCGGAAGTTAAAATAGATAATGATCAAGAATTGGTACCCTCATCCATGTATTGATGATATATTTGACCAAATGAGGGGAGAATATGTGTTCTCTATGATTTATTTGATATCAGGGTATCATCAGTTGAGAATGAGGCCTTATTATATACAACATACTACTTTCAGAAGCAGGTATGGATTGTGTGACTTCATTTTGATGTTTTTTGGGCTAACGAATGTTCTTTCTGCATTTATGGTCTTGATAAACTAAATATTTAACTCATACTTGGATTAGTTTATGGTTGTCTTTTTTTTCCTGAAATATTGGTGTACTCATAGACTCATGACAATCATATCAAACATCTTGATATCGTCCTGAGTAAATTGAGAGATAATAAGATATACACCAAGTTATCTAAGTTTCATTTCTAAATTAACAAGGTATATTTCTTGGGTCACATCATCTTGGAGGAATGTGTGTTAGTGTACCTAAAAAAAGTTCAAGTAGTCATTTCTTAGGAGAAAACCAAGAATGTTTTTGATATCCGAATATTTTTTTGGGTTTGTCTGGTTATTATCGAAGGTTCATCAAATAATTTTCTCACTTGGAGACACCACTATCGAGACTAAATAATAAGGTCATCAAGTTTGAATGGTCTGAATCATGTGAGAATTATTTACAAAATTTGAAGGCACTCTTGACCATAACACCGATTCTGATCTTACCCAAGTTAGTTAAGGATTATACCTTACTTTTTGATTCATTTGGGATCAAACTTGGGGAATTATTTATGTAGGGAGATTGATTCATGGTGTATGGATCACATAAGTTGAGGCCTCATAAAAAAACTATCCTATGCACAGTCTAGGGTTAGCCATGGTAGTTCACACCTTAAAATATTGGTGTCATTATCTCATGGGTGAGAAGTTTACAGTGTATACTGACCATAAGATCCTCAAGTATATCTTTTCTCAATGATATTTAAATCCCTAATAGTGAATATGGGTTGCGTAAATGAAATCTTTTGATTTTGAGCTTTCCTATATGATTGGAAAATGGGATAGTGTTATTGATGCATTGAGTCAGAAGACACAAACTCAGGTAGTCCAGGAGTCTAGTTCTGAGTGGAAGATGGTGGCCTTGTTCTTTGAGATGCATATAAGTGTTTAAGAGGATAAATAACATATGAAACTCATGTATTTATTAGTTATTACATGTCTTCTGGATTGGGTAAAAAGGAGTTAGTTTGAGGACTCAGAGTGCCTAGTGTTGATGGAAATTCTTGAAGGAGGGGAGTTACCTCCCGATTGGACCATCAATGATGATGAGATTATTCGTGTTCATGGCAGCATAGTTGTGACCACATGTATGTGGAAGGATCTAATGTGTGAGTTTCATGACTCAAAGTGGGCGATGCACCTTGGTTTAACCAAGATGTATCACAATCTTCGTAGAAAATATTGGTTTCCATGAATGAAAAAAGGAGATTATAGGTTTTGTGACATGATTCTATAATTATCAGTAAGTGAAGGCCGAGCATCAATGACTTTCTGGTATTTTATAGACATTTCCCATTATAGAGTGGAAGTGGGATGATGTTACTATATATTTTTTGATAGGTCTTCCAATGACTCCCTAGAAGAATGAAATGATATGGGTGATTGTGGATTAGTTGAAAAAGGTAGACCATTTCTTATATATTCAGGAAATTTTCATCGTTGACTAGTTGGGTGAGTTATACATTTGAGAGATAATAAATTTTCATGGGGTGCCTTAGAGTATCATTTCAGATTGGTATCTTCATTTTACTTCATTCTTTTGGCGAGGGTTTTAGAAGGTGCTGGGTACTCAGGTACTTATGAGTACAAATTTTCACCTGTAGACAAATGGGTAAACAAAATGTACTATTTAGGTACTAGAGGACATGTTGAGGACATGCATCCTAGATTTTGGTGGGACATGGGAGAGGCACCTTGCACTTATTGAGTTTTCCTATAACAACAATTATCAGGTGACTATCTATATGGAATTGTATGAGGCACTATATGGGAGTATATATTGATCAACTTTATATTGGATAGAAGTGGGAGAGTCAGAGTTGTTAGGATTGATGCTTGTGTGGGAGACATCTAAGCATGTTCAGTTGATCTGGAAGTGTATGTCTATAATCCATAGTAAACATAAATCCTATGATGATTGATTCCATCAACCTCTTGAGTTTTTAGTGTGTGACCATGTGTTCCTTCAAGTGTCACCAAGATTGGGTCACCATCAGATTTGAAAATAGTGTAAGTTGGTGCCCGAGTTTATAGGGCCATTTGAGATTGTGAAGAGGATTGGATCAGTAGAATACCTATTGGATATTCCACGGCAGTATGGTACTATGCACGATGATTTTCACATGTCATGGCTTAGGTAGTATCACCCCAACAATTCTCATGTGATTGATATTGATGATGTTGAGCTTGAGGTTGATGCATCCTTTGAGGAGAATCCAATTCGTATTGTGGATCATAGTGAGAAAACGCTTTGGCATAGGACCATGTCGTTGGTCTGAGTGTTATAGAAGCATGGCTAGGTTCAGGAAGAAACTTGGGAGAGGGAAGCTAATATGTGTGAATAATGGATAGATATTTTTTAACTTAGAGGCTTAGCAATGCTTGGGATAATAGATCAAGGGTGATATATTATAAGGTGATGAGGTTTTAAGATCCTGATCTTTTAAGGAGGTACGTTTATGTTTTAATTTTAGTTAAAACCCCCTAAATTGGTTAATTAAATGCCTACCATGAATAGGGAAGTCCTTGAGAGTGTATTAGGGGTTTAGGACATGAAAAAGGGGGAAAATAAGTTATCTAGTGTATGATGCATGGTTAACACATGATTAGTGCTAATCATGAACCCTAGAGAAGGGAGGTGCATGGTTGGTAAACTGTGCAAGGGGAGTTTGTAAACTGTGCAGCCTTGAATAGAGCCAACTGCACAACCTCTATATAGTTTGAAAAACTACGTGGGCTCCCCAACAAACCATTTTACCCATACCTCTCTTGGACAGAGGAGATCTCATGGTTGTCACACGGTTTGGAAAACCGTGTGGCCAAATCATGCACCTCATTAAAATTAAAAAAATGACCAATTTTCTTCCCCATATTTAGACGATTTCCACCTGATTTCCACTCAATTTTCTTCTCTAGTAGAAATGGGCATGAAAAATGAACTCTCTCCTTGTACAAGGTTCTTTATCCTTATATTCTAGGGCATTATATTTCCATTTAGTGTGAATCGAATCCCTAGGTAAGTCAATGAGTCATCTTTATTTTATTTTCTAGAAGAACCAAAATTGGTTGTTTTCTCTTCTTCTGAAGCCCCTAAACCTTATTTTTTAGGGAATCTTAAACTTTGGTGTTAACAATTGTATTAGTTCAAATCAAGGTCCATGGTTGGGTGGGTTCTTTTCTGTGATCTTGAGGTAGGTGGCCTATAAGATTTATCCCACAACCATGATGTTACTCTCATGTATGTGGTTATGCCAACACACTGCCTTTCTATGTTTTTTATTTCCTTAAATAAAAAGAGTAATATGAACCTTAAATTTATGTTTGATACCCTTTTTAGACCCCATTAGGTCTGTTGATGATTATAAGACCGAGCCTAAGGCCACCCATGAGTTGATTCAACCCTTTAAAAATGGTGAGATGACTTGTTAATTGATGAATTGGAGGGTTTATGAGATTAAAATGGCTGTACTTGATGTATGGTTTATTAACATGATATAAGGGGTTGTTAGGATTACCTTGGGAAATATAATGGGCTATGAGATGATTAAGAGTAAAGGTGATAAATGGTTTAAGGGGAATGCTATGTTGTTAAATGGGTTAATATAATGTCTAATGGTTGTGATTATGAATAAATAGTTTGGAATAATAATATAGAAATTTAACCAAAGGTGTGTAATTTAATGAACCATGAATATGATGATAAATGAAAAGGTTTACCCTTGTTGTATTGTTTGATGAAAAGGTAAATGATTATGAACCTTGGAAAATGTGAATTTACGGTTTAGTTAGATGTTGGATTGAGTTTCCTCATCCTTGGGGTGGGCCATATTGATTATCTAGGTAGCACTGATATATTGCATAGTCTGGGTTAGACTAAAATTCTAAAAAACACTGATTCACTGCATGGTTTGGATGTTGGACCGATTCTCCAAGATCAGATGGTTAGATATGGTATGGGTACCTAGATTGAGTCTCCAATGTAAAATTATTTTTATGGAATTGATTAATGAATTACCTTATGACTTAGGTGTTTAACCCCTCATGGAGTATGGTTTAGACTTCCAGCATGGGCTGAAATAGGTTTGGTGATTCAGGTGTTATCGAGGAACCTGAGAGCCAATGGGGATAATTGACAACTATTTAATCATGAAACATGTTTTATTTACTACTTTTCTATTATTAATTTATACTTCTTCATACACTATTATTGGACTATATATTACTTTAGACACTGTTGGTGGTGGCCTACTGAGTTGTAATCACACCCTACTCAGGCCGCCATTGGTACCCAAGAAGATTTCATGGTTGTAGGCCAGGACAAGGGCAAAGGCCCTATAATAGATGTACGGGTCAAAATTTTGGGATAAAGAATGGATGAGGGGACTAGACTGATGTTGGATCCCATTTTGGGGATTTTCAGTGTGTCTTTATTTTGATTTTCCTTTGACACATGACACTAACAGGACATAACATGTTTACTGTGTTTAGATGTGGGAATTTACCCAGTTTTGGGAATTGATTACATGATGCATGGTTATTGATTATTAATTCTTTGGTTATTATTTATTTTGATTTCATTGTTGTGCTACTCTAGTAAAGATGGTATAGTCTCCCCACATGACTTATTAGACCCTTGATGCTAGTCAACAACCTCTGGAGTATGAGGAGGCACACCTAATGTCATGTAGTACTGTAGACGCCGGAAAAGTCCGTTGTTCCCAAACGAAGCTCCGGATGCGGAAAGCGAAGTGATATTTGGAGTCAGAGGCACGTTCCGGAGGGCCCGGAGGATTTGCGCGAAATTTCAGAGGCCCGCGCGCAAAGTTGAGTCGCGGCGCGCAATCCTCCCGGGATGCGCGTAATGCGCTGGGCCGGCGCGCTATTTTGCGCGCCCGTGGCCGGCGCGGCGCCCTTGCGCGCTGGGTCCTGATTCCGCGCCCGCGAAGGGAATTCCGCGCCCGAGGCCGGATTCCGCGCCCGGGGTTGCCTATAAATATAAGGCGACCCCTGACGTTTTGAAGGTTGCCAGAATCCGAAGCGTCGCTCGTTCGCGCAATCCAACCCCTTCCGCGCGCAATGCCGATCTTCAGGTAACCTCCTTTCTTTCGCGCAATAGAGCCTTGGGGTTCGCCTTCGCGCGCAATCCCCTTGGCTCCTTTCCTTTGAATAATCCTTAACCCGAAGGCCTTTGCACGCAAAAGAAGCCTCTTGCGCGCAATTGCCCCCCGGGTGCGCGCAATCCAACCCGATTGCGCGCACCCCCCATCTTCAAAGTGGCCATTCGTTAGAGAATGAGCCGTTGCCCCCGCGAGCTGTCCGAAGCCCGGTGCGCGCAATCTCAATCATCCGCGCGCAAAGGGCTGGCCCAATTGCGCGCCAGCCCACCGTTTTGCGCGCCGGCCTGCTGTTTTGCGCGCAAAGCTCCTCTTTTGCGCGCAATCCACTAGGGTCGCCCCCCTTGACCCCATGAGGGTACCCGCCCGCGTGGCGCCCGATGATTTTCATCCTGGGTGCCCGCACCGTGCGTTGTCTTCCCGTGCGACCCTCCAGGCTTGCGCGAAGTGACACGGACCCATCGGCGGCCACCAACGTCCTGCACGATGTTAAACTGCATACGTCCAAGCTGCACGACGTTAAACTGCCTAGCATATCGTCCGCGCTGCAAGACGTTAAACTGCCAAGTGTTTTGTCCAGCATGACGTTAAACTGTACCATGTCCGCGCTTCAAGACGTTAAACTGCCAAGCACCTTCGTCCTCAACACACGACGTTAAACTGTACTTCGTCCGGCAAGACGTTAAACCGTCCGCTTCGTCCTCAACACACGACGTTAAACTGTACTTCGTCCGGCAAGACGTTAAACCGTCCGCTTCGTCCTCAACACACGACGTTAAACTATACTTCGTCCGGCAAGACGTTAAACCATCCGCATCACCCGATCCCGTGCCTCGCACGCAGGGTCCCCCCCGGTTTGGATGTGGCCCCCACCCGCTCGTCTCTGCAGGGATGTCAGGATTGCCCCTCTTTAGGGACGATTTAATGGGAGTGGCTTTTCCCTACGGGGGTAGGGTATTACAAACCCCTAGTTTCTTGTGGGGGGCTGCACATGTGTATCTCCATTGCGCTCCCCCACCGCCGAAGCCAGTAGAGGGTGTGACTGGGATCGAGGTGTCTCCTACTTTCGGTCCAAGTCCCTTCCAACTGAGTTTTGCCGCTTCCGGGCTGCCTCAGTGCGTAAGTCCTGACAGAACGAACTACGTGGACTTTGATCCTTGTCTCCTAAACAGGGTATGTAGGAAGTCTCTCCGAGGTCCAAGCCCACCACCTGGTCGTCCCGGTCGTATTCACGTCGGTTCGTCCATCAGTGGACCCCTCCCGGGTTCACACTTGCGTCGATTCACCTATGAATCCGCCCTCGTGGGAGACTGCAAATGTGTATCTCCATTGTGCTTCCCCACTGCCTTTTTCTCCTTTCAGCGTCCAGCATGACGTGAAACTGTGATCCACCCGGCCGTTCCATCCCCCTCTGTGCGAGGTGGTTCGGTTCAATCCTCCGCCCGGCGGCCTCGACCTCTTCGTGAGTCGGCTTGCCGACGTCCAGCATGACGTTAAACTGTATACCCGAACTACGTTGACTTTGATCCGCGCTAATGCGCGGTACGTAGGAAGCCCCTACGGGGTCCAAGCTCTTCACTCCATCATCCATCTTGATCCTTACCCGGGCCGCCACATCCCGGTGGGGTCATGCCACTTCACTCCACTCCATATCACTTGGGAAGCCGCCCATGCGCTGGCCCCAGCGTCGGAGGTTCCCCGCAAGGGGTTCTGTCATCTGATCCACTTTTCGTGTTGATCAGTCCGATGCCGTCCCCGCCGGACGTTAAACTCGCGGCATACCCCGTGTTAAACATGGGAAGCTGAGGAAAACCTCAGGGGACACAGTTCCCCGCACCCAGTGCGGGATGCCTCAGGCCATCATGCCTTCGAGAAGCCCTATTAGGGACGGAAGATAGACGTGCAGAGCCGCAGTGTTACGACACGCCCCCAGCACCCAGAGCCACCCGGCCTTCTCACCGCAGGTTGCTGCCCCGACCAGACTCCTTGGAGCGTCCGGGCGGAAGCAGCGTAATTAACCGGTGTCCATGAAGATATGGCGCCGAGAACGAGATTCACGAGCATGTCTTAAATCTATGAGGGAGACCCGGATTAGGCGACGAGTTCCGAGGAGACGTCCAAGGAAGGAGGAGCCGACATCCCATCATCCCGGTTTCGATCAAGGAGCAGACGCCCCTGAATAAGGGACGGATGCCGCCCGCCTTTGGAAAGCGGGACTGCGGGACCACAAGCCGCGCGCCCATCCCCTCGGGTTGACGGGTGCACGCGCGAACGCATCCTGGCGGAACAGCGTAACCCGACGCACATCCGCACCGAAATAGAAAAATGGTGAACCCGACGTGAATCTCTTCTCCTCGATACGAGGACCGATGGCTTTCAGAGGTGTTGGAAGACCGGCATGTTGCCCGGCCAAGCATTCAGTCTTACCCGCCAGGGGCTGGGGAAGGGACATCGGGCACTCCGTCTCGCAACGTCGAGGGCCTGGGTTCCCCCCACGGAAGGCGTCGTGGCGCTAATGGTTGGTTGTCGATTCCTTTTTCCTGTCAGTGTTAATGGGTCATTCTCCCTGCTTTCAGAAATCAGGTCACCCGATCCAGTGCCCGATCGCCACCCACCCACTGGCGCAGAGGTAGGGGAAACACCGACGCGGCTACTCTGCGCGGTCCCGCCCGTTCCACAGCCGTCCCAGCAGCCGCAATTGCGGGACGACCACGCCCTCTATCCCCCTCGGAGGTCATCCAGAGAAGGGTGATCAACACCCTGGTGCGGAGATATGAGGAAGAGGGAGTCATCCCCACCCGGGACATGGATCGCCTAGACCTTGAGGAGGCTGCACCTCGCCACCACCGCCGCCTCCAAAGGCCGCGCAGGGAGGCACCGCTGCCCACCTCAACGTCCAACCGCTTCGGGAGCTTATCCCCGGAGCGCTCTGACAGTTCCCTTCCCTATGCGGATGAGGTGGAAGATGTCCGGGATCACCCTATCCGGGATTCGCTCCAGGGATCTACGGTAAAGGCTCCCGCCAGGCCACGGCGACACCGCCGCCAGGCCTCTCAAGTCGAAGAGCGGACTCTCCACCTGCCCGCGCCGCTCATCCCGACTCGTTTGTCCCAACGCCAACGTCGGGCACGAGCGGAGGAGGATGCCCACCTTGGGGCCCTAGCAACAGCGGCCGCATTGGCCCAAGCCACTGTTGGCTCCAGTCGCCAGGCCCCTGCGCATCCTGAGCAGGGGAACTTCTGTTCCTGACCTGGATCGAGGCCTCGACCGCCCCAAAGGCAGGTTGGGTCGACTCTCTCGGTTGCTGGTACAGGCAGTAGCCACCGCGGACCACCTCGCGGTAGCGCTATTCACCAGCGGGATCTACTCCGTGTGGCCGATCCAGGAGGCATGGGTCATCCCACCTTCCGATCCCGGCCCGGAGTCCTGCCCGGAATCATCTCTCCCCGCGTCCCCTTTGATATCTGTCCCGGTGCCCCTCGCACCTTGGTTTCCAGTCCTCTTGTCCCCAGCACCAGTGCGGCCGGAGGACGCCAGGACAGAGATCAGCCCTGCCCCGAAGAACCACCCAGGGGCAGGAAGGCAAGGCGTCGACGCCGAGGGAAGAATGTTACGGAATTCCGGACAGAGATCCGACCGGTTCGCTTCTCTGATTCAGAGGCGGAGTACGATTCGGCGACAGAGCCCTTTCCCCAATCCCGCCAGTCAAGGGCAGGGGTAGGAATGCGGCACGTCAGCCTCGTGCTCCCCGAGAGCGAGATCGATGTGATCCCCGCTTCTCTCCGAAGGTATATCCGGAGTAACAAGGGCCTGGTAGACCCCCAAGGATCAAGCTTGCGGGTGGTACCGGCCCCTCCGGAAGTGCCTTCCGTCTCGGTCGGAGAAGCCGGAGACTTTTTCTGGGGACCGACGGTCGAACCACGATCTGGTGCACCCTCGGCGAGCACCGATGCTACGGCAGGATGTTCGCTCGCCGGCCTGTCCTATCGTGATGTGGTAGCCAGGGCACCGCCACCCTCAGAGGGCGGCCCGGGATATGGAGGCCAATCGGCCTGTTCGCCGTATTCACCGCCGGCCAGCCCGTCAGCCCGGCGGCCCGCCTCGGCACCACTGCCGGTTCCCCGTCCGTTCCCAGCCATTGAAGAGGACCAAGGAGATCTGGGTCCCGAGTTTGAGTCATGGAGCTTCTGGACCGTCCTTGCAGAGGGCCACTTCCCTGAGAAGTTTTGGCCAGTCGCAGGACCGGGCTTTGATGCACCCGAATCGCTCACCCCGGATGAGTTCGAATGCTTCCGCCGAACTCTCCGGGAGACTCGCTCCTGTCTTCACCGCCTACAAATGCCATACCCCGGGAGCCAAGCGCACCTGGAGGATATTGGTGAGCAGTGCCATCAAATTGACTTGGCCATGCTCCCCGCGGTTCGGCACCCCGGGTCATTTGGGCACCACGAGGCCCTCCAACAACGATGCGTTGAGTGTTTTCAGGTACTTCGCAAAGTTATCGAGGAATCCACTCCCCACGTGTATATCCGTGGATGGGGGCAGCACGCTGCCCTACGCTTCAGTGTGATTCGCCGACAGCCCGATTCACTGGGCGGCCCTGAGGGTATATCCACAGGGACAGAGACAGTCAATATGGCTGACCTGTCGGGAGAGGGGAACGACTTGGAACTTCTCGACGGGGGCTTCCCCCCTGAAGACAAGCCGTCGTTAGATCCATAGGTGAGAGTTACTCGTCATCAGAGGAACCTCCTGGGGCTCCCCGCACCCACTGAAGCACTGACGTTGAGCCGAAACGTCAGCAAAGGAAAAGAGCACAGCGAGGCTATAAAGCCCGCCGACCCATCTGCCTCCATGCAGAGGGCAGAGGAGGATCTCGAGAAGGCTACGCTACGTCAGAAGCTCGCCGAACAGAAGAAGATGGTTGACCAGCTCCTCGCCGAGCGCGCTGCAGAACGGCGGCCTGACTACGGTGATCCTAGGCCAGGACAGCAGGGGCCGGAACAACCGCTCCTCGACGAGACTCTCCCGGGCAACCGTGATTACGCTGTGTTCGCCGACAGGAGAGAGGCCATTGCCTACGGCAAGAGGGCGCGGTATGTTTCGCCGCACCCTCCCGAGCGGCGTGACTACCTGAGAGACCCCGCTCGGATTCCTCCCGCCGCCCCAAGGGCCGCTCCGCCCGCCATCCCACGAGCTGCCGAGTTCGACGACCCGGTCGACGACCCGATTGAAGGGCCATGCAATGCGCTTGTGGTTAGAGATCCTCGCCAGGACTGGAACCCATGTCCGGACGATCCGATGGCGGCACTCATTGCCCGCTTGGAGGCCTTGGAGACTCGGCAGGTGGCAATCCCACCGGACGGCAAGCCCTACCCAGCATGGGTGGATGACATGCCGGCGCCTCCGGGATTCGGGAATCCCACTTTCGCTCCCTTCAACGGGACTGGAGATCCGCCACAGCATTTACCCACTTCAACTCGAGGTGCGGGCCTATGTTGGGGACTCCGGCGCAGCAAGAGGCCGCTAAGCTTCGCTGCTTTGTTCAGACACTGGAAGGGCCAGCATTTGTCTGGTACAGCCAGCTCCCCGTCGGGTCGGTAACCAGCTGGGAGGACCTCCGTAGACAGTTCCTCTACCAGTTCAGTTCCACGACCCGGAAGACAAGTATCGCAGACCTCTTCAAGTGCAAGCAGAGGCCTGATGAGAGAGTCGCGGACTTCGTCGCCCGATGGAAGGGTCTCACGTATTCCCTTGACATGCCATTGACTCAGGAGCAGTTGCTGACAATGTGCGTCGGGAACGTTAAGACCGAGCTGGTCCCTTCCCTGATCACTCAAAATTACCCCGGAGGGTTCAGGGACTTCTCAGACAAAGCTCAACGTCTTGAGGAAGCCCTGCAACAGGCCAGCCAGGCACACCCGCTGCCTCCTATGATTCATGCAAGGAGAGTCAGCAGGGCTGAGCCCGCTGCTGTTGCCCAGATAGAGGCCCCCAGGCCATTGGAGCTGCTGCCGGCGAGGCCAGCTCCACAGCCTCACAGGAACCCGCCTCCACGGGCTCAGTTCCCGGCCCAGCAGCGGCAGCCTCAGAACCGGCCGGCCCCTCCGCGTAATGTACCGCCGCAACCCAGGCGAGATAATCAGGGTCCACCTCCTCGGCCGGCCCCTCCAGCCCCTCGTCAAGACCACGCTCCCAGGGGCCCGCGACACCTGACTTACTCATTCCACGAGGATCAGGTCCCCGGTTATTTCCGGAGCACCCTGGAGCAGAGAATTGTGCGACTGCCTGAGTGTTGGAGGCCAGAGGAGGCACATCTTACGAATAACCCCCGCTACTTGCCCCTACCATCGGGCCCTGGGGCACACCATCCAGCGGTGCTATGTGTTTAAGGATTGGCTCCAAGACCAGATTAACAACAATGTAATCAGGTTGGGCCCAGCTCCAGCACAAGTGGCGGGCGTGTTCGTGGGATCAGATGACGATAGTGGCAGCGAGGACGAATGGCAGCTGGTCTCCAACCGCGGATCCCAGAAGTATAATAACTGGATGGACTGCAAGACGACCATTCGCGCCCATGGAATCATCCGTGCGCGCTTGAATCAGCCTGAGCCCCCAGAATCTGCGGGTGCTACTTCGGCATCGTCGTCCCAGCCTGCCTCTTCCAAGAGGAGAAAACGGCGGCAGTGCAAGAAGGAAGAGCGCGCCCTGCCGGTTCCGCCACTATCCCGCACTCTCGGCGATTTCATGCCCCCGGAGATGGGGGTCCCTCCTCGGATCCGCCCGGTGATGGATGATTCGTCCGATGATGGTATTGGGTACGCTTCAGTTAACACCGTCGAGCTGGTAAATCCCTTTTCGGTTCCCGACGTTGAAGAACACCAGGTGGACCTCCCTAGTGTCCCCGGTCGTCGCCACCGTCGGAAGAACCGCAGCAGCAGGAGTCGCCGGGGCACAGCCGCTGGTGCCTCCAGCCAGGCCGTGCACGCCACCGAGACTAGGCAGCAGGCTCAAAACCGAGCACAACGTGCGCCGCCCCCCCATTCGGGGATGACGGATTCGCCTCCGCCGCTGTTTGTGGTGTGGGACCAGGCAGAACCGCCTCAGCCGCGTCACGACCAGCTCCGCCCTGCCACGGGTCCATCCCGGCCTCCTGACCCCAGTACGGTGACCATTTCCCGGACTGTAGCCGGTGAACAGCGAGATGCGCCAAGTACCAGTCGGCCGCCGATCCAATCGGCAAGGCCCGTCATGCTTCCAACCGCAGAGCAACCTCCTGCAACCAGGGGCTCGCGCTTGGCCAAAAAGTATGATGTCCTGAAGCACTTGGCCGACATCCCAGCAAGGCTCTCCATCCTTGAGGCTCTGCGCATGTCATCTGAGATGCGCGAGGCACTCGCTGAAGCCCTGAAAAGCCCCCTCCAGTTTGAGACAGAGGTTGCGGCTGCAGAGGCCTTTCACGCCGAAACGATCGAGGACGCCGAATGTCAGGCAGTTATCTCGTTCTCTGGTAAGGATGAAGACCCTCCTATACAGGGACACATTCGTCCGCTGTATGTCACTGGCCAGTTCAATGGCCTTGAAGTCCGGTGCTATCTTGTCGACACGGGGTCCGGGATTAACCTGATTCCAACTCGGACGCTCCGGAGATTGGGGTTGTCTGAGGATGACTTGATTCCCTCCGACCTCAGGATCCAGGGGTACGATCGCACCGAGCAAACCCCGGTCGGCAAGATACGTTTGAAGACCCAGTTCGGTGACTTGGTTGCCAACACCGAATTCATGGTAGTCTCTCAGGACACTGCGTACAACGCATTGATGGGCAGGCCATGGCTCCATCTTCACGCGGCGGTTCCCTCGTCATACCACCAATGCCTCAAATACTCCCTTAATGGTCGAGTAGGCGTGCTTCAAGGAGATGCCTCTCCTTTTGCCTCGTGTGAAGCCCGCTATCTGGACGCGGACTATTACAAGAGCAAGGATGAGCAGATCCTGGCAGGTGAGGTTGAGCCTGTCGCTGTTGCAAGTGATCCCTGGGCAAGTCTGGATGATGCTTACGTCCTCCCGATTCAACGGTTGGACGTGTCCATGGTCTCGACGGCCCGCGAGTCTCCTAATGAGATGACCGCGACCGCCCGCGCCAGCACCAGTGGCCCAGCAGGATCTGGTAGCCCCAATGCAGTTGCCAATGCAGTCTCTCTCGTGGACGATCCCTCCCCGAGTGGAGAGGACGTGGAAGATGCACCCCCAGCCTTTGAGGAGGGCGTCCCCGCCACGGCCGATGAGTTAATACAGGTGAACCTTGGAACCGAGGCCGATCCAAGACCCACATTGGTCAGTGCCGCCATGCCCTCTGAGGAGTGGCAGCAGTACGTGGACTTTCTCAGGCAGCCCCGTGATGTGTTCGCTTGGGGCTATGACGAGATGTCGGGGCTAGATCCTCAGGTAGCCGTCCACCGCCTTGGCCTCCCGGCGAACCATCGCGGGTTCAAGCAGCCTCCCAGGAAGATGCACCCGTCCCACGGTGCCATGGTTGAGGCCGAAGTTGACAAGCTTATCAAAGCCAACTTCGTGAGGGAAGTTCAGTACCCCAAATGGCTGGCCAACATTGTGCCGGTCAGGAAGAAGAACGGGCAGATCAGAGTCTGCATCGACTTCCGCGATCTCAACCGCCACTGTCCGAAGGATGATTTTCCCCTTCTAGTGACAGAGCTGTTGATTGATGCCACGACAGGGTTCCAAGCCCTCTCCTTCATGGATGGATACTCCGGATACAACCAAATTCGGATGGCCCCTGAGGATGAGGAGTTCACTGCCTTCAGGGCCCCCCAAGGTACCTTTTGCTACCGGGTCATGCCTTTCGGCCTGAAGAATGCAGGTGCCACCTATCAACGGGCGATGCACCACATATTCAAGCCAATCCTCGGCACACTGGTGGAATGCTACGTCGACGACTTGGTTGTCAAATCGCGTCAGCGTCAGGACCATCTCATGGATCTTGAGAAAGTGTTCGGCTTCCTCCGGTCTCGCTGCCTGAAGATGAACCCGTTGAAGTGTGCATTTGGGGTCACCTCCGGAAAGTTCCTTGGATTTGTGGTAAGATATCGGGGTATTGAGATCGACCCAGAGAAAATCAGGGCGATTAGCCAGATGCCTCCCCCAGGTAACATCCGGGAACTACAAGGGTTCCAAGGCCACTTAGCCTATATACGCCGATTCATCGCGAATCTGGTCGGCAAGTGTAAGCCCTTTTCTCGGCTCATGAAGAAAGGTGCCACCTATGTATGGGATAAAGAGTGTCAGACCGCTTTCGAGGAAATCAAGCAGTACCTGCTTCAACCTCCGGTCCTGATGCCGCCCGTATCCGGGAAGCCGCTGGTCCTCTATGTGACCGCCCTGGAACGGTCCCTGGGTGCCCTTCTCGCCCAGAAGAACAACGAGGGAACGGAGAATAGCCTCTATTACCTCAGTCGCATGCTCCTCGATGCGGAAGTTAGGTATTCCCCCATCAAGAAGAGCTGCCTGGCGCTCGTGTTTGCCGTACAGAAATTACGACACTACTTGCAGCACCATGAGGTACAGTTGGTTTCTCGGGTAGACCCGTTGAAATATATCCTGAGCCGGCCTATGTTGACTGGCCGTCTAGCACGGTGGGCTGTGATTCTCCAGCAGTTCGACATCAGGTATGTGTCTCAGAAGGCCATCAAAGGGCAAGCATTGGCAGACTTTCTGGCAGCTCACCCGACCTCCGCGGATCAGCCGCTGGATCTAGGCTTTCCTGATGAGACCATTCTCTCGGTTGATCGAGCCGATCCATGCTGGCAGATGCACTTTGACGGTGCCTCCCGGAGCCCCACCGGTAGAAGACTCGATAATCCTAAGCTCAACAGAGTGGGCTTGGGTATCGTCTTCATTACCCCGGAGCGAGCCGTGCTGCCATACTCGTTCCTGTTGTCAGAAGGCTGTACCAACAATGAGGCGGAATACCATGCCCTCATCACCGGCCTCGAGTTGGCTCTCGAGATCGACGTGCCCCGTCTGTGCGTGAAAGGGGACTCCGAGCTGGTCGTTAAGCAGATCAATGGCGACTATGTTGTCAGGAAGCCGGAACTTGTGCCATTGTTGGAGTGCACCCTCCTTCTGATGGCCCGGTTCCCTTCTCGGCCAGAAATTGTCCATATTCCCCGGTCGCAGAACGGTCGAGCAGATGCCTTGGCCAGCCTTGCCGCGTCACTTGCGGAGCCTGAACAGGACAACCTGATCGTCCGCGTGACGCGCCGCAGGCTCATCGCTCCCGTTATCCCGGAGGAAGATCGCGGCCCGTTGGTAAGTAATCTCACCACGGTTGCCCCTATGCCCGGAGCCCCGAGTACCCCAGATATGACAGTCGGATCAGCCCCTGATTGGAGGACGCCTTTGGTTGAGTACCTCCAACATGGCACTCTTCCATCGGATCGGGCCGAGCGCGAGCGAGTTCGACGCCGCGCATCGCAGTTTGTCCTCCAGAGCAGTCCCGGCCTGGAGCAGATCCTCTACAGACGCGGATTCGATGGTGTTCTCCTCCGTTGCCTTCAGGGAGTTGAGATCCCACGAGTCATGCAAGAGGTTCATGCTGGTTCATGTGGCGCCCACCAGACTGGGCCGAAGCTGTCCCACCAGATTCGGAGGTTAGGATACTTCTGGCCCTCCATGATCCATGATTGCATCGAGTATGCCAGGAGGTGCCATGCGTGCCAGGTTCATGCGAACTTTGTGCATCGGCCGCCGGAGCCTCTCCATACCACTAGGTATTCCTGGCCCTTTGCAGTCTGGGGTCTGGACGTTGTGGGACCTTACCCACCGGCGGCAACTCGCCAGTGCCGGTTCATTCTGACCGCCACGGACTTCTTCTCCAAATGGGCAGAGGCGATTCCGCTCAGAGAGGTCAAATCCTGTTCGATCGCTGACTTCGTGACCTCCAACATCATCTATCGATTTGGAGTGCCTCACGCTATCCTCACGGATAACGGAACCAATTTCCGAGAAGCCGAGTTGAAGAAGTTGTACGCCAAGTATAACATTCGCTCGAACCATACATCTCGCTATCATGCGCAGGCGAATGGACAGATCGAGGCGTTTAACAAAACCCTCTCTAACATTCTGCAAAAGATGGTCGGTCAGAACAAGAAGAGTTGGCCGGACAAGCTCCCCAACGCCCTCTGGGCTTATCGGACGACGACTCGCAATTCCACCCAGATGATCCCTTATTCCCTGGTGTATGGAGCTGAGGTCGTCCTGCCCATCGAGATCCAGTTACCGTCCTTGCGCACTGCGGTCTACGACCAGCAAGCGCCGGACAGAGTTGCTGAAGCCCGTCTAGTCGAGTTGGAAGCACTGGATGAGAATAGACTTCGCGCTTTGCACAACTTGGAGAGGCATCAAAGCAGAATGGCTCGAGCTTTCAATAAGAAGGTTCGCCTCCGCTCCTTCCTGCAGGGTGATCTAGTGCTAGCCCTAAGAGCACCGATGATCCCCGGCCGGAAGCCGCCCAAGTTGGAGCCCAAGTGGGAGGGACCGTTTGTTGTCCACAAGGTCTATCCCAATGGCGCGTACTCCCTAGCGACTATGGATGGTGAGCGTGTCACTCCTCCCACCAACGCTAGGTTCCTCAATCAGTACTTTGTCTGAGTGTACCAACGTCCAGCATGACGTTAAACTGCACATTTGTCCAGCATGACGTTAAACTGCACATTCGTCCCGCATGACGCTAAACTGCATACGTCCAGCATGACGTTAAACTGCACATTTGTCCAGCATGACGTTAAACTGCACATTCGTCCCGCATGACGCTAAACTGCATACATCCAGCATGACGTTAAACTGCACATTTGTCCAGCATGACGTTAAACTGCACATTCGTCCCGCATGACGCTAAACTGCATACGTCCAGTATGACGTTAAACTGCACATTTGTCCAGCATGACGTTAAACTGCACATTCATCCCGCATGACGCTAAACTGCATACGTCCAGCATGACGTTAAACTGCACATTTGTCCAGCATGACGTTAAACTGCACATTCGTCCCGCATGACGCTAAACTGCATACGTCCAGCATGACGTTAAACTGCACATTTGTCCAGCATGACGTTAAACTGCACATTCGTCCCGCATGACGCTAAACTGCATACGTCCAGCATGACGTTAAACTGCACATTTGTCCAGCATGACGTTAAACTGCACATTCGTCCCGCATGACGCTAAACTGCATACGTCCTGCACGACGTTAAACTGCATACGTCCAAGCTGCACGACGTTAAACTGCCCAGCGTATCGTCCGCGCTGCAAGACGTTAAACTTCCAAGTGCTCCGTCCAACATGACGTTAAACTATACATCGTCCTGCATGACGTTAAACTGCCTCTCAAGAACTACGTGCGGCTTGATTCCCATCCTTATGGGATACGTAGGACCGCCTGGACATTCATGTTTCAGGCCCAGCCCCATCCTTTGGGAATTTCCATCCCATCTCGGGCCCTTGGTCCAGTTGCCTCTGGGTATGTGGCGTATGGTGTGAGCGCGGGGGATTATGTCCTCATTCACGTCGGTTTTCTCGCCACGCTGTACGCCCCCCACGTTTGGGGATGCCTTCTGCTCCCCCCTGTTTTCTCTCATCGTCCTGCATGACGTTAAACTGCCTCTCAAGAACTACGTGCGGCTTGATTCCCATCCTTATGGGATACGTAGGACCGCCTGGACGCTTGTGTTTCAGGTCCAGCCCCGTCCCTTGGTTGATCATGGGGATCTTCCCTCTTTTGGTTGCTCTCAGGGTGAGTCCTCCGACCCTTTCCGGTGATCTGTTAACATGTTTTGGGTACTTCGGTCTATGACTCGTAGTGTCAGATCCAACCCCGACAAGTCCTGTGTTGCTTGTTAGGCCTCGCGCTTCCTCTTGTTCGAGCCTTCACCCAAAGGGATCCTCGTTAGCGGTTTGGGTACGATGCCTCAGTGCTCTCCTACCGCTCCGGGTCGATTTACCGGCGGGTCTTGGGCCGAAAATCGATATGAATCCTGCGATTGAGCGGTCGATGCTCGTTTGCTTGCCCCGTCTTAGGCTGACGCGATCGGATGTTGTGTTGTGAATGCGTCAGCAACATCCTTGATCGCCATGTCAGCTCTTTCAGGCTCTGAACATTGGTTGCGCAGTCCTCATCACACTCCGCCTTTGTGCGTTGTAGTGGAATCTTGACACTCTTTTCATACTGACCTTCAGTACACCTCTACACGTTAGGCAGACCAACCAAGGTAATGATGTTGTTCGAGGCTCCCATGATCTGAGCACCAAGGATATATGCGGATATCCTCCCTAAGGGCCATGCATAGCTGGACCCTCGTCCCCATAAGGAGGAAGGAGTCGCCCGAACAATCGCGTTCTGGGCCCAGTATATCTGGAGGCTAGCATCTCTGCCCCTCGGGTGATGGACATACGCAGGCCCCTATCCCAAGACTCTTCTCCAGGAATCGTGCGTGACCGCAAGGCTGGGTATGCTCCCACCTCCGCCGTGTCCTCCGTACCGCGATAAGCGGATTCCTCCATGGTCCGAACCACACGACCTTAAACTGTGTTGTCTGGTCCTACCACACGACCGTAAACTGTGATCGTCTTGGCCGCCCGACGAGAAACGGCACTGCATCGTGATGTTCCCCTCAGGGGGCACTCATGTTGGGCGCTGGTTAATAACCACGCCATTCATCAATGCCTTCTGTGGCTTGATTATTGTGGCGACGCCAGATATTTCTCAATCACAGGCATGTCGCCGCACAAAGAAAAACCATTCATATTTAAGGACAAACAAGAAATATCAAATGCCGCTCCTTCTATGTGCGAGGGTCAGTCCCGCACTCTTCCCCGCGCTGGTGCCCGATTGTGCTGCGCCGCGCTTCAAGAACTACGTGTGGCTTGATTCCCATCCTTATGGGATACGTAGGAACGCCCGGATGTTTGAAACTTCGGGTCCAGCCCCCCACCTCTTAGAGATCCCCCCTTCTCTGGGGAATCCACCGCCTTCAGGTCACCCTCAAGGCGTGTTCCCCGAACCCTTGCAGTGGTCCACCGGTGTCAAGAGTACTCTGGTCTATTGTCAGGAGGGTCAGGATCCGCTCGGTCAGGTTTCCTTCACTTTTCAGGCTTCGTGCTCCCTTTCATTCGGACCCATCGTCTACGCCCTGGGTGGAGCCCCCGTGAACGGTTCGGACACAATGCCTCAGTGCTCTCCCACCGACTCGGGCCGGTACCCCCAATGGCCTTGGGCAGCAAATCGATATGAATCCTGCGATTGAGCGGTCGATGCTCGTTTGCTGCCTCATTCCACCAACGGTTAGTGCGATATTGATGCTGCTTTTCCGCCACGGTCGGCAGTACTCCCATATCGTTACTCCGGTGCCCCCAGTCCTTGAGTGAATGGCCGCATGATTCACATTTCCCACCTCCCATTCTGACCAGGCGAAACCTCGACACTCTTGACACTATCCCTCAGTGCATCTTCGCATACCCAGGGGATGGGACCACGATGTGGCGTACTTTGAGGTCCTTATGGTCCGAGCTCTAAGACCTTAAACTAAGATCTCTCTTTATGGTCCGAGCTCTAAGACCTTAAACTAAGATCTCTCTTTATGGTCCGAGCTCTAAGACCTTAAACTAAGATCTCTCTTTATGGTCCGAGCTCTAAGACCTTAAACTAAGATCTCTCTTTATGGTCCGAGCTCTAAGACCTTAAACTAAGATCTCTCTTTATGGTCCGAGCTCTAAGACCTTAAACTAAGATCTCTCCTTATGGTCCGAGCTCTAAGACCTTAAACTAAGATCTCTCCTTATGGTCCGAGCTCTAAGACCTTAAACTAAGATCTCCCCCAAACGGGATTCTACGTCCTGCATGACGTTAAACTGCACTCTCAGAACTACGTGTGGCTTGATCTCCAGCCTGATGGAGTACGTAGGAACGCCCGGGCATCTCAACTCGGGTCCAGCCTCAGGGATCGTTAAGTCCCGCCCCTCCTCGTCGCCGGCCGTCTGGCCTGGCTTCTGGTAGAGTGGTGCAGTTGTGATATTCTCCCCGATTCAGCTCGGGATTCCCCACTGCAATGGTGGGAAGCGACGGTTTCCTCGTCGAAGAGGTGCTGTCTGAGAATTGGGGTGATTCACGGCCAGATTAGTGCATCCGCCTAATACGCTTTCCCCACGGTGGCGCAATTTTGAGAGCGTTGGATTCTGTCCGAACAATCGTCACTTCACCCCACGCTTCGCATGCCCTGTTGATCTGGATTTCCACCCTTGTGTCTGAAGGAACCCCAAGGCGGTATTCATGATGACATGTGGTCCGCCTCCTGCAATATGAATGATGACCTTCGGTCCTTCTATTGCAGTTGTTATGGTCGATCCACTGTCCGCCTACCGTCTTGGGCATTTCCTGGAAGGCCGACCGTTGTGGATGTCTGGATTCGGGACACGCGATTCACCCTTTCTCATTCCCCTATGTTCGGATAAAATCTCAACGCCCCTAGCATTGTCCCGATCGTGTGTTGGAACAAGTTGGGGGGATAATACACTGATTAGGCTTGAGGTCTCCTTCCCTAGGAACGACCTCCCTCTTTTCTCCAGCAATCCAGGCCCAACTATGGATGCCTGATGCTTGGTTAACGCTCCCGCAAGACAACGAATTGTGGTTGAGCATGTTAAGCCAAAAGATGCAGATAAATATATTGATTCATACAAATGGATCAAAGTAGCGGAAGCAAATGTTCTGGGAGTGGCAAAACAAAGCCCCTAGGGATTAGCGTGCTGAATGAGTCTCTCTAACGCCGCTACCCTTTGGCTGGCGGCCTCCAGGGCTGCTTCTCGCTCTCTGCGTGCCCTCTCCTCGTCGGCGGTCGCAGCACGCAGTTCGTCGATTCTGGCCTGTGCACGCTCCCGCTCGACCTGAATTGTAACCATCTGTTGGCCCGCCTCTGTCAGCTGTACCTGGGCGTCAACCAGCTGGGCTGCTAGTCGCTCCACAAGCTCGGTACACGTTGCGACGAAGGCCTCCTTCTCTGCCGCCTGCCCTTCGAGACGCCGGACTTCTTGCTCCGCCACGAGGAGCGCCCGCGTGCTCTCCGACATGTCCCGACTTTGTGTGACGTCGGCACGCCGGCAGCTCTCGCGCATATTTTCGGCCATGAAATCACGGACCGTCAGATGGAGGCGTTGAGCATCAGCTCCCCCGGCACACAGGAAGCGCAGCCAAGTTTGAAGTGATCCCATGCGCCCCAGCCACTCCGATGGGTCTCGCTTGAGGAAACGCTGGATGCAATTCCACCCCCTGCGGTGCGTTATCCGGCTCTCCTCGACCGCCTCCGCGTCTGAGTCGTCCATCTCCTCGGGGTCGGCAGGCCGGTAGGCAGGGAAGGCAGCCAGCAGGTCTGCTGCAGGGTCCGCCCCTGGGAGGTCCTCATGAGGGATAGGTTCCCCAACATCTGGGAGAACTTCTTCTCTCTCCCCAGCAGCGCTGACACCCTCGTCAGCCCCCGACCTCT
Organism: Viscum album; assembly: GCA_963277665.1. Classification (NCBI taxonomy): domain Eukaryota; kingdom Viridiplantae; phylum Streptophyta; class Magnoliopsida; order Santalales; family Viscaceae; genus Viscum; species Viscum album. The sequence goes on from OY728126.1 coordinate 1,134,473,577, forward strand.
CTCCGATGTCAGCACCGCCGGCGTCCGCAGCCCCCTGATCAGCAGTTGGTGGGGCCGGCTCGGTTTGGGAAGTCTGTTCCGGAGCAGGCGGCATGTCCACCACTGGTCCACTCGTAGATGGCCCGGGTTCGGCAACCTGACGAGCCTCCAATGTTGAGATCACTGCGCGGGGCGTGCCATGGTTAGTCACGGATCGTCAACGGCAGGCACCAGTAGTAAAGTAAGGAGACTTACGGGAGGTCAGAGCGTCATCTTCCGCTATCCCGGCCGCCGCAGGAACAGTTGCAGCAGGGGGCCCTTCCGCGCTTGTCAAATCAATAATGGGTGCCTGGCCCCCGCCTTGTCCTGCTGGCGCCCCTCCTACTCCCGCTGAGGACGCCTGACCAACATCCGTGCGCTCCTGAGAAAGATGGAGAAGTGGGTTAGAAGCTGCATAAGAGAATGGATGAAGCAGATTGAGTAGGGATAGAAGCGGACCTCGAGGAGCTCAGTGACATCAACGTCGTCAGAGCCGGCCACCTTGCCGCTCTCCCGCGGACTCCCCTGATGGGATCTTCCCTCGGATCCTTCATCCTCCCCCATTTCCTCCTCTTCCTCGGAGTCGTTGCTACTGTCGTCTTCTTCCGGCGGCATCTGTTCTGGAGCGGGATCTAGACTGAGCATCACCTTCACCAGAAGGGATGGCTCCGCGCGCTGACTACGTTGGCGTGCGTAATCGTCCATGGCCGTCAGATACGCATACTGCCGGTTGAAGTCCACCCTGTCGGCAATGTGGAGGCGCCCGACCTCTGGCAGATGGATTCCTTCTCTGAGAATCTTTTGCCAGATGGCATCGGTCCCCAGTGACTGCCGCAGGGTCATCCAGGCCGACCACAGCGCCGGGAAGACTGCATCGTGGGAGGGTTCGAGCAGACGTCTCACCTGCTTCCCGGGCCGCTCTTCGACAACCACGCGTGCCCCCTCTCTGGGCGCCGAGGTCGTAGCGGCAGCTCGCGATGTGCCCGCCGCCGAAGTCCCTGCCCGCGCCGGCTCCGCTGCTTGGCGCGCCTCCGTTCTCCCCCGTGTGGCGGCGCCTCGCCTCCTCCCTTGACGCCCGGTCTCCGCACGGGTAACCTCGAGCCGCCGAACTGGCTTCCGTAGAAGCCCCTCGGGGTACGCGATGGCCCAGTGTTCGGCATACTCGGCTGCCAAGCCTGCGTCAACCCCGGTAGGAGGGAGAGTGATGACGTCGCCAGAGCCGAAAGCGGCAAACATCAGCCACATCTGGCGAAGGACGCAAGGGTTCGTCTCCTCCCGGACGGTAGTGAATACCCTCTTCGGCATCCGCTGAAGGCACCCGAATTGCCTGGAGAACCGGGATGGCACGTAAGGCTCGTAGATCACCTTCCCGTCGATCCGAGCCACGAGCACCCCGCCCCGCATGTTCAGGAAGTATTCATGCTGCTCCAGCGGACCCTGCCCGTTGTCGATCATTTGGCCAACGGGAGTGGGGAACAGACTGAAGTTGAAATTGGCATGATTGCCAATCCGAATCCTCACGCCCTCCTCACTTAGGGTCATCGGAGCGACCCCCGCGATGTTCAGCAGGGAGGGTCGCAGGCCGTTGCCCGGAGGAATGATGGCGTTCGGAAACGTGTACCCACCGAGGTGAGCAGCCACCCACCCGTGGAAGAACTGAAAGGGCCCACAGATCCTTCGTGGCGACCCCCCTCGTGAGATGCGTCCCAGGATGGCATACAGCCTCGCCAGCACTGGGACCCCGAGGTTGTATCTTTTGTTGGCGGCCATAGCGCCCGCCACCGCCAGTGTCGCCGGGCGAACGCCCATTCTCGCGTCCCGCACTGGCAGGAGCCACCCACTCAGAAAGGCGGCCAGGAACGCCGCGTACCGAACATTTGGGTCCCGGGCCTCGATGACGCGGTACCCCCATGAGCGGTAGTCGCCCGTCTCCAGGACCCGCCAGTACGACCCGTTCCGGCTCCTCTGAGCTGCGGGCGGGCACCGCTTCCCCCTGCCTGGCATCTTGACCGCCGGGTCATGCTCCAAGAACTGGCCGAACCACTCCTTGTAGGCTATGTCCTTCTGGAAGTCCTTGATCCCGAGCCGCTGCGTAGCCAGGTCAAGCAGATGCCAGGTCAGAATGGGAGTCCGTGACCTGTCCTCCCAGATGTTCTTCGGTGGCAGGAACTCATCGTATTGGTAGCCCTCCAGCGGGATACCTCCGATGCAGTGGATGTCCCAGAGACCGATGCCGACCTCCCCATGGTGAAGATGGAAGGTGTTGGTATCCGGAGACCAGCGGGTGAACAGCTCCGGCCCGAGCTCGGACTGCTGGTAGAAGTGGAACTGCGACGTCCACACCGCCTCAAACAGGCCGATGTACCGCAGCTCCTCTGCGAAGTGATCGCAAGTGTGGCGTACCCAGAACGCCCAGGCCCACTCACTGGTGAAATTGCCCCCAGACCGCAAGTCCCAGTCCTTCAGCCAGCCCTTGGTGTCGTCAGTGACACTCTGGCGATATGTGCTCGAGTAGAGGGCTGGAGAATTCTCCGCAGTAGGCTCACCCCCGTCAATGGTTCGCGTCCTCGGGTTCAGGACATAGACGTCCAAGTGCCTGGTCTCCCTGGCAGGATGCCCATTGTTGGTGATGTTATAGCGGGGAAGCTCGTCCTCCCGAGTCACCCAGGTCCGTGGCGCATCAACCTCGAACCCTGGCACCGAAACCTCATCTAGGATGCCGAAGTTCCAGAGTGGCAGGTTGTCCGACAGTGGATATGTCTTCTGGGCCGGCGTCAGCAAGTCGAACAAGGATTGATTGTTGGAAACAATCTCCTTGGCTCCGTAAACCCCCTCGTTCGTCGCCATCTCAGCTCTGCGAGTGGCGGCATCCCCCTCATTTCCTTGATGCGCGGCCATCTCAGAAGTTTTGGGAGTCGTGCGGGTTAAGGGATGAAGCGTGCGGGATCGGACGAGGCTGGTAGAGAAGTTTGAAGGTGGGCGCGCAATCCAAGTGGACGGCGCGCAATTGGGAAGAATGTCGCGCAAAGTTCCGGGTTTTCGCGCAAAGACAGGCGAATTCCGGATGGTTTTGCGCGCCGATCGGGCGAATTTCGCGACCGGAAAAGGCAATTTCGCGCACGAGAGCGTTGAAGCTTATCGCGCGGAAGGCCTGTGTACGGAACGCGGAACCCTGGACCCCTATTTATAGATGAGGCCGGGATTCCGCGCTGCGCGGAATGTTCGATTGCGCGACCGCGGCTGCAAATTGCGCGCCCGATGCCCCTTTTTGCGCGCCTAAGTTCCGCGCAGCCCAGGACTTCGGCATTCCGGCGTCTCCCTCGGAACCCGATCGTTGCGACCTCTCGCCGATCAGATTCCGAGGGGGGGATTTTGTAGACGCCGGAAAAGTCCGTTGTTCCCAAACGAAGCTCCGGATGCGGAAAGCGAAGTGATATTTGGAGTCAGAGGCACGTTCCGGAGGGCCCGGAGGATTTGCGCGAAATTTCAGAGGCCCGCGCGCAAAGTTTAGTCGCGGCGCGCAATCCTCCCGGGATGCGCGTAATGCGCTGGGCCGGCGCGCTATTTTGCGCGCCCGTGGCCCGCGCGGCGCCCTTGCGCGCTGGGTCCTGATTCCGCGCCCGCGAAGGGAATTCCGCGCCCGAGGCCGGATTCCGCGCCCGGGGTTGCCTATAAATATAAGGCGACCCCCGACGTTTTGAAGGTTGCCAGAATCCGAAGCGTCGCTCGTTCGCGCAATCCAACCCCTTCCGCGCGCAATGCCGATCTTCAGGTAACCTCCTTTCTTTCGCGCAATAGAGCCTTGGGGTTCGCCTTCGCGCGCAATCCCCTTGGCTCCTTTCCTTTGAATAATCCTTAACCCGAAGGCCTTTGCGCGCAAAAGAAGCCTCTTGCGCGCAATTGCCCCCCGGGTGCGCGCAATCCAACCCGATTGCGCGCACCCCCCATCTTCAAAGTGGCCATTCGTTAGAGAATGAGCCGTTGCCCCCGCGAGCTGTCCGAAGCCCGGTGCGCGCAATCTCAATCATCCGCGCGCAAAGGGCTGGCCCAATTGCGCGCCAGCCCACCGTTTTGCGCACCGGCCTGCTGTTTTGCGCGCAAAGCTCCTCTTTTGCGCGCAATCCACTAGGGTCGCCCCCCTTGACCCCATGAGGGTACCCGCCCGCGTGGTGCCCGATGATTTTCATCCTGGGTGCCCGCACCGTGCGTTGTCTTCCCGTGCGACCCTCCAGGCTTGCGCGAAGTGACATGGACCCATCGGCGGCCACCAACGTCCTGCACGACGTTAAACTGCATACGTCCAAGCTGCACGACGTTAAACTGCCTAGCATATCGTCCGCGCTGCAAGACGTTAAACTGCCAAGTGTTTTGTCCAGCATGACGTTAAACTGTACCACGTCCGTGCTGCAAGACGTTAAACTGCCAAGCACCTTCGTCCTCAACACACGACGTTAAACTGTACTTCGTCCGGCAAGACGTTAAACCGTCCGCTTCGTCCTCAACACACGACGTTAAACTGTACTTCGTCCGGCAAGACGTTAAACCGTCCGCATCACCCGATCCCGTGCCTCGCACGCAGGGTCCCCCCCGGTTTGGATGTGGCCCCCACCCGCTCGTCTCTGCAGGGATGTCGGGATTACCCCTCTTTAGGGACGATTTAATGGGAGCGGCTTTTCCCTACGGGGGTAGGGTATTACAAACCCCTAGTTTCTTGTGGGGGGCTGCACATGTGTATCTCCATTGCGCTCCCCCACCGCCGAAGCCAGTAGAGGGTGTGACTGGGATCGAGGTGTCTCCTACTTTCGGTCCAAGTCCCTTCCAACTGAGTTTTGCCGCTTCCGGGCTGCCTCAGTGCGTAAGTCCTGACAGAACGAACTACGTGGAATTTGATCCCTGTCTCCTAAACAGGGTACGTAGGAAGTCTCTCCGAGGTCCAAGCCCACCACCTGGTCGTCCCGGTCGTATTCACGTCGGTTCGTCCATCAGTGGACCCCTCCCGGGTTCACACTTGCGTCGATTCACCTATGAATCCGCCCTCGTGGGAGACTACAAATGTGTATCTCCATTGTGCTTCCCCACTGCCTTTTTCTCCTTTCAGCGTCCAGCATGACGTGAAACTGTGATCCACCCGGCCGTTCCATCCCCCTCTGTGCGAGGTGGTTCGGTTCAATCCTCCGCCCGGCGGCCTCGACCTCTTCGTGAGTCGGCTTGCCGACGTCCAGCATGACGTTAAACTGTATACCCGAACTACGTTGACTTTGATCTGCGCTAACACGCGGTACGTAGGAAGCCCCTACGGGGTCCAAGATCTTCACTCCATCATCCATCTTGATCCTTACCCGGGCCGCCACATCCCGGTGGGGTCATGCCACTTCACTCCACTCCATATCACTTGGGAAGCCTCCCATGCGCTGGCCCCAGCGTCGGAGGTTCCCCGCAAGGGGTTCTGTCATCTGATCCACTTTTCGTGTTGATCAGTCCGATGCCGTCCCCGCCGGACGTTAAACTCGCGGCATACCCCATGTTAAACATGGGAAGCTGAGGAAAACCTCAGGGGACACAGTTCCCCGCACCCAGTGCGGGATGCCTCAGGCCATCATGCCTTCGAGAAGCCCTATTAGGGACGGAAGACAGACGTGCAGAGCCGCAGTGTTACGACACGCCCCCAGCACCCAGAGCCACCCGGCCTTCTCACCGCAGGTTGCTGCCCCGACCAGACTCCTTGGAGCGTCCGGGCGGAAGTAGCGTAATTAACCGGTGTCCATGAAGATATGGCGCCGGGAACGAGATTCACGAGCATGTCTTAAATCTATGAGGGAGACCCGGATTAGGCGACGAGTTCCGAGGAGACGTCCAAGGAAGGAGGAGCCGACATCCCATCATCCCGGTTTTGATCAAGGAGCAGACGCCCCTGAATAAGGGACGGATGCCGCCCGCCTTTGGAAAGCGGGACTGCGGGACCACAAGCCGCGCGCCCATCCCCTCGGGTTGACGGGTGCACGCGCGAACGCGTCCTGGCGGAACAGCGTAACCCGACGCACATCCGCACCGAAACAAGTACACCAGCCTGAGGCATCCGTTTAGTGGAACTCAGGCCATGATGTTACAATTTACATTAATTTTTATTATAGGCTATGGAGTTCACGACCTTAGACACCGTGGAAAAAATTCAAACTACATTTGGTTTTATGAATTGTGCATCTCTTTTCAAAAAAAGGTTCAATGTTTGAATGAAACTTCTTAGTGTCCAAACTACAATTCATCACCCTCATTCACTCTTCCAAGGTATTAACTAAATATCTCCAGATCAATAAGGAAAAAATGTTAAATTAAATATGAAGTAAAAGTATATTTATTTTTTATTATTTTTATTTTTTGTAATCTTATAGATATATAGTGAAACTACTTCTCAGTAATCATATAAGATCCATTTATTTTATTTTATTTAATAAACAAGTTATAAATTTCATATCAAAACCTGCATATGAGATTAGAGAAAAATTTATTTAGGAAACTATTCAACGTCATTTTGTTTTGTATATTTTGATATTACTAACAAGATTAAATTGAACTACCTTTCTTACTTGTAAAAAAATTATCACTTCAGTTTCCCTCTAAAATTAAATAATTTTAAATCCAAACAAGTTCTACTCACTATGGAAATATCTTAATTTAACATTCATTACTGTAATCTTTCATGTGATTATAATAGGATCAAAGTGCTATTAATTACTGACAACTGAATTTTTTTTTATAATTTTAGAATACCATTCAACATTTAGTGGTAGAAACATCTAACACATCTCTATTTATTATTCACACTGTAATTATAATTTCATTACTTTTAAATTTTGTCTATTCTTATCAAAACAATTAAGTTTTCTCATTAAATTTTCAACAATCTATTCTCTGTAGAAAGTTTTCAATTATAGAAAATATGAAAATGTAACTAAGTTAGGTGATATGAAATCTTCATAACTACCTCCTATAGTATGTAAAATTATAGTTATCTCTATTTTCTATCATTACAATATTATTATCATGTTTTCATTCAAATAAAATTCCTTATCACATTGATATATAACAATATATATCAATTTTACTTATTTATATTTTCCTTGTGCGGAAAAATTTACTTGACCATTTCAATTTAGAAAATGATGATGACTTGTAAAACAATAGTTCATGTTTCCATATAGTACCTTCTAATTTACTTGATGTCTCACATATAACTTTTTTCATCTTAAAATTATTTTAAACTTATGTATATTCACTGTGAAATTACTTATTTTTAATAGCTTTTACTTTCTCTTATCCTAAAATTAAATACTTTTTATATCTTATCTTACATTTCATTACTTACATTATCATATAATCAAATACAGTGGGTGTTTGGTGTCCTCTATTGATAGAATTTTTGTTTTGGTTCCATTTTCAGTGGATTTCCTCAAAATAATGATTAAGTGGAGTAAAAAAAATATCATCTATATTGAAAACTTGATATTTTATGACTACATATTTTCATGATGAATATTATTTGAAAACATTCATAAATTAAAAACTTTTGGGTGTGTTGTATCCAATTTGATTTGATGTCACTAGGGAACCTTAAAGGAGATATGCTTATAATACATCTAATTCATGTTATTAGATTCATATGAAACCTAACAGTGGTATCAAATGGATCCATGCTTATGTTTTATGAAACTTGCGATGAAATTAACAAGAAAGCTGAAAAAGAGTTGCATTTTCATTTTTTGGAAATGCAATTTTTAAAATGAATCACCATTATATAGCTGGGATATGTAAAGGTAACCAAGGGTTTACCTTTATGCAGATGGGATAAGTAAAAGTAATAGGTAATTACTATTACACAAATCAATTGTATAAGGGAAACTGTGTGTTATATAAAGGTAACCAAGGGGTTACCTTTATACAGATGGGTTGTGTAAAGGTAACTGAGTCATTACCCTCACACAAATCAATTGTCATGAACCAAGATGGGATGTCATCCAACCCGACCCAGTCCAAGACATGGCCTGATGGGTGTTCCCATTCCCCAAAAGTTGAAAACTAGTTCCAAGAATGAAAATAAACCAATGGTAATGATTTATCCCAAACAACCAGGATTAAAATAACCAAAACTAAACACAAAGGAACATACCATAACTGAACATCAATAAATAAAAAACTGATTCAGATACAAAAAATATTGGACAAAACAAAAACTGAATACAAAACTAAAATTGGACCACACAAACATAATCTCCATGTGACCTCTTGGTCACCACCATCCATAAAACCAACCCGCTACAAGAAAAACCAAACCAAGAAACTGAACCTGCAAAACATCTCGGGTCTATCAACACTGAGTGGAACATGTAGGGTGTGAGATTAAACAACCCAGTATGTAATGTCCTAGAATTTATGTATAATTTTTTTTAAATTATATGGAATTATTTTGAGGCTACACACTTTGACGACACTTGATTCCAAGGTCCGGTGATCCCAGAATGAAATTTTAAACTTTTTTTAAGTTTACTTAAGTAAACATGTGAGAAGATTTTTATAAATTTTGAACCAGTGCTCAGATCGAAAATCCAAGGGCACCGTTGAACTTGGAATGTCGATATTCATCTAGAAAGGACTTAACTTTGACTAGAAAGGGTTGAATGGAAAAGTTAATTTTCATACTTTTTGGAAAATAATAAAATAACTTAAAAAGTTATTTTATTTTTCCTTCACACCATTGAGCAGCGGACGGTGGCACTGCGATGCAGGGATGACGAGGCACATTAAAAGAGGATCCTTAATGACTCATTTTGTGTAGGTGTAACTAATATACTGTTTTATAAATGAAACAACATAATGCCACAATGTTGCAGTGTAATAGAAACACTTCAACGTATTTCCTTTTATTAAGATAACACATTGGGGAGTTGGGAATTAAACCATGGAATTTCCTCTGACCAACCTATGGTGAAATTCCACTCCAATGAAGAATGATGAATGCTGGTAAGAATGCTAGCGATGTCAACGCCTTATGAAGAACAAGACTGGGAATCGAAGAATGCCTTCGAATTCTTGAACCTTCATGGGCAGACTGCTTCAAAATTGAGTGTCAATTGAGGTAGGGGTTGTTTTGGTTTATGTTTTCCCTGTTCTTCATTTTAAATGACGAACACGGATCAATCCACGAACAGGTTGATCCGTGGATTGTCTGTTCTTGCAGGAGGGTGAAGTTTCTTGGGTTTTCTTTTCAGGATTAATTTATTGTTGATGGAACATCATACATAATCCTCCCATGTTTTAAAATTCTAATGCAAAGGGCACAGACCAACACGAACAAGGCCCGACCCCCCTTCGCCTTGTTCATTCTTGGTGGATGAATTTTTGAAACGGTGGAAAAAGTTCGAGGCCTTCATAGGGAAGATGATACCCCATGGAGTCCATATGCATAGTCATTGTAAAGAATTTACTAGAAGAGAAAACTTGGTGGTCTGTGGAGTATTCTGCTGGCGTGCTGAAGAAGACTACCATGGCCGGCTTGGGTCGCAGCGTAGTAGGAAGAGCCATCGGCTGGGCCACTGGCTGGCAGAGGGTGGATGCGGCCAACCGACCACGTTGGCACACTACGGATGCAGTGAAGCTACAGTCAACTGACCATGGCTAAAATATGACCCTATGGATGACCCATGGGGAGATAGGAAGCCGTATGTGGCCGCCTGCTGTATCTTGGCCGAGCAAAAAACCGGTCTGCCTCTGGCGGACCCGGTAAGCCAGCGGGTCGGACCCACCCTATCGGGCTGGAATCACCCTAGAGAGCTAGTCTAGACCCACCCTATTGGACTGGAACCACCCTAGCAGGACAGGATGGACTCGCGACCCAATGGATCGGACCCAGGACGGGCCGACCCCAGACCCAACCGACCCCTTTTTGAAAAAATGTCAATATCTTGCAAACCGAGCATCCGATTGACGAGCCATTTGAGGCATTGGAACCCTCATGATGAGGAGAATCTTTTGGAAACCTATAAGGAGGATTTCATGGAAGTTTAAATTCAACTAATGGATTGAGTAGTGGTTCTCCTGAGATTAAGCTTGCTATGTGCGGAAACCCTACGACTAGCTCATACCTAAAGATTGCTGACGAGCGACCCTATATGGATCAGATAATATGGACTAGTGGGAAGCAAATTCTATGTGAACCAGTAGGCCCACGGTGGGGAGCGACTTCTGTGTGACCCAGAAGACCCACGATACTCGACAGGAGGAGTACCTCAGTATGGCCATAGATAAGTGGGAAGCAGCTTCTGTGTGACCTAACATGCCCATGGTGCAGAGCACCTTCTGTGTGACCCAACATACCCATGGTACTCATCAGGTATGGGTACCACAATAGTCCTAAGGTTAGTAGGAAGTGTCTTCTGGGTGACCCGTCATGCCCACTGTACTCATTGAGGGGGAGTTCTCCAGTAGCTGAGGTGTTCAGCGATGTGACTAATGGTTTCAATTTCCTACTCTAGAATATGCCTAGTGTGAGCTGTCTTGCTTCATGATCCTGCTTGGTGATCCTGATTTGTGGTTTGATTTTGGATTGCTTTGTGGTCTTTCCTATGTTGTTTTGGGGTCCCTACTGAGTATTTTGTTACTCACCCCTGCACAGGTTTTGCCCTCACGTGTTGTGTCTGGTGAAGATGACCGTCACCTTGACAGAGTATTTGGTGGCCCAGGAACCAGTGGTTCCTAGTGAGACTAGGAAAATGAGACATACTTCTATAGCTTCTAGTAGCTAGTCTGTACAGAACCATCAGGTGGGGTTTTCAGCAGATGGGTATCCAGAGTTCCTTTTTGTAATTTCCTATTTTCCAGTTAGTCTTTTGTTGGTTTTGTATTATGGCCCATTTGACTTTCAATTGTACTTGTACATAGTAGTTATTTTTAGTGGAATGCTTGTTTAATTTTTCCAGATTTGGGACGTGGTTGTGTGTGCGTGTGTATAGGTATTCAGGAAAATGCCTCCCACTTGTAGGTTTACGCCTTCAGCATTAGTCACAAACTCCTGGACTTAGAGAGGTGGGCTTGGGGTGTGTCATGGAACGGGCCCCGGGGGATAGGTCGTGATAAAGTGGTATCAGCGGTGGTTGGTTATACCTCAAAGACTGAGAGTCTGTTGTTTTGTTTTGGATCTACAAAGTTAAATGTTTTGAGTTTGACTTTCAGATTTGGGGAGTCCAGTGTCGGTGCAGCGACCAACGTATCCATACACCAGGACTCTGAATTCCGATTTTCATCTCTATACATGAAAACACTAGTTTCATAAGTGTCTACTTATGGTTTTCTTGAATAAGAGTCATCTCACTAGGTATAATAATCTAACCATGGTACATCTTGATCTGTATCAGGATGCCTCCATGCAGACGACCAACTCGGATTCTGATGCATGATTGTGAGGACAACTTTCCTAACGATGAGGCATCGTTTCAGGGACCGGTCTTAGAGATGACCCTTCCGAGTGGTACACTGGTTTTGACACCACCCGTTGATCAGCAGTTACTACAAGCGTTACCGGTAGAGGATGCGTGTAGGCTCAGAGCCTTGCATGAGTTCTAGAGATAGAGACCTCCCAGGTTCAGGGGAGAGATAGATCCTTAGGTCACTGAGGACTGGATGGAGGTAGTTATGTGGGTCTTCTGCTTAGTGAGGACACCTCTTAACCAGATGGAGATCTTATTTTCTATCCTTCTTTAGGGCTTGATAGGGATATGGTTGATTCTGACCATCCAAATGCATGATGAGGTGACCCTCACATGGACAGACTTCGAGAAACTTTTCTAGGAGGAGTTTTTCCCAATGACCATGCACTCTGTGCACATATAAGAGAAACTTAACCTATATCAGGGCAACCTATCAGTGGATGAGTACTCTGCGAGGTTTATAGAAATCTCTCACTATTCCATAGACATGGTGTGAGACCCTTTATTTAGGGTCCTAACCTTTTATTAGGGACTCATATGGGAGATCAGGTCATCCATTATGTCTCTCAGCATCCCCACTCAGGATGGAGTGCTAGAGCAAGCTCTTCTTGTAGAGATCTTCCTGGTGGAATAGGCACTGGCAACCAGAGCCACCAACAGACATCAGGCGATAGAGTCTTCAGTGGTGGGCAGAAGACAATAGACACAGGGGCCCAAGTAGGCTAGGTCTTTCAAGGGGAAACCCTAGGACTTGGGGTCAGTAGTACGGGGCACCCAGAGCAGAGGGAGTTAGTAGGGAACTAGGATGTGCTTCACATGCAGCGAGCAAGGACACATGGCTTGTGACTGCCTGACCTGCCACACCGACGATTAGTAGATGGTCAAGGGACCACCAAGGTAGAGGCATAGGTTCGAGCGAGGAGGTATTCAGGGAAATAGATGTGGTAGGGGAGTAGGCCAAGCAGTAGGCGATGGATGATGGTTCAAGGTGTTACCACCACCACCCCTAGGTGGTCCACCACGGGCTGAGGGAGCCAACAGATAGGGGTAAGGCCAAATTCTGGTGATGGAGTCCTACAACCACAATGATCTAGATATGATTAGATGTATGATATATGTCCTCTCTACCTTATATATAGTTCTTATAGACATAGGTGTCAGTTACTCTTTCCTTTCCACAGACCTCATTCGAGGATTAGAGATTCTGGTGGAGCTTTTGGCTTGATCCTTATGATTAGAGACTCCTAATGAAGGGGATTTGATGATTAAACACTGGTTCCAGTGGTGTGATCTTACTCTAGGAGGTGAGAACTTTTACTAGGATCTTCTAGTAGCGGTTTCGAGGCCTTACGACATCATCTTGGGTATGGACTTCTTATCCATAGTGCATGCTTAGATTGACTGTTTTAGGCGCAAAGTGTGGTGTGTCCATGAGGATGGAACTAGGTTTTCCTTCACCGATGAGAAGAGAACCTTTACAAAATAGGATGTACTTTCTCAGAGGAGGGTGTATCCAATCACTCACCATTTGTCTAGCCTCACCCTCAGTGTGGTGTATGAGAGGAGTTCAAGATTTCCTATAATGGTGGATGAGTATGAGTATGTCTTTCATGAGGATGTTCTGGGACTACCTACTTTCAGGGATGTAGACTTTTCATTTACCTATACCTTGGGAAAATTCCAATATCCACACTGGCATATCGGATGGATCCCACAGAGCTATGTGAATTGAGGGTACAATTGGAGGACTTGCAGAAGAAGGGCTTCATGAGACCCAACATTTCACTATGGGCAGCCCCAGTGTTGTTTTCCAAGAAGGAAGATGGGACTTTGAGGTTGTGTGTGGACTTCCAGAGCTTGAACGAAGTGACCGTGAAGAACAAGTATCCACTTTCGAGGATTGATGACTTCTTCGACTAGCTGAAGGGATCGAGGTGGTTCTTGAAGATAAAACTTAGATTAGGCTATCACCAACTTCAGGTATGGGATGAAGATGTACCGAAGACAGCCTTCAAATGCTAGTATGGACACTATAAGTTTTGTTTGATTCCTTTAGGCATGACCAATGCCCCAACAGTGTTCATGGGACTTATAAACATGATCTTCCAGCCTTACCTTGACCATTTCATGGTAGTCTTCATTGATGACATCTTGGTGTACTCGATGTCAGAGGAGGAGCATGCTACACACCTGAGGATAGTCCTAGATGCACTCTGAGAGAACCAACTTTATGGTAAGATATCAAAGTTCTAGTTCTGGATTCAAGAGGTCCACTTTCTAGGACACGTCATCTTAGAGGCTGGAGTTGCAGTGGATCCAATGAAGATAGAGTCAATGATTTCTTGGGAGCCACCCAAGAGTGTGACTGAGCTACAGAGTTTCTTGGGGCTGGATGGTTACTACCAATGGTTCTTGAACAACTTTTCCAGAGTAAAAAAAACCTTTATCAGCCTTTAAATGGAGGGTAAAACCCTTCATGTGGATGGAGAAGTTCCATAAGAGTTTCCAAGAGCTGAGGTGGAGACTGACGAGTGCCCTCATCTTGAGACTACCAGAAGAGGGTGTTGGGTATGTAGTTTTCTATGACACATCAAGGAATGGACTGGGTTGTGTCTTGATGTAGGAGTGAGTGGTGATCACCTATGGCTCAAAATAGTTGAGGCAACATAAGCATAACTACATGAACCATGACATAGAGTTAGCAGTAGTGGTCTTTGCCTTGAAGATGTGGCGACACTACATGACGGGTGAACAGTTTACCATCTACTCCGACCACAAGAGTTTTAGATATATTTTCTCATAGAAGGACCTGAACTTGAGAATGTAGAGATGGTTATAGTTCCTCCAGGACTATGAATTTTTGATAGTATATACTTCTAGAAAGGGGAACATGGTGGAAAACACATTCAACGAGAGGTCTGGTCTACTGCTGCTGAGTGAGGCGACAGAACAGCTAGACGCGATGCAAATATCCTTCATGGATGATGATGAAGAAGCTTACCTTAAATCAATGACTATCACTCCCCTACTATTATAGTGAGTTAGGGAGGCACATCTTGTGGATATTGACTGTGAGGCCCGATGTGCCCAAATAACCTCAGGACAGGCTCCTAATTGATTTTTTATAGGTGGGGAGCACATCATTCTTTTCAGAGGAAACACTATATTACTAGTGACGTTATGAGAGGAGGTGTTGAGGGAGTTCCATACATCCTCTTTGGAGGTACATCCTAGTGTGGAAAAGATGTACCAGGACCTCCTACATTAGTACTAGTGGCCATCGATGAAGAAAGTGGTGGTAGGGTTCGTTTCATGATGCCTCACTTGTCAGCAAGTGAAGGTCAAGCATTGGGTCCCAAAAGGCTTGGAACAACCACTTGAGGTACCAGAATGGAAGTGGAATAGTATCTTTATAGACTTCGTTATGGGGTTACCATGCACGTCTAGGGACCACGATTCTATTTGGGTGATTATTGACTAACTAACCAAGTCGGCTCACTTAATAACCATCTGGGAGCAGGGATTAGTGGATGGATTGATACAACTCTACGTCCAGGAGATAGTGAAGCTACATGGTGTTCCTTCGATGATCATATCAGATCGTGATTCATGTTTTACATACTGGTTGTGGAAGGGGTTGTAGGAGGTGTTCATGACTCAGCTTCACTTGAGCATAGTTTTCACCCTCAGACAGATGATCAGATGGAGTGGACCATATAGACCTTGGAGGACATGCTTCGTTCTTGCATCATTGATTTTGGTTTCAGTTGGTAGGACCACCTTCCATTGGTGGAGTTTTCATAAAACAAAAGATATCACTCCACTATTGGCATGACACCATTTGAGGCCTTGTACGGGAGGCCGTGCAGATCACCTCTATGCTGGAAAAACCTAGGGGAGTCATCACTCATGGGTCCAGAGTTGGTATGGTCTACCATTGAGAAGGTAAAGATCATCTAGGAGTGGATGAGGACTACATAGAGCAGACAAAAATCATATTCTAATAGGAGGTGGAGACCCTTGGAGTTTGAGGAGGGAGACCATGTATTCCTTCAGGTCTCACCCCGATGAGGATTGTAGAGATTTAGTCGGGGCGACAAGTTATCTCTGAGGTTCATTAGACCTTTTTAGATCCTAAGTAGAGCTAGAGAGGTGGTGTACCACCTAGATCTTCCCCCATATATGCACCAGGTGTGCGATGTTTTTCATGTGTCACGTCTGAGTAGGTATGTGCATGATCCATCACATGTTATTGACTGGGGTGAGTTGGACATTGACAATGGGGTGACATTTGCAGAGTTCCTGATGGAGATAGAGGATTGATAGGAGCAGGTCCTTCATGGACGATCGATTCCTCTGGTGCATGTTTGGTGGCAACACAAGAATTTGCAGGAGAGAACATGGGAGCGGGAGTCTCATATTCATGCTCAGTACCCCCATTTGTTTGTTTAGCCTTGGTTTTGGGTTTTGGGGACATAAATCTGATGACACATGATTCTGATCCCTGATGAGCCTAGAACAGACTTTTGAACTTTTTTAAGTTCATTTAAGTAAACATGTGTACGGTTTTTTCTAAATTTTGAACCAGTGCTCGGATAAAAAATTTTAGGGCACCGTTGAACTCGGAACTTCAAGATTCACCCAGAAAGGACTTAACTTAGACTAGTAAGTGTTAGATGAAAAAGTTAATTTTTGGAATTTTCAAAAAATAATAAAATAACTTAAAAAGTTATTTTATTTTTCTTTCGCATAGTTGAGCAGCGGACGGCAGCACTACGGTGCGGCGACGAGGCGACAACGAGGCAATGGTGTGGTAAAAGAAACATTGTCATGTGTTTCCTTTTATTAAGATAACGCATTGGAGAGTTGGGAATTAAACCATGGAATTTCCTCGAAGGAACCTATAAAGAAATTACTCTCCAATGACGAACGACGAATGCCGACAGGAACTCTAGTGACGTCAATGCCTTACGAAGAATGGGACTGAGAATCGACAAACACCTTCGACTTCTTGAAACTTCATGGGTGGACCGCTTCAACGTCAACTATAGATTGAGGTAAGGGTTGTTTTGGTTTATGTTTTACCTGTTCTTCATTTTAAATGATGAACGCGGATCAACCCACGAGAAGGTTGATCCGCAGATCATTCGTTCTTGTGGGAGGGTAAAGTTTCTTGGGTTTTATTTTCGGGATTGATTTATTGTTGATGGTACATCATACCTAAGCCTCCCATTTTTCAAACTTCTAACATGGAGGGTATGGTCCGACATAAAAAAGGCCTGACCCCCTCTGCCTTTTGCATTCTTGGTGGATTTTTTTTGAAATAGTAAAAAGTAAAGTTCGAGGCCTTTATAGAGAAGGTGATACCCCACAAAGGCCATAGGCGCAGTCGACGTGAAGAACGAACCACCAGAGCGGACCCGGTGGTCCTAAAAGTATTATACCAGTGTTCCAGAGAAGACCGCCACAGGTGGCTGGTGGTGGGTGGACGTGGCCACCCGACTGCGTTGGCGCACCTCAAACGTGGCGAAGTCGCGGTCAACCAACCGTGGTTGGGAGACAACCCCACAGATGACCCGTAGGGAGATGGGAAGCCAGATGTGGCTGCCTGGCATATCCTGACCAGGCGGTGAACCGGTACATCTCTGGAAGACCGGGTAGGATAGTGGGATAGACCCACCTCTTCGGGTTAAACCCGCATCTCAATGGGCCTGCAACCAATGGATCAGACTTGGACCCAACCGACCTTTTTTTTGGAAAAACATCAATATCTTGATAACCAGATGTCCGATTGAAGAGCCATTTGTAGTGTTGGAACCCTCACAATGAGGCAGATCTTTTGGCATACTCTATGGAGGATTTAATGGAATTTGAAATTCAATGAATGGCTTGAGGAGCAATTCTCCCGAGATTAAGATTGCTACATGCAGAAACCCTATGGTTGGATGAGACCTAATGACTGCTGACGAGTGACCCTGTGTGGATAAGATACTATGTCTTAGTGGGAAGTTTCTTCTATGTGACTCGATAGGCCAACAGTGGGGAGCATATTCTGTGCGACCTGACAGACCCATGGTACTCAACAAGAGGAGTACCTTAGTATGACCATAGATTAATGGGAAGCAACTTCTGTGTGACCCGACATGCCCATGGTGGGGATCAACTTATGTGTGACCCAGCATACCCATGGTACTCATTAGGGATAAGTACCAAATTAGTCCTAAGGTTAGTGGGAAGAAATTTATGTGGGACATGGTAGGCCCACTGTACTCATTGAGGAGGAGTTCTCCAGCAGCTGAGGTGTTCAACGATGTGACTAATGTTTCTGCTTTCCTACTCTAGAATATGCTTGGTGTGAGCTGTCTTTCTTCATGATCATGCTTGGTGTTCATGATTTGTGGTTTGGTTTTGGATTGCTTTGTGGTATTTACTATGTTGTTTTGTGGTCCCTACTAAGTATTTTGTTACTCTCCCCTACATGGGATTCATCCGCACGTGTTGGGTTTAGAGTAGACGACTGTCGCCTTGATGAAGGATTTGATGGCCCAGGACTCGGTGGTGCCCAGTGAGACCAGGAAGACAAGACATACTTCTATAGCTTCCATCAGCTACTCTGTACCGACCCATCAGGTGGGGTTTTCACTAGATGGCTATCCAGAGTTCCTTTTTGTACTTTCCAATTTTCTAGTTAGTCTTTTGTTGGGTTTGTATTCTAGCCCATTTGACTTTCAAATGTACTTGTACTCGGTGATTATTTGTAGTGGCATGATTGTTTAATTTTTCCCGCTTTGAGACGTGGTTATGTGTGTGTGTGTACATGTATTAAGGTAAATGACTCCCACTTGCAGGTTGAAGCCTTCAGCGCTAGTCTCCAACCCTTGGCCTTCAGGAGGCGGGCTTAGGGTATGTCACGACATGGGCCCCAGGGGACAGGTCATGAAAAAGTAAGTAATCACCATAGAGTCCAAGTATTTCCTTTCCTGAAATAGTCCACAAAAACTGGTTTGAAATACATTTATAAAATAGGATTTAAATAATTTTAAACAAACAAGCACCGCTTTACAAAAAATTTTCTTTTCAAGAATAAACACACATAGACAACTTTCCTTTTTCAAAACATGGTTCCACTCTAAAACATACTGGTTTGAAAACCAAAACCAAATGAAAAATAAAAAAAAATGATCTCTACGGAAAATAGTGGGAAAAAAATAAAAAATCATAACTAGGAAAATATAACTCTCCAAAAGTTCCTTTTTTTAAACAACACACAAATTTTGTTTAGAAAGGGTTTTCCATTTTCAAATTTCATCTCAAACCCCTAATACAAATCACAATTTCATAATAGAGTGTAAAAAGTTCCATGAAAAAAGTAAAAAGGGAACAAACAATAAAGTATAAACCAATAGGGATAATAACCAACATGAAACAAAAGTAAACATAACACACATATAGTGATTTATGGGAATTTTCTAAACATCTCTAGAGGAAATCCCTGGATGTACTCAGTTCGGACTCACCTTCCAATATATGGTGCAACTCCA
This sequence comes from Viscum album, assembly GCA_963277665.1. Taxonomy (NCBI): domain Eukaryota; kingdom Viridiplantae; phylum Streptophyta; class Magnoliopsida; order Santalales; family Viscaceae; genus Viscum; species Viscum album. Next base: position 1,134,492,613 of record OY728126.1, read on the forward strand.
TTGTCAATAACCAACTGGATGCTCTAAACTAGCCAATCCAATGACACATTCCACCCAGCTCCATCAAGTCAAGGGGGGTACCAACCCATCTAATCAGGTTCGAGAAGAAATCATCACTTGACCCTCAATATAATACCCATAAATCCTATGATAATAATAATAATACTTGGTGAAAAAATGGTATAGAAACCACATCCCACAACATCCTCATGCATGAGCCATTATAGGGGATCCAATCCCAAGGTCTAATAGACTCAATACCAAAAATGTTCCTATGCATGGTATCCTAGAGGGGAACACATCCCAAGGTCTAGTTATTTTCCAATCATAGGCCAAACATCACAAACACACATGAAAAAAATTCCTATCACAAACATGTTTAATTAAAAATTAAAGCTCACATGGAACCATCCATTTTAAAAAAGCACAAACACTTTTAAAATAATTTTAAAATACCAACCAGGCCTTCATGGTACCCAGGTTTTCAATCCATTTTTTAAAATATTCCAACATGCCCACTAAGACCATACATCACATGAGTTCCAACAACCAATTTCTCAAAACATCACGAGGTGCCAATCGAGCATTCACATCACTTCATGCCAAAAACAATTTTCAAGAAAACACTTAGTACCAACCAGTCCTTTAACATTTCCAATCCAAATATGTTCACAAAGATATTTCCACCTCATTTTCCAAATTCAACATAAAACATAACTTTCAAATATACAATGCCAAATTGGCCTTTAAATTATTTAGAAACCAATCTATATCTCAAAATTTGAAATGGGACTTTATGCCAATCATTAACCCAAAAAATATCTTAAAATGAGAAATGACTTGAGTTTAAAGGAACATATTTGAAACCACATTTTTAAGTCACAAGAATCACCAATTCACCATTTAGAAATCAAGGAAACATTTTTAGAAAAAGGGGATCACTCTCAAGTTCCATCATCATTTGAGTACCCATCCATGTGTGAACCCCGTGCACCAATGGATGTGACAACATCCAATGAAACACTATGATCATATATAAAATAACCCCAAAACCATTTTTAAAAAGTATCATATTCTTTTCCACTAAATCCAACAACTACACATGATTAAAAGAACACAAGAAAGCATTTAGAAACTAGAGATATATTTCCAATCATTTTACCAAAAATCATAAAACCATAAAAGGAATCCAAATCGCACATCATGCCCAATTCAAAATTCTAAGCAATTTACTAAGATATAACCAAGGCCAAATATCACCACATGTGCTCAATTTCATTTTTAGAAAACAAAAATCATTTCATCAAACACCTTTCATGCATTTAAATAAAGGAATAGTTAAAGAAACCATTTGGAAAAAAATTTCACACCCATTTTACATAAAAAATAACCAAATAAATTCTTATTATCACATCACAAGCATGATTATAATATTTTTAAAACATTAAAGGAAATCTCAAGCATCAACAGAATGTTCCGAAAAGGAAATGGATGGAAACACCTACCTTAACGATGTGTGAACACAACCAAACTTTGGGAAGAGGAAGAACATGCCCCAAGAGAAAATCCACAAACCCTAAAATCTAAGTAAAACAACCCACACATCAACCCTAACCTATAGGGTTCAGCCGAGAGAGGATCCATTGAAGAAAAACTAGAGAACCAAGAGAAGGGAGAAAGGATAGGAAGAAATCAACCAAAAAACCACAAGAACCCACCTTAGAAACCTTCAAGGAGCATAAATGGAGGTCCAGGAGCAAGGGAGGAGGGTCTCCTAGAGTCCCCTAGTGCACCTAAGTTGATAAAGTGAGGATAAACATGAAATAGGGTTAAAATATCGAAGGGGAAAACTTGTAATTTCATATTTTTAAGAACTTGGGAAACTTGCACTGTTAGGCCACACAGTTTCTCAAACTGTGTGCCAACCTAGCTAAATGCCACTACCAAAATCCAGAACCTCACCACACACTTTCCACATAGTTCCCTTAACTGTGTGCATGATGTGTGCCATGACCTAGACACCAACCCTCAAGCTGCGTAGTTTCCTAGGAGAAGGTGCATGATTTCCTCTAACCATGCACCAACCGTGTTCCACTTGTTGTCAATAAACCATTACTCCAATTTTCAACATAAACTCACATGAAGGTCCCAAAACTCAAAAATTCAAACTGAGACTCAACCTGAATCTCAAATAAAGGATCCAATATCAAGAAAAGAATAAAATAAAATAATTTCCAAGGTCGGGGTATGACAGTTATCCCCACCACAAACACTTCTTGCCCCTAGAAAGTCACCCAACTGAATGATAAACAAAACTTGATCCCAAATCTAAATTAAGACAAATAAAACCATGAACCTCGGGGTGAACTTTAACTTCACAAATCACACCTGACCATTTCTAGTGGAAACCACAACACAATGAATAATGGGAGAACATGAGAGGGTTCTCCCCACCACAAGAATATGACTAACATGATCAACATTAAAACTCCCAACACCACCACCTTGGGGAGACCAGTGCAGGAACTCCCAACACAAACTACCAAAGACTCTCTTTTGAATATAGAAAATTACACCACAGAAATTGAGAATTATCAACAATTACACCATGGGCCAACCAACACAGGAATTCTCAATGAAAAATAAAAACCTCCCAAACCAAAAGGGAAAGCTCACGGAAGATATCGAGACCAAAAAATGAACCCAAACATAAGCTAAAACTATCGACTTCTACAAGCACAAATATATCCAAACAAGCATAACTGAAAAATAAAATGAAACCAATCCATGAAAAATCTAAGCACCCCCAAGAAGGGGTGATCAATTCAAAGACTCATATTTAGAAGGCATAACTATTTTAATTACAAAATAACTAAACCACCAAGTTTCTTGCAACAATAGAGAACTTACAATATAAAAAAACTACAATAATGAGCTTCAACCATCTCCATTCCAATGTTGGATACAAAAGCTAGGCCAAGGTTTCCCACTCCCACAACTATTCCTAACTGCATGAAAATTTTCACTCTAGGGCCTATGGATGGAGCCCTGATGTTTGAATAATATTCTTCCCCATAGTCAAGAGCTGATATCCTCTAATTAAGGATTTTTATTTAAGAAAAAATTCTTACAAAACTTCTCCAAATGACCCAAATGTCCACAACGATGACATGAATTCATGGTATTATAACAAGATATATTCGAGTGCCCGAACTAACCACACTAGAAGTACATAAGTGAATGATATGATGAGTGATAAGCTGAAGCTAATGAAATAGGATTCTTAGAAATAGGTTCCTATGGCACATACTTCTCGCCAGATGGGGAACCTTCACAAACACTGAGAAAGGATGGTTCATCAAACTCCCCCAAATGTACCCTGAAATCCAACTAAGCTAAGAATGACTCATCCACATACTTCTTAAAACAAAGATCCTTGGAGGAGGGGAATAACTCCTTGATCTCTGGATGAAGACCCCAAATGAAAAGAGGATCTTTTAACTGATCCTACAACACTACCTTTAGAGAAAAGGAAACTGGCTCCTTGAAATGGTCAAAATAGACCTTAATTGTCCGTTGACCTTGTTGAATACTCATGAGCTCTTCCACTTTCTTCTTCTTCACCTCCTCTAGCACAAACCATCAGATAAAAGTGGTCTTGAACACTTCCTATGTTATCCTAACTTGCATTGATGATAGAACAATCACATTCCTTTGATCCAAATATGGAACCTCGAACAAACCTAAAACAACATGCACTCTCACAACTTTCGGAGTTCCCAATGATCTGAAGACACTCTTGATTTCCTTAAGCCATTATGCAGCCTCTAACGGACCTCACTCACCATTGAAGACATGCAACAACCAAGAAGAACCAGAAACTAGGAGAGACTCACTAGAAACTTTGGGGACCTTTCTAGGTGGAATATTATAAATAGAAGTGAAAGACATAACCAAAATCAACATCAACCTAAAACTTAACCCAAAATAACATCTCAACCCAAAACAATAGGCTCATAATCCAAACATTACAAACAAAAGAAACCCTCTTTTCAAAAACCATCATTTCACTTCAATTTCCAAAACCACCTTCTTCCAAGGCCACTATCCTAATGCCAAAATCTATTTTTTTCACAAAAAACCCACTTTTTAAAGCAAAACCAATTTTCAAAATCATTTTCCCTTTCAAAAATCATTTTGTAAAAACCAAGCCAAACCTTTGATTTCAAACACTCACCCATGGCATCCTATGAGCCACCACATATGTGGCCATCCCATATCCACTTATATAATCCATGCACACATTACAACATTCAATTTTCATACATAACCACACATATGTGAACATCCATAAGAAATACCAAGGGTTGCACATACCACTTTATCATTAAACCCAAACATTTACCAAACTCTCAATTCACTTTTCCTCTACACCTTCCTAACTTTTCAAAATTCTGAATCACTTTCTCTTTTAAAACTAATTTTCTAAACCAACGTAGACATAAAATTCAAATTTTAAAATAAAAAACATGTAAAAAAATCATTTTCCCTTTTAAAATCAACTTTTTCCAAAACAATTTTCATTTTAAAATCCCACTCACACTAACTGAAACCAAAACAAAACACACAATTTTCACCAAACTACTGGAATGAGGGTGGTCATGCATAACTTAGCGACATGGTTAGTGGTCCATGCCGCAAGTAAGCACTAACCACTAAGAGGACCTTGAACCATGCACTCAGATTCTACATGGGTCACTACTCCATGTGAGATCACGACATGACACCGACTTACTTACATTGTCATTCCTCATCCACACAAACCGAAGCAAAACAAAGGCTCAAATCCCAAACTACCCCTAGAAACTTGAGGATCAGAATGAGAAAGGGTTCATGATGTTATTTCCTGTACCTACCTTCAGAGTCCCGAATGGGGCTATAAATGAGCTTGAGTGCTCATGAGCTACTCGGGCTTGGCTCGACCAATACTCGAACTCAGCTCGGTTTTTTTCGAGTCAAGATCGAGCTCGAGCTACTAGAGTACTAACTAGAGTCAAGTTTGAGTATTATAATAACATAATCAAGTAGCTTGCGATCCTAATCAAGCATCTAATTTTTAATATATATTTTTATTCAATATATATGTATTAAATTTCAAGCTCAATATTTCGATCTTGAGTGAAAATTCGAGTTTGAGATCACATTTGAGATATATTTTTTAATTAAAATCCTAAAAAATTACACTAATCGAACCAGTCAAGACTAATCGAGCACTCAGTTGATCCCAAGTCAAGATGGAGCTCAAGATCAAGCCAAGAAATCAATACTCGGTTAAGCACCGAGCCGAACTCGAGCATTGAGTTCAAGTACCGAGATTGAGCTCGAGTACTGATATACTCAGCTCGACTCGACTCGATTACACCCCTAGTCCCGATAGTCCTAATAAATGATCTACACAACACCCTAAATAGAAAAGTCTTTCTCTGATACCATTTTTTCATGAACCAAGCTGGGATTTCATCCAACCCGACACCCAACTCAATCCGATAAATGGCCTGAAGGGTGTTCAAAATCCCCACAGTCTGATAACTAGTTTTGTGCATCAAAATAAACCAATGGGAACGATTTATCCCAAAAAACTAGGATCAAAATAACCAAAACTAAACACACACAAAAAGACCACAACTGAACATTAATAAATACAAAAACTGATCTAGATACAACAACTGCAGAACAAAACAAAAATTGAATACAAAAATAAAGCTAGATCAAGCCAACATAATCTTTATGTGACCTCTTGGTCACCACCATCCACAAAACCAATTTGATCTAGGATAAACAGAACCATAAACCTGAACCTAAAAAATAGCTCGGTTCTATCGATGCTGAGTAGCACACATAGGGTGTGAGATTAAATAGCTCAGTAGGTAATCACCATATAGTCCATGAATTTCCTTTCCTGAAATAGTCCACAAACACCGATTTTAAATACATTTATAAAATAGGCTTTTAAATAATTTTAAACAAACAAGTACCACTTTCCAAAAACTTTCCTTATAAATAATAAACAAACACATAAAACTTTCCTTTTTCGAAACATGTTTCTACTCTAAAACATACCGGTTTAACAACCAAAACCCAATAAAAAATCCAAAATAAAAAAATTAAAAGATCTCTGTTGAAAATAGTGGGAAATAAATAAAAATTCACAACTAGTAAAACAAAAATCTCTACAAGTTCCTTTTTTTTAAAACAACACACACATATTTTCTTTAGAATGGGTTTTCCATTTTCAAATTCCATCTAAAACCCCTAATACAAATCAAAATTTTATACTAGAGGGTAAAAAGTGCCATAACAAAAGTAAAAAGGGAACAAAAAAGAAAGTATTAACTAGTAGGGAAAATAAACAACTTGAAATAAAATTAAATAGAGCATAAAGATAGTGATTCATGGGAATTTCCTAAACATCTCTAGAGGTAATCCCTGGACGTACTCAATTTTGACTCACCTGTCGGCATTTTGTGTAGCTCTATAGTCAATAACCAACTTGCCTCTCTAAACTAGCCAATCCAGTGGAACATCCCACCTAGACCCATCAAGTCAAGAGGGTACTAACCCATCTAATTTGGGTTGACAATCAACCATCACTCGACCCTCTAGATGATGCCTAGGAATCCCATGATAATAATAACAATACGTAGTAAAACATGGTATAAAAACCATAACCCACAACATCCTCATTCACAATTCATTAGAGGGGATCCCATCACAAGGTCTAATGGAATCAATACCAACAATGTTTTTGTGTACAATACACTAGAGGGGAATGAATCCCAAGGTCTAGTGGTTTTCCAAACATAGTCCAAGCATCACGAACATACATAAAAAGAAATTCCTTTCAAAAACACATTTAATCAAAAATTAAATATCACATGGAACCTACCATTTTCCAAAAGTACAAACACTTTCCGAATCATTTTAAAATACCAACCGGGCCTTCATGATACCCATGTTTTCAATACATTTTCCAAAACATGCCAACATGCCCAGCATACCCATACATCACATGAGTTCCAAAAACCAATTTCTCATAACATCATGAGGTGCCAATCAATAATTCACACCACTTCATGCCAAAACCCACTTTTCAAGAGAACACAAAGTGCCAATAGGTCCTTTAACATTTTAAATCCAAATATGTTTACAAAGTTGTTTCCACCTCATTTTAAAAAGTCAACATAAAATATCATTTTCACACGAACAATGACAAACATGCCTTTACATCATTTATAAACCGTGCTATATCTCAAAATTCCAAATAGGAATTTATTCTAATCATTTACCCAAAACATATCTTAAAATTCCAAATGGTCTGATTTTTAAGGAACACATTTGAAACCACTTTTATAAGTCACAAGAAGCACTAACTCCCCATTTAGAAATAAAGGAAAACATTTTTAGAAAAAGGGGATCACTCTCAAGTTCCATATTCATTTGAGTTCCCATCCATGTATACACCCTGTGCACCCATGGATGTGACAATATCTAGTGACATGCTCCGAAAATCTATAAAATCACCCCAAAACCATTTTTAATAAGTGTCACTTGCTTTCCCACCTAACCCAACAATTACACATGATTATAAGAATACAAGAAAGCATTTAGAAACTAGAGGGATATTTCCAAGAATTTTCCCACAAATCATCTAACCATAAAAAGTAATCCAAATCACACATCATGGCCAATTCACAATTCTTACCAAGCTACCAAGATATAAAAAATTCCAAATATCACCATAAGTGAATAATTTAATTTTTAGAAAACCAAAGGCATTTCATCGAACACCTTGCATGCGTTTAAATAAAGGAACAGTTAAAGAAACCATTTGTAAAACCATTTCACATCCATTTTACATTATAAAATCACCCAATAAATTCAGGATATCACATAAAAAATATGATTATAATATTTCGAAAACATTAAAGGAAAGATTAAGTATAAGAAAAATGTGCCAGAAAATAAATGGATGGAAACACCTACCTCAACAACGTATGAATGAAGCCAAACTTTGAGAGGAGGAAGAACACACCCCAAGATATAATAAACACACCCTAACATCTAAGGGAAAAAACCCACAAATCAACCCTAACCCATAGGGTTTGGAAAAGAGAGGCTCCATCAATGAAAAAACAAAGAACCAAGAGAAGGGAGAGAGGGGAGGAGGAAATCAACCAAAAAACCACAAGATATCACCTTAGAAACCTTTAATAAGCTTCAATGGAGGTTGGGGAGCAAGGGATAAGGGTCTCTTGGAGTCCCATAGTTCACCTCGGTCAAGAAAGGGAGGAGAAACATGAAATAGGGTTAAAATATTGGAGGGGAAAACTTGGAATTTAACATTTTTAAGAACCTAGGAAAATCACAAGGTTAGGCCACATGATTTAGTAAACCATGTTCCAACCATGAACCCTATACTAGAAAAAGGGGTACCCCACATGGTTTGGTTGCACATTTTCTAAAACTGTGCACCAACCATTCTAAACGCCACTGCCAAAAACCAAAACCTCACCACACGCTTGCCGCATGGTTTCCCTAACCATGTGCATGACATGCTCCATGCCCCAGACATCAACCCTCAAGAAACATGGTTTCCTGGGAAAAGACACACAATTTACCCTAACCATGTGTCACTTGCTATCAAGCAACCATTACTCCATTTTTTTAACAAAAACTAACCCAAAGGATCCCAAAACTCAAAAAATTAAAACTGGGACTCAACCCAAACCTCAACCAAAGGATTAAATATCAAGAAAAGAATAAAATAAAATAATTTAAAAGGTTGGGGTGTGACATAAATTGAATAAGGGTAATATGTAAACACATAATGGTAACCGAGGGGTTACATTTATGAAAATGGGCTGCGTAAAGGTAACCTGGTCATTACCCTTACACATATCAATTGTGTAATGGTAACAAAGCATTAAATTTATGTTAATGGGTTTATGTAATGGTCATCTTGACTTACCCTTACATAGTTTGATCTATGTATGGGTCACTGTAGCTTACACTTACACTTATAGGTGTCTCTAACCTACCTTTACATAGATTGGATTTGTGTAAAGGTCACACAAAATTACCCTTACACAATTAAACTTGCATAAGGGTTATCCCGACTTTCTCATGGCCTACGTAAGGGTTATGTGAGAATTACCCTTACATAGAGTGATTACATAAAGGTAATGTAGTGTTTTAAAATATTTACATAAAGGTAGAGTTGTACTTACCCTTACAGGAATAGTTCATGTAAAGGTAACACATTTTATACCCTTACTCAATATATGCTAGGTAAGGGTCATAGAAATCTACCATTACACAAGGGATATAGAAACAAATTACCCTTACATAGAGTGTTTTCATAAAGGTAAAGGGAGGACACCCTTACGCAGGAATGAGATCCCACATAAGGGTAAGTAATAAAGATTTTTTTTTAATTCTTAAATGGTTTTAATTGTTTATAAAATGTTTATAAATCATTATAAAAGTTATTTTGAAAATATTTAATTTATAAAGGGATTATAAATTAATTAATTATATAAATGTTTATAAAACTTTTATTTTCACAAATATTAAATGTTAATATTTGAAATACCTTTTAACTAAATTACATGACATAACTTATGATCTAGAAATAAAAGCATTTATTTAGAAATTATAAGTGATAATTTATAAAGGGTTATAAATTATGAAATAAGGAAAAAATATAAAAGTTTATATTTAAATTATTAATATTTTATAATTTATATTAAAAAATAGAGTAAAGTTATAACTTTACAACTTTGAATTATATTATTAAAATTTTTATTGTAAAATAATAATTTGAATTTTATTTTGTTGTGGTTCAGTCCACAGTGTTACCATTTTTTTGGTTCTTAATATATGGGTTTTGTTTAATTCTTTCTAGATGCGATTCATTGACGAGATTCTATTCATGCTGCATATTCTCGGAAATAAGTGTCATGGCTATTCGGTGTCCTATATTACTATAATTTTTGTTCTAATTCCATTTGTGATAGTCCTCCTCAATATAATGATTAAGTGGAGTGGTGAAACAACATATGTGATGAAAATTTCATATTTTATGACTACATATTTTCATGATGGATATTCTTTGAAAAATTTCACAAATTAAAAAAATTGGCGTGTTTCTCCAATTTGATTGTATGTTTTATTTTGTTTGTGGTTTCTGTATTTGTTAGTGTTTGTTCATTATATTAGTTAATTATAATGCCACAAAAATTCATAAAAACATATGTTCACATGATATGAATAATAGTATATAGTTATATTAAAATACATGTTTTTTGATACTCATGTCATCCTTTACATATTCTATTTCATGCTTCTCCCCTCATTCTCTTTCTCTTTGCATGATAAACCATTGCCTTTATTCTTTATTTGCGCTCCATCTTTAACTAGATCCCTAGAAACCCTAATATTGACTCCCCTCCTACCATCCTCACCACATGATCAACCCCTTATTCCACATATCCTCTTCTATTTTTATTGAATCAGTCACTACCTCCCCTATGCTTCTGTTTACCAGCTCTTCCCCATCTTCCTTACTTGGCCATCACCTCATCTATGATTATTATGCTTCTATTTACTAGATCTTCACAATATTCCCTACTCAACCATCACCACATCTTTGATTACTATGATTCCTCTCCTCATCTCTGATTACTTAACCATTTCTCTAAGTAAGGTGATTTGACTTCGCTCTAGTGCAATGAAAAACATGACATGACAATAAAATGAGGAGATTATCATGAAATGGGTGTTTTGTAAAGTGTTTCAGTTGAGAATTTTCCTAATGTGAAATGGAAAATCCCCTATATAATATAGTGATGGTAATTTTAACACCTCAAAAATTTATTTTAAAATAATAATAATCTTGATAACTTTCTTAAAATGTAACACTGAGATTTAAGCAAACTACTATATACTATAAAAATATTATTATTTAAATGCGACTATTATAAACTAGTAATTAAATTAGTGATACGAAAAGGAATAAACATATTATAAAAAATACGTATCAAGGTTTTATATAATGAAAATATATTTATTAATTCATAATAAATAAGTACTCATATTTAGTAATCATTTTATACTTTCAAAAAAAAAAGTTTTCTTCAAAAATGGTTTTTATAGAATTTTGTGCATTAAAATTATAATTAATTTATATAATTTTTAGAAAATTTGTACAAGGAAATAAATTTCACTTTTGAATTCAGAATGTAAAAATTATCTTAGGATTAATTTTTGATATTTTTCAGAAATAGTTGATTTTTTGGTGAATAGTAAAAATACAGAATTTTCAAAATACTATCATTTTATGACAATATTATTATGTAATAATGATTTAATAAATAATAAAACTTTATAATTAGCCAAATATGTGTTTAAATAGTTAAATAATTTATTTTAAAACATTATTTTTAATTTGGGAACCTAATCTTGACTTTTGTGAATATGAGTTATATTTTATTAAAATTTAAAACTATTTTTCAATCTTTAAATTTAATGGTGTGGTTGGAAGGTTTCATTCAGTTTTGTCTTGATAAAAAGTATAAAAAACTTATATTATTTATTTTTTAACCAATAAAATTCATGTAAAAAAATTCCTACTTTATTTCAAGGTGAAATAATTTTTTACACTTAAATCATGTATTTTCCTAAAAACAATTTCATGTGTTTTACGTACTTATATTAAAAGTAATTTCTAACACCTATAGATTTTGAATCTAACAAAATGGATTCAAAATTGTGAATCACTGTTTAATTTTTTTAGAACAACCCTTTTATTTTTGAACATATAATTAAATTATCATGGTAAGAAGTTAAGTTATCACAGTTAAGGTAAAATTAGGTTTAAAGAGTTCTTAACTAGAAGTTAAGGATTAAAATGTGTTCAAAACTTACCTAAATGTTATTAGTTGAGTTTTTTGACCGTATAAAATACTATATATTAAATTTTTGTGATTTAGTTCTATTTTAAATGATTATTACATATATTATATTCAAACTATTTAAGTAATTCCACGTGTATCATTTCCCTCACTTATAAAAGAGAACATCATATTTTCCTTTATTCATAAAGTCTGAGCACTATAGTTCACCCAATACCTACCCTAATAACTTCATATATTCATTTAATTTATCCCAAAGGCTTTTATCTCATCAAAATACCAACCTAGAAGGCTTATTATGTAAACCAAAGGAGGTCTCTCAAAGAAGATGAAATCATATTTACCAACTCTTTCAAAGTTTATCCCTTATTATAATTAATATAAATCTATTGTATTCATCATAAAATAATTAATCTAGTATAATAAATATAATTAGATTATATTATTAATATAATAAAATCATTTTCTACCTCATTTCTACCTTATGGAAAATAAAAACATCGCTCGTGTGTGCGTACGACCTACCGTCTCCACATAGTAGTGTAATTCATTTTTCATCACCACTTTACATGGATGGATATAAATATGTAACTAATTAATATATTTTATATTTATGTAATAATAATTATTATTATTTAAATATAATATATCATTTATGTTCTTACCCTTCTGCCTGTTAAAGAATGATAATGTCGCTCATGCGTACGTATATAATACCACCTTCATGAAGCGATGCGATTCATTTGTCATGTTTTCCCTTAATGGATGATTATAAATATGTATATAATGAATATATATTATATTTATATCATGATTAAAATTATATATATGATTTAACAATGATCAATATGCAAGGACTATAACTTTTGAATCGAAACATACATGAAAAATGAAGCAGTTAGCACCTGAAATGACGATGATAATGAATGACTACTACTGAACGAGTGATAATATGTTATAATAAAACCATTAATGGTATTATAATTATGAATATTATTCTGGTATATAATTATAATAAGTTTAAATTTATCATAAAAGAGGTTAAAATCACTTACGAAGAAATGCATACCTGAGGTAAGGGTTTATTTGACATTTTCATCCTTATTCAGGATTGTTTATGTTTAAGTTTATATTGGGGGAATTACATGATCTTTATATCTCAAACCCTATATATTTTATTATCCTATAGTTATTTATGGATTTTTATTATTTTATATTCATTTATCTCTCTCAAAGTACTCAAAAGTCTGAATGATTTTTTTTAGGAAAACCAACTTTATTTTTTATTCGGTCAGAAATATTTTTCTTCCATGTCCATATTTTCTTTAAAATGGTTTCAAGAATGTTTTTATTATTATAAAAATAATTTATTAAATTATTTTATAATAATTTTTTTACTTTCTATAATTTTTTTAAATGGAATATTCTTATCCTTTTCCAAATAAGGTATTTTTAACCAAAGGCATGAACAAAATATTTTTTTTAATGTTTACCTCACAATTTTTTCCCATCATCGTGACTATTATTTTTATTTAATATTACTTTAAAATTTTATATATTTATTTTCAAATAATTTTTTCCCTAATATTCAGGTATTTTTTAGATTTTAAATAAGTGATTTTAAAATGAAAAGGTTATTTTTCTTAATAAATATTCCAATGGTATTTTAAAAATATTTTCATCTATGCCAACATCCTTTGATGAATATTATGCTTTAATTAGTATATAATATAATTATATCATCTACCATATTACTCTAGATTCCACATGATCATGTTATTCTAAGGATTGTTTGGGAAGAATCTTAGCATTTAATGCCACACTGCTAGAAAATTCACATATAGCCATAGGAAAAAACCATAGATATAGATGTATGAACCGTGGATATAGGTAATAAACATGGTCCAACTAACCAAAAATCATAATTTCACAGAAATAAGGATGAAGATATTTCCCTAGGCCTTTCCTGTGGCTACTTCTTGTGGCCATGGAAACTTTTTTAATGTATAAATCCATGATTCAAAAAGTGGAAATATACCTATTGACATGGGTCATGACTATGGATATAGGTCTATTATCACAGTTTAAACTATGGATATAGGTATACTTCCATGGTCAAAAACCATGGAAATAGATCATTATTCCATGAGAAAAAAATTAAACTTCTCGTCCACTTTAATATAAAAAAAACACATAGTTTAATAAATCACTAAACACACACAAAATTAAATAAATATATATAATACACCAGAATATAGTTTACATCAAAAACCATAAAAAAAATATAATATCACTCTCACTATAATAAAATTAAAATGCATAATAAAATTCAAACTATAAACCAAGAATAGAGTTTATATAAAAAATAACCCTCAATATAGATATCACTAGAACCATCACAACTCTCATAAACATCTCCTATGGAAACACCATCATAACCACCTCCTCTCACACCACCAATATTATCATCATCATCATTGGATTTGACATCATCAACAGTATCTACACCTAAATCATTGGAAGGAGTATAGAAATACTTATAAACATAATAGATCATAATTAAACATGAATTAATCACTACATCGTCCTATGGTTAAAGAGAATAAGAAATAGAATTTATAGATTTCATCATCTATTCATTTATCATTTTTTATATTGAGTATCTTCTTATGGTTTTTGGGTTTATTTTTTGATTGAGAAATTAATTTGTTCCTATATGACCTTAACAAGATTGTTACTCAAATAAAATATATCAGAATATTAGTATCTAGATGGTACAATATTCTTCCTAGGTTGATAGTACACTGCCATGATGTTCATCTCTTAATACCTGATGCAAATGATCCTTTGGGCCCAAATTGTATGGTTCTTTTTCTGACAATGCCTCCAAAGAAATCTGTTGAGTGATATATAACATAAATTAAAATGATAAAATAATATAAATAGTTAAATTCAGTAAAAATAAAATAAATTTAAATATTATTATAATTATTTCATGGGTGTCTCTATTTACCATGACACCATCTCCATTTTTTCTGCTTGTACAAAATAAGGAAGAGAAAAGAATGCAACCATTGATATTCAATGCCTTTTTATAGAGAAAAAGAAATAAAGAAACATTATATTCAACTGTAGTTATTGGATTCCACGATGCACCCCAAGTAGGATTATTTTTATGTTTGGATGCACACATGAAAGATTTATCCTAATTTAAAAAATGATTAGACTTTTGATGTAGGGATTCTATACTTCATTCCTGATAGAATGATCAACTAAATGAACATATTAGTATATTAATATAACACTAGTAATATGAAATAAAGGGTGAGGATATCTCAATATAGTAATAATTAATGTATCCTCATAAGATAAATTCACATTAATAGTGTTGATAACTAGAAGTATACCAACCATTACAATTTGGAAGGTTCAATGTCAAAGGAGTTGACTCGAGTAAGATTTCATGTGGTTATGCATGTCCAATGAGGTTTCCTCATTGGTTTTCAGTGTACTACAATATGATTAACCAATTTTTAATGGTTTTTCAATAATATAATTGATGTGGTTTTTTATGGGTGTTGTATCTATTTTATGTGCATTTGTTTGGACCCCTCTTAGTTTATGATTGTTGGTTTCTTGAAAACTATTTATGGTGGCTCAAAGATTTTTTATTTCACCCTGTACAATTTTTCAAGTATATTTCAATAAAATATAGTAGATGAATGTATTTTTCTACATCCTTATTTTATAATAATGTCAATTTTTAAATAAAATAGGCTTTTTAGTTGATGCTTAGATGGATTGATGAAGGTTTATTATTACTGCTACAAGAAACTATTTAATAAAATGTGTATTTTAATAGAATCTCTTCAATCCTTGCATCCTGACACAATCTCAGTTTAAAGTACCCCTAGATAACTAATACCAACCCAAATGTAAATCCCATTATTTATCATCCAAGAAACTGAGGTCACAACCCACTATCTATCCCACCATATCCCACTTCTACCTTGTAATATACACACTATTTGAAAGCTGATAGGAGAAGAATCTAAGTTGAATCAGAGTTAAACTAGGTGCTATGAAATCCACATGTTACACAAAATATATATTAGTATAAAAGAATTCATTAAGGATGGATAGAGGAGTCTCCTTGAGGCTACCACATAAACCTGAAAAAACCAAGTGAGTTTTCTAAAATAATTTTCATTATCTATAAATTATATATTGAATCATCTCTAAAATTACCTTTTCACTTTTTGAGATGTCTAGGGGATACACCAATAATTATGGTATTCTCACCCAGTATGACTTTTCAACTCATTCTTTTTTACTATGTTGATAATAATTTATATTACTATTGGAATTTTCATTATCTATTTCTTCATTTTATGTTAATTTTCATATTTCTTTTCTACGTTTATATTGTTTTAATTATTTTTTGTGTGTTTTTGTTGTGATATATCTTATATTTATTTTTTTATTATTCCTTCTTAATTTTGTGATCTCTTTTCTCCAAACATGGATAAATAATTTTCTTTTCTAGTATAAGAAAGTGAAGTTTAACCAATGTTTCTAATTTCCAAAAATTGTGAGGAGTGAGGTAACTAACTATGAATCTATAACTAGTGTTTTCTTCATATTCACTTAAATAATTTTTCTTTATTTACAATAAATTAGTCTTGATGAATTAGATTTAACTAAATAGTTGATTGGTTCTTTCATATATATGTTAATTAGTTACAAATATACTTTGAGAAAAATATTTATTCTTGATGAAAACATTTCAATGAGAAGTTATAACCATTCTATAGGTAGTTTTTTGCTGAAGGAATTTTATTAGATACATGTGTTTCATGAAAATTATTAATTTATATGGAAATCATTGATGTTTTTAACAAGAAATCATGTTTCTTATATTTAGTTCTAACCCAGTGTGATTAAATTTTTTTAAATGATTATTAAGAATTAGTAACATAACTCACTAGATTTTTTTTGAGAATAATTAACATGTAATATGAAAGTGTCCTAGAAGTTGATGTTTCAATAAATGATATATGAAATAAATAAAGATATTTTTATGATCATCAACACGATGATTGAAATTAAGTTTTGAATTAAATATGATATACTATACTCTCTTATTTTGGAATTCTTGATGGATGACAAGTTGTTGGTTTCATTTGAAAAATCTAGTGAAACCCAAAGGGAGAGATAATGCTAAGTTATATGAGAATGTGTAAATAACCTTTTTATTTTTTTTAATAAAGGGGTATAAGGAAGATGAAATATAAAATATGTGCATCGATTTTATTATATATTTTAAAAAATTATCATGGGAGATAATTTTGAAACCATAAGGATGTATGTTTGATTTATTTACAATATATATTGAAGTGGTTGATAAATTATAGTATTAGTTACATATATGGGTTTAAAGGATGCATTAATTTGTTCAAAATATATGATAGCATGAGTAGAATGGACGTGTTGGAAAGTTTATAAATAACTCAATGGTTATTATATACCGGGAATCATACTTGGACCATTTTGAAGAACTCATCCTTGGAATAGAAGGTTGAAGATTCTATTAACAGATGTTCGGGTTTCCTAGATATTAGTAGTTTGGATGTTAGAGTTTGTAAAAAGTGAACATGGAAGTCTGGAAATGTATTCTTATTTTGGAAGATGATCAGATTGTTAATTTGGTTGAATTATATTTGCTGATCTATGGAATGACTATTGTGTATGTAATATTGTATTAAAAAATAGGCAACTAATTTTCATCCAATCAGATTAAGGACTTCATTAAGTGATAATAATCTCTATTTTTAGGACAATGTGAGTAGGCACTAGGCTTATTAGAGTAGAGAATAGGTATTGTGGGGTGGAATTGCATGCAAAAATGGATGTAATGTATGGGGGAACCATACGAAAACATTGGTTTAATGATAGGGTTATTAAAGGATCACTACCTTTACGAATATTGGTAGCCACCATGATTCAATACATGATAGGTATTTAAGGATGATAAGTTTTGGAAATATAATTCCATAATATTTAGAGATTTAAAGGGTGATATTCAACCAGATTATATAGATTGATTCATTGACCTACATCATGCCACGATGAAATCTTTCACTCTTGATAAATCGAAATAAAGGAAACATTCCTTTTTGAATGTGAATATTTTGGAGTAATAACCCTAGATATTATCAGAATTATAAAGGAATGTTTGACACCACCAAAAATTGGGGGGGGGGGACTAGAATGATCATTGAGAATATAAGAACAAGGTGTGATGCATAAAATTGATTACAATTCATGGATTCATACACATTTAAAAATATTTCTTATATAAATTATAGTGGAGAAGATATAGAATTGAAATATTAGATTCAGAATAAGAGATAGAATAGAGAGGAGGTGGAGGATATTAAAATATTAAAGATTTGGAGAATAAGAAATAGAATTCCAAATAGAAGAACTTATTGAAACATCTAGTTCAGCGCATGTGAAGGATCATGAGAAAAAAGGGAAGGAGGATCATCAATAAAACTGTATGTAGAAGGATTACACAAAATGATATTTATAGTTTTGTAATTATAATATTCTAAATAGGAAGTGCTAATGTGATTCAAAGGATACAACATGGAAATTTTGTCTAGTCATTATCAATTACTCGCGTGGAGAACATTTTGATGTCTATGTTATGATCCTATTTAGATAAATAACAAAGATTGATGTGGAAATAAAAACGATAATGAAATAATATGAGAATAATATTGGTTGTGTCTAGAAACATAAAACTATAAAAAACAATCCAATTTTTCACACTAATAAAACATTAAAGGTGATAAATCTATATTTCAAGAAAATGATGTTGAATATTTTAAATGTTAAATGACTTATTCTTTCTCATGATCTAGGATTAAAGTGTGCTTAAGAGTGTTAATGTATTTCATTACACTTTTATTTATTTTATTGATGTTAGATTTATCTTATAAAAATAAATAAATAAATGCATTAATATCAATAAAATAAGTAATTTATAATTTAAAAATAATTTTCAAATAAATAAATAATTATATATATAAATTTAACTAATACCTTAAACTATGGAATATTCCAATACTTGATCATCTCTATGTAGTATAATTTTTAGAAATTATGAATGATCGATATTTCTTAAAGCTTGGTATCATCTCTCTCTTTATAAATAGTATACAAGTCATACTTGTATACTCACCACATTTTACCCAACTCCATTAACCTTATAGCCCTAACATTTTATCCATCAGGAAAATTATATCAGAGATGTATTGGAAAAAATATTTTCTAATATAATATTATAAATTAATATATATAAAAGTTTATTAACATTACTTACCCAAATATTAGCCCATGCATTGTCCTTTATTTGTGTGTGTCAATTTCAGACCTCTCATATTTTTATGTGACCTCATTGTTTGGTAGTGGGTGAAACTAATCATGAAAAATAGTTAGTAAAATAAAATAATATATATAAATTTATCATTAATCACTATCAGTAATGTTTAAACACATATCGATAGATGGTGGATCTGATTCCCCCTAAAGTGATATGTTTAGAGGAGGGGGAGTATCCTCTATAGGAGGTGGGATATATTCATTAGGAGTACTCTATATAGTTGATGAATATAAATTTATTGATGGAGGTAAAAAAACTTATGTATATACTTTTACAGATGAAGGTGGATATGGATACGATGGTGGGATATATGGAGGAGCATTACCCCATAGAGTGGATGATGGGAAATGGGTAATAAGGAGGGATGTGAGTTTGAGCACTACTATCTCATGTGGGTGTGGGTGGAAAGGGATATGGAAAAGGTGGGTATGGAAAATAAGGAGATTATATAATCATAGGATGACTTCATGGCGACTAAAACATAATGAAGAGAGGCTAAACTAGATGACCTCTTAGTGAATGTAGTGGTATGGTGGTAGGCTAAACTACATAATCAGTCATACTAGTACCTCCACCATACTACCAAGCTCCATAGTATAATCTAATCACATCCTTTATGAATTATCCTAAAATAACATGGATGATAAAATAAAACAATGATAAAAGATAAATAATATGAAAGAACATAATATCCAAACATAAAATGTACTTACAATGGTGATTATCAGAGACATGTCTAAATCTACAATTCATGTTTATTTCTCTGCATTATTCTTCTTAAAACTTCTTCATAATTAGGTATACTGACCTAAAAATTTAAAATATTATTCTAAGATAAATAAAAATAATGAAAATTCTAAATAATACAACTAGTTGACTTTAAAAACAAATAAAAAGATACAAAATGATATTCAATGCAAAGATTTATCAACTTAAAAATAATTATTTCATTACATTTTCATATTCAGTTACCATAATGAAAACTCATTTGAAATTTGTGCAATGTAATTAAAAAATTAATTTGGTATCATATATAAATGTTTAAAAAATACACACACAATATTGGAATAATATCAAGTAAAAATTTACAAATATATCAATGTTATGTGTGTAATATTACAATTTTTGGTTCACAATTAGTTCTAACAATTGAATCATTTGTGTTATCAAATTAAAAATTTGAATAAATACCACCATGTTCATCCAAAACATCACGATCATCCATGATTTCATAAAAAACATATCTTGGAATAATATAAACAATAACACCAAATTATTTTCTTAATGGGTCAGTTATATAAAAAACTCGTCTATCTTGTGATGCAAGAATATAAGGTTCATCGGTATGAAGTTGAAATTTCATATCAATCACTATAAATCCATAGTTATCTATATACATGACTTATCATGTAATTAAATCAAAACACTTTCATTTTATCATTACAACATGACCATGTGCATAGTAATCTAATAAAATGATTCTTTGGATGACCCCATAATATGATATATTTTTTGATCAAGGTTTCTTTTTTGATACACTCAAATAACAATATGTTGTGGTGCTTATCATGACACTGGCATACTGCATTGAATTTTTTGTTTCACTACTATTTATAAAAAATTTAAATCCATTTACAACCATTTCATTATAATCATGTACCACATTTTTTTGGACCAAATGAAAATGTACTTATTTCATCTCAAACAACATTCATTGGTAAACTTAGAACTTGAAAGATATCAATATCAAATATTAATCAGATACCTATGATTAAGCTATATATAAAAAGAAATTTATTACCTTTGACCTTAAAAAAGTAGTAAATTATTTGTTGTTAAATTGTTCCTTCATCTTAATAGATAAATAATGACATCTTTTTTTATAATTTCTAAATGTTCTCTAAAAATATGAAAGATTTAAAATTTCACAAGCTATGAAAAATCCAACCATTGAAAAAAATTCATATTTATTAGTTTACTTACTTAATGTAATCATCAAGCACAAAATAATTTAATAATGTTGTACAATGATTCATTTTCTACTCTTCCCTACTCAAAGTACATAATGAGTATGATCTAGATATTCCCCCTATTTAGGGAAGTGAAGGAAATACAAGCTTAATGAGATCATATTTCTCATATTCAATTCTCATTAGTTGATTAAACATTGTAGTGACATTATCCAAGTATGATGAATATAAATCCATTAATTCTTATGTTAAATAACCTTTCATAATAGATTCTTCAAGATGATATTTATTTCTCACATAATATTTCAATGTTGATATCATTATTTCTATCAAATACATCTAGTGAATTTAAATAGGACCACCAAAAATAAATTTTGTGGGAAGATGCATAGTCAAATATAACATACATATGAAAAATTATGGTGGAAAATTTTTATCTAAGTCACATAGAATAATTATCACATCTCTCTATAATTTAGGAACAATACTTTTACTCAATATTTTGACACAAAGGTTTGGATAAAAATGACATGACCTAATCAAAAAAACTATAACATTATATGAAATTAAATTTTAAATGAAAATGAGAATAAAATCATGTAACAAGACATGGTAGTAATAGGTTTTAAGATATTTTAGTGTTATATATTATGTATTCACCCTTTTCAAAATGTTACTTGAATAATCATCTAGAACCTTAAAAATTTCCAAGACCTAAAGAAATTGGTTTTTCTCTAAATTTTTCATTGAAAAATAGGCAAAATACACTTTCCACTTATTCTAGACAATTAACTCAGGATAAAGTCTTGGTATTATACCCGAATCCATTAAATCATGACATGAACTAAAATTACCTTTTGTTTTCCCTTGAAATTTAAAAGAGTAGAAAGAAACATTTCACAAATGTTTTTCTCGATATGTATTATGTCCAATCTTTGATGCAATAAATTATATGACCAATATGAAAACTCAAAGTATATATTTTTCTTTCTCCAATTTCTATTGGAATTCAAATTAAAATTCCTTTTCTTTCAGGAATTTTATTTACTTTTTACAAGAACAAAACTAAAACCATCCAGTTATTTAACAATATCATTACCTAACATTCATTAAGGTGTTTCATTTCTATCTACATCATTATTGAACTGTCTCCATTTTTTCATGTATGGATGATCCATAGGAAGAAATCATCGATGAACTATGAAACTAAAAGTTTGTCAAAACTTTAATATTTAGGAATGTGTATTTTTCATACAAATGGGGTAGGATAATTTCCCTTTTGTGATCCAACTATACATCATTCCATAAGTAGGGAAATAATTTATCATCCATAATAAAGTTGAATAAAACATAAAGTAATCCTTCCTAAATGAATCATACACTTACACCCCAATGATCCAAATACCCTTTAACCCATCTATTAATGGTTTAAAGTATATTCCAATATCATTTCTAGGATCATTGGGTCCAGATATTAATATACTCATGATAGTAAATTAATTCTTCATACACATCCATGAAAAAAGTTATAAATGTGAATGAAAAAAGGTTAAGTACCATACAAAATATGCATATGAAAAAATAGGTTTAAACCATCACATGATAATCACAATCTAAGATTTAGTGGGTAAAATACAAAATTAGGATGCAACATATCAAATTTATTCCAAGTTAACCCGTATGCAGGATGCGCTATTTCATCATTATCCTTATGTTTTTTATCTTTATGAAATCTCATATTTCTTTCCATTTGTTTTGACATAAAAAGTTTTTAAAGCCTAGGAATTTATGGAAAGTACCACATCACATTATCAGGTATGTGAGACTAAGTTCCATATTTATTAGTCTTCCACCTTGATGTACCACACTATTTTCACTGACTCAACTATGTATTTTCATTCCAGAACTAGAAACAATATTTATGGAAAGTATGGATCTTAGTAGATGAAAATCTAAAATTTTCAACCAAATTTGATTCTATATAATCATCTTCTGGAATACATGAATCATCAGTTAGTAAATCCTTAATAAATGTAAAGATCTATTCAATTTCAATTTTATTAAATCCATAAATTTCTTTCCAATGCTATAATTGCATTAAAAACTGAAGTTTTATCATTTTTCATATGCCTAATATACTAGGTAATTCACATATTCCATCAACTTTCTAACATGCTCAACATCATCATTCTAATAAATTTATTGAAACTATTTTCCATTATTAATTTCCTCTTACACTGGCCTACATGAGGAGTTGTCTTGATAAGAAAATGAAAACTGACTAGAAATCAAATTTTTCATACCAATCCTTTTATACATTTCAATATCATTCTTTAATTGATATTTTCTCCATTGTGAAACCACAAATGATATTTTTTTGGAAACCATTTTTAGTTAAATAGTAACTCACTTTCTAATGAGTTAACCATGGTCTTTTAGCATAATCAAAACATGGGCATCGAATCAATCTTCTATCTGAATCATTATTGAATGAAAAGTCCAAAAAATATTGTAACTCTTAAAACTCATCACTGATTTGATCAATGTTGTAAATCTAACTTATATCAATTCTAGTGAAAATAATCATACATTAAATAAATAATCTAGAAAATTAATTAAAATTATAGGTATTGTTTAATGAGATAAAAACTAATAATCAATATTTATAAAAAAAATTATAAGAAATATCTTAAATGAAAATGAAAATAATATATTATATATTATTAAATTTTAATTTATATTCATTTTTCTATTCATATTTTTTAGTATTTATTAATTATTTATTTTAAAATATGTTATAAGACATATTCATCAATAAAAATTTTGTGAAATTATTTTAAAAATACATATTGTTGTGTTAATTTATTCACTATAAGTACATATTTTTAAAATACCCTATTGGGTTATTATAATCAACCCTAAATGTACTATAAGATCCTAAATTTTCTCATGAGGTATGAATACTTTAATTTTTGATTGAAACCTTTATTTTTATCCTTATTGAAGTTCCCAAGAGAATGAGGAACATTTTAGGAGTTTATGGGGATTATTAAAAGACTGGAACCCCAAATTTTGGAGGAAATAGGAGGGTTACAAGGTTTGTTAAAACCATGGAGATGAGGTCACACAGTTTGTTTAAACAATGAAGGGTTCTATAGTTTACTATATAGGGTTGCATAGTTTATTTAAACCATGCACCCTAGGCCTCAAGACCATGAGGGGTGCTGTAGAGGGACTATAGAGGGTTTTCATGACATGTTTATAGTTTTCCAAAACCATGCACCTAGCCCACACTTTTAGTGCAACTTAACTAGTGAGTGTGCATGGTTCGCGCACAATTTGGACAAACCATGCGGCCAAGCCATGATCCCTTTTAAAACTGGGTAAAATTACATTTTCACCCCTACCTTTTTTAATGTTTTAACCCTCTTTTATATTACTCTCTATGCACAAAATCCCTCCCATTTGAGCTCCTCCATGGTTCTCTCCTAGGCTTTGAGACATCTCCCTCATACAACGTCTGATTATTCTACCATTGATTACATTGGATAGATAGCAGTATGATATTTGATTATCTTCATTATTTTATTAATTTATCTCAACCTCATGAATGCTATTTCTAGGTGAGCTAATATGCTCTATTTTCAGTTCATTAGTTTATTTCATCAATTTATACCATTCTACTTTGAATGTAAAGATGATACTAGATGAGGAGTCATCTATCATCTTAAGGGGTGGTCTAGTTCTTTTCCCATAAAGTCTCAATGTTTATATTATGCATCATTGTGTTGTGATAAAAAACTTATGTGTGATTCCTTCTAAATGTAAAATTAGTTAAAAAAATTGGTATTACCATGCTTTTATTAGTTCTAGAAACCCACAAATCAACGCCAGAGGCTGTACACCTTGACATAATCCACCCTTAGGGTATTCACTTCTTAAAGGCCTATGAGACTTATGCCTTGGAATTAAATTAAACCACCACTTAAGGTGTGTTGACTTATACTTTTCCAATGAAATTTAATTTGAATTAAACTAAAGGAGAAAGGTAGGAGTCGTAAATAGGCCCCTATTTCTTATTATTTACAACTTTAGATATCTTAACTAAATGAATTATACATAATGAACTAAGTGTATTATTTATATGGAATGGGTTAAATACTATCCTTAACTATAATTTTATACCATGCTGAAGGAGATATGAGGTTTATTATTTGAAATGCCTTGGATGGTCTCATCGAGCATATTGATTAGAAGTTTTTAATGAATTACAAAACTCTAAGGGTGATACATGGATTATTTTATACAATAACTTGTATGGTATTACATGGTTGATGTATTTATATTATCCATGAGTGATACTTGGTTCATGAATTGGATTACTTTGGAGGATCTTAGTGGGAAATGGTTCTATACCATGCCACGAGCGATACCCGATTCCCTTTGTGGTACAATATGGATGGGATTAGTGGGTTATACATTTATACCATGTTGGGAGAGATACATGGCTTCCTTACATGGAATGCCTTGAATGGGTTCTATGGTGATGGGTTTTATATTATGCCTAGAGTGATACTTGTGTTCCATTTTATGGAATGCCTTAGATGGGCTTAGGATGCCGATTAATTAAATCAATTGATGCATCTTCCAAGTCAAAGAACATACTTGGATTTAGTATCTAATTTACATACTTGACAACCTATTTATATTTCATTCCTAAGAATATATACCATGAGTATCCGAAAACCTCTTATGATTATGCATATGGATGCCTTAGGTATACACCTTGGGTCCTGTATATTTTATATATCTATCTATACACACACACACACACATATATGTTCCTATGTATATGATGTATATATACATACATATTTACACACAAACATAAACAAAAACACACACACACACATATACAATGTGACATCTATTCTAAGACAATCTGGATTAGGCTGAAGTTGGTAGTAATGATCAGGTTTCCTAAGAGGAACCTAGAACAATGGGGTTTGTTTTATTTTCTATTATACATTGATTATTACTTACACACTTCTCATTTTATATTCAAATAATGAATAGTTCTAGACACCTTTAGTGGTATCTTACTAAGTATATCTCACACAATGTTCAAGCCACCGATTGGAAATTGAATAAAATTTATGGATGCAGGTAGCGATAAAGGGAGGTGTCTAGTTTGGATTCCTGATTTAGTACACTATAATAAAGTATGGGAGTATAGGACCAAGTTTATGATCTCAATGCTATTGGAGATAGCTTTTGGAATTTTTGTCATTTTGTTTAGCATGTTGAATATTCTTGTTCCTTTTAATCCCATGTACTTACCATTTTTATATAGCATCTTAACATGACCATCATTTTGTATATGATATTGGATCTTTTTATTCTTGTTATTATAAATGTATGACTCATGATTCTATAGTTAATTTATGATATTGTACCACTTCTTACTATTATTGTATACCAATGTTATCCACTAAGACCATGAGGGTATAATCTCCCCACTGTACCATTATATGCCCTCTCTTATAGTCTACAGCCTCTAAAATATAGGGCGGTATGCTTGAGGCCATGTGACACACTGGTTCTACTACTATTATCGAGTGATCTGGGTTTGGATGTTACATGTACACACTCTTAGGACATATCATATGTTATTGAGTTAAATATTTTTTTCACATGCGTTACATAATTTATATGTTTCTTTAATGAAATGGTTAGAGTTCTTGAATTATAGGATCTATATTGGAGAGATTTTATTTTTCATTAGAATCTTTTGGTGATTATTCTATGTATGGATGACTTATCCAAAATTTTAATTTGTATTTATCATTTTGGTAATTTTTATTTTTGGATAAAAATAATCTCCAAATTAGTGTGTCAACCCATGGTTTTATTCACCATTCATTGACATTCAATGGAACATGACCAAGGTTAGTGGTAGGTAGGTATGAGGATTGATCATTATCTTGTATAGTTCATTAAAAAATCATTATCAAAATTTAATGATTTGGATATTAAATACTTTAAACCTACAAAAACATTATTTTAGTTAGTAAACACATCAATTACATACTTGAATAGAGTATTAATGATTGGTTAGTATGAATTGGTTAACTCATAATTCTTAGTGATTTTATTATCCTTAATTTAAAAGGTGATTAAAAATTCTAATAATATTTTAATGTGAACTCTGAGACCCATCATATGTGAATATTATAGATCTATAAGGTAAGATTATTTCATGTCTAGTTTATACTATGTAAAATATTATTTTTTTATTTTAAATAAATATGATCATTTGATTTTTGATTGTTTAAATGTATATTTACTTTATTAATTAAATATTAATTCAAATGGTTAAACTTAAAATGGTATGTTTTCTCATTTTTTATTCCATTATTTAGCCCAATATATAGTAAATGATGTCAAATGCTGGTGTAAATATAGAATAAATCATATTACATAGTGAATGTTTTAAATTTAAATCTTAAATCATCAAAATGAAAGTAATTTTTTTAGAAATATGAATTAGAATAAATATATTCAAAGGTTCATGATAAGACAATGATATAGTAGGTGGGAGATAAAAAAGATTTCAAAAAATGGTTGATCTTCCACAATGAGTTTTTCTGTAGATCATGGTATAAATCATGTCATGTGATATTTTGTATTTTTTATACTTATCAAAACTATAAACACATATAAATCATCAAAAATATTGAAAATAAATACAGCAACATGATAAATTTATATAGTTCATTGCAATGGGATACATTAAAGGAGAATAAACATAGTCATATGATGGTGTACTAAAAATCACTTCTCATTATATACAATTGAAATATTTCAATACATATCAATATTAAACTAGGGTCCACTACCTCTATCTTCTTATCCACACACTATTTAAAATAATAGATTTAAGAATCAATGATACACATTTAATTCAAAATTAATATCAAATTAATCAATATACCAACTAGATTTTGTGTTTTCTATTTAGCTACATCCTTTTTGATCAATTTTTTATTTTTAATTATGATTGAAATCTTTTTTGAGAATCAATAAAAGTACTCTATATATGTAAAAAAGTCTCTAATATTCCTGAACATTCTATATTTCTCTTCAATAACTATTATCATCCTATTTTTAACATATTCAATTTTATCTTCCAAAATTTCCTTCTTCAAATAAAACATATCAGGTGTTCATTGACCCTAAAATTCATCCATTAGGTTTGGATTAATCCCAAAAAAATGAAGCTAGTATTTCTATATTAGATTAGTATTGAAATATTTCCAATATTTTTCAATCCATATAATTATAATTTGTCATATTCAATTATGGTGTAATATCCTTCAATCACATATTCAAAAAAAATGACAGAATACTTTGAATATGATATCCTTGAAATCACGGGGTTGATAACTATATATATTTCTAACCATAAGAAATTATGGTGCATCATGTAAATCACTATCATATTATAGATTTAAACCACTGTGTAATGTTTGAACCAAAAGCTATATCCTGAAATTTCTTTTTATGGCCTCCTATTATGGCATGATTATCAGGGAATAATGTAAAAATATACCAATAAATAAAAAACATTAAGGAAATATGAAAAAATTAAATTAAATAGAATTACAATTAATAAAAGGAGCCTTAAAAAATGAGTACATTGAAACACATGCATGTGGATAAAGAAAGATTAATAAGTGTGAGGAGATAGAGTAGTAGGGTTCATAGAAAGAGTATGGGTCAAATCAGATGGGTCCCACTCACATAAGGTTTTCGATGCAATTTTCATGTATGGTCCACTTATTGAAGGAAAAGGGTCGGTCAACACATAGAATAGAGGAGGAACACACAATGGAGGGGATAGAGGAGGGGAGTAATACACATTTAATGGTGTGGGAGGGATCATGTGAGGGATGGAGGAACTGAATGGAGAAGTCAGCAAGGATTGACCAAGGGAGAAGGGATTAGTTGGTCATAGATCAGTCGAGGGAGAAAGGATCAGGCATGCATGGGTAGGAGAGGAAATCCGGGGGGGGGGGGGTTAAATGTATTGAGAACCCTATTTCCATAGCCATTTTTTCTCATATCTTTAGAATACATATTTCAAGGAGATTAAAATGATTGAGGCTATATATCAAGCTATAACCACAAACCTATTGGACCATGGTTATAAGCCATTTTTTAGTATTGCTAGTTTTTAAACATGAATTATTGTGTTGATTATGTATTGAATTTGTATTCATTTATTTCATATGATGAATGAATTAGAAATTGTTAGTGATAGGAGAGAACCCTTATAGCCCCTCAATTAATTAGTAGGTTTCACAAGACAAACTAACCTAGAAATTTGGTGTATGTCTGCCAAATTATTTATGATGTATTTGCACAAGGCCTTGGTGGTATGTTTATGTTGTCTTTTCACAAGGTATTGATGATATGATTAAGATGTCAGACATTATGAATTCCATCATTATAAAATCAATTACTGGTTTCCATATGATTATTTATGTTGTTATATCATCCATGGATATATTCCCTTTTTATATTAGTTATATGAAATATTTGATTGTTGTTTATCTCTACCATATTATTGATTCTTTATTTATTCTATGATAACTTCTATTGTAAGATTTCCCTTACCGAGCATCTGAGCTCACCCTTTATTATGTTTTCCTTTCCCAGTATAACCATGAAGGGATTTATGAATGATTTTAAGGATATACTAGAATAAATGATAAATTTATCAGTAGAATATTAAGTTATATTTAAATTTTTGAAATATAATTTATGAATCATGTATACATCTAGTATCTTAGGACTGCAAAAATATTCAATCATCTAGGATGTGGTCCCTTGTATCTTGTGCCAATGTAGTAAAATAAAATTTGGATCTAGGTTACTATAGTTAGGGTGTTACAATTGGCATCAAAGAAAGTTTAGTAGGACCCTTGAAAACTAGATTTAGGAAAAAATAGATTATAGAACAAAACCATATGATAAAAACTGGGGATAATTCAATGTATAGGATAAAATCATAAAGTTTTGATAAATTAGAGATTATGTAGTTTTTATAGAAAATACATCCCTATCTGGATACTAGAAAGTGGATATAGGTATGATAAAAATGTACTTAGGGGTAACAACTTTGAAAGGGGAAGATTGGGTATTAACTCAATCGTCATCGGTATACTATGAGTGGGTCTAAGACCACACACTTGGATTTACACTCTCAATGGATATTCTTTGGTTGATTCACATGATTTTTATAAACAATTATGAAATATTTGAAAATATTGTTATGATTTGGAAATATTCTCAAAGATAACATGTTTATGATTATGAGATTAACTATGATAAATTATCAATTTATGTTTAGTGTTTCTCTAGATTTGAAATTATACACTATGATCTAAAATTATTAATGTTAACATCTAATCTAGAATATTCCATTATTTATAGAAGACACATAGTGGAAGGAATGGAAAACTTATCAACACCCATAATCAATGTATGGATTTCCCTCTCGAGTTAGTCAATGTAGCTGGTGTTGAAGTTAAGCATATTATGACTATATTAGGGAAATTAACTCAGGTTATGACAAATAACCTTGCCCGTATGGAACAACCTATTACTTCATAGTATTATGCAATAATGTTGGATCACTTAATATGATAGAAACCTCCATCCTTTAATGGTAATATTAATCAATAAGTAGACAAATAATGGATCAAGTCCCTTGAAAATATATTTCCAGCTTTGAGAAGTACTAAAAGGGAGAAGGTTATTCTTGCTAAATATTATTTAAAGGAATATTTTTATCAATGGAAGTAATTGATTTAAAATAAAACGGAGGATAGGGAGATAGAGAGAATGTAATGAGAGACTTTTAAAGAGGTATTCTTTGAAAAATATTTTCCTCATGATCAATGAGCTGATATGGAAAGGAAATTCCTTAATATAAGATAAAAGGAAGAGGAAAGTGTTGCTGAGTATGAGGAAAAATTTACAATATTAGAAAGACATGATATGGACTACGTACATAATTTGAAAAGTAATATTGGCCATTTATTTTATGGAATTATGGAAAGACTCCAAAGAGCACTAGTCTTTAAAAAGTTTTCATTATATAACGATATGGTATAAAGTGCCATCAGAATATAAAAATAATTCTCCAAGTCATATATTTTCAAAGGAAATCAAGAGAATAAGAGGAAGACTGAGAATTAAGGAATGAAAAATGAAACAAAATAAAAGGAAGGAAGGATACATGTAATGGTATAGACCTCACGACCCATTAATTTGTAAGAATTATAGTGATGGTGGTGTCTAGGAAAAGTTCTAGGTGATTTAGATGGAAAGAGGTGGAGTTGTATCTAAAAACTTAACTGATAAGGATTCTATAGTGTGGGGGATTGTGCTGCATTGTAAGGATATTTTTTATAGCATGGAGAGTATGTAAGTGACATAGAGGCTCAGAGGAGGAGTTTCGATGCTTATTTCATTTTTGGAATAGCTTCAACATGGAGAGAGACTATGACATGGAGTTTAGGAGGAGGAATTTTTGTGTCTCTATTGATTTTGGGGTATCTACATCATGGATCTAGGTTACGACGCGACCTTCTTCTTGGTTGATGGGTTTTGGGTCATGGTGGTCTCGGTTGTACCATAGTAACTCTCTTAGTTTTTCAGATATATAGCATGGACCTCCCTATTTTTATCATATGAATATTTGAACATCCCCACTATGGTGCGGTCACTTCCCTTGCACCATGGTATTTTCTCTTTTCAGTAGTTCCACACCATAGTGGATAGTGTCATACTGTGGTCTTTTGTTTTCAAGATTGCCTATAAAATCCTAAAACCCTAGAAACCTATATTTCCTCCAGATTTTCTCTTAGTTCTTAGGTGGCCTAATTGAATTCCTAGGAGGTATTTCAACCGATTTTCATTATATTTAAACCCCAGTCCTGAAATAATGATCCTTGATAGTTTTAGGTGAGTTTCCCATCTTTTCCTCTCTCTATTTTATCCCTATTATTCATTTGAAGATGGATGTTATTAAGGGAAACATTGGTTTTAGTGATTCTTTGGTAAAGTAATTATGTGGGATATTGTGTTCTAGGTTTATCGAGGAATTTTTCTCCATTGTGGTTCTTGGTGGTTATCTCCGTCTTGTTCCAACTTTGGGAAGTGGTTCAGAAAGCTTTGTTTTAGGTAGTGGATCCTTTATCTTTCATCTAATATTATATATGATAGGGATCATTCTTTTTTAGGGATATAATATGAATTGGAATAATGAAGATAATTAATTAGTTTAATTGAAATTTGAGTGGAATGGAAAATAAATGCATTTTTACTATTCTTGATGTTACTGGTATTATACACGCTTGATGCCAATGCTATAAATCACGACCATTTAGGGCTTTGTTTATGTTTTAGTTGATATAATTTTGGAACCCTTATCGTGTGATTGTTTTATATCATATTTAATAAAAGGATAATCACTTATATATAGTTAATGAATTGGTTGCCCATGGAAAATCTTAGTTTTCCTGAGAATTACCTTGAAGTAAAAAATGAATGTGATAAATCCTTTTTTGTTTAATTTTAACCAAGATAAGATGTGAAAATTTATTGTGTTGTGTGGATGTGACTTGGAAGTTGTGATGTTATGTGGTGGTTGTGATGAGGAAGTGGTTGTGATGTGAATGGAGACAATGTGGGGCTTGTTGTCATGAGTAGGATGGGTTGTTGTGTGTTGTGTTTGTTTTGTTCTAGTCACGCAATATAAATGGAATTAATTGATAATGATGAAATGGAATGTATAATGGGTTTTAATGGCTAATGAACACTTGAACTAAAATGGTAAGTTTTTTTGAAGCACCTGTTGTTTAATGTGAAATGAATGGGATGTTTAAATGAAATTGGTTGATAATTAGAAAATATATAAATTATCTTAACTTGAAAAGAAAAGTGGAATCTGTCTTTATTGTGTGGTGTTGTTAATTTAGAAGTGGTAGTGAATATGGTGGAGGTTGTGAGGCCTTGGGGGGTGATGTTGTGAGTTGGGATGGTACTCTTATTATAAAATATTAGGTTGGGCTTGTGTGTGTGACTGTTATATATAAATTGTATTTTTATTGTGATTTCTATACACACCCCACCTAGGTAAAAAACCATGTGATGTCACCCAAATCTTTTGGGGGTGTTTTTACCAACATCCATTTGGTGAGGACGGATGGATGGCTACCCCATTTATAGCGAACCAGTCTTCTCATACATTTATATTACATATTTTTAGAATAATATTCATTACATTACATTAACACATGCCCAAGGACCATAATAGTTTAGTACCTTTGGAAACTTGGAACATAATCTTCTAATTTGGTGAAAGATCTTCAACATCTCCTATAAATATCTTCTCAAATAGAAAACCTCTTAGGAATACCCTAATGAAAATTTTATTCATAATATGGAGAAGGAAACATAATAAAGAGTGAGCTAAGATTCCCAATAATAGTAAATATAAGAGATATAAATATATGATCATATGAAAGCATAATATAATCATAAGGGTGTGTGATAATGAAAAAAACTTTCAAAGTTCATACCCAACCTATCATTGATCATAAACATGAGTTATGACATAAAGATTGGTAGTTCATAAGACATGAATCATAAGGGAATCAAAGAACACAAGCCATGAGAAAATAACATTGGAATAAAGTATAGATTTGTGGAATATATATAATATTATAACATTGTGAACATGTATAAATAGAAACAAGTTCACTTATTAAGTTAAGGACATGAAATCAGACCCTCACATAAACTTAAGGACATGTAACCAGGTCTAAACATAACATTATGGACATGAAATATAGGTCCACACATAACATTGTGAACATGTAATCAGGTTCTTGCATAATATTGTAAACATCTAATTAGGTTCATTCATAACATTGAGCATATAATTAGGTTCACACATAACATCATAGTAGTCAAGGTTTACTCCCAAGACCATCATAGCAGACAAAGTCCCTTACTGAATCAGGATCAATCTCTATTCCAGTCCTATATATCTCATGAGATATAAATCTTTACCCATTACATTGGAGAACTATCTAGGCTTCCCCATCATATTAGTTATAATGGGATAACCCGATTTTATCTGGGCCACCCCATCATATAAGTTGTAATGGGATTACCTGATGCTATTTAGGTTGCTTCATCATATAAGCTGTAATGGGATTACCCAACACTATTTGGGTTTCACCATTATATAAGCTATAATGGGCTGAACTATAACTATCTGTGTAAAATGCAGTTACATCAATAAGATTATTTTTCCCTCTTTTCAAGTCCCATTTTTATTAAGAATCCATAAAAACAGTTTTTATGGGGTTTACTGAAGGTTTTAGGTCGTGTACCTGAAGTACACATCGTGTAACTAAAGTACACACCGTGTACCTGAAGTACACACTGTGTACGGGAATCACACGCTGTGTACCTGAATTACAATCCGTGTACCTGAAGTACAAGGAGTTTACATGAAGTACACACCATGTACCTGAAGTACACACCATGTACTTGGAGATAGATTCAAGTTGTGATGTGGGGGGTCATGCCGTGAGCTGGTACACATCGTGTACCTGAGGTTCCTGTTGTGTAGTGGTTAAATATTGTTTTTTAACCTCAGGCGATAGGTTTTTCAGCATAACTTATCCAGCATGGCCTTCACGTCATGACTAAGGGGTACACGTCATGACCCGGCCCATGCCCAATTTAAAGTCACGCATTCAGGAGTTTTGGTCAGTCTTTTTCTATCCAAACTTCATGTATCTCAACCCTAGACTCTCCCTAGATGTTTTTTAGAGATGTCTCACCTTCCGGATCAAACCGATCAACTTTGGTTCATCATTTTTTCTACGGTGTGTCTCTCTGGGTAAGTGTTCTCTCCAATTATTCCTTGCGATTGATCACTATAGTGTTCTAGCCTTGTGTTATTAGATCCAATGATCTAAGTTGGATGTTTCTTATCTTCTTCTTCTAGATCTGTTGTGAGATCTCGTTCTGGAGGCCTTTTTTACTTCGTTTTTTATGGTACGGAAGGCATCCTTATTCTAGTTATGTAGTTTTCCTATCTTCCTACAACCTTTTTTGTCTATGTTTGAATCAATATTTTCATGGATTGGATCCTAGGGTCTCCTTTGGTGTTGTTGGGTTTTGTTCTTAGTTTTGGATTCCGTTGCAGGTGGGTGCAACCCAAAATTTGAGATAGGTGGTTCTGTCTCTAGCCTATGATAATGAACCTACTTGTTTTACTTTGAAAATTTCTTTATAAATTGATTTATGAAATTGGAATTGTAGTTGTGTGTGTTGAAAAATGGTTTTGAAAGAAAAATGGTTTTCCATGGATTTTGATAAATGGATTATAAATGGTTTTGAATGGTTTTCAAGACATTGAAATGGGTTTGTGAAAAAGAGTACATGGGTTACCTTGGGTAATTAGGTGAAAGGTTTAGCTTGAGTCCATCGTCCATTACTTTGTGATTATAAAGGAGGTTTATCTTAGTGATTTCCTCTATTTCCAAGTCCTTTTGTTCTAGGAGACTGATATTGAAATTCTGAGGAGATTACTCTTGGGTTTTTCCTTTGTTTCCAAGGCCCATTATTCTAGGATCAGTTTTGTGCACTTGATTATTTTGGTACGAGTAGTCTACTGCCAAGAACTGTAGTATTCCTTAAGGGTGTGATAACTGTGCTTCTGGTTTATACTGATTGAATTTATGAGTTATCCTTGATATACATGTTGATGATTGTGAAAAATGATATGGAAATATACTTTGGAAAATGATATACCTGCTTTTGTTTAGAACTGCGAAAAATGGAATGTTTACCATGTTTTATATAAAACCGCTTTACTACTTATCATTCCATGTTTTATTTAAAAATGATCATACATTATTTGTTATACATATAATTATTATAGAACACCTGGGTGGGATCCTAATGATCCTGTTAGCTCACACCCTACACACTGCTTTGGTGGTATGTAGACCTTTATTTGTCTTCCAGTGCAGGGAAAGGCAAGGTGCCACAATGAGGCTGAGAGGTTCATGTCAGATGGGATGGGTAGATGATTGTGAGATGGTTGGAGTTTTTCTCTGCCATCGTTGAAGTAATTGTTGGTTTTGAGTCCCTTATAGTCAGAATTGTCTTTTGGAGTTTTTAGCTACTGTTTCAGTTGTTCTATTTCCACTATTTTCCTTACAGTTATGGAATATATATTTTGTTAGTCTTCAGATGTTTCTTCTTTGTTTTATATGTATGCCATGTGGTTATTTAGGTTTAGATAAATCGTTCCCTCAGTTTTGTCATTCGATGCTCGGGTGGTTGTCGCCAGCCCGTGGGGATCGGGAGCACCATTCAGGTATGTGATGGATTGGGTCGGGTGTCATGTTTCAGGTCAACCTAGGTTGGTTCGTTATAGTTTGGTATCATAGGAGATATATCCTCAAGAATCTTTTCTTGGGATTACTGTTAGGCTTGAGATAGGATTGTTTAGACTTGAGAGGTATGTTGCGATGAGTTCCTGGATAGCTCTTATTGTAACGAGACTCAAGTTACCATGGTATGTCAGGATATGTGTCTCTAGTGTTGGTTTTTACATTTTAAATACCAGTTTCTGCTTATGGCTTTTCTAGTTTGAACAAATATTTGTTCTGTGTTTGATCATTATTATGTTTTGGTATGAAATAGTATGCCTCGAAGACGTCTTCCACAGGTTCCTCAGGAAGGTGAAACTAATTCTCCTGAAGGTAATCCACATATGGATTATAATCTCATCGAGACTATCGTACAAGTAGTACGTGCTGTCAATCGGGATGTGCCAAGAGTTTAGAATGTAGTGGTTGAAGTAAAACCATGAGCTAGTAGAGAAAGAGATCGATCAAAAGAGTTCTTGTGCGAGAATCCACCATCCTTTAAAGGGATGAATGAACCTCAAGAGGTATAGTATTGGATGGATATGATAGATAAAATATTCAACTTCCTAGAGACACCTGATAATATCAAGGTGAAGTGCCCATCGTTTAGAATTGAGGGTTTCGACAAGCGTTGGTGGGACTCTATGGTACAAGAAGATAGACATGTGGGCTTGGATTAGAAGGGTTTCAAAACCCTATTCTTTCATCAGTTTTGTTCAGAGTCCCTGATGTTGGAAAAATCACTGGAGTTCCTATTATTACAACAGGGAGAAAATTAGGTGTCATACTATACCAACCGGTTGCTGAACTTGTCCGTTTTTCTCCGGATGTGGTAAGGAATGACCAGATGAAGGTGTAAAAGTACCTATAGGGTTTGCAACTGGACTTTAGATCACAGGTGTTCATGTTAAAGCTTTGTAACTATGTGGAGATAGTGGAAAAAGCAATTATGGTTGATATGGACATGGCAGGAAAGGTCAGTGCTACTACCTATTCTCTTCCAACTGGTGATAGCGTCCGTGGCATGCATGGGAAGAAGAGGAAGTGGCAGGACCATCGAAGAAGTGGTGGAGGTGGGTATTAGCAGTGAGCCTCCTTTGCACCATCCATTGCAGCTGGAAGTGTGCTTCTGAATTGATACCAGTGCAGCAAGGGGGTTTACACCATATGTTCTTGTCCTATGCCCGTGAAGACGTGTAAGAGTTGTGGGCATGTTGGTCATCTACAATGTTTCTTTCAGGATATGAATACGCCTTGTTATGGTCAGGGTTCGTCTGCTTCAAAGGCTACTGCAGTGCAGTAAGAAGCTTCAAAGACTACAGGGCTCCAACCACAAGCCTCAAGAGTGAAGCATTTACACACAGTAGATGAGTTTCCAATGGATGTAGATGTAGGAACAACAATAGTGATAAGTATTCTTCTTATTGCAGCTTCAGTAGCTACTGCCTTTTTTGAAACTAGTGCCTCCCACTCATTTATATCTGCATGTTTTGTTGATATACTTAAACTTCTAATGGAACCTATTCCCTTTACAATGGGGTTAGAGACACCTCTTGGTAAGAGTAAAGAGTAGGGGTTCAGGTTTCCTTCATGTTCATTCATAATAGCTGACACAGAGTTGGTATGAGATTTTCTCATTCTTGATCTATATTTGTTTGATGTCATCATCAAAATGGATTGGCTTATCACTCATCGAGACGAGGTTGATTGTTATCATTGGTGTGTTTTATTTATTACTGCCTATGGGATCTCTCGTGTGTTTTAGGGAGAGTGGGATATGAGGTTAGGTCATGTAGGACCATCCTACCCAGAGCTCAGAAGTTTTTTTTTTTGATATTGCATTTGAGCCTGAAGGCGTTTCTTCTGTTGTGGATCTTCCTATTATTGTTTGATATTTTCCTAACATTTTCCTAGAGATTTATTCGGTCTTTTTCCAGAGAGAGAGTTAGAGTTCACGATTGACCTAGTTCCAGGTACGCATCTGATATCAATGCCATCTTATCATATGGCACCAGTGGAGTTAAAAAAGATCAAGATTCAGTTGGACGACCTGTTAGAGAAAGGTTTTGTTCGACCTAGTGTTTATCATTGGGAATCCCCCATTCTATTTTCCAAGTAAGTGGATGGTTCACTTCGGTTATGTGTGGACTATTGAAAGTTAAAATGGGTGATAGTTAAGAAAAAATATCCTTTGCCTCGTGTGGATGTTTTTCTTGATTAGTTGAAGGGAGAAAAGTGGTTTTCAATGATCGATCTTCGGTCAGGTTATCATCAGATCATATTTCAGGAGTCTAATATACCTAAGATGGCCTTCAGGAGTAGGTATGGCCATTATGAATATCTCATGATGCCTTTAAGTTTGAATAACATTCCTTTAGTTTTTATGGACTTGATGAATTATATATTCCACCAATATCTTGACACTTTTTTGATAGTTTTTTCGGATTATATTCTAGTTTATTCAATGTCTGATCATGAGCACGAGAACCATCTGAGTTTGGTTCTGGAGATTCTGAGAAATCACCATCTATATGGAAAGATTTCGAAATGTAGTTTTTGGATTCGAGAAGTGATATTATTTGGGCATATAATTTATAAGCATGGCTTATTAGTTGATCCAGAG
The DNA here is from genome assembly GCA_963277665.1 of Viscum album. Classification (NCBI taxonomy): domain Eukaryota; kingdom Viridiplantae; phylum Streptophyta; class Magnoliopsida; order Santalales; family Viscaceae; genus Viscum; species Viscum album. The sequence continues at coordinate 1,134,532,158 of OY728126.1, forward strand.
AAGGTACAAGCTATTTTATCATGGAAGAAACCAAAAAATGTCTTTGAAATTCAAAGGTTCCTTGGTCTTGCTGGATACTACCGATAGTTCTTCAAGGATTTCTATAAGCTAGAATCACCTTTGAATTCCCTTACAAATTAAGTGGTGAAATTATCATGGTATGAAAATTGTAAGTCTTCCTTTGATGAACTAAAATGACTTCTGATATCCACACCTTTTCTAATCTTACCTGAGCCCGATAAGGGGTATGTAGTGTTTTGTGATGCATCTGGTGTTGGTTTGATATGCATGCTGATATAGGATGATCGTGTAGTAGCTTATGGATCTCATCAGCTCTAACCGCATGAGAAGAACTACCCCACTCATTATTTAGAGCATGTTATTGTGATGCATGCGCTTAAATGTTGGAAGCACTATCTCTTTGGGAAGAAATTCATGGTTTTCTCTGATCATAAGAGTCTGACCTATATATTTTCCTAGAAATACTTGAATCTTAGATAAAGATGATGGGTAGAATACCATTAGACGTTTGAATTTGACATCGCCTATACCCCGGGGAAAGGGAATGTTTTTGCAGATTCTCTACGTAGGTAGGTACCATTACATGCTATTCTAGAATTGAAGGAAGAGTGGAATCTTATGGGACTTTTTGCTCAGTTTCACTTGGATGATCAAGAGGATGTTTCAGGGATGGTTCTGACTAGTGTTTAGTTGTCATCATCAATCTTGAAGTCTATATTGAAAAGTCAACAACAAGATAGTAAGTTTCAGAAGATTCAGGAAAATATTTATAGTGGGGAGATAGTTTCTGGTTGGTCTCTTTCTTCAGATAACATACTTCACTTTATGAAGCAAGTTGTCATCCCAACACCTGTGAGAAGTTCAGTCTTGTTTGATTATCATAGATCTTTATGGGCTATTCATCCAGGTGCTACAAAGATGTATTATGACATGAGAGGATGGTTTTGGTGGCCGGGTATGAAGCACGACATCATAGATTATTTTCCCCTCTATTACACCTGCCAACAGATAAAGGCAGAGCACTTGAAAACTTCTGGTATGCTCCAATCTCTTCTAGTGTCAGTTTGGAAGTGGGATGAGGTGTCTATGAATTTTTTTTGGGTTTCCATGGATGCCCTGAGGGAAAAATGATATCTGGGTGGTTTTTGATCAAGTGACTAAGTCTTCTCACTTAATTCTGATCAAAGATAACACTAAAGTTGAATATTTGGGTAAGCTGTATGTGCAGGATATCGTGAGGTTACATGGGAGTCTTTCTACCACTATTTCAGATAGGGATCCTAGGTTTACCTCAAGGTTATTAAGGAGTCTTCAAGAGGAAATAGAGACTAAAATAAAGTTCAGAACAACTTACCATCCACAAACAGATGTCCAAAAGAAGCATGTAATTCAGAACCTAGAGGATATGATTTGTGCCTGCATCTTCGGTGGATCATGGGATATCCATATGAGACTGGTTGAATTTTTTTATAACAATAGTTACCAGTCATCGAATAGAATTTATCCTTTTGTAGTGTTGTACGATCACCCTTGTAGATCACCTCCTTGTTGGGCAGTGGTGGGCGAAGTAGCTTTGGTTGGACTAAGTCTAGTTCAAGAGACATTGAAAAAGATTCAGTAGGTGGAGCGACATCTGGTTACAACCCAAAGTTGACAGAAATCATATTCATATCAGCGACGTATTCCTTTGGAGTTTTCCATTGGTTACTAGGTTTTCTTGAAAGTTTCTCCTCTGTTGGGTCACTTTTGACTCGAAAAATAAGGAAATTTGGCTCTGATATATGTCAGACCATTTGAGATCACTGAACGGATTGAAAAAGTTGCTTATCGGTTAGCATTTATGGCTCATTTTATGTAAATTCATGATGTTTTCCACATATCTCAACTTATAAAGTATCACCCTGACACCGATCATGTTCTAAGTTGGGAAGAAATTGAGTTAGATCCAAATGCTTCTGTTTTGGAGAAAACAGTTGAGATCATTGATTCTCAAATGAAAGTCTTGCATGGTAAGTTAATTCACTTGGTCTTAGTTCTATGGAAACAAGTATCATATTCTAATGAGACTTGGGAACATGATTCATTGATGAGGGAACAATGGCCTCATATCTTTCCAGAGGATACATCTTCCACATGACTTCCCAGGGATGAAAAGTATTTATGGTGGGGAGTTTTTAACACCCCATTACCTTAATTGGGTTATTTTTACCTCTTTCTAAGTCCCATTTTGATTAAGAATCCTTAAAACTAGTTTTCTGGGCTTTACTGCAGGTTTTAGGTTGTGTACCTGAAGTACACGCCATGTACTTGGGGACAGATTCAAGTCGTGATGTGGAGGGTCACGTTGTGATCTTTTACATGTTGTGTACCTAAGGTACACATCATGTAGTGGTTAAATATTGTTTTTTAACCTGAGGTGATGGGTTTTTCGGTGTAATTTATCCAGCATGGCCTTCACGTCGTGACCAAGAGTACATGTTTTGACCCAGACCATGCCTTGTTTAAAGTCACACATTCAGGAGTTTTGGTCAGTCCTTTTCTCTCTAAACTTTGTGGCTCTCAACCCTAGAATCTCCCTAGGTATTTTCAGAGACGTCTTACCTTCCATATCGAACTGATTGACTTAAGTTAATCTTTTATTTTTCTACAGTGCGTCTCTTCAGGTAAGTGTTCTCTCTGATTCTTCCTTGATATTGATGGTGATAGTGCCCTAACCTTGTGTTATCAGATCCACTAATCCAAGTTGGACGTTTCTTGTCATATTCTTCTCGATCTATTGTGAGATCTCATTTTGGAGGCCTTTTTCCTTCATTGGTTGTGGTATGGTGGGCATCCTTCCTCAAGGTATGTGGTTTTCCTATCTTTCTCCGACCTTTTATGTTTATGTTTGAATCAATCTTGTTGTGGATTAGATCATATAGTCTCCATTGGTGTTTTTGGGTTTTGTTCTTGGTTTTGGATTCTGTTGTGGGAGGGTGCGACCTGAACTTTGAGGTAGGTGGTTCAGTCTCTAGACTATGATAATGAACCTATTTTTTTCTTTGAAAAATGATTTATAAATTGATTTATGAAATTGGAATGATTATTGTGTGTGTTGAAAAAGGTTTTTGAAAGAAAAATGATTTTCCCTAGATTTTGATAAATGGATTATAAATGATTTTGAATGGTTTTTAAGACATTGAAATTGGTTTGTGAAAAAGAGCACATAGGTTACCTTGGGTACTTAGGTGGAAGGTTTAGCTTGAGGCCATTGTCCATTGCTTTGTAATTATCAAGGAGGTTTTTATTGGGGCTTTCCTCTATTTCCTAGGTCTGTTTTTCCAGGAGACTGATATTGAAATTTTTGGGGGATTACTCTTGGGCTTTACCTCTACTTCCTAGGCTCATTGTTCTAGGATCAGTTTTGTGCACTTGATTATTTTGGTACGAATAGTCTTCCATATAGACCTATAGTATTCCTTGGTGGTGTGATACATGTGATTTTGGTTTATACTACTTGCATTTCTGTGTTAGCCTTGATATGCATATTTATGCTTGTGAAAAATGATATGAAAATATGCTTTGGAAAATGATATACGTACTTTTGTTTAGAACTGTGAAAAACGGAATGTTTACCATGTTCTCTGTAAAACTGCTTTACTACTTATCATGCCATTTTTTATTTAAAAATGAGCATACATGATTTTTTATATAGAGACTTGTTATGGAACACCTGGGTGGGATCCTACTGAGCCTGTTATCTCACACCCTGTGCATTGCTTCGATGGTGCATAGACCTTTATTTGTCTTCCAGTGTAGGGAAATTCAAGGTGACACAATGAGGTAGTGAGGTTCATGTCAGCTAGGATGGGTAGCTAATGGTGAAATGGTTGGAGTTCATCCATTCCATCATTATATGTAACATCTCGAGTCCGGAGCCCCTCCACTGGTGCCCAAAACCCAGTTCTCCACATGAACTCAAGTGCGTTTCCCCGAATTCCAGAGGCTGCCGACTAGTAGCGAGGGCCTCAGTGAGTCGGTGGGGAAACTATGACCTCATTCGGTAAGGTATACAAGGTAAGAAAACAACAATAAACAGCGGAAGTAGTAAACAACATGCATAACAGCAGAAACGAAACAGCAGAAGAAATGTAGATATATAACTATGATGACGATGATGCAGCTGGTACAAGTATCTAAGGAAAATAGAAAACACAACAACGTGCTGAAATACAAATGAAACCAAGTGAAAAAGAAAAAAAAAGTAAGCTCCTCAGCATCACGAGCCATGGCTCGGTCCCATTCTCCCCAGCTCCTGGTGCAATCAAGATCCTGAAGTAGAAGGGCGCTTGCCCTTGTCTATACCTGCAGCATCATAGTCTGCTTGGGCCCAAAAGCATGGACCAAACAGGGTGTGAGATACAATCCTAGTAGGAAATCACCCAAAGATTTGTGCCTAACAGTCAATGAATACACGGAAGTAATAAAACAAGAAGCAATAAACAAAAAAGCACAATCAGCTACAATCTACAGTTCTAGCACACAAAGTACACAAGTAAACAACCAGCATCAAAAGAAGAAACAGGTAACCCTCTGGGTAGCTCTCATAGTCTAACCCCTATGGTTCAACCTATCAGTACTAGAAACCCTCTTGGAAGCACACACAGTCTCACCCCTCTAGTTCAGCTACGTAATTAAGCAGACTCTCTGGGGAAGCACTCACCGTTAATTCCCCCTATAGTCTCGTATCATGCTAAAGGATATCTGGGGAAGCACTCAACGTCAATTCCCCCTGTGTCCCACGCCGTGGATCTACAGACTCTCTGGGGAAGCACTAAACATCAATTCACCCTATAGTCTCATGTCGTAATTAAAAGACACTCTGGAGAAGCCCTTCCATCAATTCTCCCTTTGGTCTACTACTCTAGGTTCTCACAGTCCTGAGTATAACGAAACATGATCAGCGCCTGTATATCATCCAATTAAACCTCAAGAACTACTTGGATATCATTCTACGGCTCAATAGAAATAACAAAGCAACAGTTTCGCTATCCTACAACTAGGTATGACAACTGAAAAAACGCCCAATAGGAAAAACAAGCATGGAAAAGCAATCTGAGCACAAAATAAATTACTCTAATCACAAGCAATAACCTCCACTAAAGCAAACAAGCAAAGCAAGAAAAAAGTAGGGGAAAAACAGGAAACACGCAATACCCCGTTCAAGGGTATTGGTGGAATTCTCACATAATATTCATCAACTTTCTACGGAAAGGCACAAAACACCTACCTCGATCCGAGGAGATCAATATATGTGAACCTCACTGAAAGATTCCTCTTAGAACAACGTAGATTTGAGAAAACGCAAAAAATGTTCATCCCACGATAACATGGAAATGAGGAGGAATCAAGAAACAAGGCTAAAGTAGAAGGAAGTACTCATCGCTGCGATTCCAACGCAACTGACCGTGTTCGAATCGGAGAATGGACGATGAGGCGGGAGCCCGTCAAAGATCTGGCCGTATGGTCGCTCTCGAATGGATGAAAACTGAAGAAGAAGACGAATCTGGGGGTTAGATGCTACCCCGGTCTGTTTAATGAAAAAAAGAAAGTACACGGTGTGTACTTCTTGAGTACATGGCGTGTACTTAAATTTTCCGTACTCCGAAATAATCGGCTTCCACCTCAGCCATACACACCGTGTGTGTGGCCCGGACATGGCCAGAACACGGCTTCGAGCCGGGGAAGAGTACATGGCATGTACTCAGAAAGTACACGGCGTTTACTTATGAAATTTCCAAAAAATTCATTTTTCTCAAAAACTCCAGAAAAAGGAAAAACGTACCTGAAAAGAAGATTTGGGTTCTTACAAACTTACCCCCTTAAAGAAATTCGTCCCCGAATTTCCCTAATGAGTCAGAGAAAAAGAAACTTCGAACAGCTTCGGCCATTGTGATCGTACATCAGCCTCCCTCTCCCAAGTCTCGTCCTGTACTTTCCCATGCTACCATAGCACTCGTACTAGAGGAACAGACCGCCCGCGGAGAACCTTCGTACTACGATCGACAATCCGGATAGGATGCTCCTCGAACGACGCATCCGCTTCAAGCTCGACTTCCTCAAGATGAAAGATGTGAGACGGGTCTGAAAAGTAGCGTCAGAGCTGAGAGATGTGGAAGACATCATGCATGGCTCGATAGCTCTAAGGTAGCTGCAACCGATAGGCGACCGACCCCACTCTCTCCAAGACCTTAAACAGCCCGACGTACCGTGGCGAAAGATTACCCTGTCTCCGAATCCTTTTGTGTCCCAACCTCGGTGAGACATGTAGGAAAACCTGATCACCGACCTCGAACTCCAGAGGTCATCTCCGCTGACCAGCATAAGACTTATGCCGAGACTGCGCTGTATCCATCCTCTTCCGAATCAGCTCTATCTTCTCTGAAGTCTCCTGAACAAGACGAGGTCCCAGCAAAACTGCCTCTCCTGCCTCCAGCCAGTATAAGGGTGATCGGTATGGCCTACTGTACAAAGCCTCGTATGGAGCCATATGAATGGTTGCCTGGAAACTATTATTGTAGGCGAACTCCACCAAAGAGATACGCTTCTCCCAAGAACCGCCAAAGTCTAGAATGCAAGCCCGGAGCATATCCTCAAGCACCTGGATCGTGCACTCAGACTGGCCATCAGTCTGGGGATGATAAGCTGTACTCAAAAGTACTTGTGTACCCAAGGTCTTCTAATGTCCCTACCAGAACCGAGAGGTAAACCACGCATCTTTGTCTGAAACAATAGAGCACAGAACTCCATGAAGATGAACGATCTCTCTGATGTAAAGTCGTCCCAAATCATCGACACTGAAGGTCTCCTTGATCGGCAAGAAGTGAGAAACCTTTGTAAGCCTATCGACGACAACCCAAACAATATCATTTCCCCGAGGTGACCTCAGAAACCCAGTCACGAAGTCCATCACAACATCATTCCACTTCTACTCTGGAATGGGTAACTACTTTAAAAGCCCCACTGGTCGCTGATGCTCTGCTTTCACCTACTGACAAGTAGAACATCTCATGATGAAACCAGCAACATCCTTCTTCATGCCTAGCCACCAGTATTGGCGATGAAGGTCCTAATACATCTTGGTGACGCCAGGATAAACTGCCCAAATAGAGGAATAGAAATCCCACATCAGCTCCTCGCGTATGTCTGCTGGAATCCATATGCGTCTCTGGAAACACAAGATCTCATCCTCACCCACTGTCCATCCAGGAAGAGGGTCCTCTCCTAACACACTCTCCCACAGGACTAAGACTTCTGAGTCTGATAGATGCCTCATCCACACCCGATCAAGTAGCGTGGAGGTAATAGCTACAGAAGATAGAAAAGTCTGTCCCCGTCTGTCATGCACCTCCAGATACATCTCAGAGAACAGATCCATCAGTTGCCACTCACTACTGGCCTCCTGAACTGCCTGAATTTGAGTTCTCCTGCTCAACGCATCAGCCATGACGTTTCCCTTTCCCGGTGTATAGGCAATCTGTCACGACCCGCCCTCGGGGTCCGTGCCGTGACTACCCCAAGCCCGCCTTCCATAGGCCAGGGGCTGGCGACTAGCACCAAGGCGTAAATCCCGGTAAAAAGGGAAGGCATTGCCTTTGAAAAGTAAACACACACCACAGAGTAAACAAGCGGAAAGTAAACACTAAACAAGCAGAGTACGACTGAAAGTGCGGAAAGGTAAATGGGCCAGAATACAAACCCAAACTGAAAGTAAAGTACAACTCGAAAAGGGAAAAACAACAACTGTAAAGTAAAGGCCGCTACTCCGAGCTGTCCACCGGAAATCCCACCTGAAGGGTGGGTACAGATAGCTCCTCTGCTCCACGGGTCCCGCCGTCTGCTCCGAGCACGTCCCGCCCAGTGGTCCACCTCCGGGTACCGTCCCGCTCTGCAAGCCTCAGCTAAGGTCAACGCTGTCCGTCGTCTGCAACCAACACAACGTAGTGCGGGCAAAGCCCGTGCAGGGGTGAGTATAAGCTACTCAGTAGGGACCCCGAGACCCTTGAAGGTCTCTCAAATCCACAAAGGATAAACCACGAAGAAAGTACAATCACGAAGTAACAACCGACACTGCTTAGGTATATGCCCATACATATACCTAAGTCATCAATTCAAATACGCTCCAACCTCCGAGCCCAAGTACAACTCAGTCCACGCAGGAAAGTATACGTATTCCACATAGGAAAGTAAAACATAATCCACACAGGATTGCACAACACAATCCACACAGGAAAGCAACAGGATTCAGCTCACACAGGTATACTTCTTCAAGGACGATAAAGATGATCACTGATCCATATAAGTCGTCGGACCCACGAAGGATCGATAGGTAACTAACCCCCGCAAAGACCCACACACGATCGGGCTCACACAGAACCTGTAGGCGCTGACTCACACAGAACCGCTGAGCGCAAGGACCCACACAGGATCGAGCCCACACAGGACCTGTAGCACTGATCCACGTAGGATCGCTGAGTGCTGTAGTCGTCGTCGTCGAATCCACACAGGATCTCTGTACTGTCGTCGTTGAATCCACACAGGATCTCTGTACTGTCGTCGTCGCAGTCACAGTAGCAGTCGTAGCAGTAGAACAGTCGCAGCCAGCACTAGGGTTCCCGCACACAGCAAGCTTGTTCGGAGGGTCCGCTCCACGAGCCGAGAGGCTGATACATCAACTGTCACGAAGACCGAAGTTGATGTATCCAAAAGTTCCGTATCGTCAACAGGAACTCAACGCAACAGACGGCGCGTCGATCGGACGCCCGGTCTGAGAGTTATTGGCATTTTCGTCTCCGGGGCCCGGTTGGTTTTTAAGGCAAAACCAACCCGACCGTACTCCACCTGCGTCCAAACCTCGGGCGGAGTATGCCAAAAGATCCGTCTCACTAAGAGGAACACAATGCGACTGACGGCGCGTCAATCGGACGTTCGTAGCTCAAGATATGAGCGTTTCCGCTCCGAAGGCCCGGTTGGTTTCGTGAACGAACCAACCCGGCCGAACTCAAAGTTAACCGAAACCTTGAGTGCGATATATCGAAACGACCGTCTCGATCCAAGGATCGCGTTGCCGCAGACGGTTCGTCATTCGGAGGTCCGAGGCTCAAGTTATGGGCCAAAAACCAAGTCTGGTTCGAAACGGGGGGGTCTGGGTCCGGGCCGACCCGGCCCGACCCCCCCCCCCCCCCCCCCCCGGGGCGGCGCGGCGGCGGCGCGGCGGCGCGGGGAGCCGCGGCGGCCGGGCGCCGCGAGGAGGCTGCGCACGCGGGGGCAATCAAGCCCCCGGTTTTTGGATGGCGGTGCGGCTTTTCCGCGCCGTTTTTTAAAAAAAAAAAACGCCCCCCACCACGTGGGGGGGGGGCTTGCTGGAACGGAACCGGGGGGCTGGCTTCCCCCCCCTTCTTCAAAAAAAACCGCCCCCTCTTAAAGAGGGGGGTTTTTATTAGGTGGCCGGGGGATTAATTTCCCCTGGTTTTAAAGCCTTCCGGCCGGCCATCTGGCCGGCCGGTTTTCTCAAACGGGACCGGAAATTCCGGTCCCCCCTTCGGCTTCCGACGCCGGCGGCCCGGCCGCCGGTCTTCTCTTCCGCCGCGGCCCGGAACCGGCCGCGGTCTCCTCGTCCCGCCGCGGCCCGGAACCGGCCGCGACGTTCGTCATCCGGCGCGGTGCGACGGCACCGCGCCCCTTCGCCGTGCTTTGATTCTTTTCAACGCGGCGCGACGGCGTCGCGTTCTTGAAGTTTCTACCCCGGCGTGGCGCGACGGCGCCGCGTAAAAATAAACGTACGGTAATCCGCGTGGTGCGACGGCACCACGCCACTTTGCTTCCACCGCAAGAATTAAACAAGAACGATGGAGGGGGGGGGGGGGGGGGTTCGGCCGTGTTCGTGCGGTCCGGCCCCCCTCGCGTTAACTATAACACTTAAATAAATTAATTCAAAGCCTCACGTAGACATGCGATCCACGAGCAAGAAATGGAATAATTAAAGAATTAAACAACAACCCCTACCTTTATATAAGGTTCGAAGATTGAGAACGTTCCGCGGAAGACGACGTCGCGGAGGTCGGGCGTCGCGGTCGTCGTTCGTCAAATCCGTTGACGAAGAGTTATGCCCGAAGAGACACGTCGTTGGCGGATCTTCGTTTGCCGACGAAGAAGGTCCGAGGAGGGAGCGGCGTTCCCTCTTGTTGACACCGAGGACGAAGAAGAGAGGCGTCGTTCTTCGTCGGAGTTTGAGCGTTCTTCGTTCTTCATCAGAGCTTGAAGATGAAGAGGAAGCTCTCAAAATGACAAACAAAGAACTCAAAATAAAATAAGACTACCTCTTATTTTATTAACACATAACACAAAAGAATTTCAATGTTTGAAATTCAAAAAGACTTAACTCCCATAATTAATTAAGAGTAACTTAAGCCAATTAAGAGGGGGTTAAGGGAACTTGAAAAGTCTAGGGGTTCGTGTGGGCCCCACCACACTTAATCCTCCCAAGGGAGGTTAAGTGGGTGTGGGTCCCACTTCCAACCCCCTTTGGTAGGTTTTTAACAAACTAAAAATAAAATTTGTCTTACACAAATTTTATTTAACTCAACTGAAAACCCCAAAACTTAACTTTCAACCCGCAAAAAACGCAACTCCCGAAAAGGTCTCTTTAAGCGAATATCGGCGCTGCGAGTTCATCGGTGCCCTCGGATTTCAATTCCGAGCACCGGATCAAAAGTTAGGAATTCCCGCTCGTTCGTTCACTGAACGTACCCGAGCCAAACTTCGGAAATTAATTCCGGGCACTCCGGGCCTCGGAATCAGGTGCCGTCTGAAACCACGCTCTTGTAAAATTCTAAAGAAAATTAAGAAAAAATTTCCCTTGAATTTTACGGGTCTTTACATTACTCCCACCTCAGGGCTTTACGTCCCCGTAAAGATACATCAAAACTAGGGAAACAAATGAGGGTACTGAGCACGCATCTGAGCCTCCAGCTCCCATGTGCTCTCCTGGAGATTTCCGTGCTGCCATCTGATGCGCACAAGAGGAATCGATCGCCCATGCAGGACCCGCTCCTGTCGATCCTCTATCTCCACCGGGACCTCCGTAAAAGTCGCCCCATCGTCAACGTCAAGCTCCCCATGGTCAATGATGTGCGTCGGGTCGTGCACGTATCTCCTCAGCTGGGATACGTGGAAGACGTCGTGCACCCGGTGCAACTGAGGTGGTAGAGCCAGGCGATAAGCCACCTCGCCAATCCTGCTGAGAATCTGGAAAGGTCCGATGAAGCGCGGAGATAACTTGCCGCCTCGGCCAAATCTCCGAATACCACGTCGAGGTGAGACCCGCAAGAAGACGTGGTCGCCATCCTCGAACTCCAGTGGCTTCCGCCTCCTGTCAGCGTATGACTTCTGCCGGCTCTGAGCTGTCCTCATCCGCTCCTGGATGACCTGGACCTTCTCTGTCGTGGCCTGGACCATCTCCGGTCCCACCAGTGCTGACTCCCCAGGGTCTGTCCAGCACAAAGGAGATCTACGTGGTCGGCCGTACAACGCCTCGTACGGTGCCATCCCGATGGTGGAGTGGTAGCTGTTGTTGTACGCGAACTCCACCAAGGGTAGGTGGTCTTCCCAGCTACGACTAAAGTCGAGAACTCATGCGCGGAGCATGTCCTCGAGAGTCTGAATGGTCCTCTCCGTCTGACCATCCGTCTGAGGGTGAAAAGCTGTGCTAAGACGTAGCTGCATACCGAACGCCTCCTGTAACCCCTTCCAAAGCCAGGAAGTAAAGCGGGCATCCCGATCGGAGACGATAGATGATGGAACGCCGTGGAGCCGCACAATCTCCTGAACGTAGAGACGTCCCAAGCTCTCCACTGAGCCCTGCTCTCTGATGGGTAAGAAGTGTGCCGACTTGGTGAGTCGGTCAACAATCACCCAGATGGAGTCGTGACCTCTGGAAGTGCGTGGAAGTCCAGTCACGAAGTCCATAGATATGCCGTCCCACTTCCACTCCGGAACCTCCAAGGGCTGTACCAAGCCTGCTGGTACCTGATGCTCTGCCTTCACCTGCTGACAGGTGAGGCATCGAGAAACGAACTCTGCTACAGCCTTCTTCATGCCCGGCCACCAGTGCTGTCGTCTGAGGTCCTGGTACATCTTCGCCACTCCAGGATGTACCGCCAAAGGAGAAGTGTGAAACTCTCTCAACACTTCCTCTCGCAAAGCTACTGGTACCATGGTACGTCCTCTGAAAAGGATGTCGTGCTCTGCTCCAAGGGAGAAACCATCAGGTGCCTGTCCCGAGGATATCTGTGCACGCCGTGTCTCACAGTCAGCGTCCCCATGCTGTGCCTCCCTGACTCGCTGCAGTAGTAGAGGAGTGACTGTGAGAGACTGAAGAAAGGCTGCTCCATCTCTATCCACGAAGGATATCTTCAAAGAGGCTAGCTGCTCCGTCGCCTCCTCGAGTAGCTGAATGCCCGTCCTCCTGCTGAGGGCATCGGCTACTACGTTCCCCTTCCCAGGGGTATAGACTATCTCAAAGTCATAGTCCTGGAGGAACTCGAGCCATCGTCGCTGTCTCAGGTTCAGGTCCTTCTGCAAGAAGATATACCTGAGACTCTGATGATCGGAAAAGACTGTAAAGCGCTCGCCCATCAGATAGTTTCGCCATGTCTTCAGAGCGAAGACCACTGCTGCTAACTCCAGGTCATGGGTAGCGTAGTTCTGCTCATGCGGCCTCAACTGTCGTGATCCATAGGCGATCACTGCCCGCTCCTGCATCAGAACACATCCGAGTCCGGTCCCTGATGCATCGCAGTAGACTACGTACCCTACTCCCTCCTCAGGCAACCTCAAGATAGGTGCGCTAGTCAATCTCTGTCTCAGCTCCTGGAAGCTCTGCTGACATCTGTCTGACCACACGAAGGGTTTCCCCTTCTTCGTCAAAGCTGTGAGTGATGACGCAACTCTGGATAAGTTCGGCACAAATCTCCGATAGTATCCAGCTAGTCCCAAGAAACTCCGAACCTCAGTCACGCTCCTAGGTGGCTCCCATGCTAACACAGCCTCAATCTTCGCGGGATCCACTGCAACTCCCGCCTCAGAGATAACGTGTCCCAAAAAGTGGACCTCACGTATCCAGAACTGGCACTTCGAGAGCTTACCATAAAGCTGGTGCTCTCGGAGTGTGTCAAGAACAACACGCAAGTGATAGGCGTGCTCCTCCTCTGTCGTAGAGTAAATCAGAATGTCGTCGATGAAGACCACGACAAACCGATCGAGGTATGGCTGAAAGATCCTGTTCATGAGAGCCATGAATACTGCTGGGGCATTGGTTACACCGAAAGGCATAACCAAGAACTCATAGTGGCCATACCGACATCTGAAGGCCGTCTTCTGCACATCCTCGTCTCTGACTCTGAGCTGATGATAGCCTGACCTGAGGTCTATCTTCGAGAACCACCGTGATCCCTTGAGCTGATCAAAGAGGTCATCAATCCTCGGTAGCGGATACTTGTTCCTCACTGTCACCTGGTTCAGGCGACGATAGTCAACACAAAGTCGTAAGCTCCCGTCCGCCTTCTTGGCGAACAATATCGGGGAAGCCCAGGGTGAAACACTGGGTCGGATGAACCCCTTGCCCTGCAAGTCCTCCAAATGTACCCGTAGCTCTCGAAGCTCGGCGGGGGCCATCCGATATGCTGGAGTGGATATCGGGGCTGTCCCGGGGTACAAGTCAATATAAAAGTCTACCTCTCTGCGAGGAGGTAGCCCTGGAACATCGTCGGGAAAAACGTCCGCAAACTGATCCACCACTGCAGGAAAACCAGGACTCCGCACGTCAACTGCTCCAAGGATAAGGCTAGCCAACTGATGAGTGATGGGCTGTCCTCTCCTCCGCGGAAGTCCATCCTGTGCTGCTAAGGCTCCCTTCTCGCCGGTGAAGGTGAACCTGCTCCCGTCGGTGCGTACACATCGCACCTTGCGCCTAAAACAGTCAATCTGTGCATGGACCGTAGACAGCCAATCCATGCCCAAGATGACGTCGTAAGGCCTCGACGCTGCTACAAGAAGATCCCAGCCGAAGCTCTCGCCTCCTAGAGTAAGCTCACACTGCCGGCACCAGTGCGTAATCGTCGAGTCTGCTCCCGTAGGAGTCTCTAGCCGTAAGGATCGAGCCAACGGCTCTGTCGGAATCTCCGAGCTCCGAACAAGGGCAGCGGCTATGAAAGAGTGACTCGCTCCTGTGTCTATAAGAACTGCAGCAAGGGTGGAATAGACACAGATAGTACCTCGAATCATCTCAGGTGCGCCGTGGTCGTAGGCCTCTGCTGCCTGGAGCTGTGCCTGTCGCTGCCCGCCAGCTCCCTGTGGTCGGGGTGGACCTCCTGGTGGTGGTGGTGGTAGAGCCTCAAAGCGTCGGTCACCACCAGCTGCTCGTCCAGCTCCTCTGCCTCGTCCGCCTCCTCCCTGCGGACCACCACGGTCGACCCTCTGCCTCTGCCTCGGTGGTCCATCAACTGACTGCTGCTCCTCGGCACGGCGGGTCGGGCAGTCACGAGCCATGTGGCCCTGCCCGCCGCATGAGTAGCACTGTCTGCCTCTCGTAAGACTGGCTTCGCGCTGTGTGCCCCGCACTGCTGAGCCAGTGCCCTGAGATCGTCTGCCCGAAGGTCTGGTCTGTCTGGACCCCTGAGTCATCCGTCGACTGCCTGCTGCAGATGAATCTGCCACGTGCCGCCCTGCGGTGGGTCTCTGTGCTGGTGTAGACTCAGCAAGGAAGCTCTCGATCAGAAGGGCCCGCTCCAGTACTCCTGTCTGAGTCGGTATGCTGAGGGAGATCAGCGATGCCCTGATCTCGTGTCTAAAACCCTGCTCGAAGGTCCAGGCCTGGAAGAATGGGTCCCGTACCATGTCGGTCGAGTAGCGCGAGAGATCGGTCAATCTCGCCGAGTACTGAGCGACCGTCATGCTGCCCTGCCGCAGCTGTAGAAGCTCCTGGATGCGCACCGCTCGGAGGGTGGCCGGGACGAACTCAGAGCGGAAGAGGCTCTCAAAGTCCGTCCAAAGTAGAGATGCCTCATCGTGCACCTGGAGCATCAAGCTCCACCATCTTCCAGCTGCTGCGTGTAATAGGCTCGCAGCGAGGATCACCATGAGGTCTGCTGGTGTCCTCACTAGCCTAAACACTCGAACTACTGCCTCCAGCCAGTCCTCTGCTGCCTGGGGATCCGTCTCCCCGCGAAACCTGGGCGGTCGCTGGCGCTGAAACTCATGCAGTGCGCTGAGGCGACGTGCATCGTCAGCGGCTGCTGCTGGAAGCATCGGGGGCTCGACGGGTAAAGCTACCGCCGGTGCCACTACTGAAAAAGGGCCCTGCACCGAGGCCTCGTCGCTCGGTGGGCTGTCGTCTCGCTCGACTCTCGGAACCCTAGCTGGCTGCCGTCGTGGGGCCATCCTGAAAAGGAAACAGGTGCGCCACGGTCAGAACAGTATACCTGGTGATCTGATATAAGTAATCACAAAGAAAACTTTGAAACACACACGCAATCAATGTTTTCGTGCATTAAGTCGGAAATCAGAAGTCAGGGTCCTGGTGTACGGATACGTCGGCCGCCGCACCAACACTGGACTCCCTGGACTGATATCCACACTCAATACGCTAAACATTATTGCTTCACATAGAAAAGATCAGGGTTCGTGGTAGAACCGAACTCCTCTGATACCAATTTGTCACGACCCGCCCTCGGGGTCCGTACCGTGACTACCCCAAGCCCGCCTTCCATAGGCCAGGGGCTGGCGACTAGCACCAAGGCGTAAATCCCGGTAAAAAGGGAAGGCATTGCCTTTGAAAAGTAAACACACACCACAGAGTAAACAAGCGGAAAGTAAACACTAAACAAGCAGAGTACGACTGAAAGTGCGGAAAGGTAAATGGGCCAGAATACAAACCCAAACTGAAAGTAAAGTACAACTCAAAAAGGGAAAAACAGCAACTGTAAAGTAAAGGCCGCTACTCCGAGCTGTCCACTGGAAATCCCACCTGAAGGGTGGGTACAGATAGCTCCTCTTCTCCACGGGTCCCGTCGTCCGCTCCGAGCACGTCCCGCCCAGTGGTCCACCTCCGGGTACCGTCCCGCTCTGCAAGCCTCAGCTAAGGTCAACGTTGTCCGTCGTCTGCAACCAACACAACGTAGTGCGGGCAAAGCCCGTGCAGGGGTGAGTATAAGCTACTCAGTAGGGACCCCGAGACCCCTGAAGGTCTCTCAAATCCACAAAGGATAAACCACGAAGAAAGTACAATCACGAAGTAACAACCGACACTGCTTAGGTATATGCCCATACATATACCTAAGTCATCAATTCAAATACGCTCCAACCTCCGAGCCCAAGTACAACTCAGTCCACGTAGGAAAGTATACGTATTCCACATAGGAAAGTAAAACATAAAAAAAACGCCCCCCACCACGTGGGGGGGGCTTGCTGGAACGGAACCGGGGGGCCGGCTGCCCCCCCCTTCTTCAAAAAAAACCGCCCCCCTCTTAAAGAGGGGGGTTTTTATTAGGTGGCCGGGGGATTAATTTCCCCTGGTTTTAAAGCCTTCCGGCCGGCCAGCTGGCCGGCCGGTTTTCTCAAACGGGACCGGAAATTCCAGTCCCCCCTTCGGCTTTCGACGCCGGCGGCCCGGCCACCGGTCTTCTCTTCCGCCGCGGTCCGGAACCGGCCGCGGTCTCCTCGTCCCGCCGCGGCCCGGAACCGGCCGCGGCGTTCGTCATTCGGCGCAGTGCGACGGCACCGCGCCCCTTCGCCGTGCTTTGATTCTTTTCAACGCGGCGCGACGGCGTCGCGTTCTTGAAGTTTCTACCCCGGCGTGGCGCGACGGCGCCGCGTAAAAATAAACGTACGGTAATCCGCGTGGTGCGACGGCACCACGCCACTTTGCTTCCACCGCAAGAATTAAACAAGAACGATGGAGGGGGGGGGGGGTTCGGCCGTGTTCGTGCGGTCCGGCCCCCCTCGCGTTAACTATAACACTTAAATAAATTAATTCAAAGCCTCACGTAGACATGCGATCCATGAGCAAGAAATGGAATAATTAAAGAATTAAACAACAACCCCTACCTTTATATAAGGTTCGAAGATTGAGAACGTTCCGCGGAAGACGACGTCGCGGAGGTCGGGCGTCGCGGTCGTCGTTCGTCAAATCCGTTGACGAAGAGTTATGCCCGAAGAGACACGTCGTTGGCGGATCTTCGTTTGCCGACGAAGAAGGTACGAGGAGGGAGCGGCGTTCCCTCTTGTTGACACCGAGGACGAAGAAGAGAGGCATCGTTCTTCGTCGGAGTTTGAGCGTTCTTCGTTCTTCGTCAGAGCTTGAAGATGAAGAGGAAGCTCTCAAAATGACAAACAAAGAACTCAAAATAAAATAAGACTACCTCTTATTTTATTAACACATAACACAAAAGAATTTCAATGTTTGAAATTCAAAAAGACTTAACTCCCATAATTAATTAAGAGTAACTTAAGCCAATTAAGAGGGGGTTAAGGGAACTTGAAAAGTCTAGGGGTTCGTGTGGGCCCCACCACACTTAATCCTCCCAAGGGAGGTTAAGTGGGTGTGGGTCCCACTTCCAACCCCCTTTGGTAGGTTTTTAACAAACTAAAAATAAAATTTGTCTTACACAAATTTTATTTAACTCAACTGAAAACCCCAAAACTTAACTTTCAACCCGCAACAAACGCAACTCCCGAAAAGGTCTCTTTAAGCGAATATCGGCGCTGCGAGTTCATCGGTGCCCTCGGATTTCAATTCCGAGCACCGGATCAAAAGTTAGGAATTCCCGCTCGTTCGTTCACTGAACGTACCCGAGCCAAACTTCGGAAATTAATTCCGGGCACTCCGGGCCTCGGAATCAGGTGCCGTCTGAAACCGCCTTCTTGTAAAATTCTAAAGAAAATTAAGAAAAAATTTCCTTTGAATTTTACGGGTCTTTACACAATCTCGAAATCAAAAGACTGAAGATACTTGACCCACCTGCGCTGCCTCAGATTCAGATCATGCTGAGTAGAGATATACTTGAGACTCTTGTGGTCAGTGAAGACCACAAAGTGCTCTCCTAGAAGATAGTGTCTCCAATAGTGCAAGGCATGAACAACAGCAGCTAACTCTAAATCATGCATAGGGTAGTTCCTCTCATGTGGCCTCAACTGCCGAGAATTGTACGCAATGACTCCATCTCCCTACATAAGCACAGCTCCCAGCCCGATACCTGAAGCATCACAGCAAACAATGTAGCTCTTTCCTGGATCCGGAAAGACTAGTATCGGTGCTGACATCAACCTCCCTTTTAGCTTCTGAAAGGCTGACTCACAAGAATCTGACCATGAGAACTTCGCCCCCTTCTTGGTCAGTCCTGTCAAAGGTGCTGCTAGGCGCAAAAAGTCCTGAATGAAGCATCTGTAGTATCCAGCCAGGCCTAGGAAGCTCCATACCTCAAAAATGTTCTTCGACTGCTCCTAGGAAACTACAGCTCTCACTTTCTCTGGGTCCACAGATACTCCTGCCTCTGAGATGAAGTGACCTAAGAAGTGAATCTGATCCATCCAGAAGTGGCACTTCGAGAGTTTAGCATAAAGACGATGCTCTCTCAGTGTACTCAAAATGATCTCAAGATGTGTGGCATGGTCATGTTGAGTGTGAGAGTACACCAAGATATCTTCCACGAAGACCACAACAAAGGAGTCCAAGTAAGGATGAAACACTCGTTTCATCAGTGCCATGAAAACTACAAGTGCGTTCGTGAGACCGAATGGCATGACTGTATACTTGTATAGACCATAACTGCTCTTGAAGGCTGTCCGAGGTATATCTGACAGTCTAACACGCAATTGATGATAACCGGACCTCAAGTCGATCTTCGAGAACACCTGGGATCCTCGAAGCTGATCGAAAAGGTCATCAATCCGTGGCAAGGGATATCTGTTCTTGACCGTCAACTGGTTCAGCTTCTGATAATCCACACAAAGCCGCAGGGTACCATCTGCCTTCTTCGCAAACAGAACAGGCGAACCCCAAGGAAAAGTACTGGGTCGAATGAAACCCTTATCCTGTAGCTCCTCCAAATGCTTCTTGAGCTCCTGCAACTCAGGTTTGGCCATCCTATAGGGAGGAATAGACACTGGTGCCGCTCCTGGCACAAGCTCAATAGAGAAGTATACCTCACGCTCCGGAGGCAAACCTGAAAATTCTTCTAGAAAGACATCCCTAAAGCGATCCTCCACTGGAGGAAAGTACAACTGTATAGTCCCCTGATCATCCAGATAAAGACTAGCAATCTGGGCTATCACCCCTCCTAGCCCAAGATGATCGAGTCCTGCCCGACTCGCCCGAACGTCCCATTCGCCTCTATGAAGGAAAGATTCACCTTCTGGTGAAATGAAACTGACTCTGCGGCAGTAACAGTCAACGATTTCCTGGAAGGGAATCAACCATTCCATGCCGAGAATGAAATCATAGCCTATCATCTCCAGGGCATAAAGATCCCATAAGAAGCGATACCCTGCAACCTCGAGAGGGCACTCTCTACACTGGCGTACACTAGATGTCCTCATCCCCAAAGGTGTGTCTAGTGTCAATGAGTCGGTATAAGAAAAGATGCAGAGTCCAAGGCTCTCCACAACGACAACAGAGATAAAGCTATGCATAGCACCAGTATCGAAAAGGGACGAAGATAAAACTAAGGCTACTAAAATCATACCTCGAACAGTAGAAGGGTTGGGATCCTTACCATGATAAGTCTGCTCCATGACGAAAGACTGGCCCGTGCCATGGCCCTATGCCCCTGGCTGACCACTCTGAGCTGAACCTCCCTGCTGGTGCTGAGGAACTAGTGGATGACTGCCACATCCTCGACCTCCACCTCGGCCCAAATAGCTGGAAGAACTCTAGTTCCCCAACTGGTGAGAAACTGGCGGTGCTGCTCCTGAACGAGGAGTCATGGAAGAACCCCGGTCACCTGCTGTTGGTGAGAAAACCTGGCAGAAACGCTGAAGGTGACCCATATTTCCGCAAGATCGACACTCCACGGGGTCCCTCTGGCACTGCGGCCTCATGTTCCCTATCCGGCCACACTGATAGCATGTCACCTGGCTGCCTGATGATACATCTCGCTTCCTCGAATCACCACGTGTAGGCTCCCTACGACGCTTCTTGCTGTCATCCAGAGGATGGATAACTCTGGAAGCAGAACCACCCTGGATTGCAGCTCCAAAGTCTCTCAGATTGCACTCTGCAATCAATGCCTGATTGATGATGGAAGTAATGGAAGTCAGCTGGAAGATGTTCAACTGCGAGCAGATCTCCCGCCTGAGTCTAGCCTTAAAATTCCTCACCAAGAACACCCACTACCATCTCGAAGGGGTGTAAAACACTGCAGCTCAGTGAAACGAGAGGAATACTCTATGACAAATAGAGTACCCTTCTCTAAGCTCATGAAATCCCAGGCTTGATCGGCCCTCAGGGTCTCCAGGTAGAAGTAGTCGTAAAACACGCACTATAACTCCTCCCAAGTCATAGCCTGCTGTTGACCCGCTTGTGAGATCACGTCCCACCACCTCTTGGCAGAGTCTCGGAGCATGTAGGTGGCGATCTTGACCCGCCTCTCTGGAGGTGTCTCCAGATGCTCTAAGATAGTCATCATGGCTTCCATCCATGACTCTTCAGCCTGAGGTCCTCCCTCCCCCGAAAACGTGGGAGGATGCTGCTGATGAAAGACCCATGTCAAGTCTGCCATAGACGAGGCAGGAGGCGGTGCTCCCTGGAAGTCCTGCATCATCCTCATGAAACCTTCCCTGAACTGCGCAGCCACGCTCGCAACTGGTACAACAACCGGTGCCAAGACTGGCTCGGTTGGGGGATTGACCGGAAGTCCCTGATCAGCCCTGTCTGCGTCTGATCACTGCCTGAAGACAGACGTACGACCAGAGGACGTCTTGGAGGCATATCTCTGAAAGATCAAAAGCACACCTTAGATCAGGAAAACAAGGACAGAGAACACAAGGGTACAAAATGGGAATAGGGGAAGAAAAACATAAAAGATTGAAAACCACGACTACACGACGTGTATAAAAACTACACAGCTTGTCTTTTTAAACCACTGACATGGGCATGTACTTCTGCCCTACAAGTCGTGTACACTTCAAACTACACGGTGTGTTTCACCCACACACGGCGTGTACTTGAAAACGGTTCCGCTACCAGAGTCTCCTTACACGGCTAACCCACACGGCCCGACTTAACTCGAGACTACACGACGTGTTCTCAACACACACGATGTGTACTAGACAAGGCTTCGGCGGCCCGTATTTGTGAAACACACTTCCATATACACGGCTGAACATTAAACGGTGTGCTCTGAACAAACACAGCGTGCATAGGCAAGGTGACCCCGTCCCATGTTGTTCGTGACACAGCCGGGTACCTGGACAAGACTACACGGCGTGTTCTGAACAAATACGGTGTGTGGAAAAGAAGGTAACACCGACCCGTGTTGTTTGTGACACGGCCGAGTACCTGGAAAAGACTACATGGCGTGTTCCAAACAAACACAGCATGTGGAAAAGAAGGTAATGCCGGCCCGTGTTGTTTGTGACACGACCGGGTACCTGGACAGGACTACACGACATGTTCTACCCGAGCTTTCCCGGCCCGTGTTGTTAGTGACACGACCGGGTACACGACTCCGAACTTACACGGCGTGTACCAATCGTACATGGCGTGTTCTCGAAGTTACTCCCACGACACCATGTTCTGCTCACATGGTTAGTTGCATGGCCTGAAAACTACACGGCATGTATCCAAAAAGTACACGCTGTGTATTATGGGTTTTTCTCGGCAGTAGCTCAGAAACTGCACAGAATTCTAGAAACACTAAAAACAAGGGAAAAGATTCCAAATTCCGATCCGAGAAGGCCCATAACACCTCAAGAACAAAAATTTGGAGTTAATTTTAAGCAAGAAACAAAACAACAGTTTTCTAACACAACAGAAGAGAATCTATCAAGCATCTATCACAACAACATGCATAATCTACATAGAGCCTATCACAACATCATGCAATCTCTAATGCACCCTAGATGGCATGGAAAGAATGCATGACATGTGATTTATATAAGTTCCTATATGATGCATGAGATGGCATACCCTCATCTCATTGGGTTGCGACAGAAATAGAACTGAAATATCAAAACAATAACCGCACAAGTCATGTGAATCACTCTAGGTGAAATCAGATCAACTATAAAATCTCAAAACCAGAAAACTGCAATTAATGTGGTAGTATGGCTTTTCCCTGTACACGGGTTATCTACTCCCAGGCACATCTTAATACCAATTACTGAATCCATCCTATCCCTGGCTAAAGTCTCCAAATGATAAGGCAAGAGAAAAGAACCCCTCTGATACCACTTTGTAACGTCCCGAGTCTAGAGCCCCTCCACTGGTGTCCCATACCCGGTTCGCCACATGACCTCAAGCGCGTTTCACCGAACGCCAGAGGCTGCCGACTAGCAGCGAGGGCCTTGGTGAGTCGGTGGGGAAACTATGCCCTTATTCGGTAAGGTATACAAGGTAAGAAAACAAAAATAAATAGCAGAAGCAGTAAAAAACATGCATAACAGTAGAAACCAAACAGCGGAAGCAATGTAGATATATAACTATGATGACGATGATGCAACAGGTACAAGTATCAAAGGAAAACAGCAAACACAACAACGTTCTGAAATAAAACTGAAACCAAGTGCAAAAGAAAACAAAGTAAGATCCTCAGCATCGTGAGCCACAGCTCGGTCCCATGCTCCCCAGCTTCTGGTGTAATCAAGATCCTGAAGTAGAAGGGCGCTTTCCCTTTTCTATACCTACAACAACATAGTCTGCTTGGGCCCAAAATCATGGACCAAACAGGGTGTGAGATACAATCCCAGTAGGCAATCACCCAAAGATTTGTGCCTAATAGTCAATGAATACATGGCATTAATAAAACAAGAGGCAGTAAACAGAAAAGAACAAGCTGCTACAATCCACAGTTCTAGAACACAAAGTACACAAGTAAACAGACAACATCAAAAGAAGAAACAGGTAACCCTCTGGGTAGATCTCACAGTCTAACCCCTATGGTTCAACCTATCAGTACTAGAAACCCTCTGGGAAGCACATACAGTCTCACCCCTCTGGTTCAGCTATGTAATTAAGCACTCTCTGGGGAAGCACTCACCGTCAATTCCCCCTATAGTCTCGTATCGTGCTAAAGGCTCTCTGGGAAGCACTCAAAATCAATTCCCCCTATGGCCCGCGTCATGGATCTACAAACTCTTTGGGGAAGCACTCAACGTCAATTCCCCTATAGTCTCACGTCGTAATTAAAAGACACTCTGGAGAAGCCCTTTCGTCAATTCTCCCTTTGGTCTACTACTCTAGGTTCTCACAGTCCTGAATATAACTAAACATTATCAGCGCGTGTATATCATCCAAGTAAACCTCAAGAACTTCTTGTCTATCATTCTACGACTCAACAGAAATAACAAAGCAATAGTTCCGCTATCCTACAACTAGGCATGACAACTGGCAAAACTCCCAACAGGCAAAACAAGCATGGCAAAGCAATCTGAGCACAAAATAAATTACTCTACTCATAAGCAATAACCTCCACTAAAGAAAACAAGCAAAGTAGGAAAACAACAGGGGAAAAACAGGAAACACGCAATACCCCGTTCAAGGGTATTGGTAGAATCCGCACATAATATTCATCAACTTTCTACGGAAAGGCACAAAACACCTACCTCGATCTGAGGAGATCGATATACGTGAACCTCGATGACAGATTCCTCTTAGAACAATGTAGATCTGAGAAAACGCACAAAACATTCATCCCATGATAACATGGAAACGATGAGGAATCAAGAAACAAGGCTAAAGAAGAAGGAAGAACTCACTGCTTCGATTCCAACGCAACTGACCGTGCTTGAATCGGAGAACAGACGGCGAGGCGGGAGCCCGTCAAAGATCCGACAGTACGGTCACTCTCGGACGGACAAAAACTGAATAAGAAGACGAATCTGGGGGTTAGACGCGACCCCAGTCCATTTAATGAAAAAAATAAAGTACACGGCGTGTACTTCAATTTTCTGTACTCCGAAATAACCGGCCTCCACCTCAGCCTTACACACCGTGTGTGTGGCCCGGACACAGCCAACACATGGATTTGATCCGGGGAAGAGTACATGGCATGTACTCAGAAAGTAAACGGCGTGTACTTCTGAAATTTCCAGAAAATTCATTTTTCTCAAAAAACTCCATAAAAAGGAAAAACGTACCTGAAAAGAAGATCCGGGTTCTTACATTAGAGTAGATATTGGTTTTGAGTCCCTTACAGTCAGACTTGTCTTTTGGAGTTTTTAGCTGCTATTTCAGTTGTTCTATTTCTGATTTTTTTCCTTATAGTTATGGCATATATTTTTTTTTAGTCTTCCATTGTTTCTTATTTTTCCTATATGTATTCCATGTGGTTGTTCAGGTTGGGAGAAATCATTCCCTTAGTTTTGTCATTCAATACCCGGGTGCTTGTTGCCAGCCCGTGGGGATCAGGAACGCCCTTTGGGTATGTGATAGATTAGGTCAGGTGCCGGGATTTAGGGAAACTTGGTTTGGTTTGTTACAATCTGGTTTGCCTCATAAAATAAGCTATAACAGGCTTACCCAATGTTATTTTGGCTACCCCATCATAAAAGTTGTAACAGACTTACTCGATGCTATCTGGGCCACCCCATTGTATAAGTAATGTCCAAGAACCATGACATGAATAAAGTATAAAGAGATTTAATTTCATTATAAAAATCATAAAAACAATCATTATTCTTTCATAATATAATTAACCCATGGAAAATAAATTTTTTTCATTTAAATCTCTTTGAAACATGATTAACCCTTAGAAAAGAAACAGGTTTCATAATAATCTCTTTGAAACAATCATAATCCATCAAGAAAAATAATGAGGATGGTATCATTACAAAATATATATATTGGATAATAAGTAACAACAAGGTTTTTTACATTTATGAATGAAAATGACATTAAAATATCATTAAAAACCATATTGGGGAAATGTCCTTTTTATTTTGAAAATCACTTTTTTAAAACATAAAACATTTTAAAAATACTTTTTTTGAAAATAAACCTGAAAAATTATAAAGAAATATTTAAAAATCCTTTAAAACATTTATTGATCAAAATATACTTTTTAATTTTAAAACACCTTCTAAAATTTTTTTGAAAACATTTTTAGAAAACATGGTTTTGGAAGAAAAATATTTTTCGACCAAAAAGACATTTTTAATAAAAACATTCTTTTGAACTCTTGAGTTTATAAAGAGAAGAAAAATGAATGGGGAAAATTTATTATCATCATATAACTAGAGGATAATAATATTCATGAATTTATTTATAAATATTATAATATTTCATCATAGGAATCATAATCATAAACAATTCCAATAAATGATTAGATTATAACATATAAATCTTACCACTTTGGTAATTGTGAATCATAATCCCCATGAAATAATATCATTAAATGAAACTTATAATATCATTATAATAAGGATATTAATGATATAACATGTCAAAGGAGAAGTATATAGACCTCATAAAAGAATATAGGTGTATAACATAACATATGTCTCAAAGAAGGAAAATTGAGACATAAATCCCTTACCGCTTAGGTAACTTTGAAACCATAAACCCCATGAAAGAGAGATCCTAAAATTTATATGTAAATATAAATAAATTTAAGGATAATAATAATAAAATACATTCATGTTTTGTATATACACCACACCACAAAAATAAGTGGTGAATATGACATATATCTCACAAACATAAAAGTGAGACAAGAAAACCCTTACCTTAAGTCTTGAATTCTGTCATACTCATTCAAAACTATTGTATAATAAATATATTTTTATTATAAAAATATTACAAAATAATAATTATATATATAATACCATATATTATTTTCTTATGACTCTTTTATTACCTTTTATTAATAATTCCATGTTAAAGTTACATTTCAGGTAATAACTTCTTTGTTTTTTGTATATATTTTGACTTGTTATTTTTTTGTTTCTCTTAATTAGATCACGATTTCATCATATAAAGGATTTAAACCATGATATAAATATCATATGTATTCAGTATGTATATATTTATATTAATCCATAAAATTTAGTGATAGGAAATGAAATACATCATTCATGGAGACGGTTGGTCGTACATACGCATGACTGTTATTTTAGTTTTCTTTTCATATTAAAAGAATGAAAATTAAATGACACACACACATATATATTATCATTAAAATATAATTTTTATGTCATATATATCACATATGTTTATTAAACCCATCCTTAATACATTACATGTAAAGTGTGGATGAATCACATCGCTTCCCAAGACGGTAGTTCTCCGTACACACAAATGATATTATTATATTCCCACAAAATGGAAAGCATGAAGGTAAGAGTGATATAATAATTAAATAATCATAAATAAATAATAAATATCATATATATCATATAAAAACTATAAATACATAATTATTACTAGCGTTGATATGGAAAAAGGAATGACATCGGTTCGTGAGGTGGTAGTTTGCCGTACACATAAATGATAATTTTGCAACTCATTTGATATAAGTGTGTGAATTTTTTGGTTATATTATTAACATAAAAAATCTAAGTATATGTAATTTAATGGGGGTTATTATATGATCATGTTATAATAATAATTTAATGATGTGGAGAAATAAATAAAATAAAGATGCTCATTGAAGAACATTACATATTTTTTGGGTACCCTTCTTAGGTTTGCACTAAAGCCTTCCTAGGTTGAATTTGTGACAAAAATAAGGCATATAGGATAACGGTAGATCATTTTTGAATTTATTTTTTAGTTTTTTGTTGATATAAATGGCTTGAGAGGTGTGAATAAGTGATGGGAGTGAGTTCCCTTTTATAGTTGAGGAGGAGTGACATTCTTGTAAATACCCAAAAGTGTTCACTATTGGGAGGTCTACCTTACCTCATGTAACTATAAAATATATAAATAATTTATTTTAGGGTTATTTGGTTGAAAAAAACTTCCATAACACAAAAATAAATTCATTTTCATCTTGTTGTTTCTTCTTAGTATTTAAATTTACTCAATTTTACCCTTTTAGTTATTACCACGATTACTTGTATCATTTTATTTACCTAGGAAATTTAAACCTTAATAATAAAATTAAAATGAGATTTATTAAATAATTTATACCCACTGATTATAAATATTAAATAAAATTAATTAAATAAAAATCCAATGTGTGGGTAAAATTAATTTTAATATAAACACATGTAATGCGCAAAACCCCATTTTTACATTAATCACAGTAATTAATTCTAACTATTTTCACTAATAATTATAATAAAAAATTTATTTGATCTTATTAGATAATATAAATTATTTAAATTCCAAATATTTAATCCATTTTTACAAATTCAACTCATAAAATTGGCATAATTTAATTTAAAACTATCCTACTGACGTGATGAGAAAATGATTTTTTAGTGAAAATGTTCAAAAGTTTACAAAGTTTTTATATTCAATTTAAATATTAAATTGATTAAAATTACCTAACTTGGATTAATATATGTATAATTTAAGTAATTATACTTTAAAACAAATTTATAATATAATTAAAATTTGTAAATAATTTAGGTGAAAAGACAGTTTTCAATTAAAATTTAGTATTTTCACTATTTATCAAAAAATGAAACTTTTCAGAAAAAACCCAAAAAATCACCCTAAGATAATTTTTATATTTAGATTTAAAAAATTATTTTTATTTTGTCAAATTAATTTTACAAAAGTTTATTTAAAAAAAAACAAGTATGTCATAAAAAGGCGACAAAACCATTTTTTTTAAAAACAATAGTATTTTAAGCATAAAATTGGGGTTATTCTTATTTATTATCTAGAAAAAATCTAAGATGAATATAAAATAGTTTTTCAAGTATATTTAATGTATAAATTTCATTAAAATCATTCACTAAATGTTATTGGTTAATTTACTGATATAAAACACAATTGTGAGCATATAAATATTTTTTCAGAAAACGATTTTCTTTTATTTTCAAAAGGGTTTTATTTTAATTTATAATTAATTGGTAATCAAAAGATTAATTTTATATACATTTTTAAACCATATTTTCATAATTTAGTTAATATTATTCATAAACACTATTCCATTGTCTAGGTGATAACTATCATATTAAATAATAATATGTCACATTTCATTTAAACTCAGTGTTGCATGTAAATAAATCTAAGCTCGGTGTTTCATGTAATGATATACAAACTCAATGTTGTGTGTAACTCAAGATAAACTTAGTTTTTCATGTAAATAATAATATATAAAATATTAAATTAATTTGAAAAAAATATTTCAAAAAATCTGTAGGTGTTACATTCTACCCCCCTTAAAATGAATTTCACCCTCAAAATTCATCTCGATTATCAAAGGTTCAAAAATTGAAAATATCTTAAAAGAAAAACACATCATAAAAAGGGTTAATAAAACATAATCTTGAAAAGGAGAAATTCATGTGAACAATTCATATGTAATAACTCATAATGGGTCTCCAAATAGGAGAACTTAGGTTGGAAGTGAAAACATGAACATAGAAGAGAAAACTAACACCCAAATATAGATGGAGAGTAATCGAAAACGTGGTCATGAGATAGTTTACAATAAAAAATATATAAAACTAAGATACATAAAAAAGTTCACTGATATCATAAAAAATGATTATAACAGTACAATATTTTATTTCAAGGCCCTTTTCCTGAAGTTTAATAATTTTCATGAGAAGTTATACTTGATTTTATTCTTTTTTACAAGCACAATCTCACCCAATGGTTATGACTTGATCAATTTCCACTTAATCACTTACTAAAAGAAATTAAGGTGAATTTTTTATTACTAAATCACTAATGGATTATAAGATCCATAGATATAATGATAAGTCATTCTGTATATCTTTAGTTATCATCAAAATGAAATGGTTAACACAAGTTATCCCATTTGCATAAATCTTCATATGTCAAAATAATACATTAATCTATAAAACCTCATTCATAGTTTAACACAAACCATTTCATAAATGTTTAGCCTTATAACCTTTCCAAAATTCAAAATTTATAAAGAAGGCCACTTAATTTACCAAACTCAACTTAACATTAATCCTCAAAATATCATTATGTATCTCTTAATAGTCACATGCCAAATATGTAAATACCCTGACCATATATTCTTCTAAATCTTTGTAATAACGAAAATTACCATAAAATATCAATGAAAACATTCTTTCTTCCTCATTCCTTGAATAAATATATAGATTATTGAACATATTACATAGATATAATAATGTTGTAAACTCAATCAATGATAACATAAACCACTTTGTCAACAAATCCTTTATAAGTTCTAAGGTCATAAATACTATTCAATTTACTTTATCCATAACAATAATCTCTTTATCTAAACCAAACACCATTTTATCATCCTTAGGAATATGTTAAGGGTTATATTACCTTAATCATAAAATATAACCTTTACTTTAAATAAAATTTCTATGTCATCAGTAACATTTAACACATTATTTAAAATCATTAATAAAAAAATTATACTGAACAATCATTATATATTTTATAATTATTTAATTTCAATGCATAAATGCTTCAATTACTCCACCTTATCCTTAATCCATTAACTAGTATTCATCATCTTATTCCTTAATACCTCTTTCATACAGTGTGAAATATGAATCATGTCATAAAATTCATAAACCTCAATGTAATCATGCTTCTCACATTTAATGTAAACAATATTGTTAGAACAATCCATACTTTTACATATGTCATTTTTAGTCTCCTCACCATCAATAGAAAAACCATTACTCGTACAACCTTTATGATTATCTTCACGAGATTTCTCCTTAGGACATAGATTTTCATAATGCCCATACTTTCCACATTTAAAACATTCATCCATTAATTATACCTTAGGAAGACCAATATTTCCATCCATTTTGTTAATTGAACATCTCAATTTTTCCTCGGAAATTTCCTACTTTGTGTTCTTCTCTACACATAAAAAATTTTCTCATTCCTTTGAGACATTCACTTGAGTAATTCTTTCCATATTCTTGACATATAGATAATTTAATCTTCTTTACTCCATGGTCTCTACTACCCAAAATCTCAAATAACTCTATCCTTATCTTCTTTGGCAAGTCTGAGAGTTGGTTATGGTTCACATTGTTAATCATGTTCCATTATAACTAATTAGGAATAATCAAAATATCCTTCACTTCATTCATCACCCCATTTGGCTACTCATCATCAAATTTTATATCACATTATATGTTAACCCAATTCCTTTTGCTTCCTATCATTAAATAAAACTAAAAAGCATAGTGTGATCAACTCTAATCATAATAGACAACCAAATAATCATGAAAATAACTTATAGGATGTCTGACTCATGAAACTTTATTCTTTAATCCATGAAACCTTAGATTTATCCTAGGTCATTCATAGTCATAATCTATTTAAATCCTTTATGATGGTTCGTAAAGAGTTTTTTAATTTCAAAGCATATCCCCTGAGTGTCTCAAAATAGGTGTGTATTAAGGCCCACTGTCATGCACCGGTTCCTGATTGATTATAGCTCAATAAAATGTTTTCAGGGTTTTTACCCCTAGGTACATCTTTTCCAGAGCCACATCCAATTGTAGTATCCAGATAGGGATGTGTTTCTAGGAAACCACTCACTCTATACTTTACTAAAATTCCAGAACATTTTTCTATACTTTAACTCATCATTAAATTATCCTTAGATACATCCCTAGACATATCCTTAGAAATATACCTAGGGATCTCACTAAAGTTTTTTCATCCTAGTTTCTAAAGTTTAACTAAACCTTTCCTTTGATACCAACTATAGAGACCCAAGCTTCTCATACATGGATATTACATATTTTTAGAGGAATATTCATTACATTGCACAAACACATGCCTGAGGATCATAATAGTTTAGTGACTTTGTAAATTTGGAACATAATAATATAATTTGGTGAAATATCTTCAACATCTCTCATAAATATCTTCTCACATAGTAGTCCTCTTAGGCATACCCTACCTAAACCTTTCTTCATAACATGGGGAAGGAAACATAAGAAAGGGTGAGCTCAGATTCCCAATAAGGGTAAACATAAAATATATAAATCTATTATCATATGAAAGAATAAGATAAGAATAAGGGTATGTGATAATGAAAAAACTTTTAAAGTTCATACCCAACCAGTTATAGATCATAAACACGAGTCATGACATAAATATTGATAGTTCATAAGACATGAATCATAAGGGAATCAAATAACATGATACATGAGATCATAACATTGGTATAAAACATAAATTTGTGGCATGAATATCAGTTCATAACATTGTGAACATGTATAAATAGAAATTGCTTCACTTATTAAGTTAATGACATGAAATCAGGTCCTCTCATAAACTTAAGGACATATAACCAGGTCCACACATAACATTATGGACATGAAAGAAAGGTCCGTGCATAACATTGTGAATATATAATTAGGTTCATGAATAAATTTTTTAAATAGGTAATCAGGTTCACTCATAACATTATGACATGTAATCAGGTTCACGCATAACATCATAATAGTCAAGGTTCACTCCCAAGACAATCATAGCGGACAAAGTCCCTTACTGAACTAGGTTTATTCTACATTCCAATCCCATCTATCTCATGAGATATAAATCTTTACCCAATGAATTGAAGAACTATCTGGTCCACCCCATCATATTAGTTGTAATGGGATAACTTGGTACTATTTGAGCTGCCCCATCATATAAACTGTAATGGGATTACCATGCACTATCTAGGCCACCCCATAGTATAAACTATAATGGGATTACCCAGTGCTATCTGGGCCACCCCATCATATAATATATAACGGGATTAACCAAATCTATCTGGTACGCCCATCGTATAAGCTGTAATGGGCTTGCTCAGTGTTATCTAGGACACCCCATCATATAAGCTGTAACGGGCTTACCCAATGCTATATGGGATTCCCTATCATATAAGTAATTTCCAAGAACAAAAACATGACTAAAGTACAAGAAGATTGAATTTCATCATAAAAATCATAAAAAATCATTATTATTTTATAACCTAATTAACCCATGTAAAATAAATATGTTTCATGTCAATCTATTTAAAATATGATTAACTTTTGGAAAATAAACGGGTTTTATAATAATCTATTTGAAATAATCATTATCCATCCATACAAAGAATGAGGATGATATTATTACAAAATACCCCCATTGGTGAATAAGTAACAAAAGGGGTTGTTGATGTTGATGAATGGAAATACCATTAAAATATCATTAAAAACCATCTTGATAAAAATATCATTTTCATTTTAAAAATCACATTTTTAAAACATAAAACGTTTTGAAAATCCTTTTATTTGAAAGTAACCATGAAAAATTATAAAGGAAACATTAAAAATCATTTAAAATATTTCTTGAAAAAAATATCCTTTCTTATTTGAAAACAATTTTTTAAAAAAATTTGAAATGATTTTTAGAAAACATGGTTTTGAAAGAAAAAGAGTTTTTGAACAAAAAGATTATTTTTAATAAAAACATTATTTTGAACTCTTGAGTGCATAAAGAGAGGAAAAATGAATGGAAGACATGTATTCTGATGACATAACCAGATGATAATAAGATTCATGATATTTTTAAGAGATAAATAATAATATTTCATCATTGGAAGCATAATCATAACCAATCCCAATAAATGATGAGATTGTAACATAAGACTATTACCTCTTTAGTAACAATAAATTGAATCCACATGAAATAATATCATTAAATAAAACTTATAATATTATGAAAATAAGGATATTTATGAAATATAATGTTAAATGAGTAGTATATAAACCTTATAAAATAATATAGGTGTATAAAATAACATACGTATCAAAGAAGGAAAATTGAGAAAAAAATCTCTTACCACTTTGGTAACATTGAAACCGTAAATGTAAGATCCAAGATTTTACTTAAGATATGTTTTTATTTATGTTTCAATTTGAGTCCCTTATTTTGGTTAAATAAGTGTTCCCCAAGTTTATGGGAAGACCCAGGAGTGTTCTGGGGGATTTGGGACATGAAAAAGGTGGAAAAGGATTTTTCTAGGAATGTTGCATAGTTTACGCATGGTTAGTGAAAACCATGCAGAGTATCCTAGGAAACCATGTGAGGGGATGATTTTGGGACGTTATCTCTCACACGGTTTGCACACAGTTTGGAAAACTGTGTGGGTAAACCATGATAAAGGGGGATTTTGGGGCAGTGGCTCTCTCATGGTTTATGCACATTTTTTCAAACTGTGTAGGTAAACCCTGCAGCCCAGTAAAGTTGAAAAATTTACAAAAATTCCATTATGGGATTTTTAACCCTGAATCAGGATTTCCTCCTTTCTCCCCCCTTTAAACCCTATTGATAAGAACGATCTCCCAAGAGCTTCCAAGGGTGATTCTCCCTCATCTATAGGTCGTTTGGAGTGCTGTCAGTTGCGAATCGAAGATCCGGGTAAGTCTAATATCCTCATTACTTCCTCTTCTCGATTTGGATTTTTATATTTATTTTATATCTTTTCTAAGCTCTAAAAACCTATTTTTTCGTTGAGATATAGGTTGAGTCTTTAAGGGTTGGTGTAATTGGGATCTAAGGATTCTATTGAGGGAGCATTTTTCAAAAAATTCAAGGTAGGTGGTCTATAAGTTATACCCCATAGTTTCACTTGAAATTTATGCATGATTGGGTTTATTTCTTGGTTACCCCTTGTTATAATTTTGATACTATGATTATATTTGGTATAATTAATGTATAAATGATGAATGGAAACCCTCATGGTCCCCATGGGACACATAGAGGATGTCTTGACCTTCATATGTCCACCCATGGGGTGCAACGATACTTTCCAAAATTAGAAGTTATCTAAGTTCAAGAAAGGTTGTCTTGTGTCAATGACAGCCCTTGATAAGCATGTTGACATGTTGAATGGGAGTTCAAATTAATTATTGACATATGCCTATTCTTATAAATGGCCTAAGGAATTGTTTGGAATGGTAATAAAAATGGGTTAAATTAGTTAAATGGGGATTGTGTCTTGTGGTTAATAAATTATGTTGAAAACCTATTAGGGTTGGTTTATATTAAATGTTGAACATGTAGGATTGGTGATGGATTTTGAATTGATGAATATAGTTAATGGGGTGAGACATGGGAAAGATAATTGGGCTAATGGGTTATGTATTGTAAAAGGGAATTGTGAACGGGATATGTCATAACATTGAATTCCATGTTGATTGTTTTGAATCATGATTGTTATATTTATTGGTTGTATTGGTTGTGATATGGATAAATGTGGTGAATGGAAATAAGCATGTTCACATGGCTTGGGGGTGGAATAAAAGATTGATGCACCTCCCACAGGTAGGGTTGTACTGATGCTCTAACATACCCAGGAATGCATGGGTTGGGGAGTCATACTAATGATCTATGCCCCCAATGGTTGTATTCAAGGAAAATACCTAGACTAAGGCTCTAAGGTAATTGTTGTGATTACTTGATATGCTCATCCCTTGTGGTATATGGATGTCACTTGTTCTCCTATATAGAATGATAAATTCCATGAATATTATGTGAATAAGGTAAATATCTATCCCATGGATTACATGTTAATGATGAACTAAATGATGAGATGATTTATATAATGAACTTAGAACAATAATCCTAATAGTAATAGCAAAGTAGAGATTCTTAACTAGTGGATCTTGTATTTTCATTCACTTACTATCCATTCATTTTTACTTCATGCACTATCGATTTATACCAGATATTTTGTTGACACCAATGGTGGTGGTCTACTGATTTTTACTCACACCCTGCTCGGGCCACCATTGGGAACCAGAGTAGATTTCATGCTTGCAGATTGGGTCAAGGGAAAGGGCCCCATTTTAGGGAGTTGATTTAGACATGGGGCATGCATGGATGAGGTTCCTGACTTGAAGTTAGGATTTTTTTGAGGATTCTTCTATTTGTATTTATTTTGGGTTTTTGATCACTTGGTATTGTAGAATGACATAACATATTAACTGTTGGTTGTGGTTTGTACCTAATTGGGAAATGATTATTTATGATTTTTCATTGATTAGACCATGTTATTTATGTTGTTTATATGTTTTTTGTTTCGGATCACTCTATTAAGAGGGTATAGTCTCCCCATGTGACTAATTTAGACCCACGCTGCTAGTCTGTAACCTTTATTGTATGGGGAGGAATGCTTGGGGTCATGTGATGACCCAGATCGTGGCACCGATTTATTGGAACCCGAGCCAGGGATGTTACAAAGTGGTATCATAGGGAAGTTATTTTCTCTTTCTTACTATTTGGGGATGGTGGATAGGAGATTAGGATAGTGTCAGGCATTGGTAATGAGCTTGTTCCTGGGAGTATCTAACCCAAGTATGGGGGAAAACCCAAGTCACCCAGGGTGGGAATTGTTGTTCGTGTTGTGTGTTGTTACATTTGATGATATTTTTCCCTTGGGTGATGTGCATGTGGTCTGATGTGATAATTTTATGATATTTTTTTCATGGAAAGAATGGCACGAGGTTGTGAATTCATGCATCATTCTAGGAAACTATGTGTATAAGTGACATGCATCATAGCAGACACACACATGGGATGGGTGTGTGGGTCATAAAGGGTAGAATGCATTTGAATTTTTAAAAGTGGTGAAAATTTGTGTCTAACAAAACGATACAAATGGGTTAAAAATGAGACAAAAATGTTAAACTATAATTAAATAATTATACTTGATAAAGGGTGGTATGTGAAATGAAATTTTATCGGAGTAAATTAAGATAAGGAAATCGTTTTGAAAGGGTGTAAAAGATAGGGATTGTAACCATGTGAGTTTGTTACCGCATGTTACCCATGGCCTTAGGAAGGATGGTTGATGTTAGTGTTATAGATATAATAAATCCAAATGGGTAGTGTATGAAAAATGGTTTGTTTAAGGCTAGTTGAAATCCTTCCATTATACTTGTGAAAGTTTCATGGTTGTGTTCTAAAAAGTTTGTTTTTGGCATTGTAGGGAAATGACACCACAAAGGTATGTGCTAGTTGGGAGACAAGAGGATGTTGCCGAGAATGATCCTCCAGTAGTGAAGAAAGAAGAACTGATGGTTCAGGATGATAAGAAAGAGCAGTTCTGTGAGAAATTTTTTCATTTTATGCAGATGATGGAATGGGACCCAGGGTGGGTTGAACCGAGTATGTTTGAGTTGACCAGGGAGTTTTAGCTATAACACCCTCTGAAATTTACTGGAGAGGTTGGTCTAGAGGAAACAAAGTTCTGGATAGAGTATATCTAGAAAATTCTTGATCATCTAGAGACTCCTTACAAAAATCAAATTAAGTTGGAGGCCTATATATTGCGAGGCGAGGAAAAGTGTTGGTGGGATATCTTAGTTCAGACTGAACAAGTAGAGGGAATTCCATGGAAGAGTTTTCAGGTAAAGTTTCTGGAAAATTACTACCCAGAAACCTTAAGGAAAGATAAGGATATTAATTTTATGAGTTTGAAATAGGGGACAATGTCAATAATAGAGTATTAAAGTCAGTTCATGTACTTTCAATGTTTTTTTCTTTCTTTATTGGTAGATGAGGTAGCTATGGAAAGGCTCTTTCAGGATAGAATTTAGCATGAGATTAGATCCCAAGAAAATATCTTTCGACTGGAGAGGTTTTCTGAGGTGATGGATCAAACCCTCACATCAGAAGAAAACCTAAAAGAGGCCTCTGGAAGCAGACATGCGGTTCTGGTGGGGAAAACCAATGGTTCAACTTCTGATATTAGGAAGCACCACTTTGAAAATTTCCACTAGGGCAGTGGTGGTCAGCACAACCAGAAAAAGGAATCAGTATCTCAGGTTAGTGATTGAGTTTTCTTCTATTAGTGTGGAAGGCCAGGACACATGTGAAGCCAGTGTTCCCGACCACCTATTGAGTGTAGAGCCTATGAAAAAATAGGCCATGTATAGAAGTTCTATAGGAATCCACGACAATTGGAAATCATTAGAGGATAGAGATCATCACAGAGTATAGGCGAGGGGCCGATTACCTCATATCAGGAAGGTAGTTGGAGCTCCACAGGTTGTTCTAGTAGGGGTGGTGGGCATGGAACTCTAGAGAGAGACCATTTGTACTAGTAGATAAGTGCAGTGCAGGGTACTCAGGATAGATCCTAGGGTAGAGGGACAAGCTATATTTACACAATTCAATCTACACCTGGAGGATATGAAGCTAGACCATCTACCGTTTGAGGTACAGTTCTTTTAGCTTCTACACTCGCTAGTTCTTTGTTTGAAATAGGTGTTATGAATTCTTTTATTTCAACATAGTTCATAGTAATTTTGGGCCTAACTATGGAAAGTGCGTGTGGAGTTATGTCACTTGATACACTGTTGGGGGTGCAAGTTGAAAATATAAGGTAGTATAAAGGTTGTGCCTTAGAGGTTGGTGGATATCATTTCCCATGGAATCTATTTTTTTAGAGATATCAGGTTTTTACATGATTTTGTGTGTGGATTTTTTAGTGGTGTATCAAACCCATATCAATTTTTATCAACGTCGGGTAACATTTATGTCTTCTCATGGAGACACTTATTTCCTTTGAGGTGACTAGGATGTTCGAGAAGGCCATGCAGGGCCATTTTATTAGCAGTTGGGAGAGTTCCCAGCCCAAGTGGCATGCCTTATTCTTCATGCTGGATAATTAGATCAATATGTATTTTCTCATATGGTGTATCGGTTCTAGGATGTGTTTCCTGAGGACATCATGGGGCTACCACCTAAGAGAGATGTTGAGTTTACGATAGAGTTGCTGTCAGGGGAAGTACTGGTTTCTATTCCACCATATCGAATGACACTGATATAACTCTAAGAACTGAAGTTTTAGATTGAAGATATATATAAAAAAGGATTCATTTGACCTAGAACATCTCCATGGGGATCACCCATGCTATTTTCTAACAAGGCTGACAGGTCATTGAGGTTATGCGTCGATTATAGGAAGTTGAATTAGATGAAAATTAAGAATTAATACCCTATTCCTAGGATTGATGACTTATTTGACCAACTAAGGGGCGCCTCAGTGCTCTCCAAGATCGATTTGAGATTAGAATACCATCAGTTGAGGGTGATACCTTTTGACGTACCATGAACAACTTTTCAGAGCAGGTATGGGTTGTATGAATTTTTGGTGATGTCATTCGGGTTGACTAATGAACCAGAAGTGTTTATAACATTAATGAACCAGATATTTTACCCTTATATATATATCATTCCATGGTTGTCTTTGTTGATTACATCTTGGTATACTCACGAACTCCTGATGATCATGCCAAACATCTTGACATCATCTTGAGTACACTAAGAGAGCATAGACTTTACATGAAGCTATCAAAATTTTGGTTTTGGATTAATAAAGTGAATTTATTGGGACACATAATTTATGAGTCATGTGTGTTAGTGGATCTAGAGAAGGTGTAGGCTTTGGTGTCTTGGGAGTATCCCAATAATATTTTCGATGTTTTTAGTTTTTTGGGATTGGCCAATTATCACTGGAGATTCATTAGGGATTTATCTTGTCTGGAGGCACCACCTCAAGCTTAACCAAGAAGGGTGTTAAGTTTGAGTGGTTGAGGTGTGAAAAACTGATTTTTAAGTATTGAAGAAGCATTTGACTACCACACTGATTGTAATCTTACCTGAACCTGGCAAGAAGTATAGTTTGTTCTATAATGCGTCCAGTGTTAGACTTGGGGCAATGTTGATGTATGATGAATGGGTTGTAGCTTATGGGTCAAGGAAGTCGAGGACTCATAAAATCAATTAACCTACCCATGATATCGAGTTAGCTACTATGGTTTATACCCTAAATTTTTGGAGGCATTACTTATTGGGATAGAGGTTCACGGTGTTTACCGATCATAAAAGTATTAAGTACATATTCTCTCAGCATAATTTGAAACTTCGAGAGTGAAGGTAGTTCAATTACCTACAATCCTTTGATTTTTAGTTGGCATACACACTGGGGAAAGGTAATAGTGTTGTGAATGCTCTGATCTGGAAGACTTAGAATTAGGTGGTTCAGGAATCCAACTCCAAATGAAAAATGATTTCTTTGTTTGTTGAGATGAACCTAGAGGTGCAAGATGGACACAAAAAATGAACCTTTCATCTATAGTGATTGAGTCCATGATTTTGATCCAGGTAAAGGAGAGTCAGCCAGAGGATCTAGAGTGTTTTCCTTTGAAGGAAAGTCTCAAAGTTGGGGATAAATATTCTAGTTGGGCCTTGGGTGGTGATAGAATCATCTCTGTTAATAGTCTTGTGGAGGAATCCAACTCTGAATGGAAAATGATGTCTTTGTTTGGTGAGATGCACCTAGAGGTGCATGATGAGCACAAAAAAATGACCCTTTCATCTACAGTAATTGATTCCATGATTTTGATCAGGATTAAGGAGAGTCAACTAGAGGATCCAGAGTGTTTGGATATGAAGGAAAGTATCAAAGGTGGGGAGAAACCTATTAGTTGGGACTTGGGTGGTGATGGAATCATCTCTGTTAACGGTCGTGTGGTTATACTAGTGTGTTTTCATGAAGAGTTGATGTCTGATTTCCACACATCAAAGTGGGAAGTTCATCCAGGATTGACTAAGACGTATCATGATCTTTGTAGGTAGTATTGGTGGTTAGGAATGAAGAAATAATTTGTGGGTTTCGTGGCATGATTCCTTACCTATCAACAGGTGAAGGCTGAGCACAAACATCCAGGTGGGTTATTAGATTTATTTCCCATTCTAAAAAGGAAGTGGAATGATTTAATGATGGAATTCGTAGTGGTTCTTTCATGGATTCCTTGAAAGAATGATGCAATCTGAGTCGTTTTGGATCAATTGACTAAAGTGGATCATTTCTTATTTATCCAAGAGAATTACACAATTGATTAGTTTGGTGAGTTGTATGTTTGATAAATAGTGTGATTGCATAGTGTGTTGATAACCATAGTTTCAGATCATGATCTACATTTCACATCACACTTCTGGTAGTGATTACAGAAGGTTCTTGGTACCCAGGTATTATTGAGTACAACTTATCACCCACATATGGATGGGCAGTTTGAGCGTACGATTCATGTATTTGAGGACATGTTGAGAGCTTGCGTCCTGGATTGTAGTGGTTCATGGGAGAAGAACTTATCACTCGTTGAGTTTTCTTACAATAATAGTTTAATGGATTTGATTCATATAGAACATTTTGAGTTACTTTATGGGAGACCGTGTAGATCTTTGTTGAGTTGGCTAAAATATGGGGAGTCAAAACTGTTAGGACCGAGTCTCATGCAGGAGATTTCAGAGAAAGTTTGTTTGATTTCGAAGTGCATAATGACAGTTCAAAGTAGGCATAAGTCATATGTGGATCAAAATCGTAGACCTCTTGAGTCTGTGGTGGGGTATAGTGTGTTTCTTCGAGTGTCGTCAAGGATGGGTTATCGTCGAATTCGAAGATAGAGAAAGTTGGTGCCTAGGTACATGGGTCCATTTGATATTGTGGAGAGGATCAGACTAGTGGCTTACTGATTGTATCTTCCACAATGGTATATTGGGATGCACAATGTTTTTTATGTTTCACAACTTCTATAGTATCATCCTAATCCATCTCATGTGATAAATGTTTATGATGTTGAGCTTGTGGATGATGTTTCCTTTGAAAAGAATTTGGTTCGTATTGTGGATCATAGTGAGAAGGTTTTGCAGGGAAAGGTTGTACCTTTGGTTTGTAATCTATGGTAGCATGGAAACGTTTAGGAAGAAACTTGGGAGAGAGAATCAGATATGCAGTTATAATCGCCTGATCTATTTTCTTTGGAATCTAAATGATGCTCGGGAAGAGAGGCTCAAGGATGAGCCTTCCTAAGTGGGGAGGTTGTAAGATTTTGGATTTTCCTTAAGGTATGTTTTTGTTTATGTTTTAGTTTGAGTCCCTTTTTTTGGTTAAATAAGTGTTCCCTAAGTTCATGGGAATACCTAGGAGTGTTCTAGGGGATTTAGGACATGAAAAAGGATGAAAATGAGTTTTTTGGTCATGTTGCATGGTTTGTGCATGGTTAGTGCAAACCATGCAAAGTATCCCAAGAAACCAT
Source organism: Viscum album (assembly GCA_963277665.1). NCBI lineage: Eukaryota > Viridiplantae > Streptophyta > Magnoliopsida > Santalales > Viscaceae > Viscum > Viscum album. The sequence goes on from OY728126.1 coordinate 1,134,573,669, forward strand.
TTGAGGGGATGATTTTGGGACAATAGATCTCACATGGTTTGTGCACAGTTTGGAAAATTGTGTGGGTAAACCATGTTAAAGGGGGATTTTGGGGTAGTGTCTCTCACATGGTTTGTCAAACCATGTGGGTAATCTGTGCAGCCGAGTAAATTTGAAAATTTTAAAAAATGCAATTACAATATTTTTATCCCCAACTCCGAATTTCCTCCTTTCTTACCCCTTTCATCCCTACTGATGAGGAAGAGCTCCCAAGAGCTTCCAAGGGTGATTCTTCCTCATCTATAGGTTGTTTGGAGTACCATTAGTTGCGAATCAAAGATCCAAGCAAGTATAATATCCTCCTTGCTTCCTCTTCTAGATTGGGATTTGTATATTTATCCCATATCCTTCCGAATCTATAAAACCCTCTTTTTGTAGTGAGATATGGGTTGAGGATTCAAGGGTTGGCAGAATCAGGATCCAATGCTTCGATTAAGGGAGCGTTCATCAATAGATTCAAAGGTAGGTTGTCTATAAGTTATACCCCATAGTTTCACTTGAGATTTGTGCATTCTTGGGTTTATTTCTTTCTTACCCCTTATTGTGATTTTGATCCTATGATTATATTTGGAAAAATTAATGTCTAAATAAGGAATGTAAACCCTCATGGTCCCCATGTGACACATAGAGGGTGACTTGACCTTCGTAGGGCTACCCATGGGTTGTGCTGATACTTCCCAAAAATAGAAGTTAGCTAAGTATGAGTAAGGTTGTCTTATTTCAATGTAGAGCCCTTGATAATCATGTTGAAATGTTTAATGTGAGTGAAAATGAATTATTGGCATGTGCCTATGATTAGTAATGGCCTAATGGATTGTTTGGAATGGTAATCAAAATGGGTTAAATTAGTTAAATGTGGATTATGCCTTGTGGATAATGAATTATGTTGAAAAACCTAAGAGGGTGGGTGTATATGAAATGTTGAACATGTAGGATTGGTGAAATCTTGTGAATTGATGAATATGGTTAATGGGGTGAGACATGGGAAAGAGAATTGGGTTAATGGGTTATGTATTATAAAAGGGAATTGTGAACAGTATATGTCATAACATTGAATACCAAGTTGATTATTATGAATCATAATTGTTATATTTATTGGTTGTATTGGTTGTGATATTGATAAATGTGGTGAATGGAAATAATCACGTGGACATGGCTTGGTGGTGGGATAAAGGATTGAGGCTCCTCCCATGGGTAGGGTTGTAATGATGCTCTAACCTACCCAAGAATGCACGAGTTGGGTTGTCAGACTGATGATCTATTCCCCTAAAGGTTGTATTCAAGGAAAATAACTAGGATGAGGCTCTAAGTTAAGGTTGGTGATTACTTGATATGCTCATCCCTAGTGAGATAGGGACGTAACTTGTTATCTTATGTAGAATGATAAATTCCATAAATATTATGTAAATAAGGTAAATTCATAACCCATGGATTACATGTTGATGATGAACTAAATGATGATATGATGAACATAATGAACTTGGACCAATAATCCTAAGAGTAATAGCAAAGTAGAGATTCTTAACTAGTGGACCTTGTATTTTCATTCACTTACTAGCCATTCATTTTTAATTGAATTCACTATCGATTTATATTGGATATTTTGTAGACACTGTTGGTGGTGGCCTACTAAGTTGTACTCACACCCTACTCAGGCCTCTATTGGGAACCCAAGAAGATTTCGTGCTTATAGGCCAGGACAAGGGAAAGGGCCCTATGCTAGGGAGTTGAGTTAGGCATGAGACATGCATGAATGATGTTCCTGACTTGAATTCAGGACCATTTTGGGGATTCCGTTATTTGTATTTATTTTTTGGTTTTTGATCACTTGGAATTATAGCATGACATAACATATTTACTGTTGGTTTTGGTTTGTACCCAGTTGGGAAATGGTTATTTACATTTTTTTCATTGATTAGCTCATGTTATCTCCATTGTTTATATGTTTTATAGTATGTATTACTCTGGTAATAGGTTATAGTCTCCCCATGTGACTAATATAGACCCTTACTGCTAGTTGGAAACCTCTAGCGTATGGGGAGGTGTGCTTGAGGTCATGCAATGACCCGACTTGGGGCACCGCTTTAGTGGAACTCGGGTCGGGGACGTTACAATAAACCCCATGAAAGAGAGATCCTAAAATGGATATGTAAATCCCCATAAATTTAAGGATAATAATCATAAAATACATTCATCATTATAATATACACCATACAAAAAAAATAAGTGGTGAATATGACATATATATCATAGAAATAAAAGTGAGACGAGAAAACCCTTACCTTAAGTATTGAATTCTGTAGTACTAATTCAAAAATCCTGTATATTAAATATATATTTATTATACATATATTAAAGAATAATAATTATATATATCATACCATATATGATTTTCCATGACCCTTTAATTACCATTTTATAAAAAATTCCATGTTAAAGTTACGTTTGGGTAATAACCGCTTTGTTTTTCCTATATGTTTTGACTTTTTATTTTTTTGGTCCTCTTACTTTGATCACATTTTCATAATCTCCATAATGTAAAACATGATATAAATATCATATATATATATATACATTAAGTATATATGTATTTATATTAATCCATAAAATTTAGTGATAGGTATTAAAATACACCATTCATGGAGATGGTAGTCCGCACGTATGTAAGAATGATGTTTCCATTTTATTGTCATATTAAAAGAAAGAAAAGTAAATGATACATATATATATTTTATCATTATAGTATATTTTTTATTTTGTATATATCACATATTTTTATTAAACCCATCCTTAATACATTCCATTTAAAGGATGAACGAATCACATCGCTTCGTGAGGTGGTAGTCCGCCGTACACACTAACGATGTTATCCTATTCCCACAAAATGAAAAGAATGAATTTATGTGTTATTTAATAATTATATAATTTTAATAACATAATAAATATCATATATATAATATATAAACTATAAATCTATTATTATTATTATTATTATCCTTGGGATGTGGTTATGGGTAAACGAATGACATCAGTTTGCGAGGCAATAGTCCGCCGTACACTTGATCGATGATTTCATAACTCATTTGATGGAAGTGTGTGTGTTTGTAGGTTTTAACCTTAACATAATAAAATATTATTATATTTAAGTTAATGATGTTATTATATAATCATGGTTTAATAATAATTTAAGGATACAAAGAAAGAAATAAAATAAAGACGGTCATTTAAGAACATTACCTCTTCTTCGGGTATCCTCATTAGGTTTACACTAAAGCCTTCCTAGGTTGAATTTATTCCAAAAATAAGGCTTCTAATATGAGGATAGTAAAGTTTTTAAGTTATTTTGGTAGTGTTTGGTCAAGAAAAATGGCTTGAGATATGTGAATAAGTGAGGGGAGTGACATTATTGTAAATACCCAAAAGTATTCACTATTGGGAGGTCTCTGTTACCTCATGTGCCTAAAAAATATATCAATAATGGATGTTAGGGTTTATTCAGTTGATAAAAACCTCAATAATACAAAAATAAATGCATTTTTATCATGTTTTTCCTTAGTCTTTAAGTTAACCCAATTTTACCCTTATAGTTTTTATCACGGCAACTTGTATATTTTTATTTACCTAGGTAATTTAAACTTTAATAATAAAATTAAAATAATTTTTATTAAAAAATTTATAAATAATTATTCTAAATATTAAATCCAATTAATTAAATAAAAATCCAATGTGTGTGTAAAATTAATTTTAATACAAACACATGTAATGCGCAAAACCCTGTTTTAACCTTAATCATAATAATTAATTCTAACTATTTTCACAAATCATTACTATAAAAAATTAAGTTGAAATTATTATATAATATAAATTATTATGATTCCAAATATGGAAACCATTTTTCTAAATTCAAATCACATAAGTGGTATAATTTTATTGAAAACTAATCCTGTAGATGTGACGAGAAAGTGAGGTTTTTAGGGAAAAGGTTCAGAAGTTTACAAAGTTTTTATATCCAATTTCAACATGAAATTGATTATAATTAACTAAATAGGTTTAATATATGTATAATTTAACTAATTATACTTTAAAAACAATTTTAAATATAATTTATCTTCGTAAATAGTTTAGGTGAAAAGACAATTTTCAATCAAAATTTTATATTTTTCACTATTCATCAAAAAATTGAAACTTTCCAGAAAAAACCAAAAAACAAACTAAGATAACTTTGATATTCCAATTTCAAAATTGTTTTTTATTTTATCAAATTAATATTATAAAATTTTATTTTTTTAAATAAGAGTGCTATAAAAATGTGACAAAATTTCTTTTTAGAAAAAATATGAGTTTTAAGCATAAAATTGGGTTTATTCTTATTTCTTGTCTAGAAAATGCATAGTATGAATGTAAAATAGTTTATTGAATATATATACTATATAAATTTCATTAATATCATTCATCAAAAGTGATTCAGTTAATTAATTGATATAAAACACAATTGTGGGCATTAAAATAGTTTTTGAGAGAAAGTTTTCTTTTTTATTTTCAAAAGGGGTTTATTTTCATTTATAATTAATTTTTTACAAAAGAATTAATTTTATACACATTTTAAAACCATATTTCCATAACTTAGTTAATCTTATTCATAACCTCCATTCCAATGACTAAGTGACAACTATCACATTAAATAATAATATGTCACATTTCATTTAAACTTAGTGTTTTGTTTAAAGCAAGCTAAGATCAATGTTACATGTAATGAAATAAAAACTCATTATTATTTGTAAATCAGATAAAATTAAAATTTCATGTAAATAAAAATATCAAAATGATTAAATTAATTTCAAAAAAAAAATATTCCACAAAATCTCATGGTGTTACACTCTCTTTACCGATCTCTCTTCTAGGAGATTTTGATATGCATGGGTTATGGTGACCAGAAGTCAAAAGTGAACTAGTGGTGAAATTTTATGAGATGATGGGATGTTTCATGGTTGGGGTCTTTCATGTTCTGAGGAGGTCATGAGTTTTATGTCCTACATGTTCACGATACCCTACTAATCGAGCTTTACGACAATGGTGAGATGTGATGTGATGACCCACGTGTCTTCGGGTGAGATGTAATGTGATGGTAAAGGTGTCTTAAAGAGATATGTGTTGTGATAACCCTAGTGTATTTGGGTGATATGTGATGTGATGCTTCAGGTGTCTTCGAGTGAGATGTGACGTGATGACCCAAGTGTCTTCAAGTAGTAGTATACAAAAGATATGGGAACACCATGACATACGTAGTTAGAGTGTGAGAGTGGAAAATTATTGGGAATGTGGTGTAGGGTAACATTTTATTGATATGATTCTTATAATGTTATTATAAATGGATATTTTATTTGGAGAGTGTGAAATAGTGATGATGATATTGGTTAGTTGACCTAAAAAGGTTCTCTTGGTTCTTCTATTTTCTCACAGGTGCATTTGTATGCTCTTTTCATGTGTGAAAAATACACTTTAGGTACGATATTACTGAGTATACATGCTATGATCACCCCATCTCTATATAAACTATATTTCAGGTTTCCAGGAGTACTATGAGGACCACATTGGACAATATATCTCAGAATTTGGGGCTATTATTATGTCACTGACTTAGGAATTTCTTTGGGATATTTATTTGGAGACTCTTGTATCTATTTAAATTATTCATGCATTATGTGATGGTTTTAGTTTCTTTATTTTATATTATATCATGGATTTTCTTGATGGTTGATTTCCTATATCCAGATCCTAATCTATAAAGAGAGTAATGCCTCCCACACATGATATTTTTATACCCTCGATGCTATTCACCAACCCAGGGCCTACTAGAGCTGGGAATCAGGGGGTCATTATCTCTCTTCCTTAATTACTAGCCCAGGAGGGGTACCTTTGAATATAGGGGGTCAAAAAAGAGTGGTATCAAATGTTAGTTTAATATATAGGATGATGTTTGGATTTAAACACCATAATTATTGAATGGGTTGGTAGGGAAATGATGTTAGTTGATCTTGGTGCATGATATAGGATATATAAGACCTGTTAGGATATGCAATTTTAGGCCTCCATGATCCGATGAAAGGACTCTGAGCCTATTGAATGACCAAGTGAGGTTACACTGCTTGTAGGGTAAAGATATAGGAGATGTACATTAATCACGATTTTTTTCATTCTTATATGAATTGGGTAATCTTGGAAAGTTAGAATGAATTAAATGAATCTTAATAAAATTTAATACTATTAGTCTTAGACTATATTTTTTTCATTTTTATCTATGGATCCTAGATGTCATCTTTGTGTGGTTTGGGCTGGTGAGGTTTAATAGGCTAACCCAGTTGATTGTTAGATGGTTGATCCTATTTATGTGGATGATCAGTGGATAAGTAAGTTTCCTTCCTTCTAGTGGAAGACTTTGGAGAAGTATGAGGGAAGAATCATTGATCTAGAGACAGAGTGCTGGTAGGAGGAGATCAATATCATCTTTAGTTTGATATAGGTCTAGGTAGAGTACTGGGTCATTCTTGAAGTTATTTAGATGTGAGGAGCTGTGTGTTTGTGGTGGAAGTTGTATCTTGGTGACTGAAAGAGGGCATATGTGTTGTTGCCAAACTTTCAGAAGGAGTTCTTAGCAAAGTTACTATCATTGACCATGAATATAATGAATAAGTAGGAGCTTCTCTCTCTTTACTAGGGGAGAATGTCTATGCAAGAGTTTTTGATCAATTTTAAGGATCTTTTTCATTTTCAAATGATATTTTTCCTAACAAGGAGTCCCATACACAGTGTCTTGAGGAGGTACTCTACCCTTTTATCTAGTATGCAGTTACTCATTTTACATTATTGACGTACTTGGAAGTATAGAAAAAGGAAAATATAATTGATAATATGCACTTGTGAGTAGGTTTACCATAATAGGGGAACCAACACGATTCCTCAATGAGAAGAGTTTTTAGTGGTAGATATTAGGTTCCAAGGCCTTCAAGGTTTCAACCAATTAGGATTTTACTTCAAAAACATCATTTTCAGTCTTTTTGGACCAATGGTTTCCTTTCCTTTCTCAGGGGACCTATGCTAGTGTGCTATGGTTGTGGGGGTCATGGTCATTGTCAGAATTAGTGTCTCATGGATCTTAGAGCTTAACATGGTGGTGGTGTTGAAGCATAACTGATTATTTCTTATCGACCATTCAAGTTTTTGATGCTCTTTTAATGTGTATAGCGGCACTCGGGTCGAATCCTCGATGATGGTACAAATTTTAGAGTCAATTGTTTTTAATTAATTTGTCTTTTTAATGGGGGGTTTGTTTTTAGAGCTTAAATGAAATGATTGGTGGATGAAGTTTGATTTAAATATTTGATAAATATTGGGGTGAGTTCAATATTGGGGATGTAATCTTATGATATCCTTGAGATTTTCTTTATATTACATTAAATTAACACCCACTTCATAAGATGATTTTGATCGGAATTCCCAAGTGTTTAGGCTTTAATCCAAGCCTTAACTTAATTTAGGATTCTAATCTCAATCAAAAATTCCTTATGGTGGTGTATTTATGGTTATAATAATTCATATAAACCACTCATTAAACAAAAAAATGTCATTAATCCATGACATTTTAAGTTCAACATATACAATATTAATTTAATGAATATTAATCGAACAAAATATCTCAATTGCTTATCATCCCCAAATTATGACTCACACTAATGGGAGATTTACTCATCCATTGATATGGTTATTACTATAGTTTAAAAATTTTATGATGATGAATTATAAATAGAATGAAAATAATGGGATAAGAAATGAGTTGTGCACCGAAGACACACATGAGTAGTGAAGAAAGTTAAATACAAACATTGGATTGAATTAGAAAACAAAATAAGAAAGGATTTATTTTGATTTAATTAAACTATTTTAAAACAATTAATATTATGAAATATATGGTGGATGAAAATAATATTGAAGAAGAATAAACATGCATTAAAATTCTATTGAAATTAAAACAAACTTACATGATTACAAATAAAAACAACTGAAAACAAACAAGAAAAGGAAGGTGGAGGAGAGGCCTATCTTATTGAAACATGATCAAGGAAAGTAATCACATTACCTTGTAAAGGCTCTAGTCATGACAAAACTCCTCCTTAAGTGATAAAATGTCAACCCATTTCAAAGAGAAGAGGCAAATGTATATATAGCCCAAGGAGGTACCTACTGCAAGTAGAGGCTAGTTGGATTGGTTATCTAAATAAAAACTGGCCGGTTCCCTCCATATTTTCTCTCATATGGAGGCTTTATCATAACAAAATCCCAGTGGATGTGAACATTCAAAGGTTCGGGATCTCTTTATGCTCAAGGTGTGTGCTTTGTGGCCAGCATAGGGAGGACATTGACCATTTGTTCCTGTCCTACAATACTTCATCTTCTCTATGGTAGGAGGTTCTTAGTATTTTCGAACTGAATCCCCCCAGTACCTCTTCGGCTATACAGTATATCCAGAGCCTGCTAAAAGTGCAGCAATCCAAGCAGCTCAATGCGCTGCTATAGGTGCCCTGTTCTGAACTGGTTCATGTCTTTGGAGGGCCCGCAATAATGCCATTCATCGTAAGGCAGGGTTCAACACAGCCCAGACCTTGAATACTATTCTGGTGGCCACTCAAAACTCCAGCTCATGAATCAAGGAGGTTTGTAGCAATTCATTTAGGGATTTCATGATTCTAATAAGATTAAGGGTTGTGGGTTGCTACCCCAAACCTAGGGGCATGATGGAGGTGATGTGGACTGCCCCCTTCAATGGTTAGTTGAAATGCAACACAGATGGAGATTCCAAGGGTAACCCTGGGCCATCCAGATATGAAGTTATCTTTAGGAATCATCAGGGGGAGGTTATGGAATGCATTTATGGCCCATGTGGGCATACCACTACTCTAGAAGCTGAAATGATAGTACTCATTAGCGCAGTGAATATTTCTTGCCAAAGACAATAGAACAAAATCTGGTTTGAATGTGACTCGACAACTCTTGTTTATGACATTAGAACCGGACAAAGCAGATTGGCATGGAAGATGAAAGGTAAATGGATAAATTTCATTGACAAAATCTCTTCCCATAATTACTTCGTCACGCATACCTTTCGGGAGGCGAACTACATTGCAGATGGCCTTGCAAACATAGGGGTTTTGGAAGAGAGGGACATACATATCAATGACATTACTAGTGATTTGGTCCCACTTCTTGCTAGGGAAAAATGTAAAATGTCTTCTTTTCAGCTTGTGTAATGTTTGTTTTATCAATTTTAGAGCTTTGCGCTCATCTTTATTATAAAAGAAATAGCCCAAGGAGGTGGGCTATTTTCATTCCAAAACTGCCCCTCCATTTGGATCAACTATTTGACCATTCAGATAGTAGAATCCTGAGATATATTATTCTTACAAGTTGTATATATGGATGTGTTATGTATAATCTAAAAATTTTGCAACCATTTTAATTTTATATCCAAAGTTATAGATATTTTACTAAAAAATGTTCCATTTTTATCAACACCTTTTTGAAGGCCAAAATTTGAATGGGTTTTTGAATAGGAATATGCCATTAAATCCAAAACATTTATTCTAAAAATTTTTCTTCCTATATTTTGGATTTCGCACTGAAAAACTTAGCTCAAATGGATGTCTATATCAAGAGAAAAGTCAATAAATGTGTGCTGATTTTAATTCCAGGATAGAATGGTGAAATAGACTTCAAAGCATCCTTTGAGCCCCTTTTTGTTGGAGTTGGGACTTGAATTTTTTATCAATGATTACTTTGGATATTAATGAATATATTCATGAGTTTTATAAAATTTTGGATTTTGTATTGATCCTAGAAATTGCATCATCATGGCTTGTCCAGTTTCTTCACAGATTCTTTAGGCCTTCTTGTGTGGGACATATGCCCATTCAAATGGAATAATTGGCCAAATATTCCTTATAATGATATGTTTTAAATTGAATGAGGAACCCAAAAAAAATCTCACAATTTGGATCATTATGATGAGATTTATGATCAAACCATTAAACTGAATCGAATCTGAATTATTTCAAATAATGCTAAAAATATATATTTTATATTTAAACATGAATATTTCACACCAATTATGAAATTTTCATAGAAAATCAGTAAAGGGATTAAATAAAAAATTATTAATAAATTAATAATAAAAACTTCTCCACACTTATTCTTGTGCATTTCCTAATGTATAAAAAATATAAAAGCATAAATAAATCATTTTCACTCACCAAAAGAGTGGAAAAGAGGGGTAAAACAATAACATGGGTAAAATAATGAGCAATTTCTTTTAAAAAGATACATGGAAGGAAATGGAAACACATATTTACAAGGGAATGATTATGTGAATAAAAATACAATGGAGGAAGAAAATTTTAAGGGGATGAGAAGATAAAATATTTACAAAACACAAAACTTCTCCCAATGACATAAGTGTTCTTTTTTTCTTTTTCTATTTATCACTTTTTCGAAATTTTAAATTGAAATAGATCTCAAGATCATCTCCCAAACAACGTTTTATCTCCTCAAGACACTAATTGTAATAGTTATAATGAAATCAAAGGTTTAGGAAGAGTTATTTTTGACCTTCCCAAGACATAACCCATTTTTTTCAATTTTTTTTGAACACTTTTCAATAAAATTTACAAAATTACATAAATGAAAATACATTCTCCAAACTCACCAAATAAAAACATCTCCCCCCACGAAAATATATACTTTTCCTCAATCATATGATAACACATTGAAAATAAAGAAACAGATACCCAAAATGAAATCCATTCCTCCCACACTTAAATTTTAATAAATTATGCAATGAAATTCCATGTAGATGTTGGGTGGGACAAGGTATTGGGATTGTAACGCGGTTATCAAATAAAATATTTTCATAGGCTTGAAGGGGCTTTCAAAAGGAGGATTAATGTAAGGTTAATGGGAGGATATTTGGCTATTGTGATTCTCATGTTGTTCAGAAAATGCCTTTATCATATTAATAGACACTAAAGTAGAAAATTCAGCTCAAAGGTCAATAAACTCAAGAATCAAAACTGGGGGTAAAAACACACATTTTGAAAATATGGTCATATGTGAACTTAGCATGAAAGTTAATTTTGTTCCTCATAGTTGGGGAAAAATCATTTTCCAAATAAAAAATTGAGCATTCAAAATTTATTGGTTTTAAAACAAGATTATTTATCCAATGAAAATAAAAAAATTTTGTGATAAAAAAATGTATTTTGACTCCCCAAAATGGTTGAACAAAATTTTAAAAGTGGATGGAGAGTAATTATGATTTTTTTCATATTTTTTTTGGTTTTTTTAGTTTGTTTTTTATTTTTTTATAAAGACACACCCAGAAAAGAGAGAAAGATTAAATAAAAAGTTTTATGAGGAAAGTGGTAAAAAAATGATAATGAGAGAATAAGAAGAAGAATAGAGAGATAGATAGATAAAAGAGGAGTTAAATGGAAAGAGGTTCCCCCTGGTTTAGATTTAGCAGGTCACCATATCCATCTAGTGGTGGGTCAACTATAGAATTTGGGGATTCCATGGAAGTTGATGTGGTTCCCTATAAGTGTGTACTATCATGGTGATTCTTTAACCGATGTACGTTAACCATGATTTTCCTTTTATAAGAAGGGTCTTAGAATTTCACTGTACCAAATGGGTAAACATTAGCAATAATAAAATGATCTTTCCAATGAGAATTAAGCTTACCTGGGTGAAGCCAAAATCGAGAATTTAAGAGAATTACCTTTTCACCTTTTTGAAATACCTTTTGTGGGATGTGTTATTAATATATTACCTTAGAATTTTCTTTGTAGAGATTGGAATTCTTGTAAGAATCTAGTTGAAGCTCCTCTAATTCAGTCAACTTTAACAATCTTTCTTCACCAGATTTTTCACAATCAAAATTACATGTTTTCATACCCTGAAATGAATTATGTTGGATTTTAACTAGTAAATGACATGTTTTTATGAAAACTATCCTAAATGAAGACATCCCAATGGGTGTTTTATAGAAAGTTTGATAATCCCAAAGCGCTTCACCAAGTATTTCAGGTCAGTCTTTTCTAGTGGGTTTCACAATTCTCTCAAGCACTCTTTTCACTTCTCTATTAGAAATTTCATCTATGACATTTGTTTAGGGGTGATATGTAGTTTAAGTTTTATGTACAACTACATTCTTTTTTAGAAAATATTCCATGGTTTAATTAGATAAATGAGTTCCCAATTCACTTATAAATGCATGTGGTGTTTCAAATCGATGGAAAATGTGGGTTTTTAGGAACTCACTCATATTATGTGAATCATCCTTCCTAGTGGGTTTGGAATCATAACACCTAGAACCATATTCAACAACTAAAATAATATATGAGAATCCATTTTAAGGCGGAAACGGTCCCATGAAATTGATTCCCCAAACATCAAAGATCTCACAAAATATTAAGGGCTTATGGGGTATTTTTTTCTTTTAAAAGCTGTTCCAAACTTTTATCAAGTTGGACATGATTTATAGAACTCATTTGAGTCCTTGAAGAGTGAAGTTTAGAATAATCCAAAGTCTAGGACCTTTCAGGAGGTCCTTTTTGGTCCAAAGTGTCCATCTCTAGGAAGTGAGTGGTAGAATTCTACGATGGAGGAATATTCATCTTCATCAACACATCTCATAATTACCATGTCAGCCCCAGTTTTCCAAAGTTTATCATATTCCCAAAAATAGAAATTTGAATAAATTTTCAACTTTACTTTTTGTTCTTTTGAAAAAATTTCCGAAAAAACACTAGCAACTAAGTAGTTTATAATTGAGGAATACCATGATGAATTTTGATTGAGAGATGAACAATTATAGGTGGGGAATTTAGGATCAATGATTTCTGAATGAGAAGAATTCAAAATTCTAATCAAGTGATCATACACAAGGTTTTTTTTTCTTAGTCTATCTTTAATCATAATGTCAAACTCTTGGAGCATCAAGATCCATATTATTAGCCTCAGTTTGTAATCACTTTTCATGAGTAAGAACTTTATATCAGAATGGTCTATAAAGATGATTATTTTAGAACCTAGGAGATAGAGATAGAATTTATCTAAGGAAAAAACCACAGTTAAAAGTTCCTTATTAGTCACAGTGTAGTGATATTGAGTTTCATACAATGTTTTTGAGGAATCATAGATGACACGAGGAATCTTTTCTCTTCTTTGACCAAGAACGGATCCAATTTCCCTATCAGAAGAATAATACATTAATTCAAAGGGTAAGGACCAATCTGGGGGTTGGATTATCAGGTAAAATGTAAGAATAGTTTTGAGTTCCATGAAGTCTCTCTTGTAATCCTCATTGAAATGGAATGTAACATCATTTTGGAGCAGCTGAGTGAGTGGGAAGGAAATCCTACTAAAGTTATGGATGGATCACTGATAGAAATTAGAATGACCAAGGAATGAAGAGATGTGTCAAATTGTTGTGGGTTAAAGAAGTGATTGGATCACCTCAATTTTAGTAAGATCAACTTTAATACAATCTTTTGAAATTATGTGCCCTAAAACAATCCCATTAGTAACCATGAAATGACATTTTCCATAATTCAGAACAAGGTTACATTTGACACACTTTTAAAGGACTGGAGAGAGATAATTCAAGAAGGATTTAAATGAATCACCATAAATGGTAAATTAACCCATTAATACCTCTGTGAAATGCTTAATTAATTCTGAAAATATACTCATTATATACCTCTAGAATGTTGCAGGAGCATTTCAAAGGCCAAAAGTAATTATACTATATGCATATGTTCTAAAGTGGAATATGAAAGTAGTATTTTCTTGATACTGAGGTGCGATTGGGATTCAGAAGTATCCAGTGTATCCATAAATAAATAATTAGTGTTAATTTCTTGCTAATCATTCTAGAATTTGATCAAGGAACGGAAGAGGGTAGTGATCTTTTCATGTTTTAGCATTCAATTTATGATAATCAATGCACATGAACCATTTGTTCTTCAATCAAGTTGTGACAACCTATCCATGTTAATTTGTGACAATAGTTATCCCACCCTTCTTAGGTACCACTTTAATTGGACTAACCCATTAACTATCAAAAATTGGGTAGATAATACCAGCTTGGATAATCTTAGTAATATCTTCACTGACTACCTCAAGTATGAGTGGATCGAGTCTTATTTGTATTTGTCTAATTGGTTTGGTTGATTCCTAAATATGGATGTGATTCATGAAAAGGACAGGTTTGATTCCTGGTATGTCATCTAGGTTCCAACCTAAGGCCTTTTTGTTTTTCTCTAACACCTGAACAAGTTTATACTCCTCGGTTTCAGTAAGTATAGTAGAGACAATGATAGGATAAGAGTGATTATTGAAGAGGAATGGATATTTCAAGTGTACAGGAATAGGTTTTAGATCAGTCTCATCTTTCATTTGTGTTATAGACAAATTAGGAATAGAGGAATGTCTTTCAGTTGGTTTTGATTCATTTTCCTTAGTACCGTTCAATGTGGAACAACAGAGATCAGAGTTTAGATGAGATTAAAGAGAGTTTTCAAGATCCTATAGATTGATGGAGTCTATGATTGAGAGGTCCACATCAACTTACCCATTTATGACTTGGTTAATAATGGTGAAAATATCACAAGATTCTATCTCATTAGAACATGATAAACATGATGAAATGGGGGTGAATCCATTCTTAGAAGTGTCCTCAGAAGTATGGATTGAGAAGGCAGATTGATCTTAGGATGAGTATCTCATGGATTGAAAGATGCTGAACTTGACCAGTTGGTCACCAAATTCCATGTATTAGATGCCCACATGGACATAAATCTTAGTTCTAGATGTTAGGATAAATGGTATTCCTAGAATTAGAGGATATTGAGAATAGGTTATCTCACTTTCCATGCCAAGGACATAAAAATCAGTTGGGAAGATAGGATCATTAACACAGACAAGGACATCCTTGATTATTCCCTCAGGATTGGTAGTGCTTCAATTGGATAACCGGATGACTACAATTGTTAGGTGTAAGGGTACAAGACCAAGGTTTTAGAATATGGATTTGGTCATGACATTTATCAAGGCTCCTAAGTCTATGAGTAAATCATCTAAGTTTTAACTTCCAATTTGGCATGGAACTATAAAGGTTCTTGGATCTTTGAAATTCATGGGTATAGACTGCTAGTTTGAAACATTCTCAAAGTTTCTAAGTTTCCTCTTATGGGTGCGTAAATCCTTAAGAAACATGGCATAATTAGGAATTTGTTTTATGACATATAATAGGGGAATGTTCACTTGAACACATTTAAACATGTTGAGCATTTCAAGATCGAGTTCAAAGGAGTTACTTGGCTTAGATATGGCTTGAGGAAAAGGAATTGGGTTTTTTAGAGGAATGTAAGGAGGTGAGGGAGTGGATTCATGTTCCTTTTCCGGTTTCTTTTTCTTTTAATTTTTCATAATAATATTTAAAGGGTAGTTAGAGGACTCATCATGAGGCATAGAAATTTGGTTTCCTGATCTAAGTGCAATTCCAATTACATTACCCTTGGGGTTGGGTAATAGCTGAGCTAAGAGTTGGGGAAGAATTTGGTTATTTCTACTAGCATAGTTGGGATGAAAGTTAACCAATTTGGGTTTTATTGTTTTAAGGCTATAATGGGTGAAGGAGGTAAGATCTTCCATTGCACTTTCCCATCGTTTCTTATAAGAATAAGTTTTTCATGAATTGGGATTGCCTTAATTTTGGTTCTTGAAAAAATTCTTGTATTGGGTTGGGAATTGGGAAGGCTCATTAGGATAGTACAATTCAAGAGGATGAAGAGGACGATTGATCCTTTGAGGTTTAGGAACAAAAGGGTATGGTTTTTGGAAGTTACCAACACCTTGACCATATTAGAATTGGTTTGGGTTTTAAGGAGGGAATTGAGGGGGATGAGAGAAGGGATTACTATACCACAATCCTAGGTTATAGGTAAAAGACAAGGGATCAATGTGGGGTTGGTTGAATTTTCCAATGAACTGACCTGATTGTTGAGGGTTGGTGTTACTCTAAGCATATGATACATTGAGATTCATTGGTCCGGATGAATCAGATGGATCCTCTTGAAGTTGTGGACATATGTTTGTTAGATAAGATGGTGAGCAGAAAATTCCATAGTTTTTATAGGTCCCAAGAACATAGATTATGGAGAAGATGAGTTTGGGGCTTTGGAAACCACAATTAGTTGTCTCACAAGGCCTATAAGTTCACTCATACACTCAGTTATCTTATTGGTCTCTATAGATTGATTCTATTGGACTTGTTTGACTTGATCATGTACTCAAGTATGGAATTTATGCTTATCTGAAGCCATATTTCTTATGATATATCATGAAGCTACATAAGTTTTATCAACAAGAGCATCACCACTTGCGACATCAATGAGAGTTATTGTAAAGACCCGTAAAATTCAAGGAATTTTTTTTCTTAATTTTCTTGGGAATTTTATAATAACGCAGTTTCTAACAGCACCTGATTCTGAGGCCCAGTGTGCCCGGAATCATTTTCTGAAGTTTGGCTCGGGTACGTTCAGTGAACGAACGAGTGGGCTTTTCTAACTTTTGAACCGGTGCTCGGAATCAAATTTCGAGGGCACCGATGGAATTGCAGTTCTGGTATTTGCTTAGAATTGCCCTTTCCGGAGTTGCGTTTTCTCGGGTGTGGTTTTTAATTTTTTTGGGGTTAAGTTAAGAAATAAAAAAAAAGTGGTGCGACACTTTATTTTATTTCACTTAAAGCCACTTAAGCTAAGTTAAACGGATAATGTGGAACCCACAATATCCTACCCACTTGGTAGGATATTTGTGAGGTGGGGCCCACACGAGCCCCACCGTTTCTTCCCTCCTAAGTAATGCACCCGCAACCCCCATTTTTAATTAAAGTCAACCGTGCGTTTATTTGGGTTAAGAAACGCCTCTTTAAATGGGCAGTTAAGTCGTTACAATTAATTCATTGAATTAATTGTACGTTTCTTATCTTTGAATTTCAAATTGTTGGCATGGGAATAAAATAATACCAACACTAGGTTTGTTGAGAGTATTTGGAGAAACTCTAAAGCTTGAAGATCTTCATCCTCCTTCACGAAGAACATGAAGAACGCGAAGAACGTGAAGAACACCGACCTCCGACGAAGGGCGACGAAGAACGCCGAACCCTTGGAGATCGACGACGCGACGCTTCTTCCGCGAAGTTCCTTCCCCCACGACAATCTTTGATCAACAACCAATTGAGGTAGGGGGTTGCGGTTCTTTTAATTCTTTGTGAATTATATCCTCGACATGGTTTCTTTTGGTGCATCTTAAATTTGTGTGATTTTAAATCCTCGGAGTTTGACTACGCAACGCCGTGTACTGCGATGACAGCGACGCCCCTTCCGCGACGCGACGATCCTCTTCTTCCGCGACGGTTGATTCCACGACGAACTCATGTTCGATGAAAACGTTGAGGTAGGGGTTTGATTCATTTAAATCTTTGTGATTTATAACTGCGGCGTGTGATTTAAATATTTGTTGGAAGACTTTTAAAACTGCTAACGCGGTGGGTGCGGACCGACAAACAAGTCCGAACCCACCGCCCTTTCGTTCTTGGTGTGCGGAACGGTGGACGATGATGAAGCAGGCTGCACGGGAGATGTGAGGACCTCGCAACGAAGGACGGGCCCTGGGAGGGCCATTGGCGAAGACGACACACATTTCTGACCACCAGAACTCGTCCGGTGGTCTACGGAGCAGCCTGCCGGTGCCCGGCGCGCCGCCGGGAGGAGCCGCCGCGGCTGAAGCCGCTGCGGCAAGGCACGGTCCAACGACCGCGCGGGACCGGAGGTGACGGGACGCGGCAGCCGGCCGCGTCCGCTGGAAAGGGCGGCCCCACGTGGGGCCGCGATCTCTCCATGCGGGGGCAGCGCGCCCCCCGCCCGCGTCGCTCGGCCGTAACGGCCGAGCCGACCCGCTGGCCACTCGGCCAGCGCCAGCCGGGTCGCGCCCAGGCCGGGCCGGGCCCGGTCGCGCCCAGCCAGGTTGGACCCAGACCTGGGTCGGGTCGACCCGGGGGGGGGGGGGGGGGTTGGGCCGGGTCAGTCCGGGCCCAGACCCCCCGTTTTCAGACCCCTTTCGGTCGTCTGCCCGTATCTTGGGCTACAGACCTCCGATCGACGCACAGTCAGTGGCGATGCGATCCTTGGATCGAGACGGTAGTTTTGATATATTAAACTCAAGGTTTTGGAGTACTTTGGGTTCGGTCGGGTTGGTTCGTACACGAAACCAACCGGGCCCTCGGAGCGGAAACACTCATAACTTGAGCTCTGGACGTCCGATTGACGTACCATCGACTTTGATGGGTTCCTCTTAGTGAGACGGATCTTTTGGCTTACTCTGCTCGAGGTTTGGACGCAGGTGGAGTACGGTCAGGTTGGTATTGAATTAAAAACCAACCGGGCCCCTGGGACGAAAAAGCCAATAACTCTCAGACTGAGCGTCCGATTGACACGCCGTCTGTGGCGTTGAGTTCCTATTGACGATACTGAACTTTTGGATACATCAACTCTGGACTATGTGTCAGTTGATGTATCAGCCTCTCGGCTCATGGAGCGGACCCTCCGAAACGAGCTTGCTGTGTGCGGGAACCCTAGAGCTGGCTGCGACTGCAACTTCGACGGCGACGACTTCAGCACTCAACGATCCTACGTAGATCAGTGCTACAGATCCTGTGTGGGTCCGATCCTGTGTGGGTCAGCGCTCAATGGTCCTGTGTGGGCCAGCGCCTACAGATCCTGTGTGGGTCCGATCCTATGTGGGTCTTTGCGGGGGTTAGTTACCTATCGATCCTGTGTGGGTCAGATCCTTTGTGGGTCATTGCGGGGGTTAGTACCTATCGATCCTTTGTGGGTCCGATGGCATAGATGAATCAGTGGATATATCTGATCATCTCTATAATCATACGAAGAAGTATACCTGTGTGAGATGATTCCTGTTTTTCTTTCCTCTGTGGATTGTGTTGTGCTATCCTATGTGGATTACGTTGTGATTTCCTGTGTGGACTGGGTTGTGCTTGGGCTCGGAGACGGGAGCGAACTGGAATTGATGACTTAGGTATATGTATGGGGATATACCTAAGTAGAGTCGGATGTTACTTTGTGATTGTATCTTTCCTTTGTGGATTATCCTTTTTGGATTCTGGGAGACATTCGGGGATCTCGGGGTCCCTACTGAGTAGCTTATACTCACCCATGCATGGGCTATGCCCGCACTACGTTGTGTTGGTTGCAGACGATGGACAGTGCAGATCGTGGTTGAGGCTTGTAGAGCAGGACGGTACCCGGAGGTGGACCACTAGGTGAGACGTACTCGGAGCGGACAGCTGGACCCTAGGAGCTATTGAGGCCATCTGTACTCACTCTTCAGGTGGGAATTCCAGTGGACGGATCGACGTTGCGGCTTTACTTTTGGTTGCTGTTTTCCCTTTCAAGTTGTACTTTACTTTCAGTTTGGGTTTGTATTCTGGCCCACTTACTTTTCCCGCACTTGCTGTTGTACCCAGTTTTTACTTAGTGTTACTTCTACTTCTTGCTTGCTCTGTGGTGTTTGTTTACTTTAAAAAGGAAATGCCTTCCCTTTTTAGCGGGATTTACGCCTTGGTGCTAGTCTCCAGCCCCTGGCCTATGGAAGGCGGGCTTGGGGTAGTCACGGAACGAGCCCCGAGGACGGGTCGTGGAAAATTGGTATCAAAGGAGTTCAGTTCTACTGCAGAACTTGGGACTCTGATCTTTTTCTATGTGAACCAATAATGTTAAGAGTATTGAGTATGGTTATCAGTCTAGGGAGTCCAGTGTTGGTGTGGCGGCTGACGTATCCGTACACCAGGACCCTGACTTCTGATTTCCGACTTACTGCACGAAAACATTGATTGCATGTGTGTTTCAAGTTTTCTTTGTGATTACTTTGTGTCAGCTCACCAGGTATACTGTTCTGACCATGGCGCACCTGTCTCATTTCAGGATGGCCCCACGACGGAGGCCAGCTAGGGTTCCGAGAGTTTCACATGACGACAGCCCACCGAGTGACGAGGCCTCGGTACAGGGCCCTTTTACAACTGATGCACCAGCGGTACCTCTACCCGCTGAGCCACCGATGCTTCCAGCCCCAGCCGCTGACGATACACGTCGCCTTAGTGCTCTGCACGAGTTTCAGCACCAGCGACTGCCCAGATTCCACGGGGAGATGGACCCCCAGGTAGTCGAGGACTGGCTGGAGGCAGTTGTTCGGGTTTTCAGGTTAGTGAGGACACCAGCAGACCTCATGGTGATCCTCGCAACGAGCCTACTGCACGCGGCAACAGGAAGATGGTGGAGCTTGATGCTCCAGGTACACGATAAGGCATCTCTCCTTTGGACGAACTTTGAGAGCCTCTTCTGCTCGGAGTTCGTCCCAGCCACCCTCCGTGCGGTGTGCATCCAGGAGCTTTTACAGCTACGACAGGGCAGCTTGACGGTCGCCCAGTACTCGGTGAGATTTACTGATCTCTCACGCTACTCGACAGACATGGTACGGGACCCATTCTTCCGGGCCTGGACCTTTGAGCAGGGATTGAGGCCTGAGATCAAGGCATCACTGATCTCCCTCAACATTCCGACTCAGGGAGGGGTACTGGAGCGAGCCCTTCTGATCGAGAGCTTTCTTGCTGAGTCTACATCAGCGGCGAGACCCACCGCAGGGCGGCATGTAGCAGAGTCTTCTACAGCAGGCAGTCGACGGATGACTCATGGGTCCAGGCAGACCAGACCCTCAGGCAGACCAGACCCTCAGGACACTGGCTCAGCAGTACGGGGCACACAACGCGGAGCCAGTCTTTCGAGAGGCAGACAGTGCTACGCATGCGGCGGGCACGACCACTTGGCTCGTGACTGCCCGACCCGCTGTGCCGAGGAGCAGCAGACGGTTGAGGGACCACCTAGGCAAAGGCAGAGGGTCGATCGTGGCGATCCGCAGGGAGCAGGCGGACGAGGCAGAGGAGCTGGCCGAGCAGCAGGTGGTGGGCGAAGCTTTGAGGATCTACCACCACCACCACCACAAGGAGGTCCACCCTGACCACAGGGAGCTGGCAGGCAGAGACAGGCACAACTCCAGGCAGGGGAGGCCTATGACCACGGCGCGCCCGAGATGATTCGAGGTACTATCTGTGTCTATTCCACCCTTGCTGCAGTTCTTATAGACACAGGAGCGAGTCATTCTTTCATAGCCGCTACCCTTGTTCGGAGCTCGGAGATTCCGACAGAGCCGTTGGCTCGATCCTTACGGCTAGAGACTCCTGCGGGAGTAGACTCGACAATTACGCACTAGTGCCGGCAGTGTGAGCTTACTCTAGGAGGCGAGAGCTTTGGCTGGGATCTTCTTGTAGCGGCGTCGAGGCCTTACGATGTCATCTTGGGTATGGATTTGTTATCTATAGTCCATGCTCAGATTGATTGTATTAGGCGCAAGGTGCGATGTGTGCGCACCGATGGGAGCAGGTTCACCTTCACCGACGAGAAGGGAACCTTTGCAGCATAGGATGGACTCTCGCAGAGGAGAGGACAACCCATCACTCATCAGTTGGATAGCCTCATCCTAGGAGCAGTTGACGTGCATAGTCCTAGTTTTCCTGCAGTGGTGGATCAGTATGCGGGCGTCTTTCCCGACGACGTTCCAGGACTACCTCCTCGCAGAGAGGTAAACTTTTATATTGACCTGTACCCCGGGACAACCCCGATATCCACCCCAGCGTATTGGATGGCTCCCTCCGAGCTTCGAGAGCTACGGGTATAGTTGGAGGACTTACAAGGAAAGGGATTCATTTGACCCAGTGTTTCACCCTGGGCTTCCCCGATATTGTTCGCCAAGAAGGCGGACGGGAGCTTGCGACTTTGTGTCGACTATCGTCGCCTGAACCAGGTGACAGTGAGGAACAAGTATCTGCTAC
The DNA here is from genome assembly GCA_963277665.1 of Viscum album. Lineage (NCBI taxonomy): Eukaryota > Viridiplantae > Streptophyta > Magnoliopsida > Santalales > Viscaceae > Viscum > Viscum album. The sequence goes on from OY728126.1 coordinate 1,134,595,780, forward strand.
TGAGGATTGATGACCTCTTCGATCAGATCAAGGGAGCGCGGTGGTTCTCGAAGATAGAACTCAGGTCAGGCTATCATTAGCTCAGAGTTTGGGATGAGGACGTGCAGAAGATGACCTTCATATGTCAGTATGGCCACTATGATTTCTTGGTTATGCCCTTTGGCGTAACCAATGCTCCCGCAGTGTTCATGGGACTCATGAACAGGATCTTTCAGCCATACCTTGATTGATTTGTCGTGGTCTTCATCGATGACATTTTGATATACTCGACGACTGAGGAGGAGCACGCCTACCACTTGCGGGTTGTGCCGGACACACTCTGAGAGCACCAGATTTATGGTAAGCTCTCAAAGTGTCAGTTCTGGATACGTGAGGTCCACTTCTTGTGGCACGTCATCCCTGAGGTGGGAGTTGCGGTGGATCCCATGAAGATCGAGGCAGTGCTAGCTTGGGATCCACCCCGGAGCGTGACAGAGGTGCGGAGTTTCTTGGGACTAGCTAGATATTATCGTAGATTTGTTCCAGACTTCTCCAGAGTTGCGACACCACTCTCAGCTTTGAAAAAGAAGGGTAAACCCTTTGTGTGGTCAGAAGGATGTCAGAAGAGCTTCCAGGAGCTGAGACAGAGATTGACCAACGCACCTATCTTGAGGTTTCTGGAGGAGGGGGTAGGGTACGTAGTCTACTATTATGCATCAGGGACCGGACTCAGATATGTCCTGATGCAGGAACGGGAAGTGATTGTGTATGGATCACATCAGTTGAGGCTGTATGAGAAGAACTACGCTACCCATGACCTGGAGTTATCAGCAGTGGTCTTCGCTCTATAGACATGACGACACTATCTGATGGGAGAACACTTTACAGTCTTTTCTGACCATCAGAGTCTCAAGTACATCTTCTCTCAGAAGGACCTGAACCTGAGACAATGACAATGGCTCGAGTTCCTCCAGGACTATGACTTTGAGATAGTCTATACTCCTGGGAAGGGGAACGTAGTAGCCAATGCTCTCAGCAGGAGGACGGGCATTTAGCTACTTGAGGAGGCGACAGAGCAGCTAGCCGCTTTGCAGATATCCTTTGTGGATAGAGACTGAGCAGCCTTCCTTCAGTCACTTACAATCACTCCTCCACTACTACAGCAGGTCAGAGTGGCATAGCGTGGGGACGCCGACTGTGAGACGCGGCGTGCGCAGATATCCTCAGGACAAGAACCTGATGGTTTCTCCTTTGGAGCAGAGCATGACGTCATTTTCAGAGGACGTACCTCGGTACCAGTTGCTTTACAAGAGGAGGTTCTGAAAGAGTTTCACACTTCCCCTTTGGTGGTACATCCTGGAGTAGCGAAGATGTACCAGGATCTCAAACGACATCACTTGTGGCCGGGCATGAAGAAGGTCGTGGCAGTGTTCGTTTCTCGATGCCTCACCTGCCAGCAGGTGAAGGCAGAGCACCAGGTACTAGCAGGCTTGGTACAGCCCTTGGAGGTCCCGGAGTGGAAGTGGGACGGCATATCTATGGACTTCGTGATTGGACTTCCATGCACTTCCAGAGGTCACGACTCCATTTGGGTGATTGTTGACCGACTCACCAAGTCGGCACACTTCTTACCCATCAGAGAACATGGATCAGTGGAGATATTGGGATGTCTCTACGTTCAGGAGATTGTACGGCTTCATGGTGTGCCATCATCTATCATATCCGATCGAGATGCTCACTTTACTTCCCGGCTTTGGAAGGGGTTACAGGAGGCGTTCGGAATGCAGCTACGTCTGAGCACCGCCTTCCACCCTCAGACAGATGGTCAGACGGAGATGACCATTCAGACTCTCAAGGACATGCTCCATGCATGTGTCATCGACTTTGGTCACAGCCGGGAGGACCACCTACCGTTGGTGGAGTTCGCATACAACAACAGCTACCACTCCACCATCGGGATGGTACCATACAAGGCGTTGTACGGTCGACCTTGCAGATCTCCTCTGTGCTGGACAGACCCTGGGGAGTTGGCACTTATGGGACCAGAGATGGTCCAGGCCATGACAGAGAAGGTCCAGGTCATCCAGGAGCGGATGAGGACAGCTCAGAGCCGGCATAAGTCTTATGCTGACAGGAGGCAGAGGCCACTATAGTTCGAGGATGGTGACCACATCTTCTTGCATGTCTCACCTCGACGTGGATTACAGAGATTTGGATGAGGCAACAAGTTATCTCCGCGCTTCATCAGACCCTTCCAGGTCCTCAGCAGGATTGGCGAGGTGTTTTATCGCCTGACTCTACCACCTCAGTTGCACCGGGTTCACAGCGTCTTTCACGTATCTCAGCAGAGGAGATACGTGCAAGACCCGACGCATATCATTGACCATGGGGAGCTGGATGTTGATGATGGGGCGACTTTTGCGGAGGTCCCGATGGAGATTGAGGATTGAAAGGAGTGGGTCCTACCTGGATGATCAATTCCTCTAGTGCGCATCAGATGACAGCACGAGAACCTCCAGGAGAGCACTTGGGAGCGGGAGGCTCAGATGCGTGCTCAGTACCCACATTTGTTTCCCTAGTTTTTGATGTATCTTTATGGGGACGTAAAGACCTGAGGTGGGAGTGATGTAAAGATGCGTAAAATTCAAGGAATTTTTTTTCTTAATTTTTTTGGGAATTTTACAAGAACGCAGTTTCTGAAGGCACCTGATTCCGAGGCCCGATGTGCCCGGAATCATTTTCCGAAGTTTGGCTCGAGTACGTTCAGTGAACGAATGCGTGGGATTTTCTAACATTTGAACCGGTGCTCAGAATCAAATTCCGAGGGCACCGATGGAATCGCAGCACCAGTATTTGCTTAGAATTGCCCTTTCTGGAGTTGCGTTTGCTCGGGTGTGGTTTTTAATTTTTTTGGGGTTAAGTTAAGAAATAAAATAAAAGTGGTGCGACACTTTATTTTATTTCACTTAAAGCCACTTAAGCTAAGTTAAGCGGATAAGGTGGAACCCACAATATCCTACCCACTTGGTAGGATATTTGTGAGGTGGGGCCCTCATGAGCCCCACCGTTTCTTCCCTCCTAAGTAACGCACCCGCAACCCCCCTTTTTAATTAAAGTCAACCGTGCGTTTATTTGGGTTAAGAAACGCCTCTTTAAATGGGCAGTTAAGTTGTTACAATTAATTCATTGAATTAATTGTACGTTTCTTATCTTTGAATTTCAAATTGTTGGCATGGGAATAAAATAAGACCAACACTAGGTTTGTTGAGAGGATTTGGAGAAACTCTAAAGCTTGAACATATTCATCCTCCTTCGTGAAGAACGTGAAGAATGCGAAGAATGCGAAGAACGCCGATCTCCGACGAAGGGCGACGAAGAACGCCGAACCCTCAGAGATTGACGATGTGACACTTCATCCGCGACGTTCCTTCCCCCACGACAATATTCGATCAACAACCGATTGAGGTAGGGAGTTTCGGTTCTTTTAATTCTTTGTGAATTATATCCTCGACATGGTTTCTTTTGGTGCATCTTAAATCTGTGTGATTTTCAATCCTCGGAGTTTGACTACGCAACGCCGTGTACCGCGATGACAGTGACGCCCCTTCCGCGACGCGACGATCCTCTTCTTCCGCGACGGTTGATTTCGCAATGAACTCACGTTCGAAGACAACGTTGAGGTAGGGATTTGATTCATTTAAATTGTCACGACCCATCCTCGGGGCCTGTGCCGTGACTACCCCAAGCCCGCCTTCCATAGGCCAGGGGCTGGCGACTAGCACCAAGGCGTAAAATCCCGATAACTGGGAAGGCATTTCCTTTATAAAAGAAAACAATCACCACAGAGTACAAGCGGAAGAAGTAAACACAAAGTAAAAACTGAGTACAACAGTAAGTGCGGTAAGAAAAAAGGGGTCGAAAATACAATCCCAACTGTAAAGTACAACTCGAAAGGGAAAACTGCAACTGAAAAGTAAAGCTGCTACGCCGAGCTTTCCACTAGAAATCCCACCTGAAGGGTGGGTACAGATAGCTCCTCTGCTTCTCAGGTCCCGCCGTCCGCTCCCAGTACGTCTCGCCCAGTGGTCCACCTCCGGGTACCGCCTCGTCGTCACGTCCACCTCTGGGTACCGTCTCATCGTGAGGTCCTCCTCCAGGTACCATCTCTTCGTATAGTCCACCTCCAGGTACCGTCCAGTCCTCGAACACTCGGCCTCTGTCAGCACTGCCTGTCGTCTGCAACCAACACAACGAGGTGCGGGCATAGCCCATACAGGGGTGAGTATAACGATACTCAGTAGGGACCCCGAGACCCTCAAGGTATCACTAAACCAACAAGGATAACCACATAGAAGATCTCAACAGATAACCTCTACTTAGGTATATGCCCATACATATACCTAAGTTATCAAGTAACCCGTCTCAATCATGAGGAAACACAAGGATTGTGAAATCAACGGATAACCACTACCCGGTTATATGCCCAAACATATACCTAAGTTAGCAAGTGACCCATCTCAATCATGAGGTAAACACAAGGTCAAAAGTCTCAGCTCAAACCATGACTTTCATTATCGAAACCGTAACTCTTGAAGAGCTCCGTCTCTGGAGTGTACAGTGGTCCTGTCACAACTCCGAGGTACTGCTCACTAACCTAAGACTGCTGAGGTGCTCCTCCTGACAAGTACCGCGGGCCAGCTGCTACAACCAAGCGCTCCCATGTGCCGCTACAACCAAGCGCACCTCTGTCGTGGGTCTGCCGCTACAACCAAGCGCTCCCATGTGCCGCTACAACCAAGCGCACCTCTATCGTGGGTCTGCCGCTACAACCAAGCGCTCCCATGTGCCGCTACAACCAAGCGCACCTCTGTCGTGGGTCTGCCGCTACAACCAAGCGCTCCCATGTGCCGCTACAACCAAGCGCACCTCTGTCGTGGGCCTTCCGCTACAACCAAGCGCTCCCATGTGCCGCTACAACCAAGCGCACCTCTGTCGTGGGTCTGCCGCTACAACCAAGCGCTCCCATGTGCCGCTACAACCAAGCGCACCTCTGTCGTGGGTCTGCCGCTACAACCAAGCGCACCCATGTGCCGCTACAACCAAGCGCACCTCTGTCGTGGGTCTGCTGCTACAACCAAGCGCTCCCTTTTAACACACCGGGTCGTCCGATCAGCAGTCGTTGGGTCTCAGTCAGCTACCCGGTCTCCGTACTCCGCACGCTCGTCTCCGAGAGGGTCCGCTCCACGAGCTACTGGTCGTTACTCCAAGTATCTCAAAGTCCCACGAAGAAGAATCTCAGAGGACCGTCTCATCATAGGGGTCTCAACGCAACAGACGGCGCGTCGATCGGACGCCCGGTCTGAGAGTTATTGGCTTTTTCGTCCCAGGGGCCCGGTTGGTTTTTAAGGAAAAACCAACCCGACCATACTCCACCTGCGTCCAAACCTCGGGCGGAGTATGCCAAAAGATCCGTCTCACTAAGAGGAACACAACAAAGCTGACGGCACGTCAATCGGACGTCCGTAGCTCAAGATATGAGCGTTTCCGCTCCGAAGGCCCGGTTGGTTTCGTGAACGAACCAACCCGGACGAACTAAAATTATTCCGAAACTTTGAGTGCGATATACCTAATCGACCGTCTCGATCCAAGGATCGCGTAGCCGCTGACGGTTCGTCAATCGGAGGTTCGTGGCTCAAGTTATGTCTAAAAGACCGAAGACGACACGAAAACGGGGGGTCCGGGTCCGGGCCGACCCGACCCGACCCCCCCCCGGGGTCGGCCCGAACCGGGTCGATCCGAACCGGGTCGACCCGACCCGGCCCGGCCGGCGGCGGCGCGGCCTGGCGCCGCTGGTGTCACGCGCGGGGGGCATGGCCCCCGCTTCCTGCTGGCGGCGCGGCTTTTAGCCGCGCCTTTTTGGAGAACCGGACCCCATCGTGGGGGCCTGCTTGAGGGAAACCGGGGGGCCGCCTGCCCCCCTTAACGAAACCGCCCCCCCAAATAAATGGGGGGGCTTATGAGTTGACCGGGGGAATTAATTTCCCCCGGTCTTTGACCTTCTGGCCGGCCCACCCGGCCGGCCCACCTGGCCGGCCAGTTTTCTTCAACGGGACCGGAAAAGCCAGTCCCCTTCCGGTCTCCGACACCGGCGGCCCGGCGAGCCGTCGGTCCTCTCGTCTCGCCGCGGCCTGGAACCGGCCGCGATGTTCGTCGTCCGGCGCGGTGCAACGGCACCGCGCCCCTCCGCCGCGGCCCCGCTCCGGCCGCGGCGCCTTTGGTTCCCTTCGACGCGGCGCGACGGCGTCGCGTTCGTGATGATTCTTCCACGGTGCGAAATTCCGCGTGGTGCGACGACACCATGCCATCTTGTTTCATCCGCAAGATAAATCAACAAGAACAAAGGAGGGGGTTCGGCCGTGTTCATGCGGTCCGGCCCCCTCACGTTAAACGATAACACATATTTAAATATCCTCACGTTTGTCATGCTAGAACCACGAACGTGAATAAATAAATAAATAAATAATCAACAACAACCCCTACCTTGGGTTGAAGTTCGAAGATCGTCAACGACCCGCGGAAGACAACGTCGCGGAGGTCGGGCGTCGTGGTAATTGTTCGTCAAATCCGATGATGAAGAGGTACGTCCGAAGAGGTACGTCGTTGGTGAATCTTCGTAAGCCGACGAAGGAAGTCCGTGGAGGAAGCGGCGTTCCCTTTCGTTGACACGGAAGGCATCGTCAATCTTCGGATACAAACGACTACGAAGAAGAGAGGAGCGGCGTTCTTCGTCGGAGCTCGAAGGTTCTTCGCGTTCTTCGTCAAGCTTGAAGAAGAAGAAGAAGAAGAAGAAGAAGAAGGAGGAGAAGGAGAAGAAGCTCTCAAATCTCTCAAGAGGATAGAGGATTCTAACCAAATAAAATAATCTAAGAGCTTATTTTATTTACTCAACCAACCCTTTTGAATTTCAAAGGTTTGAAAAAAATTAAACAACTCAACCTAATTAATAAGCTAAGTTGTCAAGGTCAATTAAAAGGGGAGTTAAGGGAGTTTTGAGAGGAGTTGGAAAGTTGGGTTTCGTGTGGGCCCCACCACACTTAATACTCCCAAGGGAGGTTAAGTGGATGTGGGTCCCACCTTTAACTCCCTTTGGGAGAAGTTAACTAACAAAATAAAATAAAAAGTTTTCCACATTTTTATTTAACTTTTTACAATTCTCCCAAAAACTATCTTTCATCCCGCAATAAACGCAACTACGGAAAAGGTCTCCTTAAGCGAATATCGGCGCTGCGAGTTCATCGGTGCCCTCGGAATTTGATTCCGGGCACCGGTTCAAAATTTAGAAATTCCCGCTCGTTCGTTCACTGAACATACCCGGGCCAAACTTCGGAAATTAATTCCGGGCACTCCGGGCCTCGGAATCAGGTGCCATCAGAAACCGCGCTCTTGTAAAATTACAAAGAAAATTAAGAAAAAAATTCCCTTGAATTTTACGGGTCTTTACATTACTCCCACCTCAGGGCTTTACGTCCCCGTAAAGATACATAAAAAACTAGGGAAACAAATGAGGGTACTGAGAACGCATCTGAGCCTCCCGCTCCCATGTGCTCTCCTGGAGGTTCCTGTGCTTCCATCTGATGCGCACAAGAGGAATCGATCGCCCATGTAGGACCCGCTCCTGTCGATCCTCTACCTCCACCGGGACCTCCGTAAAAGTTGCCCCATCGTCAACGTCAAGCTCCCCATGGTCAACGATGTGCGTCGGGTCATGCACGTATCTCCTAAGCTGAGACACGTGGAAGACGTCGTGCACCCGGTGCAACTGAGGTGGTAGAGCCAGGCGATAAGCCACCTCACCAATCCTGCTGAGGACCTGGAAGGGTCCGATGAAGCGCGGAGACAACTTGCCGCCTCGGCCAAATCTCCATATACCACGTCGAGGTGAGACCCGCAAGAAGACGTGGTCGCCATCCTCGAACTCTAGTGGCCTCCGCCTCCTGTCAGCGTATGACTTCTGCCGGCTCTGAGCTGTCCTCATCCGCTCCTGGATGACCTGGACCTTCTCTGTCGTGGCCTAGACCACCTCTGGTCCCACAAGAGCTGCTATGATTTCTTCTTTGCCGATAAGAGAAAACTGGTCTCATTCCCTAGATGAACCACGTTCTTCGCCTAATACTGTCAATCCCGACATGGATGATACTAACCCATACCAAGGATGACGTCGTAAGGCCTCGACGCTACTACAAATAGATCCAACCGTTACTCTCGCCTCCAAGGGTTGAGTCACACTGTCAGCATCAGTGTGTGGTAACTGGGTCTCCTCCAGTAGGTACTTCTCAAGTGAGGGTCAAGTCAACGGTATAATCCAGAACCTCTTAGAAACAACACAAGAGAGGACAGGGAAGTAAATGCCACAAGAAAAGGTGTCTTTTATTACTGCATCTCAAGTACAAAGATACAAAGCATCTACAAACATACATCAACAAAACTACAAGCAACATGAACAAAAGTCTCCACTAAGAGGGCTCGCTCCAACACCCCTGCCTGAGTCGGAATGTTGAGGGAGATCATCGAAGCCCTGATCTCATGCCGCAGTCCCTGCTCGAAGGTCCGGGCCCGGAAGAATGGGTCCCGTACCATGTCGGTCGAGTAGCGTGAAAGATCAGTAAACCTCGCCGAGTACTGAGCGACCGTCATGCTGCCCTGCCGCAGCTGAAGTAGCTCCTGAATGCGCACCGCTCAGAGGGTGACTGGGACGAACTCCGAGCGGAAGATGCTCTCAAAGTCCGTCCAGAGAAGAGATGTCTCGTCATGCACCTGGAGCATCAAGCTCCACCATCGGCCCGCTGCTGCGTGCAGTAGGCTCGCAATGAGGATCACCATGAGGTCTGCTGGTGTCCTCACTAGCCTAAACACACGTACCACTGCCTCCAGCCAGTCCTCGGCTGCCTGGGGATCCGTCTCCCCATGAAACCTGGGTGGTCGCTGGCGCTGAAACTCATGCAGTGCGCTGAGGCGACGTGCATCGTCAGCGGCTGGTGCTGGAAGCATCGGGGGCTCGGCGGGTAGAGCTACCGCCGGTGCCACTGCTGACAAAGGGCCCTGCACCGAGGCCTCGTCGCTCGGTGGGCTGTCGTCACACTCGAATCTCGGAACCCTAGCTGGCTGCCGTCGTAGGGCCATCCTGAAAGGAAACAGGTGCGCCACGGTCAGAACAGTATACCTGGTGAGCTGATATAAGTAATCACAAAGAAAACTTTGAAACACACACGCAATCAATGTTTTCGTGCATTAAGTCGGAAATCAGAAGTCAGGGTCCTGGTGTACGGATACGTCGGCCGCCGCACCAACACTGGACTCCCTGGACTGAGAACCACACTCAATACGCTAAACATTATTGCTTCACATAGAAAAGATCAGAGTTCGCGGTAGTACCGAACTCCTTTGATACCAATTTGTCACGACCCGTCCTCGGGGCCCGTGCCGTGACTACCCCAAGCCCGCCTTCCATAGGCCAGGGGCTGGCGACTAGCACCAAGGCGTAAAATCCCGATAACTGGTAAGGCATTGCCTTTATAAAAGAAAACAAGCACCACAGAGTACAAGCGGAAGAAGTAAACACAAAGTAAAAACTGAGTACAATAGTAAGTGCGGTAAGTAAAAAGGGGCCGGAAATACAAGCCCAACTGTAAAGTAAAACTCGAAAGGGAAAACTGCAACTGAAAAGTAAAGCTTCTACGCCGAGCTTTCCACTGGAAATCCCACCTGAAGGGTGAGTACAGATAGCTCCTCTGCTCCTCAGGTCCCGCCGTCCACTCCCAGTATGTCTCGCCCAGTGGTCCACCTCCGGGTACCGCCTCGTCGTCATGTCCACCTCTGGGTACCGTCTCGTCATGAGGTCCTCCTCCGGGTACCATCTCTTCGTATAGTCCACCTCCAGGTACCGTCCAGTCCTCGAACACTCGGCCTCTGTCAGCACTGCCCGTCGTCTGCAACCAACACAACGAGGTGCGGGCATAGCCCGTGCAGGGGTGAGTATAACGATACTCAGTAGGGACCCCGAGACCCTCAAGGTCTCACTAAACCAACAAGGATAACCACATAGAAGATCTCAACAGATAACCTCTACTTAGGTATATGCCCATACATATACCTAAGTTATCAAGTAACCCGTCTCAATCATGAGGAAACACAAGGATTGTGAAATCAACGGATAACCACTACCCGGGTATATGCCCATACATATACCTAAGTTAGAAAGTGACCCATCTCAATCATGAGGTAAACACAAGGTCAAAAGTCTCAGCTCAAACCAGGATTTTCATTATCGAAACCGTAACTGTTGAAGAGCTCCGTCTCTGGAGTATACAGTGGTCCTGTCACAACTCTGAGGTACTGCTCACTAACCTAAGACTGCTGAGGTGCTCCTCCTGACGATTACCGCGGGCCAGCTGCTACAACCAAGCGCTCTCATGTGCCGCTACAACCAAGCGCACCACTGTCGTGGGTCTGCCGCTACAAACAAGCGCTCCCATGTGCCACTACAACCAAGCGCACCTCTGTCGTGGGTCTGCCGCTACAACCAAGCGCTCCCATGTGCCGCTACAACCAAGCGCACCTCTGTCGTGGGTCTACCGCTACAACCAAGCGCTCCCATGTGCCGCTACAACCAAGCGCACCTCTGTCGTGGGTCTGCCGCTACAACCAAGCGCTCCCATGTGCCGCTACAACCAAGCGCACCTCTGTCGTGGGTCTGCCGCTACAACCAAGCACTCCCATGTTCCGCTACAACCAAGCGCACCTCTGTCGTGGGTCTTCCACTACAACCAAGCGCACCCCTGTGCCGCTACAACCAAGCGCACCTCTGTCGTGGGTCTGCCGCTACAACCAAGCACACCCCTGTGCCGCTACAACCAAGCGCACCTCTGTCGTGGGTCTGCTGCTACAACCAAGCGCTCCCTTGTAACACACCGGGTCGTCCGATCAGCAGTCATCGGGTCTCAGTCAGCTACCCGGTCTCCGTACTCCGCACGCTCGTCTCCGGGAGGGTCCGCTCCACAAGCTACTGGTCGTTACTCCAAGTATCTCAAAGTCCCACGAAGAAGAATCTCAAAGGACCATCTCATCATAGGGGTCTCAACTCAACAGACGGCGCGTCGATCGGACGCCCGGTCTGAGAGTTATTGGCTTTTTCGTCCCAGGGGCCCGGTTGGTTTTTAAGGCAAAACCAACCCGACCGTACTCCACCTGCATCCAAGCCTTGGGCGGAGTATGCCAAAATATCCTTCTCACTAAGAGGAACACAACAAAGCTGACGACACGTCAATCAGACGTCCGTAGCTCAAGATATGAGCGTTTCCGCTCCGAAGGCCCGGTTAGTTTCGTGAACGAACCAACCCGGACGAACTCAAAGTATTTAGAAACTTTGAGTGCGATATACCGAATCGACCGTCTCAATCCAAGGATCGCGTAGCCGCTGACGGTTCGTCAATCGGAGGTCCGTGGCTCAAGTTATGGCCAAAAGACCGAAGACGACACGAAAACGGGGGGTCCGGGTCCGGGCCGACCCGGCCCGACCCCCCCCCCCCCCGGGGTCGGCCCGAACCGGGTCGATCCGAACCGGGTCAACCCGACCCGGGTCTGACCCGGCCCGGCAGGCGGCGGTCCGGTGCGTCGGCGCGGACCGGCGCGGCGGCGCGGTCCGGCGCAGCGGCGCGGCCCGGCCGGCGGCGGCGCGACCTGGCGCCGCTGGTGTCACGCGCGGGGGGCATGGCCCCCGCTTCCTGCTGGCGGCGCGGCTTTTAGCCTCGCCTTTTTGGAGAACCGGCCCCCATCGTGGGGGCCTGCTTGAGGGAAACCGGGGGGCCGCCTGGCCCCCTTAACGAAACCGCCCCCCCCAAATAAATGGGGGGGCTTGTGAGTTGACCGGGGGAATTAATTTCCCCCGGTCTTTGACCTTCCGGCCGGCCCACCTGGCCGGACGGTTTTCTTCAACGGGACCGGCAAAGCCGGTCCCCTTCCGGTCTCCGACGCCGGCGGCCCGGCGAGCCGCCGGTCCTCTCGTCCCGCCGCGGCCCGGAACTGGCCGCGGTGCGACGGCACCGCGCCCCTCCGCCGCGGCCCCGCTCCGGCCGCGGCGCCTTTGGTTCCCTTCGACGTGGCGCGACGGCGTCGCGTTCGTGATGATTCTTCCACGGTGCGAAATTCCGCGTGGTGCGACGGCACCACGCCATCTTGTTTCATCCGCAAGATAAATCAACAAGAACAAAGGAGGGGGTTCGGCCATGTTCATGCGGTCCGGCCCCCTCACGTTAAACGATAACACATATTTAAATATCCTCATGTTTGTCATGCTAGAACCACGAACGTGAATAAATAAATAAATAAATAAATAAATAATCAACAACAGCCCCTACCTTGGGTTCAAGTTCGAAGATCGTAAACGACCCGCGGAAGACAACGTCGCGGAGGTCGGGCGTCGCGGTAATCGTTCGTCAAATCCGATGACGAAGAGGTACGTCCGAAGAGGTACGTTGTTGGCGAATCTTCGGAAGCCGACGAAGGAAGTCCGTGGAGGAAGAGGTGTTCCCTTTCGTTGACACGGAAGGCGTCGTCGATCTTCGCATACAAACGGCTACGAAGAAGAGAGGAGCGGCGTTCTTCGTCGGAGCTCGAAGGTTCTTCGCGTTCTTCGTCAAGCTTGAAGAAGAAGAAGAAGAAGAAGAAGAAGAAGAAGAAGAAGGAGGAGAAGGAGAAGAAGCTCTCATTTATCTCAAGAGGCTAGAGGATTCTAACCAAATAAAATAAGCTAAGAGCTTATTTTATTTACTCAACCAACCCTTTTGAATTTCAAAGGTTTGAAAAAAATTAAACAACTCAACCTAATTAATAAGCTAAGTTGTCAAGGTCAATTAAAAGGGGAGTTAAGGGAGTTTTGAGAGGAGTTGGAAAGTTGGGTTTCGTGTGGGCCCCACCACACTTAATCCTCCCAAGGGAGGTTATGTGGATGTGGGTCCCACCTTTAACTCCCTTTGGGAGAAGTTAACTAACAAAATAAAATAAAAAGTGTTCCACATTTTTATTTAACTCTTTACAATTCTCCCAAAAACTATCTTTCGTCCCGCAATAAACGAAACTACGGAAAAGGTATCCTTAAGCGAATATCGGCGCTGCAAGTTCATCAGTGCCCTCGGAATTTGATTCTGGGCACCGGTTCAAAAGTTAGAAATTCCCGCTCGTTCGTTCACTGAACGTACCCGAGCCAAACTTCGGAAATTAATTCCGGGCACTCCGGGCCTCGGAATCAGGTGCCGTCAGAAACCGCGCTCTTGTAAAATTCCAAAGAAAATTAAGAAAAAATTTTCCTTGAATTTTACGGGTCTTTACATAAATCTTTGTGATTTATACCCGCGGCGTGTGATTTAAATATTTGTTGGAAGACTTTTAAAACCGCTAAAGCGGTGGGTGCGGACCAACGAACAAGTCTGAACCCAACGCCCTTTCGTTCTTGGTGTGCGGAACAAAGGATGATGATGAAGCAGGCCGCATGGGCGATGTGAGGTCCTCGCAGCGAAGGACGGGCCCTGGGAGGGCCATTGGCGAAGACGAGATGCATTTCCGACCACCGGAACTCGTCTCGTTTTCAGACCCCTTTCGGTCGTCTGCCCGTATCTTGGGCTACAGACCTCCGATCGACGCACAGTCCGTGGCGATGCGATCCTTGGATCGAGACGGTAGTTTTGATATATTACACTCAAGGTTTTGGAGTACTTTGGGTTCGGTCGGGTTGGTTCGTACACGAAACCAACCGGGCCCTCGGAGCGGAAACACTCATAACTTGAGCTCCGGACGTCCGATTGACGTACCATCGACTTTGCTGGGTTCCTCTTAGTGAGACAGATCTTTTGGCTTAATCCGCTCGAGGTTTGGACGCAGGTGGAGTACGGTCGAGTTGGTTTTTAATTAAAAACCAACCGGGCCCCTGGGACGAAAAAGCCAATAACTCTCAGACTGGGCGTCCGATTGACACGCCGTCTGTGGCGTTGAGTTCCTATTGACGATACTGAACTTTTGGATACATCAAATCTGGACTATGTGCCAATTGATGTATCAGCCTCTCGGCTCGTGGAGTGGACCCTCCGAAATGAGCTTGCTGTGTGCGGGAACCCTAGAGCTGGCTGCGACTGCAACTTCGACGGCGAAGACTTCAACACTCAATGATCCTACGTAGATCAGTGCTACAGATCCTGTGTGGGTCCGATCCTGTGTGGGTCAGCGCTCAACGGTCCTGTGTGGGCCAACGCCTAGAGATCTAGTGTGGGTTCGATCATGTGTGGGTATTTGTGGGGGTTAGTTACCTATCGATCCTGTGTGGGTCAGATCCTTTGTGGGTCATTGCGGGGGTTAGTACCTATCGATCCTTTGTGGGTCCGATGGCATAGATGAATCAGTGGATATATCTGGTCATCTCTATCATCATACGAAGAAGTATACCTGTGTGAGCTGATTCCTGTTTTTCTTTCCTCTGTGGATTGTGTTGTTCTATCCTATGTGGATTACGTTGTGATTTCCTGTGTGGACTGGGTTGTGCTTGGGCTCGGAGACGGGAGCGAACTGGAATTGATGACTTAAGTATATGTATGGGCATATACCTAAGTAGAGTCGGATGTTACTTTGTGATTGTATCTTTCCTTTGTGGATTATCCTTTGTGGATTCTGGGAGACCTTCGGGGGTCTCGGGGTCCCTACTGAGCAGCTTATACTCACCCCTGCACGGGCTATGCCCGCACTATGTTGTGTTGGTTGTAGATGACGAACAACGCTGATCGTGGTTGAGGCTTGTGGAGCAGGATGGTACCCGAAGGTGGACCACTAGGCGGGATGTACTCGGAGAGGACGACTGGACCCTAGGAGCTGTGGAGGCCATCTGTACTCACTCTTCAGGTGGGAATTCCAGTGGACGGCTCGACGTTGCGGCTTTACTTTCAGTTGCTGTTTTCCCTTTCGAGTTGTACTTTACTTTCAGTTTGGGTATGTATTCTGGCCCACTTACTTTTCCCACACTTGCTGTTGTACCCAGTTTTTACTTAGTGTTTACTTCTACTGCTTGCTTGCTCTGTGGTGTTTGTTTACTTTACAAAGGAAATGCCTTCCCTTTTTAGCGGGATTTACACCTTGGTTCTAGTCTCTAGCCCCTGGCCTATTGAAGGCGGGCTTGGGGTAGTCACGGCACGAGCCCCGAGGACGGGTCGTGACAGTTATATCCATAGAAAATAAACTCTCATATAATTATTGGATCAAGATTTGGTCAGGGATTTGGTGGTGTGGTCAGGTTTCTAGAATATTTTTGAACCTCTCCCAGTACTCATGGAGTGATTCATTAGGTAATTGGTGGATACCACTTATTTCCTTTTGAATAGAATTAGTACGAGAAGTAGGAAAAAATTTCTCTAAGAGTTGCTTATGTCATTCCATGTAGTTATAGAACCAGGAGGGAGGTAATAGAGCCATGAATTGGCAAAGTTAGCTAAGGAGAAAATTAATTCCTGATTTTTTTGTTCTTTTAAACCCCCTTGAGGCTTCATGATAGAGCATAACCCTTATAACTCTTTGAGATGAAGATGTGTATCCTCATCAGCTAGTCAGTGGAAATGAGGTATAAGATGAATCAAACCCAATTTTAGTTTTAAGTCAACCATGATGTTTGGATATTTAATACCAAGGGGTTTGTAATTCATATCAGGAGCAACAATTTCTTTAAGGGTTTGTTCCATAGGATTGGTCATATCTAGTTTGATTGGCCAAACAATGATTGGATCTTGAGTGATTTGATTATATCTAATGTTACTCCTAATTTGGTGAATATTTCTCTAAATTTAAGGTTTAAATAGATCTAAGGGATTTTTTGGGAGGCTTTAGGGAATTCAGATATGTTTTGAAGGATGAGGAACACATGTTTTTCTTTGTGTGTTTTTTTCAGATTTTTTTGGTTTATTTTTTTTAATTTTTTTTATTTTATTTTAAAAAAATAAAAAACTAATGACTACTTAATGAACCATCCCTAGAAATAGTTCCATTTTAAGTGTAACTGATTGTCTCTTATCGACTGTTCAAGGTTTTGGTGCTCTGTTAATGTGTATAGCGGCACTTGGGTTGAATCCTCAGTAATGCTACAAATTTTAGAGTCAATTGTTTTTAATTGATTTGTATTTTTAATGGGGGTTTGTTTGTAGAGCTTAAATGAAATGATTTATAGATGATGTTTGATTTAAATATTTTATAAATATTTTGGTGATTTCAATATTGGATATCTAAGCTTATGATATCCTTTAGCTTTTCTTTATATGTCATTAAATTAACACCCACTTAAAAAGATGATTTTGATCGGAATTCCCAAGTGTTGAGGCTTTAATCCAAGCCTTAACTTAACTTAGGGTTATAATATAAATCAAAAATTGTTTATGTTAGTGTATTTATAGTTTCAATAATCCATGTAAACCACTATTTAAACAAAACATGTCATTAATCCATGAAATTTTAAGTTCAACATACACAATATTAATTTAATGAATATTAATCGAACAAAATATCTCAATCGATTATCATCCCAAAATTATGAATCACCCAAATAGGAGATTTAATCATCCATTAAGATGGTTATTACTCAGTTTTTATATGTTTATGATGATGAATTATAAATATAATGAAAATAATGGGATAAGAAATGAGTTGTGCGATGAACAGAAACACGAGTGATGAAGACAGTTAAATATAGACTTTGAATTAAATTAGAATAAAAATTAATAAATGGTTTATTTTGATTGAATTAAAATATTTTAAGACCATTAATATTTTAAAACATGAGTTGGATTAAAATAAGATATTATTAAGAAGAAACATGCATTAAAATTCAATTGAAATTAAAACACATTTACACAATTACAAATAAAAACAACCGAAAACAAAAAAGAAAAGGAAAGTGGAGGAGGGATCTCTATTATTGAAACAAGATCAAGGAAAGTACTTCCAATATTTTATAATAGATCTAGTCATGATAAAAATCCTCCTTAAGTTCTAAAATGCCAACCCCTTTCAAGGAGAAGAGGGGAATGTATATATAGCCCAAGGAGGTGGATTGTTTGCATTCCAAAATTTTTCCTCTACATGGATTGAATATTTGACCATTTTTACAGTAGAATACTGATATATCTTCTTGTTTAAAGTTGTATATATGTATTTTTTCTATCTACTCTGAAAATTTTATATCCATTGGACTTTTGTATCCAACGTTATGACTGTTTTACTAAACAATGTGAAGCAGTCCATTTTTATGAATTTTTTTTAAAAGGCCTAAATGTGAACGAGTTTTTGAATATAAATATTACCTTAAATATGAACCATTTCTTCTAAAATCTTTTCCATATATATCGTGGATTTCACACTGAAAAATATCATCTCGAATGGATGTCTATATAGAGAGAAAAGTTAATAAATGTGTACTAATTTTAATTCCCAGACAGAATGGTTGGATGGAATTCAAAGAATCCTTTGGGCCCCTTTTTATTGGAGTTGGGCCTTGAAATTTTTATCCTTGATTCCATTGGATATTCAAGAATATATTCATGAGTTTCATCAAATTTGAGATTCTTTATTGAGCCCAAAAATATTATCATCATGGCTAGTCCAGTTTCTTCACAGATTGTTTGGGCCTTCTTGTGTGGACCATATAACCATTAAAATGTAAGAATTGAAAAAATATTACTTCTAATAATATGTTTTAAATTGAATAATAAACCATAAAAAATAAGAATCACACAATTTGGATCTGTATTATGATATTTATTTTTAAAACATTAAGATGAATCGAATATGGATTAATTCAAATAATGTTCAAAAATTATATTTAACATTAAAACATGAATATTTCAAACCAATTCTGTACTTTTAATAGAAAATAAATAAATTGAGTAAATAAAAAATTATAAATAAATTAATGACATCAGATGTTCTGGTTAAGAATCATCCACAAAAGCAGCCACCAATGAGGTTGTTTCATCAGCATAGGTAGTGTCCTTATGCTCTATCGAGAGGAGATAGGGAAGATAATAGTAGACCTTAAGATATTACTCATATTCAGGGGCCTAAAAATGATCATGGTCATTGAGTTGGTTATTAGCAGCGAGGAGGGGGATCTGGATGTGGATAGTTTCACATAGTAGAGGTGCTAACACCAGAGTGGCTAGGGATCATTAGAGGTATGAACAACTTATCATCCACTCCTGTTTTTTCCTTGTTTAATTTATGAGTTTCACCCTCATTTGTTTCACCTACTATATTCCATGCTCTATAGTTAGACATAGAGAGGCTTCTCATGCCCCTGTTGTTGAATACTCCAGTTAGAGGCAAGACCATCTTGTTTGATGCATACTAGAGGTATAGAATGATGACAGGTCTATATTATTCATGTGAGAAACTCTTATTGATTCATATAAAACCATAAGATGTCATTATTAGTATCGATTGGTTGTATTACATGTGTGTTGTTATCAACTACTTCCATAGGAAGGTTATGTTCTTGGATGTGGATGGTTAGTGTGAGGTTTTCATTAGAAAGAAGAGTTGTCAGTTAAGAAGTATATGTGTGGATCCCCTTATTTACTTAATAGTTTATTTATATATGTAATCATTAGATACTAGGAAATTTGAGGTTATTAGGGTATTTGTGGAGTTTTTAGATGATTTTATAAAGGATTTTGTGAAACTACCCCATAAACATGATATCAAGTTCAGTATAGATCTATAAACCAGTGCTTATCCAATTTTGATGTCCCCTTATTGTATGGAACCTTCTATGTTGTGGGAGTTAAGGATTCATATAGATGATCTAATGAAAAAGAGTTTAATATATCCCAATGTGTCACCCTAAGGTTCTCTAATGTTATTAACCAAGAAGGTAGATCGTAGTACAAGGTTGTGTATATACCACTAGAGGTTTAATCGGGCGACAATCAATAATTACTACCCTCTTTTGAGGATTGATGATCTTTTTTACCAGTTTAGAGGAGCTAGTTGGTTCTCTAAGATCGATCTTCTATCTGTGTATCACCAGTTGAGGGTGAAGGATGAAGACATCCTGAAGGCTACCTTCTAGTATAGGTATGAGCACTTTGAGTTTCTGGTCATGTCATTTGATGTTATGAACAAAATGTTTGTGTTCATGGGACTCATAAACACCGTGCACCATGATTTCTTAAACCATTTCACAGTCATGTTCATCAGAAACATATTGATCTACTTGAATTCATAGGAGGATTTTTCTAACCATCTCAAGACTATCTTTCAGGTCCTTCAAAACCACTAGATTTATAGAAAATTTTACAAGTTTAAGTTTTTGGATTTAGAGGTGCATTTACTTGGGAATGTGGTGTCCTATTAGGGTGTTTCCATGAAACCTTCAAAGATCGAGTTAGTTTTTTCTTGAGTAGAAACCAAGAATGTGATGAAGGTTCATAGTTTTCTTAGTATCACATGATATTACCAAAGGTTCATGTTTTAATTCTCATAGATTGAAGTACCATTTATGACCTTGACTAGAAAGGACCGAGCATTTGTTTGGATTGATTAGTGTCAGGTAGCATTTCACTACCTAAAGGGGAGATTGATTAGTGATCTAGTGCTTTCGTTTCTAGTAGAGCAGGTGATATTTGAGGTGTTCTGTGATTCTTCCCATCTGGGGTTTCTACACATATTGATGCAACATAGGGTATGGGTTGAGCCAGTTACACCCCCACAAACATAACTATGCCACCCATAACCTGGAACTACCATTAGTTGTGTTTTCACTAAAAATTTGGTGACATTAACTCATTATATAATACTTCTTGGTCTTCACTGCTCATAAAATATTAAGGTTTATCCTTTCCCATCATAACCTAAATACACTACAACAGAGTTGGATGGAGTTTATCTATAATTATGAAATTGAGATCTTCTATAATCTAATAAAGGGGAATTTTATGGCTAATTCATTGAGTAGGAATTCGTGAAGGGGTGTTGTTCAAGAGTTTAAAGATACTTGGAGGGAAATAGAGGAGTAGGCAGCCCTGCACCAACATGCAAGGGTGGTTGATAGAGGAATTTTCTTGTTTTATATGACCATGTGGTCTTCTCTGATGTGGAAGGTGTAAGATTCTTAGTGGGGAGACTTAGAGGCACAATTTATGAACAATCATGTTGGACATGGTGATTCTCTGGAGGGATGGTTGTAGGATGGTCCGAACTAGATAATGTTTCATGGGAGGCTATTTATTTCAGCAACGATGTACGAGGGATTCCTTCATGAGTTTTATATCTCACCTTTGGTGGTGTACCCAAGAGTATCTAATATGTACCAAGGTTTGAGGATTCATTTTTGGTGGCCAAATATGGAACAAGTAGTGGTAGAGTTTATGGACCAGTGTTTGATTTTCCAATAGGTAAAGGAAAAACACCATGTACTAGATGGTTTGTTGTAGCTCTTGGATGGTCTCTAGTGGAAGTGGGATGAAATATCTATGTAATTATTCATAAGGTTACCCAATTGTTAGGGATTATGTTATTTTTATAGGATAATCATGGATCAATTGAGGAAGCTTTCTCACTTTCTAGCAATCAAGGAGTCGGACATTGTGGATGTTTAGGAAAAAAGATATGTGGATGAGGTCATGCTATTGCATGGATTTTTGAGGTATATTATCTCATATTAGGATGTTAATTTTACCTCATGAGTTTGTAGAGGATTGAATTAAACTTTTGGCACTCAATTATGTCTCAAAACTGCTTTCCATCCTCAGATAGTCAAACAGATATAGCAAACCATCTAGACATTAGAGGATTTGTTATGGGAAGGTTTCTTGGACTTTGGTGGATCTTGGGTGAATAAATTTATTTTTTAAGTTTTATTATGATAAAAAATATCACCCATCCATCAATATGTCCCAAATTGGGTATTTTTATGGGAATCCATGTCATTCTCCATTATATTGGGTTGAGGTTAGAGAGTTTTTAGTTCTAAGTTCTGATGTGGTGTAGAGAACAATAGATAAGGTTTATATTGTTAATGAGAAAATGAAGGTGGTACAAGACTGGAATAATTCTTATTACATTCATAATAGGAGAACCTTGGAGTTCATAGTGGGATACCACATGTTCATGAAGGTTTCTCCTCACCATGGGCAGTAGAGGTTTGGAAGGGGGAGTAAGTTCTCTTTTCAGTTTGTTGAGCCCTTCAAGGTTTTGGGTAGTATTAGTGAGGTGGATTATCATTTTTAACTCCCAAAATGATTGTATAGGATTCAAAATATATTCTATGCATCTTAACTCTATATGTATCTTCACGATGTCTCTTATACTATTGACTAGGGAGAGTTCGATATCAAGGATGACACAACATTAGTGGAATTACCAATAGAGATTCAGGATCATCAAAAGAAGGTTATTCATGTATGAAAAATTCCTTTGGTTCATGTGTTGTGGAGGCATGGTATCTTATAGGAGAGTACCTGGGATCATGATATGTAGATTAATTTCCAGTACTCTATGTTGTTTTTAGTTTTGTCTTGTTTTTCTTTTCCTCATTGATGTGATGCTTAAACCTTTTTAGTTTATGAAATGTTCCTTTTTACCATAATGTGATATGTGTTAAATCTTCCAACATATTAAGAGGGTAAAAACCATTCCTAATCAAGATGCATTATATTAAGAAACATTTTAAAATTGAATGGGTGAGTTAGTTCCACCCAAAGAGGATAATATCTTGATATGGAAAGTGTATTTTTTTAATTCATGTTCTTGGGGTTGTGCTGTGTGTTAGTTATGGTAACTATTGCCTTGGGATGTGTGGAAGATAGGATGGTGGTGTAAATGTTTGTGTGGGATATTTTTCATATGTTTTCATCTTTTCTTGCTGTGTTTAGTTGGTGTTAGTGTCTTAGTTTTAATTAGATCCTTGAGAGGTGTCTTATGGGATGGTTGTTCATACCCTTCATTTACTTTTTGTGCTCTATGTTTATTTTGATTTTTGAGGATGAGAATTGTTTGAGAGGTATATGATATAATGTTCTGGACCTCCCAACCCATTACTTTATGAGAATTCTGGTGGTAGAGATGTCTGGTGGAAGTTATAAGGGAGTTGGAGGGAAATATGTAGAGTTGTAGCTAAAAATTCAGTTGAGAAGGATTATACGGTGCGTAGCCTTATACTACACTATAAGGATAGTTTCTATAGAATATAGAGTTTGACTATGACATAGAGTCTTGGAGGAGGATTTTTGGTTCTTCTTCACTTTTGGAATAGCTGCATCATGGGGAGGGGTTGTGGCATGGAGTCTGGGAGGAGGAATTTAGGCAGTTCTATTGATTTCAGGGTAGCTGCACCATAGAGTTGGGCTATAGTGTGACATCCTTCTTGGTTGGTGGGTTTGCAAAATGGTGGCCTCAATTTCACCATAGTGCCTCTCTTAGTTTTTTTGGATCTTTCATTTGGACCTCTATGTGTTTCTAAAACATTTCTTTGACAATCCCCATTGTAGTGTGGTCCCTTACCTTGCACTATGGTGTTTTCCCTTTTCAGTAGTTTTGTGCTGTAGTGAGTAGTGTTTCTCTATAGTCTTTTATTTTCAAAACTACCTATAAAATTCTGAAACCCCTCAAAACCTACTTTATTCCAAATTTTATATCAGTTCTTGGGTGAACTGAGTGAATCCCTAGGAGGTATTTCAACCCCTTTTCATTGGATTTTAACCCTATCCTTGGGAGATCGATCCTTGGTGGTTTTAGGTGAGTTTCCCCTCTTTTTCTCTCCATTTTTCTCCCTGTTCTTCATCTAGAGAAGTATGTTGTCAAGGGTATTGTTGTTTTTATTGATTCTTTGGTAAGGTAATGATGTGGTTGTTGTATTCTAGGTTGATCTAGGTATTTCCTTTATTTTTGTTCTTAGTGGTTGTCTCCCCCTTGTTCCAACCTTGGGCAATGGTTCAAAATTCTTTGTTTGAGGCAGGGGATCCTTCAAATTTCTTATAGTTGTACACGTGGGAGGGATCATGATTTTTTCCTTTGGGGAGGTAGTATAAAACTGCATAATAAAGATAATGATTTTTTTTAATTGAAATTAAATGGGAAGGGAAAAGAAACACATGATTTACTATTCTTTATGTTACTACTATTATACATGCTTGATTCCATTACTGAAAATCATGATCAATGGGGGATCTATTTGTGTTGTAGTTGATATAATTATGGAACACTTATTGTGTTATTTTTTTTATATCACCTTGAAGAAAATGACAATAACTTATATATGGATAATAAATTGTATTCCCATTAAAAATATTAGTTTGTGTAAGAACTCCCTTGAAGTAAATAAGTGAATGTGATGAAATCATTTTTTATTAAATTTGAACTGAAATAAGATATGAAAAGTGGTTGTGTTGTGTGGTTGTGATGTGTTAGTTATAATGTTATGTGGAATCTATGTTGAGGAAGTGGTTGTGATGTGAATGGTGGAAATGTAGGGATTGTTGGCATGAGGAGGATGCGTTATTGTGTGTTGTTTTTGTGTTGTGCTAGTCACTTGGTAGAAATGGAATTAATTGATAATGATTAAATGGAATGCCTAAAAGTTTGGGATGAATATTTAACACTTGAACTAAAATGGGAAGTGTGGTTAAAGAGGTTATTATTTAACATGAAATACATGGGCTGATTAAATGAAATTTGTTGGTAAAGTGAAAATATGGAAATTGGATTAACTTGAAAAGAAAGGTGGAATGTGGAATATGGTGTGTATTTATTGTGTGGTGTTGTTCATTTAGAGTTGGTAGTGAATGTGTCATAGGTTGTAAGGCCTTGGGGGTGATGTTGTGAATTGGGATGGTATGCTTGTTGTTAAACCATAGGTCAATCTTGTGTGTGTGACTATTATATATACATTTTATTTTTTATTGTGATTTCTACATGTACCCCACCCACATTGAGCACCATGTGAGGATACCTAAATGTTTTGGGGGATGTTTTTACCAATATCTAGATGGTGATAATGGATGGCTGGATACCCCCTCTTTCTCTCTCTCTCTCTTCCAAGAGAGTTTTACATGAATGATCTATGATGGGCATAAGTTAAAAGTGAATTGGTGGTGATATTTGATGATATGATAAAATGTTTTATAGTGGGAGTCAGGAATGGTAGGATGAGGGAACAAAGTTAATGTCCTTCATGTTCATGATACCCCACTACTCTGGATTTACTTTTGCAGCAAGATGTGATGTGGTGGCCTAGGTGTCTTCAAGTGAGATGTGATATAATGTACTAGGTGTATTTAGATTAGATGTGATGTGATGGACAAGGTGTCTTTAGTCAATATGTGATGTGATGGACCATGTGTCTTCAAGTTAGATGAGATGTGATGGCCTATGTGTCTTCAGGAAGAAGCATACAAAAGATAAGGGAGTGTTAGGATGTACAACATTAGGGTGTGAGAGAAGAAAATATGTAGGAAAGTGGTATGGGGTACCCTTTTATTAATATGTTTCTTATTATGTTATTATAATTGGATTCATTATTTAGTGAGAATTTCATAGTGAGGATGAGAATGGATATTTGAATTTCCTAGGTGCTGTTGGTTTTACTATTTTCTCATAGGTGCATTAGTATGCTCTTATCACATGTGTATGCGAGACTTTGGGTATGAGTATACATTTTATTCTCACCTCACATATATACAAACTATTCTTTAGGATTTCAGGAGGATTATAAGGACTATTCTGGAAAATATTATCACGAACTTTGGGGTTGTTTCCATGTTTCTAACGTAGGTCTTTCTTTAGGGTATTTATTTGGAGACTATTGTATTTTTTTACAATATTCATACAATTTAGGATGATTTTGGTTTCTTTTTTTATATTATGTCATATAGTTTATTTATGCATGATATCCTATATCCCGATTATATCCTATAAAGAAGTTAATGCCTCCCATAAGTGATATTTTTGTACCCACGACGCTAGTCACCAACTCGGGGCCTACTAGAGGCGAGACTCAGGGATCATTGTCACTCTTACTTCATTATTGTCCTAGGAGGGGTAGATTTGGAGGGAGGGGGCCATGAAAATGAAACTTCCAACATGTGATAATTATGGAAATAAACACCCCAGTAATTGATTGAAGGTAATGAGAGTTTTATTCATGTGTAGAGATAAATGCCATCAAGATTGTGAATGCAAGGGAATGAAAGAAGCCACCAATGTCCAATGTTTCAACTACATAGAGATAAGTCACTAAGAAAAAAATACCACATCCATAAAGGGAATTTACCATAGAAAATGCTAATGGAAAAATTCCAAGATTATGAAATTACTACAATTGAAGTTGAAATCCCTTAAGTTGTGATAACATATACTTTGATTGCAACCTTAGATTTTTCTAATGCTTTATTTGATTTTGGATCTTTGCACTATTTTATATCTTCCATGTTTTCTAGAAAAATAGATTTCCCTAAAACCTTAAGAAGGGAGTTATTAATTAAGACTATTAATGGAAACCTTATTATAATACGGATATGTCAGTTAGTTCCCATTATGACACATATACATACCTTATTTGAAAACTTGATTATTATACATATGATTAACTTTGATATAATCTTTATTTTGGGTGTATAATTAGTTTTTTGGTTTTAGGAATTAGTTTATGTAGTATAAAATAATCTATTTTAAAATATTAGTATTATAATTTAAAGGATAATGTATTATACCATTTCAATGGGTGTTATTATTGTTGTTTCAAGAATTAATTTATTACTTCTTCATAATAAGTTTTATTCATAATGATATTATCTTTACTTATTCTAATCATTTTTTAGATAGGTGAAACAATTCATCTTTATTTTTTTGATCTTATAACCCATTGAATATTGATTTTTGTAATTTAAGCATAAAAAATCCCCTTAGTCATTCATCTTAAAAAACAAATGTGGATATTTATTAAAATACTCAATCAAAATGATTTTTTAGAAATTTGAAATAAATCTAGTATATTTTCTCACATTCCTTATTTTTATAGTAAAATAATCCCTTAACTCTATGAAATGGATCCTGAAATAAATAATTCATCCCATTACCTTCATGTTTAATGAACTGATGGTATTCTTTATCCATTAATGATTTATGGATTTTTAGTTATTAAAATTTTCATCATCATTTCCTTTATCACAATCCATATTTTCAATTTTCACTAATGTTCTCTGATGTAGAATTTATTCATTAAATTTGTCCACATCATTTTTGGGGGTTTTATATGTATTTAATGTTGAAATGACTTTAATTTAGTTAATAATCAGTTTATGTTTAATTTTTATTAGAATTAATAAAATGGTGTTTTTTATAATAATGATGCTTTTTATAATAATAATTCTTGTTTTATTGTTTAATCTTTCAATTTTTCATTATTATTTTTATTTAATCATGTTTGTTTAATTTATCAATTTTGTTTAATTTTTCTCATTTATTAATTTTTTGAATTTTATTTAATTTTCTATTATTTATACTTAATCTTTATTTCCCTTTGTGTCTTTATTTTTAATTAATTAATTAACTATTTTTTAAATTAGATTTAATTTTATTTTAATAAAAAATTTAATATTTGTAACATTTATCTATAATTAATTCTTTCATAATTTTTATCTTTTCTTTATTAATTAAGAAGTTTATTATTTAATCATATTGTATTTAATATTTAATCTCGTATTGATTTATCAATTTAAAAGTTATTATGAATTTTTTATTATCTGCTATTAGTTTAATTTATCTTCTAATGTGCTAGGCATATGATAGTTTTCTTTTTATATCCATGTAATATATTTTAAAGTAGCGAAATTTGATTTTTATTGGGAGTAGTGAGTAAGATAAAACCATCATAAGTAAGATAATTCCAACATTTTTCTGATTATGATAAAATACTACAGCAAAATAGAAATGAAGGAAACTTGTAAGATAATTTTTGTGTAGGATAAATTATCCCATGTGATGCGTATTGGTAAGGAAGCCTCAATTTTTAAGTTACAAAGACTGACCAAGGATGTATTTATGAGAAAATATAAAATATCCTAATCAAGAAATTAAGGAATCCCAATTCAATATCACTGGTCAAGGATTGAAATACTAGAATTTGAGTGTGAAGAACACCCTATGTTTGGTAGTTGGTGTGTTGAAGACTGTCAAAGAAGCCAAAATCAAGTATTTTCCATAATCAAGGAGCATCCGAAACTAAATCCATTTAGGGACTATGATTTGAATAAGCAAAACCTAAGTTTTAATTGAGATCTAGATCTGGATGAGATAATGATAAAGGCCATTTTAAATCTAACTGATCTCACCTGAGCTTGATGAATCCGAAGCCATGTTTCGATCCTGATACACCAAACCAATCTTGGATCCAACATGAAATCGAGAATAAGTCATCTGATGCACTAAATAAGACAAGACCTTTGAAGGAGATGATGACACTGAGGCCGAAGAAAAATTTTCTGAATCAAGTGTTGACCGATGCTATCATTTAGGAGGAAGTCAAATATGCTGTTGAATTGATCAAAGCCATGTCTTCTCAAGATTGAAGAACACCTGAGATTGGAAGATAAAAAGACAAATTCCATTGAATCTGTCAAAACTAGTTTTAGAGAGATGAAAATGAGATAAATTATCTGAGATTAATGATAGATCTAGTTATGAGATGAGTTTCACCAAGATCCCACCAATTTGTTTTAAGGGGATGAACCCTGTCGAGGTTGTTTTTAATGCTTCGAGGATGATTTTCTCCGATGGAGATGGATCACTATTTCAAATCGATTTGATATTTCTTGATATGAGTCATATGAATATGATATATCTTACTCACTATGAATGGAATACATAGGGGTATTACAAATCAAGACCTAAAGTTATATTCCTCTAATAAACTAAAGGTTTTGAGCACCAACCCTTATGTTCTCATGAACAGAATTTGGCTGGAAGGTGTTTTACTCAATAATTTCACCCACATTCGAGGTTGATGAAATCAATAAGAATCCTTTGATTTGAACATTGAGAACATAATTAAATCTGAACTTCTTGACACTAGAAAAGAGGAATATCATCTATTTCCAGTTGAATTTGACATTCCACAAAGATGATTTATTGATGAATGTTTAACCAAATCTAAAGAACTAGTTAGAGACTGGTTTCAAAATTTTTTACCAGTTATTTTCTTTGTTGCGTGTATGAATAAAAGATAAGTATAAAAGTAACATATTTTCTATTTTACAACAATGAGTTCAAATATGGGTGAAATATATGTGCTTGGAAAATTTCCCCTTTTAAGTTTTTTTGAGATCCATATGCTCAATGTTAGAATGAGTTGTGATTGAAGAGACCATGACTTTTGAAGAGAGCTTGATTTTAATATTCAATGACCTAGGTATTAGTCATTTGGATGTTTTGTTATTGCACAAGGTCTTATCAAATTCTTTTGGAAGCGTTTTGATCATGACATGTGGAGTTGACAATAGAAGATGGTAGAAGTTGTTGGAGAGAAAATTATTAAAATGACATGTTGGTAACAAAAGTCCAATGAACAATAAATGATACCAGTGATGATATAAAATTGAGCTTAGAAAATTATGGTATTTATTTAATAATAATAAAATAGGGGATAAATACAGACATGATTCCAGCAAACACATTTTTTTGGAGAGCAGAGGCATAATAGGTGCAACAGAACAATGAGGAAGAATTGGAGAAGCTCGGAATAGAGAGGTAATTTAATTTGACATAAAATATTTCTCTCTTTATCAGTTATTAAATATTTTTAATGTATTTCTTGAATATATTTGATGTTTATGATCCAATTATGAGTGGATAAACAGTTTTAGGGTTATCAGATCTTAATGAATTGAAATTATTCATCTGATCAACTCTTGTTGTAATCTTTTTGTCAGTGTATTTTTCATTTATTTTTCATCTTCATTATTAACGAGAATCATTTTTACACTATTTTAAGTACTGGTGGGTGATAGTGATGGATACTTTGATTTTTTTCATCAAATGAAGTACCAAAAATTGGAAAATATTGATGATACTCTTATTTACTAAAAAACTAATCCTATCCTCAGTATTGATTGAAAAATCATACTAAATATAATTCACTTGATTGTGCTAAACATTTTATGATAGTTAGGTTATTATCACACATTATATACAAATCTAACATAGAAATGATAGCTTGAAGTTAGAGAAGAAAATTATTTTTTTCAGTGAATTGCAGTATGATTCCCTAATTCTTCCCTTGATTGATTCACTTCCTAATGTTTCATGGTTTTATTCATTTTTTCATCCACTATTTCAGTATATTTTTCTTGTTTTAATTTTTTTTGTTTTTGATTTTTTTGTTTGGTCACATGACTTTTTACCTTCCTAGTGGAAATAAATACTCATACTTACAACTTTTTTAGTTATTAGTAGGTTTTAAAAATAATTAATTTGTCACGTTCTCAATGATGACGCGATGAAATTTTGGAACCATTTTTGGGGAAGGTTCGTTTCACCAATAGAAAAAATAAAATTAAAAAATTAAATATTTCTATTTTAAAAAAATCTATATAAAAATTTCTAGAAAAATTCAAAAAAAAAATGCTAAAAATCAGTTTGTTCTTTACTATCATGTATAATTTTTATACTGTTTTAAATTAATTTTTTTACACATAATGGAAAATTATAATTCTAAACTTCAACAATTAATTCCTAAAATAAACAAACATTTTTCCTCCCTTAACAAGAAAAAATCTAAAATGGAAAATCCAAATTTTGAAATTTAAAGAGCTTCTAAAAATCTTAACCGAAATCATGTTGTATCTCAACCTAGAAATGAAAATGTTGAGAGGGATAGGATTATGGATTTCCATCTTCCTACTGTATCAAGTAATCCTTCATTTATACAGTTATCCCAAAGGTCTAGAAGTTATGAAGTGAAATAATCACACCTCTCTAAGTTACCCTCCTTTAATGGATATCCTGATGATGATTATTTATAGTTCATTAGATAATTTTATGGCGTAATTCAAAAATTACCGGTGCATGGTTTAAATTAGGAGGAACTTAAGTTGATAGTCATTCATTTTTATTTAAATAAAAAGGTTCGAAGTTGGTTCCAAAATTTAGATAATGAAATTTTTGGCACATGGGAGCAACTTTTCAATTATTTCATTACAAAGTTTTATCTTAGGAATACAACCAATGAAGTGAGACATAAAATAAATGGTTTCATTCAATAAAATGATGAAATTTTATATGAAACTTGAGATAGGTTTAGGGTGATCCTTAGACAATGTCCTAATCACCAATTTTCCCCTTATCTCTTGATAGATACTTTCTATAATGGTCTCACCTCTTACAATCAAAATCTTGCTGATCAATTTTGTGGTGGTAATTTTTTAGATATAAAAGAAGATAAACTCAAAAAAAAATTTAAAAAAAATTAAAAAAATAACCAATATAAAAGAAAAATAAAGAAATATATCTATAGGACTTAACCTAATTCCCTAGCTACTGTATTTAATGAAAATTATCTTAGGGAGTTGGGTACTAATTGTGGGATGTATGGTCATTCTCAAAAGTTTTGTCCCAATTTTGATCTATCTTTTTTTCCTAAATATATTTCCCAATTTTGATGAATTTTAGGTTTGGAACTAAGATATCAATGACCCATTCTCGAATTAGTTTAATTATGAATATAAAAATCACCCCAATCTCTCTTGGAGAGAATAAGGTGTATTGAAACATTATGCTTCTCCTGTTTACCCAAAATAATCTAGACCTTCTTTTCAAAACCATTTTAATGTTGAATCCTGAAATTCATAAGTGGGAATTAGGGAAATGTTTCAATACTTAATAATAATATTTTATTCTCAAAAGGTTGAGTTATATTCCCAAAATGATAGAATTAATTTGTATATAACTGAAACAAATTCTAGAATTTATAATATTGAGTTACAAATGGGAAAAATTTCTTAAAACTTAGGAGGATGAGATAAGTGAAAATTACCAATCAAAAAAATGATGAATCCCAAATAAAATTTTGGGTCTATAACTTCTATATTAGGTCTAAAAACTCATGTACAAGTTAGTGAATAGTTTAGAGAATATGAACCTAAAATTTTAGATGAATCTGGAAAAGAAAACTTCAAAAATACCAAATTTGGAAATCTAGAAAAAAGTGTTTAGAATCATAAAAATAATGAGTATTCAAGTGATAAACCCAAAGAATAGAATAATATGAAATGGTAACTAGTTTAGGAGGCAAATAAAAATGTTAGGTTTGAGTATGGGGAGAGTGAACTTCCAATCTCCTAGAATTTTGTTCCTCCCACCCCTTTTTCACAAAGACTTAAAAATAATAATGAATCATATTACTTGAAATTACTTCAATTTTTTAGGATATTTAATATAAATATAACCTAAGTTAAGTATTTTAATAAATTTCCTTCTTGGTTTAATTTTCTCAAAATATAATTAGCGAATAATAGGGATTGTGATGAGTGTTCAACGATTAATTTTAATAAGTATTGTAGTGCCATTTTTTTCAGAAAAACATTGCTCAAAAATTAGAATACCCCATTTCCTTTGTAATATCTTATAAAATTATATTTATTGAGGAGATTAGGTTCCTATTTGATTTAGGTTCTAGCATCTATCTTATTCCCTTCTTCTTTTTTAGGAAGTTAGGACTTTGGGAGTTAAAACTAACTGTAGTTTCACTACAATTGGTTGATAGGTCACATGTTTTTCCTTCTATAGGGTAGATGAATTGTTAGTTGATGTAGGAAATCTCACACTATTTACTTATTTTATCATTCTTGAAATGAAGATTGATAATAAATTTCAAATCATTTTAGAAAGACTAATTCTAGACACAATTAGATCTATGTTTGATGTTTCAAAGGGTAAAGCGATCCTTCAGGCGGTGATGATCAGGAGGAGTTTAATGTTTTGGAAGAGTCACCTCTTTTGGTTAGATATAAGTTGATTTATGTAGGAGAGGAAGTTTTTAGAGATGATATTAATAAATATACTCATTTTACTTTTGATGGTATAATTGAAAGTTCTGTTAATGATCATTTTTAAGAAAACTTTATCTAATATAAGTCTATATTTAAGATTTAATGGGTAAGGAAAATTGAGAAAAAAATAAATATATTTATCAGGAACATGATGTGGTTTATCCACACCCAAAATTTTAATTTTAAAGGGTTTATCAAGATAATGTTCAAATCTTACATCCCTATCATGTTTCCAAGTTGGAAACAACATCTGGTTCTCATCAACCTAAGAAATTTCAAACTATTTTTAGTGTTTATTATACTGAAAGTAAGTGTTTTAAGGCTGAGGAAATTTTCTTGGATAGTGGTTATCCTTTATTTACTAATAATGAGTCATCCTAATCTATTTAAAGTGTAGAAATTCAGAATTTGGGTTGTTTTCTAGAACTAGACAACAAGTCTATTCCTGATTATATTAATTGTTTAAAAGAAGATTTTTCTATTCAAGAGATTAAATAATTATTAGGAAATCTTGATAAGGTTTTCCCTACATCACAAAAGGGAGTTGAATATGTAAATATTCTTGGTAGTGGGAAATATG
Source organism: Viscum album (assembly GCA_963277665.1). NCBI lineage: Eukaryota > Viridiplantae > Streptophyta > Magnoliopsida > Santalales > Viscaceae > Viscum > Viscum album. The sequence goes on from OY728126.1 coordinate 1,134,628,456, forward strand.
AACCATTTTTTGACTCTACCTCATTCCAAAACCTAGATTATGAGATCTTTGTTCATAATTTTGAGAAGTTAATAGATGATTTTGAGTAATATTTATCTACTTGACCAAGGTATATTGTTTTTAAGTGTTATTCTGAGGATAATAGTGATCTAGTTTCAACAACTATTGTGCATAATTCTGAATCGTTAAATTCCTTAAGTGTGGGGGAATTTTTGGAAAGTGAAGTTGTTTATTCATCTGAAAATACTAAGTTTCTTATTTACATGTTAAATTTGATATTTTAAGTTCTTATCCCTAAATCAAGTGATATTAATAGGTTAAATTTTATAACCCTAGAGTATTTGGGGGGAGTGTTGTGAGGATCTGGAGTGTTTAAAGCCTTGAGTAAATAAGGAATTTTTTTTCAAAACAATCATGCCATGAAAACCAATAACGAATTATACTATTTTAATTATAAAAAATATAATATATTAGTGGTTAAAGTCTAGATAAAGACTTTAAATTTAGTATTTCATAGGTGGAAGCCCCTGATTTTCTTTCTTGATTTTTATTTTTCTATTTTATTGAATAAAATTTCTCATGCTTTGTTGTGTACTGCTCTCTATTTTCACAAAACTCCCAACTTTCACTTATCCTCATTTTTGACGAATTTGAAAGAATGTATTTATTTTTTACCTATATTTATTTTTGATACTTTCCTGGAATAGGACAAGTGTACAATAATGTTCAAGGAGCTTCATTTTTGAAAAAAATTGGATAACACTACACTAAATCTTCTCTCTGGTTTAATTCTATTTTGAACTTTAAATTCTGTAAATTTATGTTTATATTCTTCATTTTATAGAAGATAAAATTTTATTATACTAGAGAATTATTCAAGTGTAGGAAAAGGGAAGTGTCTTTTCCTAAGAATCAAGTGTTAAATATCTATTCTAGGGGAGTTAAAATTCAAATTCTGTTACTTTAGTTATGTTTAATTTTTTTCTACTTTCTACATGGGATGTTTTATATGATTGTAGATTTCTTATTTAAGTGATTTTAAATAATAAATTAATAGTATAATACCTACTTCTCATTGCTACTATTTAAAAAATTTCAAAGATGAATTTCTTCCTTACCATTCTCATCTTGGTGATTTAATGATTGTATTTTTTAAATTCAAAGTGTTAAGCATGAAACCTGTCTAAAAACATCTATTATTGTGATAGAATTGAAGTAGTAACCAATCGTCATTATCTTAAATTTTTTGAATAATTTGATGTGTTAAAATTATTTTTGAACTTTATTTTGACCCTTAAACATAAAAAAATTTACTACTAAATTGAAAATCATTTTGAACTTTAAAAGTATTAAGTGTTGTACCACCTTGAGTTTGAAAATGGGGACATTGTTGGGTTTTAAGGGTTGGGGAGGGGTATTTAATTTTCTAATTTGTAATTCATTGCTTAAAATTTTCTGAAATGCTATGTTTTTAAGAATCCCTTAGTAATTTTCACTGGATGAAATTTTTTCTCAACTTTGAGTATTATGATGCCTCTTTGAGGAGATTAATCTCTATTATCTTATAGATTATATTAATCAAATCATTTCTCTTGTCCTCTTGAAAAAATGGATTTCAATAAAATCTTGGGAAAATGTCTTACAATTATTATTTACTTTAAACATTTTAATTTTAATTTAACTCATAATATATTCATCCGAATGGATTATGAAATGAAAATCCAAATCTATATTGAACACATTTCTTTATTCCTTTCATTCTTTATTCATTAAATTGATAGATGGGTTATTTATTCCACTAATAAATTTTTACTCCACCCCATCCAATGGTGTGTCTATTTATTATGAGCTCTTAAATTATGTGAGTCTATTCACCTAGAGGTAAATAAAATTTTGGATTTTAACTTGGATGAAAATTTTCGTTTGTTAAATTCTATTTAAAACTTTCATTTTAAACCATTTTTGTAAAATAATAACCTATTTTTTTCTAAATAAATTTAATTTTTGAGGGAATTTGTATTTGCTACTTGATATAATCCATGAGGGGAAATCAATATGAAAATCAATTATTAGTAGCATTTCATTTTTTCTATTTTGAGATTTATTTTAAACTATTTAATTAAACTAAGTGGTTTATTGAGGAAAAACAACATCTTCAGTGTGAGGAATTTGATGTGGCCTTTATTCACTATATTTTTCATATCCTTTTGGGTGTTTTTATATGTATTTAATGTTGAAACGAATTTAATTTATTTAATAATAACTTTATGGTTAATTTGTAGTAGAATTAATAAAATAATGGTTTTATAATAATAATGTTTGTTTTATTATTTAATATTTGTATTTTTAATTATTTTATTTATTTAATAATGTTTGTTTAATTTATCTAGTTTTTTAATTATTGTTATTTATTAATTTATTGAATTTTATTTAATTTTCTGTTATGTGTACTTAATCTTTATTTCCTTTTGTGTTTTCAGTTTTAATTACTTAATTAATTAAATTTTGTTTTAAATTTGAATTAATTTTCTTTTAATAAATAATTTAATATTTTCAACATTTATTTATAATTCATTCTTTCATAATTTTTATCTTTTATTTATTAATTAATTAGTTTATTATTTAAGTGTATTGTATTTAATATTTAATCTTGTATTGATTTATCAATTTTAAAGTTGTTATGAATTTATTATTATATGTTGTTAGTTTGTTTTATCTTCTGATGTGTAGGGCATAAGATAATTTTCTTTTTATATCTATGTAATATATTTTGAAGGAGAAACATTTTATTTTTATTAGGAACAAAGAGTTAGTTAAAATCATCCTATATAATAGAATTCCAACATTCTTCTAATCAAGATAAAATACTATAGTGTAATAGAAATGGAAGAATCCTGTAAGATAATTTTCATGTAGGATAAATTTTCCTATGTAATATGGCTTGGTAGGGAAGCCTCAATTATAAAGTGATAATGACTGTCCAAGGCTATATTCCCAAGAAAATCTAGAATAAATGAATCAAGAACTCAAAGATTTCCAATTCGAGCTCACTAGTTGAAGCTTGAAATACTAGAATCTGATTGTGAAGAACACCCTATGTCTTGATGGTGGTATGTTAAATACTTCTGGATAAGTTGAAATAAAGGATTGTCTACAATCGAGGAGCATCCAAAACCAAATCCATCCAGGTAATGAGATTTGATAGAAGAAAAACTAAGTTTCAATTGAGATATTTTCCCAACTGATATGGTGATGAAGTCCATTTTAAATCAAACCAAGCTTGCCAGAGATCGATGAAGCCAATGTATTGGTTCAAGCCTGAGACACTAAAACAAGCTTAGATCCAAGATGAAATCGAGAATAAGTCATCCGATTCACTGAAGAAGATGAGCCCCTTGGAGGAGACAATGCCATCGAGGATGAAGCTAGATTTTCTAAATCAAGTTTCAATCGGCGTCGCCATTGAGGAAGAAGTGGAAGAAGCTGTTGAATCGATTGAAATATTGTCTTCTTGATCTTGAAGAAAACTCAATAGTGTAATATCAACAAACAAATTCCATTTAATCTGTCGACATTGTTTTTAGGGAGATGACACCAAGATGAATCATCCAAGATTGAAGAAAAATATATAGAATGATCTAGTTCGACTGAAATCCCACTAATTCTTTTTTTGGGGAAGAACCCTGTCGATATTATTTTTGATTCTTTGAGGATGATTTTCACTGATGGAAATGGATCATTATTTTAAATCTATATGAGATTCATTTATCCTAGTCGTATGAATATGATATATCTTTCTCTCTATGGATGGAAGCTAGAGGGGTACAGAAAATCAAGACCTAAAGTTGGAGGCCCCTGATGAACTAAAGGTTTCGATCACCAACCCTTCTATACTCACAAATATATTTTGGATAGAACATGTTCTACTCAAATATTTCATTCACATTCATGGTCTATGAAATAAATTAGAATCCATTGATTTATACAGCCTGAAACTGATTAAATATGAGATGTTTGAGCCCAACAAGGAGGAATATTATTCATTTCCAGTTAAATCTGCTGTTGCACAAATATAACTAATTAATGAATGTTGAAATGAATATGAAGAACCAATTTGAGATTGATTTAATTTTTTTTCTAGTTTTTTCCTTTGTGGCAGGTATGAATTAATGATAAAGATATAATTTATGGATTTCTTATTTTCCAGTAGAAAGCTCAAATATTGGTGCACTATATGTGTTTGGATATGTTTCCCTTTGAAGTTTTTTATCTGAAATCCATCTACTCGATGCTGGAATGAATTGTTCTTGAAGAATATATGACCATTTAAGGGATCTTTATTTCCATATTAAATTACCTAGGGCTTAGTCATTTGGATTCGTAGTTGTTTCACATGGGTCTATCGATTTATTTTGTAAGAATTTTGATCATGAAACATGGGGGTGACAGTAGAATATGACATAATTAGTTATAGAGAAAATTATTAAAATTAAATTTTGGTGATAGATGGCCAAATAAAAAGAAATGATACCAGTGATGACGAACAAGTGAGCCTATAAAATTAAAATGGTTATTTAATTAAAAATAAATGAGGGGAGACATATGGACATGATTATAGAAAACACATTTTTTTGAGAGAAGAGGCAGAGTGAGAGAAATAGAATGATGACGATGAACTGGAGGAGCTTGAAATGGAGAGGGAATAGACTTTGATAGAGAAAATTTATATCTCTATTTTCTTTCTTATCAGTTCTTTAATCTTTGTGATGAATTTCTTGAATATATTTAAAGTTGAAACTATGATTATGAATGAATATATAATTTTAGGGTTATCAAATTGTGATGCATTGAAATTATTCATCTGATCAACTTTTATTGTCGTCTTTTTTTTTCAGTGTATTTTTTTATTATTTTCATATTTATTATTAATGGGAATATTTTTTACACTATTCTAAGTACCAATGGGTGATGGTAGTGGATACTCTGACTTTTTTCATCAATTAAAGTATAAAAAAGTAGAAAGGTTTATGATACTATTCTCTATTAAAGTACTAATTGTATCCTCAGTCTTGATTTAAAAATATTACTAAGTATAATTCACTATGCTTTTCTAAACATTTAATAATTTTTAGGTGCTGATCACACATTCTCTACAACACTGACATAGAAATGATAAATTGAAGTTAGAGTAGAAAATTATTTTTATCAGTGCAGTGTAGTCCAATACTCTAATGCATCCCTTTCTTGATTATCTTCTTACCATTTCATATAATTCATCTTTTTTTTTCATTTACTATTTCAGTTTATTTTTCTTGTTTTATTTTTTTTGTCTTGGATTTGTTTATTTGGTCACATAACATTTTTTCCTTCCATGTGGAAATCAATACTCATGCTTACCACTTTTCTAGTAGTTAGCAGGTTCTAAAAATAATTAATTTTTCATGTTATCAATGATGAAATGATCATTATACTTATATAGAAACTTTATTATGTGTTATTTTAGGTAACATTTATGTTTCTCACTTTCCCCTTTCAAAGAGAGTTTTATTATTCCTTTATACGATGTAGATTTTCAACAAAGATATTTTCAAATATAGAATCATTAATTAACAAGATAAAAAAATCATGAGGGAAAAAATTATTTAGGTGAGGATATAACACCTTAAAATTTATTTTAAAATAATAAAAAGTTTGATATCTTTATTAACATGCAACATAGAGCTTTAAGAGAATTGGGATATAATATAAAAATATTATTATTATTTAAATGTGATCATTATAACCTATATGTTAAAATTATAACAGGAATATAAATAAAAACATTATGAAAAATATGTATAAAGGTTTTTATGAAATAAAAATATAATGATTAATGCATAATAAATAAGTTCTCAATTTTTAGTAAAGTCATTTTATTCTTTAAAAATACATTTTCTTCAAAAATGGTTTTTATAAAATTTTGTGCGTGGACATTATAATTAATTTATTCCATTTTTATAAATTTTATATGAGGAAATTAATTTAATAATTCATCATGATAAAATTAGATTAGGGTGAATTTTTAATATTTTTTAGAAATAATTGATTTTTGGATGAATAGTGAAAATATTATCACTTTTATGACATTATTATGATTCATTCATGAATTAATAAATTTTAAAACCTCTTTATTGAAAAAAATATGTGTTTAAGTAATTAAATAATGTATTTTATAACATTATTTTGAATTTTGGAACCCAAGATTGACTTTTGTGAACATCAGTTATATTTTATTTTAATTAAAACTATTTTTGGGTCTTTGAATTTAATAGTATGGTAGGAATGTTTAATTAATCTTTGGATCAATTAAAACGTCTACAAATATTCATTTGTTTATTATTTAACCAAAAAAATTCATTTAAATGAGATTTTACTTGATTTCAATCTGAAATAATACTGTTATTCTTAAATAAGGTATTTTCCTAAAAACATTTTTTCATGAGTTTTGTGTAATTACATTAAAATTAATTTTTGAAAATTATAGGTTTTGAATATGATAAAATGGATTCCAAATTTGGAATCATAAATTCAAAATTTGGTTAGAATACCCCTTTTATTTTTGAACATATAATTATGTTATCATGGTAAAAATATAAGTTATCGCGGTTAAGGTTAAATTAGGTTTAAAGAGGGTTTAACTAGGATATAAGGCTTACAATGTCCCCAATACTTTTCTAAATGTGATAAATTTATTTTGTTTTGATCTTATCATGTATTATCTATTAATTTAGGGTTCTTTTTTTCCACTTGAAATGATTATGATATATATTATATTTAAAAAATTTAAGTAACTCCAAATGCGTCCTTTCACTCACTTATAAAAGAGAACCTCCTCTTCTCTTTTATTCACAAAGGGTTAAAACACTATCTCAGTAAATTATTCCCCTAATACCTTACTAGATTCATTTTCTTAATTTTATAGCCGATAGTCTCATCAAAATACCATTCTAAAAGGCTTAATGTGTAATCCAAAATAGGTCTGTTAAAGAAGAGGTAATAATCTTTACAGACACTTTCAAAGTTTATTCCTTCTTCTAGTTTATCTTAATATATTAAACCCATTCTAAAATAATTAATCTAATATCATAAATATTTTTAGATATTTTTATGAATATGGTATAACTATTTTCCACCTCCTTTTTATTCTATATAAAATTAAAATATTTCTTGTGCGTATGTACACCCTACAATCTCTATATAACTGTATAATTAATTTTGCATCACCACTTTAGATGGATGGTTATAAATATAGAAATAATGAATATATTTTAAAATTTTTAAATCTATATGGACTTCATCACATAGTTACCCTAAGATCAGGGAGGATGTGATGTTGTTTGGGTAATCGTGGATTGATTGATGAAGTCAGCCCACTTCCTAACAATCAAGGAGTCAGGAATCATGGATTTATGGGAAATGAGGTATGTGAATGAGGTCATTAAAATTCATGGATTTATGAGGTATATTATCTAATATCTGAATTATCATTTTACCTTATGAGTCTAGAAAGGATTTCAACCCACTTTTAGCACTCAGTTACACCACAAAATTTCTTTCCACCCTCAAATAGATGAATAAACATTAGAGGATTTGTTGCGAGAATGTGTATTATACTTTAGTGGATCTTGGGTGAAGAATGTGATTTGATTGAGTTTTCTTATAAAAATAACTATCAATCATCCATCAACATGGACTTTCTTGAGGCTTTGTATGGGTGGCCATGTCGTTCTCCATTGTGTTGGGATAAGGTTAGGGAGTTGTCAGTTCCTAGTTTCAATGTGGTGAATATCAAAATAGAGAATATTCAGATTGTTTTTGAGAGAATAAAGGTAGTTTAGGACTGAAAAAATTATGATTCCAATCATAGTAGGAGGCCTTTGTATTTTATAGTGGGATACCATATATTCCTGAAGGTTTCTCCCTGCACTGGGTAGCAAAGGTTTGGCCGGGGAAGTAAGATCTCAACCCATTTTGTTGGGACCTTCAAGGTGTTGGGGAGCGTTAGTGAGGTGAATTATTAGTTGTTTCTACTTCCATGTCTCGATAAGATTCATGAAATCTTAAATTTCTTTCATATCCATTGGTATCTTTATGATGAATCTGATGTCATTGACTGAGGAGAGTTGGATATCAAGGATAACACAACATTTGTGGAGAAAACAGTAGAGATCCAGGATCATCGAGAGAAGTTGCATCATGGATATACCATTCCTTTGGATTGAGTTCTATAGAGGCATGGGATATTAGAGGATATTACTTGGGAGTTGATATGTATATATGTTCCCAATACCATGAGTTATTTTGAGTTTTTAATTGTTTTTATTTGAATTATTGATGTGATGATTGAACCTTATTGGTTTATGAAATGTGCCTTTTCTTCCTATGTGATATGTGTTAAATATTACATCATATGAATAGGGGAAACCCATTCTTAATCAAGATTCATTATATTAAGATACATTACAAAAACGTATGAGCAAGTTAGTGCTTCCAAAAGCTAATAATATCTTGATATGGAAAGTGGAATTCCTCAATTCATGTGCTTAGGGTTATGATGTGTGTTAGTTGTGGTAACAGTTGGATTGGAATGTGTATATGATGGAATGATTTTGAAAATGGTTATGGTATGTTTTGAAGATGTTTTAGGATTGACTTTGGGTTTTTTGTTGGTGGTAGTGTCTCAATTGTAATGAGATCCTTGAGAGGTATCTCATGGGATGATTATTCAGACCATTTCCTTTTTGTTCTCCAGGTTCATTTTTATTCTCAATAATGATAATTATTTAGAGGTATTTTATGTAAGGGTCTGGAACTCTCGACCTGTTACTTTATGATAATTCTAGCGGTGGAGTTTTCCAGGGGAAGTTCTAGTGGATTTGTGTTAGAGTTGGTGACCTAAGACCAATTGAATATAATTTAATTACATGTATATTTGATCATTTGAATATTAATTACATATTATTACATATTTTTCATTGTTATTAATGAATTTAATGTAATAATGTCCATGAGTATCTGTCATATTGATAAGGTCATAGTTGTTTCCCACTACAATGAGAACCTTTAAGTTTTATGATGATATTATTAAATATAGTTCTATGGTCAAATAACATTATATGATGGGACATATAGAATGTGATTGTAAGGTGTGTGTACTCGTAAGAAGATACGGCTTCTTCTTATGAAGTTCACACTTAGTAATCTCTAAGACGAGAGATTATAAGAACATACCCACTAGTAGGAATTCCACTTGTTTTTGTGTCATTAGATATTCCTATCTAAAAGCATGTGTAGTAGTATTTAGACTTTAATATTATCATTTATGCATATTACAACTCACAAAATTAGATTTACAAAGAAAAACTGTCATGCCCTATGCTGATGGGAAGTTGGGTACATTGGGTGAATCATGAATAATATGTTATAAATGGATAAGTTAAGGAAGTATTTTTCCCTTTCATATTTATGAAAGTAGATATATATACCCTTTTATTGTAATAGAACCATCATAATAAATTTCATGGTTATGGTGTATCTAAGTGTTTATTTTAGATAGTTAAAGAAATAAATATCGAGCACATAAGTTGATGACACAAATGTGCAAACTGGTTGATGAGATATTGAGACAAAGGGATAATATTACAAAGTGAGCATTCATATGTTTTTTTCATCATTGAGATATTAATTTATTTCTACTGGGTTCCTTGACCCATTTCTAGATAATAATCTTGGACTTTAGGAAATCCCACCTAATGATAATGTGAAATAATCCTAGAAGGTCACACACTAATCATTTCTGTTGATCTTGACTAAATTCTATTTTAATTTAATTAATGAAATAAATATTATTCTCAAGACTGAGTAATAAATTTATCCATTTATTATTGATTGAAAATATTTATTTATGAATAAAATATTTAATATATTTATTTGAGTATTTAATAAAATATAGTGGAGTTTGAATTAACCAAGATCATATCTAGTGAAAAATATTCATTTACAAGATGTTTAAATAATATTGGTTATTGTGCAATTTAGCATACAAACCAAAAAAATATTATTTTTATTTTCATGGGGTTTAATAAATATTATTATATTATTTAAGGTCCAACATGAAATTAAATAATATTTTAACCTAAATCTTAGCTCTATAAATTGATGGTCATGTCTATTGTGTAGGGTTAATCAAGATATAGAGAATCATTGCACATAATGTATTTCTCTCTGGAATAACTCTTTCTCTCTCTACTTCTCAAGAATGAGAAACACAAGGGAGATTCCTTCTAGATCGAAGGATGAGTGATCAAGACAAACAATGAAAGAAGACTGATTTGCTGCACAAGCACCCAAAAATCAATTGGTGTCATTCAAAGATCAAAGAAGCATGTGTGGATCACCGATGATGGATTCTACACTTAGATCATCCAAGAATAATGAAGGTAATCTAGATAGGGTTTTCAAAAGATCAACATCATCAATAAAGAAATGATCCTATGATGAGGTAATCATTTCCTCCAAATCATAAATAAATTTATTATAAATTTTACATGAAATATCCTCTCTTGGAGTTTCAAGAAACTATTAATTAAAAGAAATTTTAATTTCACACCCACTAAAGGCACTTTTTCTATGATTGGAACCAAAAAGTGGTATCATAGAAGTCACATTTTAAATTTATAATTATTTTTTTGATTGTTTATCAATATGTGAAAACATGGTTGAATTTTTCATTTCATATTATCTGATCTTTAATATTATTTGAATTAACATGTTTTTAACATATTAATCATCATCATTCAATGTTTCATTTTCTTAAAGGAATAAGAAAAGATGAAGAGTGACCATAGATTCCCTCAGGAAGTGTCAATGATTCTAGTCAGATATCATGGGACTACTCAATGTGTATCCAGAGCACATGTCATGTACCCAAGTTCTCTACACCTAGACGTGTCGTGGGGTACATGAAATGTCAAGTAGTAATTACACACAATGAATTTATTAAAAACCATGTGTAGACCAAGCCAACCTAGAACACGACATGTTAGATTACATGGCATGTATTTAGTGTACATGTCATGTAGTATACATGGTTTTGTTGAAAAATTAATGCATCCCATGTGGTCATAAAAATAGTCAGACCACATGAGACTGATAAAATAGAGAAATAATGACATACATAGCATGTATTTGACTTGTATACACCATGTGGTTAATTATTTTCCACATCTTAAATACATGTCGAGTTCCTGGTTGAGTTATACAGACACACGACATGCGAGATACATGAGATACAACTGGCTTGTAAATATCATGTGGTCCTATGTCCAACAAACATGTTGAGTCCCTCGGCAGGTTGTGTGGACACACAAAAACCATGACACACAACATGTGGCTGACATGTACATGCCATGTAGTCTAGCCATGATACATGTCAAATCCCCCAAGCTTATAACCTGGGCACACAACAAATGAGATACATGACATGTAGCTTGATAGTACACACCGTGTAGTCTTCTAATAAAAGGGAATAATTAAATTACATTAAATTGAAAATTTCAGAATTAAAAACTTTTTACTTTGATTGAAAATTTAACTGTTTTAAAATTTAATAATGGTTTTAAATAATATTAAATGATCAATTAATTTATTGTAATAATATTCAATAATTGGTTCTACTATTTATTTTTTATAAATGCTTTTAAGATGGGTATCTCCAAATGAATTTGAATGGTCATTAAGATGAAATGGAATTAATTAATTCAAGTAATTTTATCTCAATAATAAAGAGAGAATAGAAATTAATGTTGATCAATTTACTTTTGAGTATACATTTCATGTAAGTATGTTCATAATCTTGACTAAGACATATGTATGTGTTGGATGTTTTAATTTAATTTATTTCATGGGTTTTAAATTAATTAATATTTAATTAAATAATGGCATGTGATTCATCCCTCCCTCCATTATTATGTATGACTTGTGTGTCCAAGTTTATTTATGTAATCCCCCCTTAACAAATCTTGGTTCCCCTCACATGCTTGTGAGTTATAAATGGTGTAATAGAGGGAGTACCCCAAGGCGCATAGAGGTGGTTCCAGATGAAACCATAATTATGGCAACCTAGGTATATAGAAGTGGACAAGTGGAATACTGTAACTCATGTCAAGACTGACACAAGGAGTTATTCCCCTAGGTCGACAGTTGATTTATTATCTGCTCAATAAATCAACTGTTAGATAAGCTCATGATTGGATCATTTAATTCATTATGTATTTATATATTATGCATTATTTATTTATGGATTCAAGACCACTATAACATAAATACAAAATTAATGTGAAAAGATTGTATTTAAGAAAATTAATTGTGCATAAATATTTTATCTAACATGGTTAATTAATTAAGTAAAATACACTTTATATTAACAAGTTATATAAAGGATAAAACAAGATAAAATTTATGAATAATGAAATTAAATCCCTTAACTACATATTAAGTCAGACTTGGACTTCCATTACTTGATTAGGAATGAAATTCAATAGAACTAAGTGTTTGACCAACCCCTGTTGGGACACTTACTTTTATAAGGGGAGTTATTATGAATGTTTTTGGTTGATTTAACCATTTTACATTAATAGATGTATCCCTTGATAGACTTGGTGTAATTTGGAGACAAGTGTTGAGGAGTTCCAGGTCAGGATTTTTGGATTGGGGAATCCACTCAACAGATCAAGGAGATATAAGCCCGTCGTTGGAAAAGACTTTTCATACCTAAATACCTTCAAGTAGCTTGACCAACCCTTATTGGGATTATTTTAAAGGGAATATTGATCCTGGACACTAGAATATCCCTGAAACTATACATTCATAGTTCAATGGTGAGGGCTATTGGGACTTGATAAAATAGTGGGATATTTAATAAAATTAATTATTATTATTTCTCACATGATTGTAATCATGAAAATTAATAATAATACAATCTTTTATAATTGTAGTAAATAGAAATTTCATCATCCACATTATACCTACGATCTATATCAGAGAAATACCATCACCTCATTGGAAGTAACTTCTACGAGTGTTTCAGATGCCTTCGGGTTGTGCTGTGCTATGAACGAAAATCTTGCATGCTAGAATCCTCAATGTCTGATCTGCCTACCAAGGAGGAAAGTTATGAATAGTTTTCAGTCTATGAAAAACATATGAATGAAACATTCAACATTCAATGTTTGATGTTATCATCTATGTCTAGTGAACTCATGAAGTCTCACAAAAACATAGACGAATATAACATGCCCGATCATCTATGTGGTCTATACTAGGAGAGAGATAGACATGAATTATTTGAGATCTCCAAGGATATTTTTTAGAGAAATCATATAGAGGGTTCCCTAGCTGGACCTCATACAGTCAAGATCATTGGATACATTGAGAGCTTAGAGGTTCTAGGATTTAAACTCCCTGAATAACTGAGCACTGATCTCATTCCTTCATAACTACCTTAGAGTTTCTCAAGTTTTTTTGAGAATTTTAATATGAAAAACATAGAGAAGCCTCTCATAGATCTAATTATTCTTCTTCATCAAGTAGATAAGGATAAAAATCATGAAAATCCTTCTATCCTTATGATGAACAAACATAAAGAGAAAGTAAATAGCTCTAAGACCAAATCTTCTTCATCCCCTTCCAGGAAGAGGAATATATAGGGGTAAGAAGGGAACACAATACTGTCTATTTCACATGTGGTAATAAGGGCCACTGGAATAAAAACTACACCCACTAAAAGAAACAAGGGGAAGCTTCAAAAGCATTTTTTATCAAGTGAAATTTATCTATTTCTAAAAATTGGGTATTAGATACAGTATGTTATTCTCACATATGTATTCAAATATAGAAATAAAGTTGATTTAGAAATATTGATGGAGAGGAGGTAGATGTAAGGGTAGCCATTATATCTAAACTTTTTTGTTATAGCTATCAAAAAACTACCACCTCACACTTCCAATTGGAATGATCTTGGTTTTAAGAGATTGTTATTATGTTCTAAAAATTACCAAAAACATTATTTTTGTATCTATACTAGATATAGATGGATTTATTTTAAAATTTGGTAGTAAATATTTTCTTTTATAGGGATAGAATTTATTATGGTAAGGCACATTTAAATAATTGTATTTATGTGTTTTACTACACAAACCAAGTAATGTCAATCGATAATGAAAATTCTTCACATGAATCATACCACACGCAACCATGGAATCACTGGCTCAATCATGTAAATAAAAATCATTTGACTAAATTTCACTAAGATGGATATTGAGATTCTTTTGAACTAAAACCACTTGGTGTATGTCATCCATGTTTACAAGAAAAAATGAACAAATCCCCATTTAATGGGAAATGTGAAAGGGCTAAGGATATTCTTGAATTAGTTCATACTAATGCATGTGAACCATTTTCCGTTGAAGCAAGGGGTGGGTAATCATACTTCATAATTTTTACTGATGATTTTAGTAGATATGTATATATGTAATTATTAAGGTAAAAGTCAGATTAATTTGATAAATTCAAGGAATACAAGAATGAAGTTGAGAACTAGCTTGGTAAGAAGACTAAGAAACCTCAATTAGACTATGGTGGAGAATATCTTAATCAACATTTCATTGATTATTTATGGGAGTTTGGGATTCTATCTCAACTAACTACCCCTTATACACCTTAGTGGAATATTCTAAGTGAAAAGAGGAACCACACCTTGTTGAACATAGTGAGATTAATGATGAATCAAGCAAGTATTCCATTATCCTTTTTAGGATACAAACTATAGAGAGTAGCACACATACTAAACCAAGTACCAAATAAATCAATAAATGGTATTCTATATGAACTATGAAGTGGAATAAAATCCATGTTGTTGAATTTACATGTTTTGGTTAGTGAAGTGTTTGTTAAGGCCTCATCAGGTAAAAAACATTCACCATATGACACAAAGTGTTCCTTTATATGATACCCTAAGGAAACAAGGAGATATTACATATAAGAAACCTCATACACAATGGTAATAGTGGAAAGACACACCATATTAATTGAGACGAAGAAAATATATAAAAGAGATAGTGGTATTGATATAGAGTTTGATTAATTTGAGGCTTAAGGTACACAAGAGTTGGCAGAGGAACATATTCCAACAAGACCTATGGAAGAAGAAGCTGTTCCAGAGACACAAATAATGCATAGGAGTAATAGGGAGGTTTGAGAACTAGAAAAATATTTTTTCCAGTCACCAAGGATGGTGACTCATTATTAGTAGATAATAATGATCATTTAACCTATAAGGAAGTATTAGGTGGCACATATATTTCTAAGTGGCAAGAATCCATAAATTCTAAAATGGATTCCAAGTACCAAAACCAAGTATGGATTTTGGTTGATCCTCCAGTAGACGTAAATTCTATTTGTTTTAAATGGTTATTCAAGAATAAACTAAAAATTAAAGGACAATTCAGTACCTATAAAGCATGAATAGTTTCTAAAGGGTTTAGACAACATTAAATCATTGACTATGATGAAAATTTTTCACTAGTTTCAATGATGAAACCCATCAAAATTCTACTTTTCATTATGAACTTACATGACTATGATATTTGGTAAATGGATTTCAAAATAGCCTTACTTAATAGGAAAATTTTATAATATGTCTATATGACACAAACTAAATGGTTTATGACTCCAAAGGATTCTAACAATATATGAAAATTTCAAAAATAAATTTATGGATTAAAGAAAGAAACTAGGTCATGGAACATTCATTTTAATTAAGACATAAAGTAATTTGGTTTCATAAATTATGAATATGATCTCTATGTTAATAAATATTTTAGTGGGAGTGGGGTTGTTTTCTTAATAGTATATGTCTATGAAATATTACTTATTATAAATGAAATACCTATCTTACAGTCTGTTAAGGCATGACTGAATAAATTATTCTCTATAAAGGACTTAGAATAGGCATCATATATTCCTGGGATCAAAATCCATCATAATCAATCCAATTGGTTGGTTTTACTAAGTCAAGTTACATATATTGACAAGATAATAAAGTGGTTTAGTACGGAACAACCCAAGAAGGGATTATTTCCCATGTCACTAGGAATTCAGATTTCTAGGAAAATGTATCCTCAGACACATGAGGAAAGAAATAGAATGGTAAGGATTCCATATGCATCAACTATTAGTTTTATCATGTTTTCTATGATATGTACTAGGTTGTATGTCACCTACACATTAATTATGGAAGAAAGATATCAAGATGACCCAGGTTATTTCCATTGGATATGAACCAAGAATATCCTTAAGTATATGAGGTTTACTAAGGATATTTTCTTAGTTTATAGAGGATATGGGTAAATAGTCATCATATTATATGAAAAATCTATTTTCCAAATAGATAAAGACGATATGAAATCAAAAACGGGATACATTCTCACTTTGAATGAAGGTGCATTAAGTTGGAAGAGTTCAAAGAAGGTTGTGGTCACAGATTCTATAGGAGAGTTTGCGTATATTATAGATTATGAGGTAGCTAAATAATCAGTTGGGATATGATTTTTTTAATATCTTAATGTGGTAAGAAGAAGTAAATATACCATCACACTTTATTATGATAATACTGTAGTGGTGGCCCAAACAAAGGAGATAAGGTCACATTAGCAGATAAAGCACATAATTCAGAAGTATTATCTATTGAGGAATTTTTTTTCAAAGAGGTGAGGTTACAGTGAGAATTTCCATGGAAGAAAATGTGGTGGAGCCCTTGACTAAATCCTTGACTCATTAGAAACTTGATTATCATGTGAGGTCAAGTGGACCGAAATTCATAAGTATATGGCTCTAGTCCAAGAGGAATTTTATTGGAGTCAGTGTCCTAAGACCAACTATCTATACTTTGATTATATATATATTTGATCATTTTAATATTAATAACATATTATTATATATTTTTCATTGTTCTCAATGACTTTAATGTAATAATTTCCTAGGGTTTCTATCATATTAATAAGGTCATAAAAGTTCCCACTATGATGAGAAACTTTAAGTACTATGATGATATTCTTAAATATATTTCTTCGATTAGATAACATCTTATGATGTGATGTATAGAACATGAATTTCAAGTGTTATTAATCATAATAATATGAGTATTATTCTCATGAAGTTCACACTTGGTAATCTCCAAGATAGAATATTATGAGAATAGACCTACCAGTAGTAATTTCACATGTTTTATTGTCATCATATATTCCTATCTAAGAGGATGTTTAATAGTCCTTAGACTTTAATATTATCATTGATGAATTTCATGACTCAAACAATTAGATTTACTGACAAAAACCATCACACCACGTGTTGGAAGGAAGTAGGATACACTGGGTGCATCACAAATGGAATGTTATTAAGGGATAAGTCATGGAAGGATTTTTTCCATTCCATCTTTATAACGACCCATACTTTACATACATTGTTAATACTTCGAAATTGAAGCACACTTATTACAACATATGACAAAACCACAAAGGACCGTATAGGTATAGTGTCTTTAGAAACTGGGAAACATAAACAACTGGTTCATAAATCTTCTACAGTGTCTCCCATTTATTTCATCATATCTAGGGTCCCTTTTAGCATATTCTACTTAATATCCATCTTCCTGACCTGGGGAAAAGAAAACATAAAAGGGTGAGCTCAAATGCTCAGCAAGGGCAAATAAAGGAAATAAATATCATATCATATCTTTATGAAAATCAAAACCTGCAAAAGAGATCATAATATCTTAACATGGAATAAATCATAGAAGTGAAAATGAGATCCCCATAATCATAACATAAAAATTGAAACTTTGTGGCATGTACACATAATCATGGAAAATCATTTCTTGTTAGTAATGACTCATTGCCAAGACTATCTTAGTGGACAAAGTCCCTTTCTGAACCGAGTTCACTCCTCGTTTCAGTCCTGTTTTACTGAACCGAAATAACCTTCCGTTCCAGCCATGTCTATCTCATGAGATATAAATCTTTACCCAATGCATTGGAGGGAGATATAGGTCCCACCCATCTTATAATGAATCCTTTCTTATGTGTGCCACATAATCATAAATCATAAATCATAGCGTAACCCATGTAATAAAAATGGGATTCTTAAACAACATGACATCATAAAACAATTCATATAAGATAAAGGAATTCATAAAAATATTTCCATCACAACATGATCAAATCAATGTAAAAATATGGATAGAAACAGAACCCTTTATTATCTTAGATGTAAAATAATTTTGATAAAACACTTGAATTGAATTCTTGGGGAAAATATCCTTTCTTCTTCAAAATCAATTTCTTTTCACAAAACATCATGCAATTTTAAAAGAAAGATATTTTATTGAAAATAGTAATGAAATCTTTTAGAGGAAGATTCATGAAAATAAGGCTTTATAAAATGGTAGAAATCCGTTCGTGCCGTATAAGTTAAAAAAAACATTCTTCGTACTTTTGTCGGAAAAGTCAAAAAGTACCTCGTACAACAAAAGATTCCTTTCATACATATTACTAAAAACTCACCGAAGGGTAAAAATGGATTTAAACAATTGTAGGTGGAAGGAAATAATATTACATATTGATGAAACATGGATGTGGATGATAAAATACACCCCAGTGAATACTTACGAATAAACAATCTCGAATAAAAATGAGATTGTGATATTTCCCTTACCTTAGGTCCGATTTGCTTTGTTCGTGTCCGAAGCTCCTGTATAATGGTTTAAATAATGTTATTGACTTATTCCAGAATCATACATATTGATATGATATCATATATGGTCATATTATTAGCTTCTTGTTAGTAATATTTCATTGTTACTTGTTACTCGGGTCTTTATAACTTTTTGTTCTTATGCGTGTTTTGTCGAATAAATTATTATTCTTATCTTTAGGTTATAGATAATTCATTTCCAGAATGGTATTAGTGTAGTATATACCATATTCATTCATTAAATTCATTTATATAATCATTATGAAATGAAGATCATGTAGAACGAGTCGCATCACATCGTGGAGACGGTATTCCGTACGTACGCACGAGTGATGATATCGTTCCTATGATCGTGGAATTGTATTGGAGTATATATATATATATTATTTCAGTATCAATATTACTTCATAATAATCATATACAGTTACTCATTACACCATTATAACCATCCTTGTAAGGTGATGGTGGAAAAATAGATTACACCACGGCGTGGAGACGGTATTCCGTACGTACGCACGCGCGGTGATTTCATTTTTCCGTAGGATGGATAGAAGGTGAATTAGGGTTGTTTCATATTTATAATAACATATCAGTATGTAAGTAATACTGATGTTATTACTTTATCATGAAACAACTAAAGAAGAAGAAGTTGAAGAAGAAAGAAATTGAAAAGATCGGTAATGGATATTACCTCTTCTTTGGAACGCCTCTTTGAATCCTCCACTTAAGGAACTAAGATTGGTCTTTGGAGAAGACCAGGACCTCTAGGATTATTCTAGGGAAGTGGAGAGGAGAAAATGGCAGGGGTTGGCCGAGCTTGAGTGCTCAAATTGGTGTGAGGAGGAGGGGGAGGAGGTGCCCTTTTATAAGGGAGGAGAGGGGCACCTTAGGAATATCTCAAAATATTATTTTATATTAAAGTCAAAATCGGTTTATAATGGTTCCAAAGGGTCTTATTTCGAAGATAAAGTGGGGAAGGGTCGAAATCATATCAACCAATAGGATTTAGACAAGTTTAGGGTATTATTTTAACCTTATCAATTAGATTTAACTCTAAGTTAATTAATTTAACTTTTACCGTGTCTTTTTGTTTTCTTTCACGATATGGTTAATACACTTACTATAACATGCCAAAAGAACCCCAAATTGTTTATTATTAATATATATATCCTTATCTAAGTCATTTGGCCGAACCTTAGATTTTTAGGAATAAAATAACAATTAATAATATAATATTTGATTTAAAAACTATTTTGTTTCAATTTTGACACTATTTGATATATGATTTTTGTGAAAGTCATAACATAATTATATGTTCGAACCAAGTTGATTAAATCAACATTAATATATCATAGTAACCTAGAAAATTAGTGGAATTCATAAAAAGTCTTAAATTACATTTATTTTGGTATTTATATTATCAATTTTGTCAATATTTCATTAATAAGATAATTACTGCATCATCTTTGTGTCATAAATAAATTAAATTATTTGATGTCTAAAAATTACAAATAAAATATCATCATGTAGGAAATCTTTTTAGCTTTCTAATGAATATTTAAAATTTAATTTATCTTTTGTATAACCCCATATTAAAAATGATTTACTTATTAAACATTGATTTTAACTATTTTAACCCTTCTTTAAATAAATTAATAATAAATGTCCTAATCTAATTCAAGTGGGCCTAAATGGTAATATTTTATTCCTAAGTTTGTTTTTGGTCGAATTACACTTGTCCAATAGAATTAGGACATGTGTTAGGGTAATATTAATATCATATTTACCCTTAGTTACCCTATTTACTATTAACCGCGGTAAAAAAAAGTAAAAAGTTACTATTCACCAAAAAAATTATTTTTATCTCATTGAACCACATTTTACTTACTGATATCAACCGTGTCTGTCGGATTTTCGAAATTCCATTCACAGAAGCGGTAAAATTAAGTTTTATGCAAAATTCAGTTTTTAACCTACCACTTAGTGGTTTCACTATTCATCAAAAATTGAAAGTTTTCAGAAAAATACCAAAATTTCACCCTAGGCTAATTTCGATATTCTGAGTCCAAAAATGAAGTCCATTTTGAAAAATAAAATTTATAAAATTTCAAAAAGTGGTTATTACTATTCATAACGGCTAGTTTTAATAGCATATTGTTGTTTAGTGAAACTCGGTATTGCGTACGACGCAAGCTATCGAGGAAGGTCGCGATTGCGTGTAAAGCAAGCCAAGCAAGTGTTGTGTAGAAAAAGATCCCTTTGATGATTTATATAACATAAAAGTCTCGGGTGTTACATTCTACCCCCCTTAAAAAGAATTTCGCCCTCGAAATTCGTCACTTTGTAACAAACAGATGAGGATAATTCTCCCTCATCATATCCTCAAGCTCCCATGTAGATTCTTCAAGTTGGTGGTTCCTCCATAAAACCTTCACCAAGCGAGTGGTCTTGTTTCGTAGGACTTTTTCGCTACGATCCAGAATCTCTATCGGCTGTTCTTCATAAGAAAGATCTTGCTCCAGCGGTACAACTTCTGAGCTGAGTACATGTGAAGGATCTGGTATGTACTTTCTCAGGAGAGATACATGGAACACATCGTGAACTTGAGAGAGATTCGGTGGAAGCGCCAATCGGTAAGCTACCTTCCCAACACGATCCAGTATTTCAAAAGGACCGATATATCTAGGGCTCAACTTCCCCTTCTTTCCAAATCTCATAACCCTCTTCCAGGGAGATATTCGTAAGAACACTTTATCGCCCACTTCAAACTCTAGGTCTTTTCTTCGGTTGTAGGCATAACTTTTCTGTCGACTCTGAGCTGCTCTTATGTGTTGTTGAATAGATCTGACCTTTTCTGCCATTTCATCAACGAGATCATGTCCTAATAACTTTCTTTCCCCAACTTCATCCCAGCAAGTTGGAGTCCTGCATTTCTTTCCATAGAGAGCATCATAAGGAGCCATCTGAATACTGGAGTGAAAGCTATTATTATAAGAAAATTCCACCAAAGGTAGGTGTTGATCCCAACCTCCTTTGAAATCCATAGAGCAAGCTCTCAACATATCTTCTAGGGTTTGAATTGTTCTCTCAGACTGACCGTCTGTCTGGGGATGATAAGCAGTGCTGAAACTCAACTCTGTATCCAAAGTATGCTGAAGACTTCGCCAGAACTTCGAGGTAAATATCGGATCTCGATCAGATATAATAGAAAGTGGTACTCCATGCAATCTTACCACTTCCTTTACATATATCCTGGCAAGATGATCTAGAGAGAAATCCTCTCTAATAGGAATGAAGTGTGCAGACTTTGTAAGACGATCAACTATGACCCAGATAGCATTATTGCCTTTGGATGTTTTAGGAAGTCCTGTGACAAAGTCCATAGTGATGTTTTCCCATTTCCATTCGGGTATGGGTAATGGTTGTAACATCCCCTTAGACTTCTGTCTCTCAGCTTTAACTTGTTGACAAACCAAGCATCGAGAGACATATTCAGCAACATCTCTTTTCATGCCATCCCACCAGAAGTACTCTTTCAGATCCCTATACATCTTCGTGCTTCCAGGATGAATGGAGAATGAAGAACTATGAGCCTCATCCAGCAGCTCCTTCTTTAATTCGGGGATGGAAGGAACACAAACACGATTCCTGAACTTTATTATCCCATCACAATCAAGGTTGAATTCAGGAACATTTCTCACCTTCTTTTGTAACTCGGCATCTTCTTTCTGTGCCTCTTTAATCTTCACATGTATAGATGGTTGAACACTCATTTGAGAAAGATAAGATTTTTCCCTTTCCATTATAATTCCAAGATCCATCCTTTGTAAATCCATAAATATTGGATCTTTTGTGATCCTCATCATGGATAAACTAGCATGGTCTTGTCGACTTAATGCATCTGCCACCTTGTTTGCTTTCCCAGGGTGGTAATGGATTGAGCAGTCATAATCCTTAATCAGCTCCAGCCATCTTCTTTGACGCATATTCAGCTCCTTTTGTGTGAAAATATACTTTAAACTTTTATGATCAGTATAAATATCACACCTTTCACAATAAAGGTAATGCCTCCAAATCTTTAATGCAAAGATTACCGCAGCCAACTCCAAATCATGCGTTGGGTAATTTTGCTCATGGATTTTCAACTGTCGTGAGGCATAAGCTATCACCATATCATTTTGCATAAGAACACACCCCAATCCCTTCTTGGATGCATCACTGTAGATCACAAACCTTTCTCCACTACAAGGCAGTGTGAGCACAGGTGCACTGGATAACCTTCTTTTCAACTCCTTGAAATTCTCTTCACATTCCTCTGTCCAGACAAACTTAACTCCCTTCCGAGTCAACTTGGTGATTGGATTAGATAATCGTGAAAAATCTTTTACAAAACGTCGATAATATCCATCCAAACCAAGAAAACTTCAGATCTCAGTTACTGTTGTTGGTCTTGACCATCTTTCGATAACCTCTGTTTTTGCTGGATCCACAGATATCCCCTCTTTTGAGATTATATGACCCAAAAATGCAACTTTTTGAAGCCAAAATTCACACTTGGTAAATTTGGCATAAAGCTTCTCCTTTCTCAGGGTCTTCAATATAATTCTCAAGTGATCTTCATGCTATTCCTTGCTCTTTGAATAGACAAGAATATCGTCTATAAAGACTACCACAAATTGATCAAGATAGTCTCTAAAGACTCTATTCATTAGATCCATGAAGATAGCAGGGGCATTAGTAAGACCAAATGGCATCACTATAAATTCATAGTGTCCATACCTTGTACGGAAAGCCGTCTTTGGTATATCCTCCCTTTTGACCCTTAATTGATGATACCCTGAACGAAGATCAATCTTGGAAAAGTATTGAGCTCCGCGTAGTTGGTCAAATAAGTCATCAATGCGTGGGAGAGGATATTTGTTCTTGATAGTGATCTTGTTAAGTTCTCGATAATCAATGAAAAGTCTCATTGATCCATCTTTCTTCTTAACAAATAGAACAGGTGCTCCCCAAGGTGACGCACTAGGGCATATGAATCCCTTATCAAGATTCTCTTGGAGTTGCTTCTTCAATTCCTACAACTCAATTGGGGCCATTCTATAAGGTGTCTTTGAAATAGGCAAAGCACCCGGTACGAGTTCTATTGAAAACTCAACTTCATGATTTGGTGGAAGACCCGGCAATTCCTCCGGAGAGACATCATCAAACTCCCGTACAATGGGAATATTCTTAATCGTGAGTTTCTCACCAACCATTTGAGATAAATAACCTTCATTTAGTGGAATTAATACCCATAAGATGGAAGAAATTTCCACTGGAAGGTTATGTTCATCCTTGCATTGATAGACGATCGTAGATTGATCTGGAATATGAAATGTGACTTCCCTTCTTTGGCAATCGATATGAGCTCCATGTAGAGAAAGCCAATCCATGCCAAGAATCACATCAAATTCCACTAAAGGAAGGATCACAAGATTTGCAGGAAGCACTTTCCCACAAACTTCGATCGGAGAAGAATTATAAACTTTTGATGCGATTGATGTGCCATTAGGTGTTGTCACAGCTAACTCAACATCTAATTGTTGAGGTAATACGGTGATACCCTTAGAAAAGTCTTCAGAAATAAAAGAGTGGGTGGATCTAGAATAAAATAAAACATTTGCTACTTTAGAGTGGATAGTAAGTGTACCTTTCACCACATCGTTATCGTACTCCACATCGCTGATAGAAATTGCATGTGACTTTCCTTTGTCTTTAGCCTTAAGAGTTTGTTGACGTCGACCATCATCATCAACCCTTGGATTTGGGCATTGATTGGCATAATTCCCCATCTCCTTGCACTTGAAACATTGAAGTGTAGTAGGTTCATTTTGTGTATCCCTTCCTTTGTTTGCGTCATTAGACATCTTCTTCCCATTATCACGGCATTCAAATGCCCGATGACCTTCTTTTCCACATTTAAAACATTTACTTGTCCCTTTAAGACAACTCCCTCCATGTTTCTTTCCACACTTTGAGCATAAGGAAAAGCTCCTCTTCTTTTCCGTGTGCTCTTTAGATTTTTCTTTGAATTCCATCTTCCTCTTCTTATCAAACCCATGTGACTGATGGGTTACTCCAATCTCCATCTCGACTTTGAGAGCACATCGAACGATTTCCTCGTAGCTATTGAAGTCCCTTATGGCTAACGCCCTTCGAAGACTTGGTTTTAAGCCACTAAAGAATCGATCGATCTTACTCTCAGGTTGGATAATAATACCAGAAGCGTACCTTGCAAGTCTTGTAAAATTTGCTTCATAGGTACCAACAGATTCATCATCCCTTTGCTTCAGTTCAAGAAACTCTTTCTCCATCTTTGTTCGGAGAATACGAGGGAAGTACTTATTGAAAAATAAGTTCTTGAACTCGTCCCATTCCATAGACTCAATTTCATCCCTTTGCCTCGTATTCTTAACAAGATTCCACCATTGATCCGCATCTCCTTCCAAACGATACACTGCTAGGATGACTTTATCATGTTCAGAACATTGAAGAACTGAAAATATCTTTTCAGTAGTACTAATCCATTGTTCAGCAACTAATGGATCAGTAGACCCGCTGAAAGAAGGTGGACGCTGCCTCATGAAGGATTCAACAGAATTTTGCTCCCTCCTTTGCTCGTTTGGAAATCCTGCATGATTCATAGCTTGAGAAAGTTGTGTGAGCATGGCTACAAGATTTTGCATTCCAGCTCCCATATCGTTTGGTTGCTCAGGGGGACAATCATTGCATTGCCCATCGCATTCCGCATTAACACGGTTCCTTCGGGTTCCAGCCATTGACTAAAACAAAGAAGAATAGTGTGAGCAACACTAATTATAATAGGAAACCACATAATTCAAGAATAAAATTTTCCTGCTTATGGTCTTATCCTAGGTTATTCATGGCCATTTCTAAGATTGTGTTCTATGCTTAGACTTATCCTTAGGGTTCTTACTAAGGCTTTCACATCCTAGTTTCCAAAGGTTGACTATACCTTTCCTCTGATACCAACTATAACGACCCATACTTTACATACATTGTTAATAATTCGAAATTGAAGCACACTTATTACAACATATGACAAAACCACAAAGGACCGTATAGGTATAGTGTCTTTAGAAACTGGGAAACATAAACAACTGGTTCATAAATCTTCTACAGTGTATCCCATTTATTTCATCATATCTAGGGTCCCTTTTAGCATATTCTACTTAATATCCATCTTCCTGACCTAGGGAAAAGAAAACATAAAAGGGTGAGCTCAAATGCTCAGCAAGGGCAAATAAAGGAAATAAAAATCATATCATATCTTTATGAAATTCAAAACCTGCAAAAGAGATCATAATATCTTAACATGGAATAAATCATAGAAGTGAAAATGAGATCCCCATAATCATAACATAAAACTTGAAACTTTGTGGCATGCACACATAATCATGGAAAATCATTTCTTGTTAGTCATGACTCATTGCCAAGACTATCTTAGTAGACAAAGTCCCTTTCTGAACCGAGTTCACTCCTCGTTTCAGTCCTGTTTTACTGAACCGAAATAACCTTCCGTTCCAGCCATGTCTATCTCATGAGATATAAATCTTTACCCAATGCATTGGAGGGAGATATAGGTCCCACCCATCTTATAATGAATCCTTTCTTATGTGTGCCACATAATCATAAATCATAAATCATAGCGTAACCCATGTAATAAAAATGGGATTCTTAAACAACATGACATCATAAAACAATTCATATAAGATAAAGGAATTCATAAAAATATTTCCATCACAACATGATCAAATCAATGTAAAAATATGGATAGAAATAGAACCCTTTATTATCTTAGATGGAAAATAATTTTGATAAAACACTTGAATTGAATTCTTGGGGAAAATATCCTTTCTTCTTCAAAATCAATTTCTTTTCACAAAACATCATGAAATTTTAAAAGAAAGATATTTTATTGAAAATAGTAATGAAATATTTTAGAGGAAGCTTCATGAAAATAAGGCTTTATAAAATGGTAGAAATCCGTTCGTGCCGTATAAGTTAAAAAAAACATTCTTCGTACTTTTGTCGGAAAAGTCAAAAAGTACCTCGTACGACAAAAGATTCCTTTCATACATATTACTAAAAACTCACCGAAGGGTAAAAATGGATTTAAACAATTGTAGGTGGATGGAAATAATATTACATATTGATGAAACATGGATGTGGATGATAAAATACACCCCAGTGAATACTTACGAATAAACAATCTCGAATAAAAATGAGATTGTGATATTTCCCTTACCTTAGGTCCGATTTTCTTTGTTCGTGTCCGAAGCTCCTGTATAATGGTTTAAATAATGTTATTGACTTATTCCAGAATCATAAATATTGATATGATATCATATATGGTCATATTATTAGCTTCTTGTTAGTAATATTTCATTGTTACTTGTTACTCGGGTCTTTATAACTTTTTGTTCTTATGCATGTTTTGTCGAATAAATTCTTATTCTTATCTTTAGGTTATAGATAATTCATTTCCAGAATGGTATTAGTGTAGTATATACCATATTCATTCATTCAATTCATTTATATAATCATTATGAAATGAAGATCATGTAGAACGAGTCGCATCACATCGTGGAGACGGTATTCCGTACGTACGCACGAGTGATGATATCGTTCCTATGATCGTGGAATTGTATTGGAGTATATATATATATTATTTCAGTATCAATATTACTTCATAATAATCATATACAGTTACTCATTACACCATTATAACCATCCTTGTAAGGTGATGATGGAAAAATAGATTACACCACGGCGTGGAGACGGTATTCCGTACGTACGCACACGCGGTGATTTCATTTTTCCGTAGGATGGATAGAAGGTGAATTAGGGTTGTTTCATATTTATAATAACATATCAGTATGTAAGTAATACTGATGTTATTACTTTATCATGAAACAACTAAAGAAGAATAAGTTGAAGAAGAAAGAAATTGAAAAGATCGGTAATGGATATTACCTCTTCTTTGGAACGCCTCTTTGAATCCTCCACTTAAGGAACTAAGATTGGTCTTTGGAGAAGACCAGGACCTCTAGGATTATTCTAGGGAAGTGGAGAGGAGAAAATGGCAGGGGTTGGCCGAGCTTGAGTGCTCAAATTGGTGTGAGGAGGAGGGGGAGGAGGTGCCCTTTTATAAGGGAGGAGAGGGGCACCTTAGGAATATCTCAAAATATTATTTTATATTAAAGTCAAAATCGGTTTATAATGATTCCAAAGGGTCTTATTTCGAAGCTAAAGTGGGGATGGGTCGAAATCCTATCAACCAATAGGATTTAGACAAGTTTAGGGTATTATTTTAACCTTATCAATTAGCTTTAACTCTAAGTTAATTAATTTAACTTTTACCGTGTCTTTTTGTTTTCTTTCACTATATGGTTAATACACTTACTATAACATGCCAAACGAACCCCAAATTGTTTATTATTAATATATATATCCTTATCTAAGTCATTTGGACAAACCTTAGATTTTTAGGAATAAAATAACAATTAATAATATAATATTTGATTTAAAAACTATTTTGTTTCAATTTTGACACTATTTGATATATGATTTTTGTGAAAGTCATAACAGAATTATATGTTCGAACCAAGTTGATTAAATCAACATTAATATATCATAGTAACCTAGAAAATTAGTGGAATTCATAAAAAGTCTTAAATTACATTTATTTTGGTATTTATATTATCAATTTTGTCAATATTTCATTAATAAGATAATTACTGCATCATCTTTGTGTCATAAATAAATTAAATTATTTGATGTCTAAAAATTACAAATAAAATATCATCATGTAGGAAATCTTTTTAGCTTTATAATGAATATTTACAATTGAATTTATCTTATGTATAACCCCATATTAAAAATGATTTACTTATTAAACTTTGATTTTAACTATTTTAACCCTTCTTTAAATAAATTAATAATAAATGTCCTAATCTAATCCAAGTGGGCCTAAATGGTCATATTTTATTCCTAAGTTTGTTTTTGGTCGAATTACACTTGTCCAATAGAATTAGGACATGTGTTAGGGTAATATTAATATCATATTTACCCTTAGTTACCCTATTTACTATTAACCGCGGTAAAAAAAAGTAAAATGTTACTATTCACCAAAACAATTATTTTTATCTCATTGAACCACATTTTACTTACTGATATCAACCGTGTCTGTCGGATTTTCGAAATTCCATTCACAGAAGCGGTAAAATTAAGTTTTATGCTAAATTCAGTTTTTAACCTACCACTTAGTGGTTCCACTATTCATCAAAAATTGAAAGTTTTTAGAAAAATACCAAAATTTCACCCTAGGCTAATTTCGATATTCTGAGTCCAAAAATGAAGTCCATTTTGAAAAATAAAATTTATAAAATTTCAAAAAGTGGTTATTACTATTCATAACGGCTAGTTTTAATAGCATATTGTTGTTTAGTGAAACTCGGTATTGCGTACGACGCAAGCTATCGAGGAAGGTCGCGATTGCGTGTAAAGCAAGCCAAGCAAGTGTTGTGTAGAAAAAGATCCCTTTGATGATTTATATAACATAAAAGTCTCGGGTGTTACAATCTTTATGGAAGTATATATCTAGGACCTTTTATTGGAATAAAAATATCACATTAAATTCCATGTCCATGGTGTATTGAGGTGTTTATTTTAGATATTCAAAGAAATAAGTATTGATAACATATGTTGATGACACAAATGTGTAACCTTCTTGATGAGATATTAAGATAAAGGGATTATATTACATTCGTATATGGTTTTCATCACTGTGACATTACATTATTTCTATTGGGTGACTTGAATTATTTCTAGATATTATTCTTGTAATTTAGGTGATTCCCCCTAATTTAAATGAGAAAGAATCATAGAGGGTCACACATTAAGTGTTTCCGTTAATCTTGATTAAATTCTATTTGAATTTAATTAATAGAATAAATATTATTCTCAGGAGGTAGAAATAGTTTTATTCACATATTATTAATCAAAAATATTTATTAATGAATAAAATATTTAATATATTTATTTAGGTGTTTAATAAATGCGAGCAAAGTTTGAATGGACCAAGACTGTTTCCGATGACAAATATTTATTTACAAGATGGTAAAATAATATTTTTTATTGTGAAAGTTAGTTCAGATGACAAAAAAATATTAATATTAATATTATTATTATTCACATGGATTTTAATAAAGATTATTATATTATTTAAGGTATGAAATACAATTAAATAATATTTTAACCTAAACCCTAGCTTTATAAATAGATAGTTATTTCTATTATGTAGGTTTAATCGAGATATAAAGAATCATTGTGTACAATAGATTTATCTCTCTAATTCCTCGTTCTCTCTCTCCTTATCAAGAATGAGAAATGTAAGGGATATTTCTTAAAGATAGAAGGATAAACAATCAAGACAAACAACACAAGATGATTGATTCACTGTGCTATCACCTAAAAATAAATCAATGTTGTTTTGAGATCAAAGGAGAACATGTGGATCACTGATAGAGGGATTATACAATTGGATCCTCCAAGAATAATGAAGGTAATATGAATAGGGTTTTTGGAAGATCAATATCATCAATGAAGAATGGATCCTAATATGAGGTAATCATTTCTTCATGATCATAAATAAATTAATTAAAAATTTAATGTGAAATATCCTCTATCGGGGTTTCAGAAAACTCTAAATTAAAATAAATTTTAATTTCAAACCCACCAAAGGATATTCCACTACACTTGGAAATATTAAGTTGGAAGGAAAGTGGTGTAGATGTACCTGAGAATTCATCTGAGAAGGATTCTAAAACATATGGGCTTGTGTTGCACTATAAAGAGAGTCATTGTGGCATGTAGAGCCGAACTGTGATGTAAGGGATTAAAGAAGGAGTTTCAATGCTTCGTCCCTTTTTGGAATAACTGTGGTGTGGATAGAGGATATTATGTGGAGTCAAGGAGGAGGAATTTTGTTGGTTATGTTGATTTTAGAGCAGTTGCACCACAGAGTTAGGCTATGATGTGGATTCTTTATAGGTTGATGTTTTTTGCAGCATAGTGGCCTCAGTTGCATCGTAGTCCCTCTCTTAGTTTTTTAGATCAATGATGCAGACCTCATTATGTTTATTAGATGTGAATTTGACCATACCCACTGAGGTGTGGTCCCTTCCCTTTCACTATTGTCTTTTCCCTTTTTAGAAATTCTACATTATAAAGAGTAATATAAGACCATGATGTTTTGTTTTCCTGACTTCCTATAAGATTATAAAACCCCTTAAAACCTATATTTATTAGGGGGTTTATCCTAGTTATTGGGTGAAAAAATTGCATACCTAGGAGTTATTTCAGACCATTTTCATTCTTATTCAAACCTCGACCTTTAGATATCAATCCTTAGTGGTTTTAGGTGAATTTTCCCTCTCTTACTCTCCCTATTTTCTCTATGTTCATGACATTGAGAAGGATATTTTCAAGGGTAACATTGGTTTTGGTGATTATTTGGTAAATAATGATGTGGGATATTGTGTTCTAGGTGGATAAAGGTGTTTTGATTCATTTTGGTTCTCAATGGTTGTCTCCCTCTTGTTCCAACCTTGGGAAGTGGTTTAGAATTCTTTGTTTGAGGTAGGGGATCCTTCGTCTTTATTCTTGTTTTACACGTGGGAGGGATCATGCTTTTTTTTTCATTTAGGGAGGTAGTATGAACCAGAATAATGAAAATAATGAATTGGTTTAATTTAAATTGAAGGGGAAGGAAAAGAAAACACATGTTTTACTATTCTTGATGTCACTACTATTATACATTCTTGATACAATTTCTAAAAATCACAGGTATTGGGGGATTTGTTTGTGTTGTAGTTGATATGAATATGAAACCCTTTTTGTGTGATTATTTGTTATCACCTTGAATAAAAGGATAATAAATTATATCCAGCTAATAAATTAGATTCCCATATAGAATTTTGGTTTATGTAAGAATGAACTTTAAGTAAATAAGTAAATGTGATGAAATACCTTTTTATTAAATTTGATCTGAAATAAGGTGTAAAAATGGTTGTGTTCTGTGTTTCTGATGTTTTAGTTGTGATGTTATGTGAAGGTTGTGATAAGGAAGTGGCTGTGATGTGAATGGTTGAAATGTGGGTCTTGTTGGAATGAGGAGTATGGGTTTTTGTGTGTTGTGTTTGTGTTTTGCTACCACCCAGTAGAAATTTAATTAAATGATAATGATTAAATGGAATGTATAATGGGTTGTAATAGATAATGAATACTTAAACATAAATGGAAAGTTCAGTTAAAGTGTTTTTTTGTTTAATATGAAATGAATGGGCTGGTTAAATGAAATTGTTTCACAATGGGAAAATCTAGAAATTTCATTAAATTTAAAATAAAGGTAGAATATGGCATGTGGTGTAGCTTAATTTTGTGGTGTTATGAATTTAGAGGAGGTAAAAAAAGTGGTTGAGGTTGTGAGGCCTTAGGGGTGAAGTTGTGAGTTGGGATGGTACTCTTATTGTTAACCCATCTGTTTGGATTATGTGTGCGACTATTATATATAAATTTTATTTTTATTGTTATTTAAATATAAACCCCACCCATGTGGGAAACCATTTTCCGTCACCTAAATATTTTGGGGTTTGTTATACTAATATCCAGTGGTAATTATGGATGGATGACTACCCCATATTTCCCGTTATCTCTTCTAGGTGAGTTTGAAATTCACAATCTATGATGGATAGAAGTAAAAAAAGTGAAATGGTGGAGATATTTGATGATATTATTAGATAACTCATGGTGGGGGTCATGCATGGTAGGAGGAGGGAACAAGTTTTATGTCCTTCATGTTCACGATACCCTACTACTCTGGATTTATGGATGTGATGATATGTGATGTGATGGTGAAAGTTTCTTTTGGCGAGATATGATATGATGGAATAGGTGTCTTTGGGTGAGATATGATGTGATGACCCATGTGTCTTTGGGTGAGATGTGATGTGATGGCCTAGGTGTCTTCAGGAAAGATTATACAGAAGATATGTAAGTGATATAATGTAAAACATTGGGGTGTGAGGGAATAAAATCAGTGGGAAAGTGGTTCAAGATACCCTTTTATCAATAGGATTATTATTATGTTATTATACTTGGATGAATTATTTGGTGATAAATCCATAATGAGGACAGTAATAGTTAGTTGAACAAACTAGGTGTTGCTGGTTCTACTGTTTTCTCATCGGTGTATTAGTATTATCTTTTCACATGTGCATGAGAGACTTTGAGTATGATCCTATTGATTATACATGTTATGATCACCCAATATATATGCAAACTTTTTTTAGGTTTCCAGGAGGATTACAAGGACTATGCTAGACAATATTAGCATAGACTTTGGGGTTATTTTTGTGTCTCTTCCTTAGGACTTTCTTTAGGGTATTTATTTAGAGACTCATGTATTTTTTTACATTATTCATGCATTGTGGGATGGTTTTGGTTACTTTATTTTATATTATTTCATGTAGTTTTTTTATGGTTGATATCATATCTCCCAATCATATTATATAAAGAGGGTAATGCCTCACATACATGAAATTTGTATACCATTGGTGTCAGTCACCAACCCAGGGCTTACTTGAGGTGGGACTCTAGGGTTATTACCTCTATTCCTTCATTGCCTCCCCAAGAGGGGTACCATTTGAGGGAGGGGTTATGACAATGAAACTTCTAACATGTGATAATTATGGAAAGAAACATCATGGTACTTTCTTGAAGGGAATGATAGTTCTCTTCAAGTGTGGAGAGAAAGTCTATAAAGCCCCTGAATGTGAGGGTAAGAAAAAAATCCACAAAGGTATAGTGTTTCAAATGTAAGGAGATAAGATACTAAAAAAAATTCCCCAAGCATAAAGGGAATTTACAATATAAAAGACTAAGGGATCAAGGCCAAGCTTATGCAATTACTAAAACTAAAGTTTAAATCCATTAAGTTGTGATAGCTAGTACTTTTATCATTGCCTCAAATTTAGATAATGCTTTATTTGATTTTGGATATTCACATTATTTTATATCTTCCATATTTTACAAAAAAAAAGATATTTCCATAGAACCTTAAAAAGGGAGTTATTAATCAAGACTCCTACTATAAACCTTATTGTAATAAAGATATGTTAGTAATTTCCCATCATGACACATATGCATACCCTATTTGAAAACTTGATTGTTATACATATGATTGACTTTAACATAATCCTAATTTTTAGGGTTTAATTAGTTTTTATGGATTTAATAATTATTATATGAAGTATAAAATAATCTATTTTGAACTAGTAGTATTATAATTTAAAATTTAAAGTATTTTACAATTTTAATGGGTGCTATTATTAATGTTTTAGGAATTAATTTATTACTTCTTCATAAGAAGTTTTATTCATATTGAGTATTATATTAATTTGTTCTAACAATTTTTTATATAGGTGAAATAAATAATCTTTCTTTTATGGATATTATGATCCATTAATGGTTTATTTTTGTGATTTACACATAAAAATATCCCCTTAGTCATTAATTGTTAAAATCAGATATCGATATTGATTAAAATACTCAATCAAAATATTTTTTTATAAAGTTGAAAAAAATCAAGTATATTTTCACATTTTATTTATATTGACAATAAAATAATACCTTAAATATGTGAAATAGAACTTGAAATAAATTTTTTATCACATTACCTTCATTTCTGATGAATTTATTATTTTATTTATCCCTTAATGATATATGGTTTTATGGTAATTAACTTTCTCATTATCATACCCTTTATCACTTTCAATTACTCTTTGGACATTATAATTTCCCCAAATTTCCATATTTTTACTTTTCTCTAATTTTATCCTTATTTGTAAACCTGATTATGTGTTATTTAAGGTAACCTTTATGTTTCTCAGTTCCCCTTTTCAAAGGAAGTTTTATTATTCCTTTGTACGATGTTGATTTTCAACAAAGGTATTTTAAAATATAGAACCTTTAATTAATGGGGTAAAAAAATTATGAGGCTTAAATTTATTTAATGTGTGTGGGGGGTGGGATTTAACACCTCAAAAATATAGTTTAAAATAATAATAAGTTTAATAGCTTGCTTAACATGCAACATTGAGTTTTAAATGAACTGTGATATACTATAAAACCATTATTATTTAAATGTTATTGTTATAAAGTATTTGGTAAATTTAAGATATGAATATGAATAAATTAATTATAAAATATATGTATAAAGGTTTTATATAATACAAATTCATTAAATAATTCATAATAAATAAGTTCTAATTTTTTAGTTAAGTCGTTTTATGCTTCAAAAATATGTTTTCTTCAAAAATGGTTTTTATAAAATTTCGTGTATGGATGTTCTAATTAATTTTTAACATTTTTAGAAATTTTATATGATTAAATTAATTTCCTTTTTTAATTAATCATGTAAAAATTAGCTTAGGGTGATTTTTTGAGATTTTCCATAAATAATTGGTTTTTTGGATGAATAGTAAAAACACTGTCACTTTTATGACATTATTATGATGTAAGCATTACTTAATACATTTAAAAATATTTTTATTGATAAAATTTGTGTTTAAAGAGTTAAATTATGTATTTTAATACATTATTTTGAATTTGGTAACCCAATATTGTCTTTTATGAACATAAGTTATATTTTATTCAAATTAAAAAACTATTTTTGGGTATTTGCATTTAATGGTATGGTAGGAAGGTTTCATTTAAATTCAGATTGATAAAAAATTATATAAACATTAATATTTTTTATTATTTTACCAAAAATTTTCATGTGAATTAAATTCTACATGATTTCAAGTTAAAATGATTTTTACACTTAACTCGTTATTTTCCTAAAAGATGCTTTTCATACTTTTTGTGTACTTACATTAAAAGTTTTTTTTTCAGTTATAGGTTTTTAATCAGATAAAATGGATTCCAAAATTTTAATTTTAATTTAAAAATTTGGTTATAATACCCCTTTTATTTTTGAACATATAATTAAGTTATCATGGTTAAAAGTTAAGTTATCGTAGTTAAAGTTAAATTTGGTTTAAAGAAGGTTTAACTAGGAGATAAGTCTTAAAACGACTTCAATACTTATATAAATGTGATATATTGAGTTTTGTAATCCCTATAAAATAATATATATGAATTTAGAGTTTTTACTTTAAATTATTATGATATATATTAAATTTAAATTTTTTAAGTAATTTCAAGTGTGTCCTTTCCCTCACTTATAAAAGGGAACCTCATCTTCTCCTTTATTCACAAAGTTTAAGCATTATATCCTAGTCAATTATTACCCTAATGACTTCTTATATTCCTTTCATTCATATTATATTCTATTGTCTCATCAAAATACCAACCTAGAAGGCTTAAGGTGTAAGCCAAAGTAGGTCTGTCGAAGAAGAGGTAATCATCTTTACCTACTATTTCAAAGTTTATTCCTTATTAAACATCCTATAAATATATTGAAAACTTACTAAAATAAATAATAAATTATCATAAATATTATGAGATTTTTTTATGAATATATTACAACCATTTTCCATCTTCTTTCCATCCTATATAAAATGAAAACCTCGATTGTGCGTACGTATGACCTACCATCTCTACATAACAGTGTAATTATTTTTTCATCACCAATTTACATGGATGGTTATAAATATATAACTAATAAATATATATCATGTTTATGAAATAATTATTATTTTATAAATATATGATATCATTTACCTTCTTACCCTTACACTTGTTAAAAAATGATAACTTCGCTTGTGCATACGTGTGGACCACCACCTCCATGAAGCGATATGATTCATTTTTCATGTATGGATTTCATGGAAGATTATAAATATGTATATAGTGAATAAA
Organism: Viscum album; assembly: GCA_963277665.1. Classification (NCBI taxonomy): domain Eukaryota; kingdom Viridiplantae; phylum Streptophyta; class Magnoliopsida; order Santalales; family Viscaceae; genus Viscum; species Viscum album. The sequence goes on from OY728126.1 coordinate 1,134,665,290, forward strand.
TATGATATTTATATAATTATTAACATCCTAGATATTATGTAACCATGATAAAAATTCAAGTACCATTATTACAGAATTGAAGCATACATGAAAAATGAAGTAGTTAACACCTAAAATGATGATGATAATGAAAGAATGTTAATGAAAAAGTGATACTATTTTATAATAAAACAATATATTTTATTATAAATATGAATATTATTATGGTATATAAGTATAATAAATTTAAATTTATTATAGAGGAGGTTAAAATCACTTACTAAGTAAGTCGGACTTGAGGAAAGAGTTTATTTCACAATCTCATCCTTATTTGGGATTGTTTGTGTTTAAGTTTCCATTGGGTGAGGAGTTATATGGTACTTCTATATTAAAACCCATATATTTATATATCCTATGTTAATTTATATATATTACATGTTTCCTTTTGTTTCTTTAAGTACACAAAATTATGAATGAATGTTTTTTAAGAAAATCAAATTTGTTTTTATATTCAGTCAGGAATATTTTTCTTCCATGTAAATATATTTTTTAAAATGTTTTCAAGAATATTTTTAATATGCTCAAATGATTTATTAAATTCATTTTTACCCAATTTAAACTCTCTATAAAAAGTTTTAAAAGGAATATTCATTTTTTTTTCTAAATGAGGTACTTTTTACCAATGGTAAAAACAAAATATTTATTTTAACATTTACCAAATGAATAAATTTTCCTACCATAATGGATATTATTTACCTTAAAGTTTCACGTTTCCATGGTTATTTTCAAAGAATTTTTTCCCTAATACTCAGGTAATTTTCAGATTTTAAATATGTTATTTCAAAATGAAAAGCGTATTTTCCTTAAGAAATATTCTAGTGATCTTTTAAAATTATTTTCATCTATGTTAACATATTTTAATTAATATTATTCTTTAATAGGGATATAATATAATGATAAATTCCACCATATTAATTATTATGACATATGATCATATTTCTCTAGTGGTTTACTTGGGAAAATGTTAACATTTCGTATGGTAGTTTTTCAATTTCAAATATTTATATTCAGTACGTTTTGAATTATTATTAATTTATTTCATATGATAAATACATTGGACTTATAAAAAGATAAGAGGAGATTTTTATATCCCCTGATGCATCGGTATGTCTCATGAGACAAACTATCCTAGGTATTTGGTGTATATCTACCCAATTATTTGTGATATCTTAGAATAAGGCCTTGACGATATGTTTATGGTGTCTTCTTACAAGGCCTTGACAGTATGATTAGGATGTAAAACATTATGAATTCCATCATTATAAAATTAGTTATCATTTTATATGTGATTATTTTTGTTATTATGTCATCCATGGATATATTCCCCTTTTATGATATTATTTACATGACATATTTAATTATTGTTTATCTTTATTATATTATTCATGCTTTATTTATTATATGATAGATTTTGTTGTATGATTTCCATTACTAAGCATCTAAGCTCACCATTTTTTATGTTTTCTTTTCCACAGGTTACCAAGAAGGGATTTATGAATGATTTTAGGGATATCCGAGAAGAAATAATAATTTTATCACTAGAATTTTTTTTTGTATTCCACATTTTCAAATGTAATGTGGTAATAATATATGTATATAGTATCCCAAGTCTAAAAAATTATTTCATTCTTTGGGATGTTATCCCTTGTATCTTGTGCCAATTTAGTAAATTAACATTTGAATCTGAGTTATTAGAGTTAGGGTGTTACAGTCATGGTTTCTTACATGTGAGGTTTGGAATTTTAACAAAGTCCTCATTCAAGGGTGATGTGTGATAATCTTACGTATGGTGTGTAATTTTAGTTTGTAAAAAAGAAGGCTAAATTTCAAGGAATCAAAATAGGGACCCCACAATATGAGGATTTTTTGGCTATTTTGAGAAGACCCCATAACATCGAGGAGTTTTGTTCCCTAGGATAAAAAATGGTTTGGTAATTGAATGGGGTAAGAAACGAAGTGCTCCATGTCATGGAATATGTCATTTCATAAGAGGAATATTCCTATCTGAAATAATGATAGGAGAACACATCATGGAATAAATAGTGTTGAGATAAGTTTTGAATAATTTTAAATTTGTTGAGATGAAACAATGTACAACAAACCATAGTGAAATTTTTGGTTGGTGGATATTGTGTACAATATGTTGTATTGAAGGATGATCTAGTTATGGTAAAAATTAAGACTTAGATTTTATTTTATTTAATGACATGGATCAAATAATGAATTATATGGATACCCGTACTTGATATCAAATGTTTCTAAGTACATAAAAGGTGAATAAGGGGTATTTTATGACCTAAAGGATCAAAAGTAAGTTGGAGTATTTTCTAGTAGTTTGATGTTAAATTTGTGGATTTGAAATTCATATTTGATGCTACATGGAAATATTTTTTTACTACTCTAAAAATAAAGATATTTGTGCTAAAATAGTAATATATTGATAGAAGTAATATTTATAGGAATAATAGAATAATTATTTTTGTGTAAGTAGAATAAGAAGCGTAAGAAGAGGAAGGTTAACAAGAAGCAACACAATAAAAACTTGATGAAAGTATAATTTGAAGGAAGTCTATATTATTATTTTAAAATGGATTTAATATTTTGATTGTGTGATTTTATTTTACATATTAGGGAGTCATTTTGTGTATCATGAGTAAAAGATAAATTTTGGTCATTTATAATGTACATGATGAAACTAGTGGAATATATGATATTAGGTGAATCTGAATCATGCCGAGGACTAGTTACTCATTTTTAGTAGTGAAACTTGTAGAAATTTATTGTGAATTTTATGTGTATTCTTGGGTGTGTAACAATGATCAAATTAATCAATTTAATATGAGGTGAAGTTTGTTTCTATAGGAAACATAAAAAGGAATTTAATTCACTAATTCACCCTTAATGAATTCTCATTGGTCTTGTGGGTCATTTTCAAGTGGTATTGGTGAATTTGGGTTCCCTTCATAGATGATCAACTATTTTGAGTTTGAAGAAAAATATTTCATCTATTTCTAAAAATTTGGTCACTAAATTTATACAGTGAATATGTAAAATCTTAATTCACTAAATATCAAGTGGATTCTAACTTTTTATGGAAAAAATTATTATATACGGAAATATTGGATGTTGCTTTACTTATTATCTATCAGTTTAGATGTTTTTGAGGCTATAATCGATGGTTTTGTTTCCTATGATGAAGGTGTTGTTATGAAAAAAGTTGATATAAATAACTTGTATAGTTATGGATGTACTCAAAATGTCATTTTTTCATCTCTTTTAGAGAAATTTTCATAAGGTAAAATAAATAAAGATAACTTTGGGCATATAGGACAAGCTAGAAAATATCTATGAAGGCAATGAAAAGGTGAAGCAATCCAAAATACATGTTTGTATATTTGAATTATAAGGATCTTTAAATGAATGATAATGAAACCATTGATGACATACTCATTAATGTAAACTAAATTTTGACCACAATCTTATGTTTTGGTGAAAAGTTGTAGGATTAAATGGTTGTTAGAAAAATACTATGCATTCAATCACACATGTTTGTTATAAAAGTCTCAGCACTTGAAGATATTGATTTAGGAACACTTCATATAAATGATTTAAATAGAATTATTATTGAATATTAGATACATAATGTAAGTGTCTTAAAAAATAATAGTAAGGCTAGAAATAAAAGTTCCATTAAAGCCTCAAAACAAGAGAAGTGTAAGAAAGAAGCAGCTTAGGAAGAAGGTTATAAATATGATAAATATATTGAAGTAAAATTTGATAATTTTTTGTCCCTCATTTCTAGAAGTGTAATAAGAGGAAAAAGAAAGTTTTAGGGGAATATTACCCTGAATTTTTTCATATGTAGATCCCTTGGGATTTTTGTAGAAATTTTCCAAAGTTAAATAAATAGAAAGATTGTGAATATGGAGATGATAGTCTTGCACTACTATAAAATGGGCTAGAGTCAGGGGTGATGATTGTGGATATAACCCTTTTAATCATTGATATGGGTTATAATACTATAAAAAATAGGAAATTAGTTGTGTTTGTTTAGCCACATTTTCTAAAAACATTGATAATTTTTTATTTAGAAATGTTTTTATCCATGTTTTCTAAAAAAGTGGATAAATTTTAATTTAGCTAATTTACCCTTGTTTTTTAGATGTGTTTTAAAACATCACTATTTTTTAATTTAACCACATTTTAAAACATGGATAATTTAGTCATGTTTATAAATGTGACTAATTTAGTCATGTTTTAAACTATGGGTAATTTTTAATTAGTCGTGTTTTTTTAAAAATACGACAAACTTTTACTTTAATTATTTTTTAAATGTGGAAAAATTAAATAATAATTTAAAAGTTATTACATTTGTATATATTTATAATAGTATTACATAACATTAAAAAAATGTTATTCATATAAAAATAACACACACACACACATATACATAGATACATATATATATATATATATAAACTCACACACACAGACAGGTCAAAACATAATTAAAAATTATTAATAATAACTAAATAAATGATCATTGATTATAATTGATTAAATATGTGAATAAAAATTTAATAATATTACAAACTACTAATTACATATGCGTAAATTTATAAATCTATTTATAATAATTTATACCTATATATACACACATATACTAATATATTAATATTTATAATTATTTATACCTATATACACACACATATATAAGTATATTAATATATATATGTTTGTGTTCATTTATAATATATATATATATATATTTTAAATTATATATATATGTAAATTAATATTTTTATATATAAATAAATATATAAACTTATAAATAAATAAATAATAACTATAAAAATGATTGTTATTATAACACACACACACACATATTATTCTACATATGAATATATAAATTTATAATTATATTTATATTAATATATAGATATACACATATTAATAATATTACACATATAATTGTCCAAAGTTAAAAGAAGAAGATGATTGTGAAGATGAAGATAAGAGGCCCACACTATTGAAAAAACGGGATATATCCATGGAATAAGACCATGGATATAACCATTATAATCATGTAAATAGGTTATATAACTATAAAAAATTGAAAATTAGCTATGTTTTCTAAAAACATTGCTAAATTTTGATTTAGCTACATTTTGTAGCCGTGTTTTCTAAAAATGTGGTTAAATTTTAATTCAACTAATTTAGCTGTATTTTTTATCTGCAATTTAAAACATGACTATATTTGTTGCATTTTAAAACATTGATAATTTAGAAATTTTTACATATGTAACTAATTTATCCATGATTTAAAATGTGGCTAAATTAGCTGCATTTTAAAACGTGGCTAATTTAGTCGTGTTTATAAACATAAATAATTTAGTTGTGTTTTAAATCGGGACTAATTTTTAATTAGTCATACTTTTTTAAAACATGACAAACTTTTATTTTAAATGTGTTTTAAATGTGGAAAGATTAAATAAGAATTTAAAAGTAATTATATTCATATATATATTTATAATAGAATTACAAAACATTAATTTTTTTTATTCATATAAAATTAACACACACACACACACATAGAGATACATACATATAAACACACACAGATAAGTCAAAAAATAATTATAAATAATTAATAATAACTAAATAAATGATAATTCAATATAACTGATTAAATATGTTAATATATATGTAATAATAATATAAATTACTAATTACATATATACATATATACATATATTTATATATATATTTATAATAATTTATATATACACACATGTATAAATATATATATATGTGTGTGTGTGTGTATTAATTTATAATAATTATTATATATATACATATATAAAATTATATATATATATAAATTAATATTTTAATATATAAATAAATGTATAAACTTATAAATAAATAAATAATAACTATACAAATGATTGTTATTATAACACACACACACAAAAATACATACATACATAAATATATAGATACATACATACATTCACACGCACACACACACATTAATTTATATATTTATCGATATATGAATATATAAATTAATAAGCATATTTATATCAATATATATATACACATATTAATAATATTACACATATAATTTTATTATATAACAATAAAAATAAATGTTATTTATATAAAATTGATATACACATACATACATACATATAAACATACAAACACAAAAGTTAAAACATAATTATAATAAATTAATAATAAATGAATAAATGATTATTAATATATATATATATATAATAAAATATATAATAAAATATATATTAATATATACTATAAATATTAATATATAATAACACATGATAGCATGTATATACATATAATAACATATATATTAATTTATATTAACATATATAAATAATAACATACAATAACTTATGTATATATATATATATATCCATAACATAAATATTAATTTATAATAACACATGATAACATGTATATACATATAATAACATGTATATTAACACATGATAATATGTATATATATATATAACATAAATATTAACATATAAGAACACATGATAACATGTAAATACATAATATATATATATATATATATATATATATATATATATTTATACAAACATATATAAATAATAACATATAATAACATATACGTTAATATATAATAAAAAATATATTAATTTATATATTAATATATAACATATACCAATATATAGAGTAAATTATACATATAAAAATAAATATATAAATTTATAAGTACACACAAAAATATACTAACACACATATAAATGTAACATATATATATATTTATAAATAAATAAATAAATAAATAAATATGTAATATTAATTTTTATTTATACTCAAATATATTAACTTATGTACTAATACAGTGTAATACACATATATTTGATAGATGTTACATTTATCTTGGATGGTCTGGTCATTGGTTGAGGGATAATCATGTCCCGTGTCTAATTTCCATGAGCTGACAGTTTATGTAGGCAGGGTTGGATTTTCTAGCATGAGGCGGGGTGGGAATTGAGATGTGAGACATGTGTTGTAGGTGAGGGTTTTATGTCAGGGCTTACATGGGAAGGGGAGTTGTTAGGTTGTTGTGCTTTGTGATCATAAAATTCCTTTGAAAATAAAGGGTAAATTTTATAGGACTATTATTAGACCAACTATTCTATATGGTAGTTAGTGTTGGCATTTGATGAGACATATTAAATAGAAAATAAGGGCAACATAAATGAAAATTTTAAGATGAACATGTGGATATTCTAAGATGGATAGGATTAGAAATGAATTTATTTGAGAGAAAATTAGACTGGATCTGATTGATGAGAAGATAATCGAGACTAGATTATGATGGTTTGAACATGTTAAGAGAATACCCAGGGAGACAACTATTGATAGGATAAAATTAACAAGTAATTAATTTATTAAAAAAGGTATAGATAGACCAGAAGTACCCTTAAACAAATCATTCAATATCATCTTGTTGTTGATGATAAAATAAATGAGGAAGAATTTTTAAGTGATGAAAGTATTGATGCTATAAGTGAGGAAGAAACATAAATGTATTTTATGTTAAAGAGAAAAATCAAGGAATTTATTTCATAGATCTCCAAATTAGATAACGAGATAAAAAATTTCAATAAAGACAATGAATTTTCAAGCATCAACGATTATGATCTTATTGATAAAGAATCAAGGATGTTGAAAGATATTGATGAATTGAAAAATTGCTTTCTGAAGAGAAGACTATAAAAGTTGAGATGGAAGATAAAGTTAAAATGAAGGAGAAGTAGCATGAGACTATCTAATTGAATTTTATCAATGATGAAAAGGAACTATACATGTACAAATCTATATTTCAGAATTATTTTCAAGAAGTTGGTGAAAGATCAAAGAAGAATGTTGTATAAGATTTTAAAGATTCCCATAATTATGAGGATTAAGTTGAAAAGAAAGTATTACAATAAAATGTTGAAAAAGAGATTTTAAGTGTTGGTATAAAGTCTTATTTAAAATCATAGGTGAAGAAATTCAATTTTTTGGAAAAAAATATGACCATCAGAAATATGGAAATACTGGGAATATTGAATTGAAGGTAACAAATGGTATCAGTGGTTATTTTTAATAGGATTGAAATAATCCTAGATCAAATAATAAAGTTTTTAAATTCTATAAAAATTTTGGTTCATAGTAAGGATACAAAATTTACGACCTAAATATGTAATAAAAACAGGAGTCAGCATCTTGAAAATAATATGCTTCTAGAGCTAAGTATGAATTTTATGGTTATTGTTTGCATTGTGGAGGCTTTGGGAACATGATAAGAATTTTTTTATTTAATTACCAATATCTTTATGAGAATATAAGATTTGGGTGAAAAAGTTTGAGGGGGATCCTATCCACTGAAAAAAATAAAAGTATAGAATAAAAATAAAAATTATGGGATGGAGGATGAGAATAAAATTTGATAATTAGAAGAGTTTTGTGGAAGATGTGACCAGCCATGCCACATTGATAAAAATTGTTTCACCATCTTACCGGCCCAATTAAGTATGAATTATAATAAAAAAAGTTTGGAATAAGGACAATGGTAATGAAAAGACTTTTATTATTGGATTTTCACTTAAAGAATCTTAAAGGGAATGTCTGTGGATTCTAGATAATGGATGTTCCCCACACATGATATAAGATTTAATTTTTTTAAGGATTTTAAAAAGTTAAATGAAGGCTTAGTGACCTTTGGAAATGATGGGTAACTTAATATCAAAGGAGTACGATAAAAAATTATTTTAAATGAGAGGTTAAAGTTCAATAACACTTTATATATTGATGGGCAGAAACAAAACCTCTTAAGTATATCTCAACTATGTGATGAAGTAATGAAGTTATTTTTAGTAAATTTAAGTTCTTGGTAAAGGTCTTAAATAATGGATTCATTTTTCAAATAGGAAAATAGAAATGGGGAAACTTGTTTTGGGTTAGTGATGTTAAAAATTAATGCTACTTAAGCTTGAAAGAAGAAAATAAATTTTGGCATCAAAGGTTTGGTCATATCATCCAATGGAGCATGAAAAATATTACCTGAGGAGATAATGTTCATGATGTACCTATTATAAAGATATATAAATTGGATTTTATTTACATGTCAAAATGGAAATATTATTAACTCTTAACACGTGGAATCATAGATTCGAATATCTCATCCATTAAAGCTTATTCATTAAAAAATTTAAAGTCATGCGAGGAAACAATTAGAAAGTGGATATAAGTATTTTATTTCATTATTTATGACTTTAATCATATTAATCATGTTATGTTTATGAATAATAATCCATAGGATCTAAAAATGTTTAAGAGTTTCAAGAGTCTTGAAAAAGTGTTTGGTTTCTCTTTGAATAAGATCCGAAGAAACAATGTTATAGAATATATGAGTGGAATATTTGAAGAATAACTTGATAATCATGGTATTCACCATGAATTTAGTGAACTATAGACACAAAAAAATGTCATTGAATGGAAGAAAATAATTTTGGCGGATATGGGTCATACCATGTTGATTGAGCATGACACTTCTTGGTATTTCTGGAGAGACGCTATTGGTGAAATAATTCACATTCAAAACCATTGTTTATAAAGCCCAAATTTTTATATGTCACCATACATGATGTATTATAACAATTCCCCATGTTTAAAATATTAAAGGGTTCTTGGAAGACCTCATATAATCAAATTGAAAGGTGAGAGTCTTGGGAAGTTTGAGTATATAGGAGTTAATGAAATCTTCATTTATTATACTCTAAATAGAAGATTATATCACTATTACATTAAATAAATAAGTAATGTTGTTGAAATTGATGATGTAAAGGTGATAGAACACTCAAAAAAAGAAAAAAACATCAAGAATCGTGTTATAGAAGTAAAGATGAAGCTATTTTAGTTAAAAAGCATAGAGAAGCTTTTGAGAATAATGAAAAATCAGATGAAGTAAATGTTTAAGAAGAAGATTCATCCATTTATAGTGATTAAAAGAAACCCATATCTCCTCATAAAATCCTAATAAAATAGGTTTATGTACAAAATATTATTATATAACAATGGAAATATGTTTAAAATATAAGAATTTTAAGGACAACAAAACATACTTCATTGTTCTCTAAAGTTGTACTAAGAGATGCGAAAGAGGCTTTAGAGTATCAAGAGTGGATTAATGATATGAATATAGAATTATTTCAGATCAATAAAAATGAAACTTGGGAATTAATTCCCAAACAAGTAAAAATAATGTTATTAGAACAAATGGGGTGTTTTAAAACAAGTTGAATAAAAGAGGATAAGTTAAGAGAAATAAGGCTGGACTTGTGTGAAAAGGGTACTCATATAATGAAGAGATTGATTCTGATGAGACCTTCACATTGATTAATATACTAGAAACTGTTAGGATATTTATTACTATTGTAATAAAAATAAAATAAAATATTTTTAAAATGGTTGTCTAATATGCCTTTCTCAATAAATAATTAGATGAGGGAGTATACATTGAACATGTTAAAGAAGGATCTATATGGATTAAAACAAGCCCCAGAGCATGATATCCAAAGTTATATGTTTTCGTGAAGTAGTTAAAGTTAAATAAAGGAATAGTGAACAATGAAATCTATATTAAAGATGATAAATATGCATAAATTATTGTTATTTTCTACATATATGACATTATTTTTGATGGAAATGAAGAATGAGTTTGTGAAGAGTTTTATTTGAAGATGAATAAGTTGTTCAAAATTTCCATGCTTGGAGAAATGAGATATTTTTTGGTATTATAAATTTCTCAAGAGGAATATTTCATCTTTATTTATCAATATAAATATATTTGATAACTTCTCAATATAATTCTAGAAAATTATGGTAAGTTTAAATTATTTGAAAAATTTAAGACCAGATGCTATATATGTTGTTAAATTATGTGTTAGGTATCAAAGTGCACAAAATGAGTCTCATTTCATTACTAAAAAGTAAATTCTTAAATATATAAATATAATGGTATATTATAGACTAAAATATTATAGCAGTGAAAAGATTTATTTGTTTGGATATACAAATACAGACTAGGCTTGAAACATTGATGATGAAAGGTCAATATTTGGTGGAGTTTTCATTTTGGGTGAAAAGTATTTGTGTTGGCATAAAAAGAAACAAAGTGTGGTGACCTTCAATAATGTTGAAGTAGAATATGTGGCTTCCAATCATGGTACAACCCAATTTATGTAGATGATGACTCAAATGAAATATCTTAAGGAGGAAGTAAATTTTTTACTAATTTTGGGTTTTGATAATCAAAGTGACGTCAATCTATCAATAAATATCATTCAATATTCTTGGTTAAAGCACATTGATATAAAGTATCACTTCATCAAAGATCTTGTGTAGAAAAATGTTTTGAAATTGTAATTTATTCCAATAAAGGAGAAAATAATATATGTTTTCCCCGAACCATTTCTAAAGGATAAATTTCAATGATCGAGGTTGATAATGATAGTTCAACTTAATTCCTCTCAAGGATAAGATATGGTGATTCCATTACCTATCTTATGTTTTATTTAGATTATTATTGTCAAAGTGGGATAAATACAACATAAATCTATATTTATGTTTTTTCCTTTTTTTATTTACATAATGTCTTTATAGAGGGGGGGAATATATTAGAGAGAATCCAATGATACATGTTTTACCTAATGGGGGAGAGATATTTTATTTGGGGGAGACTGTATTTAGAGAGAGTTTTTAAAAGTGTAAAGTTGTGTGGTTGATAAGTGGGTGTGTGAGTTTTTGATTTCTATAGTCTGTTATAACATATTTGGAAAGATTTTTTTTATAAACTTATAATATAAAAGTTTAAATAATAGATTTTTGAATTCAAGGAAGATTTTTTATCAAGTGGTATCAAAGGCTATAAAGAAGTGTATGTAAGTCACTATTATGGAAAAAAAGATTTTATTGCGCAATATTATGGTTTCCTACACTGAGTTCACTCATAAAGTATTAAAATTATTGAATGATGATTCATTTCCAAGTTAATTGATTTTTAAAGTGATTTATGTTTCTTGGTTTCTAACAAAATTAAAAGGGGATATTGTTGAGATCAAGGGATATTTGGGGAGATTATTGAGCCCATGGTTGAAGAAGAATTAGAGAAGACAAAGTGTATATTATTATTGTATTATCTTTTATTATCAACGTATAAATCGTGTTCAAACTTAGTTTTTTATGATATTTAATTTGAGTTGAAGTTCATTCCATGGTTTTGGAATGATTTGAATAACATGGAAGGAGTATTGAGGTTGAGGAGTGTTTTATGAAGAAGTTTAATGTGTATGTGAGATCACCATGAAATTTTCAATCATGAAACGATCATGATAATGGTTTGGAAATATAAAATTATGTAGTTTAAATGGAAATAGGAATTTTGGTTAGCTATGTTTCAATGAAGGTGATTTGACCACATATTGATGAAATTAATAACACCATGTGGAAAGGAAATACAAATATCATTAGTGAAATAATAATTTTGAATTTTTTTTAGTTGATAAGTTTCTATTTGTGAAATATTGAATCCCCTCCATGCTATAGTGATGGTTGTGGTGTCTTTCATGTGAGTTTTATAATTTTAAAACAGTTATTATTGAAGGGATATATGTAAGAACATTACCTATGGTGTGTAATATTCCTTTTTCAAAGAAGAGTAATTTTTTGGGAATCAAAATAAGGATCCCCACACTATGGTGAAAATTAGGTGTCCATTTTAACAAGTCCTCAAAATGTTAAGTATGTTTTTTAGTATGAAAAATGGATTAGTAGTTGACTGAAGAATGAAATGGGTGCTCTATATCATGGTGTGAGAGAAATATTCCTATTTAAAATGAAAATAGGTGAATATTCCATGGCATAAGGTGTGTCGAGATAATTTGTGATGCAGTTTAAATGAAAACAGTGTACAACACTTAATGGTGAAATCCATGGTCAATGTAAAAAGTGTACAACAAATTGTTTTGAAGGATGATCAATCCATGGTCAGAAGAAAGTCCCAAATTTTGAGTGGATATGATGACATGGATCATTTAATGTCCCAAATCACCCTAGGATCCACTGTTTCATCACATGGACTCAGGAATGCCTCCCCATATGCCAGAGGATATTGACTATAAATAAGGTTCTAAGGTGTTATGATAGGGAGAATATAACCACATATCATAGTCACATAAGTAGTATAAATAATAGTAAATATATAAAATAGGCTACATAAATATCGTAGATAGGAAAATTAAAATGATAATAAATAAATACAACACTAAATGATACCATGATGAAGAGTTATATACATTCCATAATGGATCGTCTATGGGTGGATCACAGACAAAGGTAAAACAAAAGAAATAGAATAAAAGGAAAACTCATCCCTAGTTCAGTCCCAAGTTTTGATCAGTCTCAATGTTTATAATCCATTCAAATAAAGAAAAACATGAAAACATCGAGCCTTTCCCTAAGTTTGCACATGAAAATAGATAGTCTTATGCTCGGGTACCCAAGTTCCATGGAGGTCTAAGTAGGGTGTGAGTAAAACTCATTAGGCCACCACAAATGGCATTCCTTAAGTAACTAGTCAAAAAAATAGTGCATTCAAATGTTTTATAAATAAATAAGTACCATTTAGAATATTAATATTTAATAGTTTAAAAATTTAAATAAAATACAGTAAAATTCTTCCCAATAACCAGGCTCCATGATGACACCTAAAACTGGGCCAAACCTACTTCATCCATCACTAGTGATTATTTGATCATGATACACATCATAACGTGACTGGTTCCATGATAGACTACCAAGGAAACCATGGTCAAACAACTCGAGGGAACCCACATGGATCTACTGAGAATTCTATCACAAAAACACCATATGGAATCAAAGGACGGGGTAACCCTTGGAATTCCATAATATGAATCCTAGCACAAACTCAAAGAACCATCCTTAACATTAATAAGAATGAACTGATGGGAATCCTTAGCTTATTACCGAGGCATTTCACTTAAAATAACTAGACTGAATCTGGGGAGATCAACCCATGACATTCATCAAGGTACCTTGTAAGAACCCACAACATTAATATGTATCATTTAAATAGTATAAATACTAACCTAATCCAAGGGGGATATTCCCTGATGAATTCATGATAATGAATCTAGTAGAATCAAATGGTTCACACATGGCATTCCACAACATTATACCTCCATGAATCCAAGGGTTTCATCACACCGTAGAATTCATGAAAGTCATCTCGTGAAATATAAAACTCACTCATGGTATTCCACACAAGTACATGTCCACATGAACCCCATGAAATCCTCCCAAGGTATTCTAATTGATCATCATATTTGAAGATTTTTTTTTCAATTCCTAAAATCAGACAAGCCAACACTTTCTTTCAAGGTAAAGAATCTATCAAGAATAAGCACCAATCTCCTCTTCATGGACCATGCTACTAATTACCCACAAAGAAAACAATCCATGAAATAAACCCCAAATCATTTCATAATTACATTATTACCTTCCCCTTTTTAAATAATTACAACATGATACCAAAGGCTATAAAATTTTAAAAACCCATTTACCATTTCATAAAAGGGTCCTTTTCATTAACCAAAAAATCCAACCATTTAAATTTACAATTCCCATTACAATATCTATGGTTATAAAATACATTTTCATAACCATTGAATTAGTACACAAGACCTTTTACCATTTCAAACATAAATTTACCTTTAATGTACTATAATTACCCTTCCATAAACAACCTACTATTTCACAATCCACTTACAAAGTAAAAACATCACTTAAGTTCTCTACTAGGGGTTATCATTCCTATGGTTTAAGGACTTATACGAGGGGTACTTAACTAATGAAACCTAAAATTAATTAATTTTATTAATCTAGGTTCAATCATGTAACATCCCATCTTTCCTTTAAGGTGAAGACCATTTTACTTATGGTTTACATTCCTTTAAACAACCCTAATAATGATGTTTAATCAAAACAAGGAGATATTGGGTGAGTCTAGGGATATTTCAGAGACCTAAAATGGAAAGAGGAAGACTGAGATACATGGTTAGAGAAAACTGTGCAGCTCAACCCACATGGTTTCTCTGAAAACATGTGGCTGCAGACAATGAGCACATGGGGGCCACATAGTTTGTCTGAAACTATGTGGCCTAGGGTGGAGGACCGTGTGTGATCTAAAAGGTTTTTTATAGATCCTTTTCACATGTTTTGTGCATGGTTAGTCAAACTATGTGCCTAATCATGCGATTTGCCCCTTAGTAGCAGTGAATGGAACATGGTTAGAAAATGGTTTGGAAACCATGTGGACAAACCATTAGTAGTGGGGTTTTGGGGAGAAATTACCATATTTAAATCCTTTAATGATTTAATAAATTTCTTTCTTTCCCCCTTGTTTTCTCTAGAAGTTGGATATCATCCCTCACATTGAAACCATTCTCCCTCAATAATCTAGGATTTGATACAACTCCTCTATCCGATCTCTGATTTTTTCACTACCAAATCCAATGGGAAGCTATAGGTAGGATCTTGACACCTCTCCAATATATTTCAAGTTCTTCATCCCATTCGTTACTCTATTTCGGTGGAAGTTCATTTGCCCCATTTTTACGGCATTTGATGGTTTCATAGATTTCTTCCAACCTAGATCGAATCAAAGGTTAACACTAAACTATGGAAGATATATAAGGATAAGGTAGGTGGTTTAGGTATTTTCCCATAATTTTGTCACATTACATTTTTTTTCATTTTTCTGCTCACTAGGCCATTCCAATGATGCCTCTAAAATAGTAATTAAATTGTTCCAAGTGGTTTCACATGTGTATTATGGCCCTGACTAGTGGATAATCACATCTATGGTCAATATCCATGAGTTTTTCCATCCAATTAGGTGTTATATAACTATGTTTCTTAATTGTATATTTTCCTTGGCTTTTTGAGCATCCTAAATGGGTCCTGATTTATATTAAATACCTTGAAATATGTTCTGAATTTCCAAGGGTGATGAACCTAGTGACTAGCCTTTCCCCCATTCCATTTATGGAAGACTAGACTTAAATAGATTTGTCCAAGTGCCTATGATTATGCCTTATACCAAATGATTTAAATGGAATTGAACAATATTCCTAATATAATCTAATTGGTCAAGTTTAATGAAATGAACCCTTTCTTAAACATGGTACATATGTACTTGTTTATTTTATGCTTCCACTTTAACACCGAGGGTGAAATGAGCCCTTGGACGAGCTCAATGGCACAATTGGTTGTACCATGCTATGAGAGAGACTCGAAACCCTACACATGATACTAGGTATAGAATCAGAGGTCAGATCATGCTATTTTCATTCCATGACAGAGTGATACTTAAGAATTTATATTTGGGTATCCTTGGATAGACTCTTGGAATTGTTCTTGTGACGATCCCCTTAACCGATACTTGGAAAGTCTCTCAGGGGTTTCAAGGATGGGCTATGGGTGACTCTCTATACTCTATAAAGTGGTTTTAAAAATTAATTCAAAGTTAAATAAATGTTTTCAAATGATATTTTATTATTCAGTATATAAAATTTAGGGACATGTCCTCCAAGACCAATAACATGTATGGGGACTCTCCATCACTTAATAGCTTATCCGTAACACTTTACAATTATAGGTTCCTTCATTTCAGACACATCGACTTAGGATGAAGCAGGTTAAGTATATGGGTCTCCAAATAGAACCCAATCCATCAAATTATTTATTTTTTATTGAATTTAAATCAAATATAGAACAATAATTATTTATTATTTCATGAAATGGAAAGGACTAGACATTGTGGGTGTTTTCCTACTGAGATTGTATCTCACACCCTACTTGGGAACCTCTAGTACCTAAGTATACTTTATGGTTTCAGGTACAAATAAAGGGAAGCATCAAACTTCAATGGATTGATTTACCTTTCTAGGATGGAGTTGGGAGTATAGGACTGATCCTATGCTCGAGATGCTAGGTGTAGCAGTTTTTGGCATTTTCATGTTTTCTTAGAATATTTTATGTACTTGTATCCCCTTCCCATACTTGTTCATTTTTTTATAAAACATGACATGCCATCATATTTTGTATCTATTATTACCATTCATCTTCTGTACTTTTTGTATATAGTTTCTGCTTATTTTTTACTCCACTTGCATGATTTACATTCTTATCAATACACTGCTTATCTATCTACTTATGCAGTTTATTATATTTATACTATTGTGCTCTACTCTAATCTATGAGGTTATAGTCTCCCCATATAATTACCTAAGGCCCTCGTTGATTTTCAGTATCCTCATCCATTCAGGGAGGCACGCTTGAGGTCTTGTGGCCAACCGTCTTGGGGAACTTTTGAGTGACATTCGAGGCGAGGCGCTACAAATTGGTATTATAGGGATTTTCCTTTTTATCTTAATATTTTGGGATATATAGAAGACTAGGATATTGTAATTTGGTTATGAAACTATGCATGGGAGTATCTACCCCACATATAAGGAAAACCCAAATTTTCTAGGATGGGAAATTGCTATTATTACTTGCGCTTGTTACATTTTCATTGGATTTCACCATAGGGTGATGCTCTTGCTTTTCATTGTTATTATTTGGATGAGATATAAATTAATTATCCTAAGGATAAGAGGGAATATTAAAATCATGCATCATACTAGGCATATAGGATTTAAACTACCATGCATTATGCCATTCCATATCTACTTTCCTACATGCATTGGTTGTTTTTCATGTAATTTCTATTTGTGCATTTTTTTATGCTTTGTAGTGTGATATTACTATTAATGATGTCATAATTGGTTTAATTGACCAATAATTCCACATGATCTGATTTTACTGGTGAGTTACATTGGTAGTTTGTCTAATTAAACCATAATTATGGCATGTTACACCCTTTGTTTGGTGTAAGGGTCAGGATACAATTAGTTGACATTCCAATTTCAATTTATAATATGTATGGGACCTTATGAATTTAAATTGGTGATGTAATTAACTAGATCATGATTTTAGTAATTAATTAAATAATAATGAATATAAATGAATTAAATTGAAATGGTTACTTTATAAGGAAAATGTGACACCTTAGCTCGACCCGATATTAATAGTGGGTTTTAGGTCATGTCTCCTTTGATCCTATAGTTGCTCATTATTCTCACCCAGACCTATCTCTAGGAGTAGGAGGACTAGAGTGTGTGATGAACTAGCCTGGGTACCCTGGTAACCTGATAACCGAGTTAAAATTGACATGGCCCAAAGGGTTTTCCTGATCCCCATGGGTTAGAGACTAGAACCTGACATCATACAACAAGAAATAGGGAATGAATTTTCCACAAACATTGCAGAAGAAAGATAAAAAATCAGTATACATACAAAATAAACTCCACAAAGAGAAGTGTACTTGAAGTAAAATAGGTATAAACAACCCAATTAACTATAACAAAGTACCAAAAACTGAAAGAACAACCAACGTCCCAATGGACTCAACTCTCAAAGCCTAAAGATCAACAACTAGAACCACCTCCAAGTGGTGCTTTTCCCTTTCTCAAACCTAAAAGAAAATAATATAAAAACACGTGAAGGCACTGGTAGTGTGTGAGCTAAAATCCTAGTAGGGTCTCACCAAGGATTCTATACTAGATGCTAATATTTATTTAACTAAATAAATAGATTTTATTTTTTTATAAAAAAGTTTGGAATTTCAAAAGAATATTTAAAAAAACCATGATTTTCATTTCAAATGATGTAAATTTGTAAATAAATGTCTTAATAAAACATTTTATATAAAACAGTTTATAAAAATTCATAAGGAATGTAAAACAGTTTACAAAACTGGCTTATATTCTTTTCAAATACAAACAATAGAGCAACAAGGTCATATGTCTAAAAGATACAACAGTTTCAGACTATAGGAATCAAAAAACTCAAGGTGACATGATAATATGTGCATACACATGCCCCATTTGACACTAGTCAAAAGGAATTCATCACCATCCATTTGGGGATGTGATGTGCTACATTTATGTTTTGGAACATTGTAATTTGTAAAGTGATATCCAAATAACTCACTAACCACATAAGGCTTGCATGTGCTCTAGTAAAAAATCAATGATGGGTAATTTAATTTATTTTTTTTAAAATAAATTTCATCCCAGTATCCATTTCAAATATTCCAATTTTCCATTTAAAACCAAAATGAGTTTTTAATCAAAACATGCCTTTTTTCCAAGATAAAACCCAATAGTTTCTATCAAAAAAATTTTAAGCCATTTTTATCAAATAATAATTTGAAATCAATCCAAAATTAAATTTTAAAATTCACTTTAAAAATTTAAATTAATTAACTTAAATTCCAACCAATTTCCATCAATTTTAGAAATTTAAATTCAATAATTTAAATTCCACTAAAATCCATCAATTTCATGATTTCACCCTAATTCACTAGAATTGGGGGTTTTCCCAATTTCATGCTAAAATCCAATTTACAAAACCAAATCCCCCAATTAGATGGAATAGGGTTTTTATAAATTCAATTTCATAAGAATAAAATCCCACATATTCAATTGAAATCAATTTAATCAAATCAAGCAATTTAGGGTTATTTAAATTGGGTAATCAAAATAGAACCACCTACCTTCCTTACAAAAACACAAAGCCCGCAATAGAACCCGCCAATAAGAATAAAGGAAAAAAAGATATAGGAACTCAATCTAGAAACAAGATTCAACAACACATATTTTAGATCCACCAATACCAAGATGATCTATCAAACTCCAAGGGGGGAAAGAGAAAGAGACGAAGTGATAGGGAGAATGCTTACCCAGAAAGTCACAAGAACTACAACAACGTTCAATTATTAAACAAAACGACCTAAAAGGGCTTGAGGGATCCAAAATCACATTGTAATGGCTCTTAGGTAGAGATAAATAAGTATAGAGATGAGGAAATAGAATTTTCATCCAAGCTTCCTGTTTAAAAACAACACTCAGGACTTTACATGACATGTAACCCAATTACACATTGTGTAATTAAAAAATCCCAAAAAATCATTGAAAAACCTACATCCTTTTGTTAAAATCGATTTAATATTATTATTTTATAATTTAAACATCATGTAACCATATTACATTATGTGTAAATCCCAAGAAGGCTGCAGAACCAACAATTTTTATGCTAAAAATCCAAAAAATCTCTGGCTTCACTATTATAGGTATCCTTCCAATTCCTTCTTGGCCCTTCCCATATAAAGAAAAAAGGAAAACCATGAAAAGGTTTTAAAAACATCTATCAAAATGGTAATGAGATGTTACAACATCTTTACTATAAAAAATTTATATCCCCCAAAATACTTTTAAAAAACTTTCATATCGAAAAGGTGAGGCCACTGATCTCTTATTAGTGCCTCATACTCCCATGTCTCATGAGAATATGAACCATGATACCATATCACACAAACCATAGGTATCACCCTCCCATGAAGTAACCTAGTTTCAAAATCAGCTATCCTAACTGTCTTTTCAGTCACGTATAAAACAGGTTCAACCTCAGGATCTCTCCAGCTCAGAACATGAGATGGATCGGATAGATACATATGTATCTGAGATATATGAAATACTTTATGTATCAATGTTAGCTATGGTGTAATTGATAAATGATAAGAAACATTCCCCACCTACCCAATAACCTCAAAAGGTCCCACAAAATGAGGATAAAATTTCCCTTGCCTCCTAATCCATCAATGAACCAAACGAGGTGAAACTTTCAATAATACCTAGCCACCAACCAAGAATTCTAACGGTCTACGATGAAGATTGGTATAAGATTTGTACCGGATCTGTGCGATTAACATTCTATGATGAATCAACTAAATATTTTCTATCGTATCTTGAACCTATATTTGTCCAACCAAGGAATTTTCACTAATATCTGACTAACACAATGGATATTTTCAAGGACAACCATGCAAGGACTCAAAAGGATCCATTCTGATCACAGAATATTAACTATTATTATAAAAAAACTAAACCATCCCTAGATAGTAATATCAAGCTGTTGGAGTTGGTGTCCTAGAACCAACTACTTTGTACTTTATTTATTAATAAAATCCTTATCACATCTTGATTGTTCTTCTGCGTGACAATGCATGTGATAATGTCCTAAGGGCAGCTGTTGCATTAATGGGTCATAGTGGATCCCTGCTATGATGAGAACCCAGAAGTGCCATAACACTGTCCTTGAATATATGTTCTATGTCTGGATGACATTATTTGAGGAACACAAATAATACAGGTCATTAAGTGTGAGGACTCATAAAACTTTGAGGCACCTTCTCATGGTGTGCGCCCTTGGTAATATCTAGGATAATATTATGAGAACGAAAACCGCCAGTAGAAAATCCACATTTCATAGTGTCATTGGATGTTACTATCTGTGGACGTGTGTATTGGTCCTTAGACATTAAGATTATTATTAATGGGTATTACAAATCGCGCACTTAGATGTATTGATGAAAACTGTGATGACACACTGTTCATAGCGAGGTAGGATACATTGGGTGCATCACGAGTAATAATGCATTAATAGATAATGCAAGAAAGGATTTGTCCCTTCTGTTCCATAATAGAAGTAGATATCTCAGGCCCTTTGATGGAATTGATACAGCCTAAATAAATCAATGGCCATGGTAAGGTATGGAAGAGTTCAATTTCGGGAATTCAAAGAAAGAATAACCGAGCACATGGGTTGATGGAACTAGCATGCAACCCGCTTGATTGGAGATATCGAGACAAAGGGATTATATTACACAGTAAGTGTTCATAGGAGGTGACACGTCAATGTAGCGTTAACTTCTTTCTCTATGGGTGCCTTGGCGTGTTTCTAGACACTAACCTTGGAATTTAGGCAGACTCCACCTAATGCCACTGAGAAAGAGGCTTAGAGGGTTACACACTAAGCATGTCCATGTATCTCAGTTAAATATTAATTTACAAGTTAAATAAAGATTATTCCTGACTGTGGTTTAATAATTATTTAAGGATTCCTGATCACATTTATTTCAACACTGGTTATTCAAGAGAATATATTGTGGGTGAAATAATATATATATTTATTAGCGAGTAATGCAGTTACATTTATTTAAGAAATAAATAGCCATTACTCAAGGTCTAATAAATATGGTGGAGGAAATAAATAAAATGAAAAATAAAAGTACACGCCATGTATATTTATATACACGCCATGTAGTTTGTTTTTCGGTATTCGTGAGAAAATATTTTTTATTTAATTAAATGATATTAAATGTAATACGTTGGTCGCATGTCAAGTAATAATGATGGTCAACTGTCATTATTAAGACATGGGGTATTACTAAGAATTAAATGAAATGATTAAATGATTTTGGGCAATTAATTCATTTTATTATTCTAAGTATTATAATCCCAATTACATTATTCTCATAGTATGAGAGCCATTGTTGTGCACAAAGGATTTGGAAATACTCTCAAGCCAAGAGATAATTCCCTTTTCCACCAAGAACACTTTCAAGTTACGAGAGCGAGATCCTCCATCGGATCAAGGTGGTAGAAGGCGGACATCACAAGTGAAGGTTCTTCCGTTCTAGAACCCGGAGATCCCTTTGGCGACATCCAGAGATACGTGGAGCACGTGTAGATCACCGCTAGAGGAATCCTATACTTGGATTCTACGACACAACGATAGATCACAGGATCGTGACCGAAGACTCCAACGAAGAAATAATTCCATCAAGGTAATTATTATGAATTAATTAAATTAATTATAACCAACATATGATGATCCTATCTCAACGGTTCCTAGACTCTTCTTTTCTTTTCCATTATTCGTTCTATTCCGAAGATCCGGTGTTTTAAATCGTGACAAATCTCAGATTGAATGTTGTTAACGTTAAAAGTAAAGTTGGGCAAACCCACCAACGCGCTTCTGCTGTGCCCGGAACCTAAAAGTGGTATTAGAGGGATCGTATCATTGATTATAATTATTTAGTTTTTCGTTGG
Organism: Viscum album; assembly: GCA_963277665.1. Classification (NCBI taxonomy): domain Eukaryota; kingdom Viridiplantae; phylum Streptophyta; class Magnoliopsida; order Santalales; family Viscaceae; genus Viscum; species Viscum album. The sequence goes on from OY728126.1 coordinate 1,134,688,512, forward strand.
TGATTTACGCATTTAATAATTTAGTTATTTCAATTCATGTTTAATCATTCTGGAAATCCGAATCTTGAGATCTATTCCTCCTCCCTCGTTTCTCGTTCACCTCATAGAAATAAATTTTTCTTTTAATTTTGATTAAAATAAAATAGAGGAACTCATCCGGAGGAGCCAAACGTTTCTGGCCGTACAACACCAGAATACACGCCGTGTATTCGGAAGTACACGCCGTGTAGTCTTGGTTCAATGCATTGACTGATCCACCAAATCAGGTCATGTATTGGATTCTTTCCAAGAATTTAAGACACCATGTATTGACCAGAAACAGGTGGCACACGGTTTCTGGGTTACACGCTGTGTGGTCCAATGAACACGACATGTAGTCCCTTTGGGTTAGGGTTGGACCGTGTACCCCGTACACAACTTGCCTGGCTGGAAACCGTGTAACATGGAAATTACACGGCGTGTGTCCCACAGAACACGCCGTGTACTCTGAAAACTTCTGAAGTACATTAACACGCCCTGTCCCTGGGTGTGTACTTCAGATGGATGGTGAAGAAAAGTACATGCCGTGTAGTCGGAACTACACGCCGTGTACTCACCCAAATTACACAGATTTATTAAAATTTATTATTATATTATACAAACCCTTGAGACATGTACCATGGTACAAGCGTAAAGCTGAGGCACAACACGTGATAGGTGTTTTATATATATGTGTTTAATTTAACATCTACGTAATGAATGGGAATTCACTGGGTTTACTCCAAGGTACAAGTTACGTACAAGGATAATTTTAAATGAATTTATTTATTTAAAATAATTATGGATGATAATTTCAAGGAAATTCAGAAAAAGGTTTTAAGATAAAAGGATTGATTAATTAAATATAATTAATTAATTTGAGCGTGATTTATCTTAAACAAGAACGATTAAAGAACTGAATGCTAGTTTTATTTATGCGTAAATATCGTTGCATGTATGGATGATCATGAGTTAGACCGAGACCTTTGTATGTGAATGGTTTCTTTTAATTTATTTATTTAAATTTGTTGGCCTGCGAGCCATCTCCTCATTAATATGTAGGGTCTACGCGCCCAATGATTCTTTTATGTAAGAACCCGTTTTTACCCCTCATCTGCGTGTGAGATAAATGCATATGTAATGGATGGAGCTCCCAAGCTAGTGGAGGTAGCTCAAGTCAGGAGCCAAGGTGAAACCAATCCAAGGAGATACAAATGTGGACAGGTGGAAAGCTGTAAACACGAACTCGAAAGGTTCAAGGTGTTTCTCCCCTATGTCTTGGGTTAGTTTATCAACCGCTAGATAAACTAACCAATAGAAAAAAAGCTCATGATCATACCAATTATTTTATTTCTGTCAGTTTCATGGTTTATTTATTGTGGGTGTATTGTCACTATCACACAATTAATGAATTAAACCAGCATGCAAGATGGAACTAAAATAAAACCGTCTTATACGTAAATATTATCTTAGACATGGTTAATCACTTAAGTACATCCCACTTAATATTAACAAGCATGTAATCAAAGATAATAAAATGTAAATTTACATATAAGGATAAAATCCCTCAAAAGAAATATTAAGTCGGTATAGCCTTCCATAATCTTGGTTAGAATCGAACCATAGTTCAAAGTGCTTGACCAACCCTAGTTGGGATGCTTTCAATTATCGGGGAATTCTAATTCAAGGTTTTGGGTTGACTTGACTTGGTTCGCATCAAGGGTTGACTGCCACAGCAGGACTTGGTGTGACCAAAAGGTAAAGGTTGAGGAAATCCAAAATAAAAGGATTTCATAATTGGGGAGTCCACTCAGAGGATCAAGGATCTGCGAGTTAATGCAGTTGGAATTTGGAATGCCTACCTAAAAACCCTTCAAGTTGCTTGGCCAACCCTAGTTGGGGTAATGCAAAGGGCAATATGGATCCTTTCCACTAGAATATTCAGGAAACAGAATATTCTGAAGTCAATGGTGAGGGCTATTGGATTTTGATAAAATAGTGGGAGACTAATAAGTATTAATTTATTTATTTGTATCAATTTTTGTAATAAAGTACTAAACCTTTGCTCATCTTAATTTGTAAAAACGGCAAGAAAATGACTTCAAACATATCATTGCGCACCATACTCGAGAAGGAAAACCTTCTCACCGGCACTAATTTCCAAGAGTGGCAGAGGCTTTTACGCGTCGTCCGTCACCACGAAAGGAAATTGTATGTGATGGAAGAGCCTATTCCAGTTGCGCCTGGGAAAGAGGCTAGTGATGGGAAATTATCTCTCTACATGAAACACATGAATGATGCCACAGATGTTCAGTGTTTCATGCTATCGGCCATGTATAATGAGCTCTTGAAGCAACATGAAAACATGGACGCGTATAGAATGATGTCTCACCTTAAATATATCTACCAAGAGAAGGCGAGAAAGGAGAGGTATGAGATCTCCAATGCTTTGTTTACCATGAAGCTTGGAGAGTCTGTGCTAGATGAGCCTCATGTAGTCAGGCTTATTGGCTACATTGAACATTTGAAAATCTTAGGGATTAAATTCCTGGATGAGTTGCGTACATATCTCATCCCATCATCACTGCCCAAGACCTTCTCTAGCTTCATTGTCAACTATAACATGAGCTGCAATGAGAAGAGTATGTCAGAGCTTCTGAACTTGATTCTCCGGGTAGACAAGGACATGGGGCATGAAAAACCCACAATCCTTATGGTGAACAAGAAAATGAAGGACAAGGCAAAGGGGATAAAGACTTATAAATGGTCTGAAGCCCCCGAGCACTGTCCCTCCAAGAAGGGGAAGATCCAGAGGCAGGGTATGGAACGGGAGGCGGTGTATTTTTTTCATGTGGAAAGTAGGGCCACTGGAAGAGGAACTGCACCCAGAAGCGTGGGGACGCTAAAGGTGCATTCGTTATCGAGTGAAATATTTCTATTTCTACACATTGGGTATTAGATACAACTTGTGGGGCTCACATCTGTATTCAAATTTAGGAACCAAGTATATTTAGAAAGATCGCTAGAGGAGAGGTGGATCTTTAAGATGCCAATGGCGCAAGGCTAGCTACGTTGGCTATTGGCGACTACCACCTCTCATTGCCGGCTGGGATGATTTTGGTTTTACATAACTATTATTTTGTTCCTAGTGTTACCAAGAACATAATTTCTGTATATTGTTTGGATATGGATGGATTTGTTTTCAAGTTCGGAAATAAGGTTTGTCTCTTTAATAAGAACAATGTATGTTATGATATGGCACATTTGAATAATGGTTTATATGTATTAAATTACCAAAACCAAGTGTTGGCAATCGATAATGAAACAAACTGACATGACTCATACATCACCCAGTTGTGGCATCACCGCCTTGGTCATGTGAACGAGAAGCGCTTTACAAAGCTCTTACAAGATGGCTATTTAGACTCTACTGAGCTAAAACCACTTGATAGATGTCACACTTGTTTACAAGGAAAAATGACCAAACCGCCTTTTGGTGGGCAAGGTGAAAGGGCCACAGAGCTTCTAGGATTGGTACACACGGATGTGTGTGGACCATTTCTAGTAAAAGCTAGAGGTGGATATTCTTACTTCATTACTTTTACTGATGATTTGAGTATATATGGCTATGTCTACTTAATGAGGTATAAGTCATAGTCCATAGAGAAATTTAAGGAATTCAAGAATGGAGTGGAGAATCAGATTGGTAAGAAGATAAAGAAGCTTCGATCTGATCGAGGTGGAGAATATCTGAACCAAGAGTTCATCAATCTTCTACAGGATTCTGGGATTCTATCTCAGCTCACTCCTCCTTATACACCACATTGGAATGGTGTTAGTGAAAGGAGGAACCACACCTTGTTGGACATGGTGAGTTCGATGATGAGTCATATAGATCTTCCATTATCCTTTTGGGGATATGCATTACAAACTACAACATACACATTAAACCGAGTACCAACTAAGGCGGAAAATGGAATTCCATTCAAGTTATGGAATGGAAGGAAACCCACTTTGTTGCATACATGTGTATGGGGGATGTGAGGCATTTGTTAAGGCCTTATCAGAAAAAAACTAGCACCCTGGGGCATGAGGTGTATCTTTATAGGATATCCCAAGGAAACAAAAGGATATTACCTATATAACCCTTCAGACAAGAAAGTGACTGTTTCCAGACAAGCCGTCTTTCTTGAGAGGGAACATATCCTCAAGAAGGATAGTGGGAGAAAGATTGACTTCGACGAAGTTGATGCTCAAAATACACATGAGTTGGTACAAGAACAAGTTCCACAAGTCCCCGTGGAAGAGGTTCCAGAAACACAAGTACTACGTAGGAGCTCAAGAGAGGTAAGGGAACTAGAGAGATTTGGTTTCCTAGTCACTGGGGATGGTGAATCATTATTGTTGGACAATGATGAACCTCTATCCTACAAGGAAGCAGTAGAAAACTCAGAACCTGCAAGATGGCTAGAATCTATGAATTCTGAGATGGATTCCATGTATCAGAACCAAGTCTGGGTTCTGGTCGATAAGCCAATTGATGTAAAGCCTATTGGATGAAAATTGTTAATCAAGAGAAAACTGGACATGGAAGGTCAAGTTAACACCTATAAAGCAAGGCAAGTGGCTAATGGATTTAGACAGCGTCAAAGAATTTACTATGATGAAACCTTCTCGCCAGTTTCCATGTTTAAATACATAAGAATCATAACTTCCATAGTAGCTTACCATGACTACGAGATTTAAAAAATGGATGTCAAAATAGAATTCCTTAACTGGAACCTTCAGGAAGATGTCTATACGACACAACCAGAAGGGTTTGTGACACTAGGTGAAGCCAAATAGGTTTGAAAGTTGTAGAAATCCATTTATGGATTAAAGCAAGCATCCAGGTCATGGAAAATTCGATTTGATGAAGCCATAATGGAATTTGGTTTCATTAAGAATGAATGTGAGCCATGTGTTTATAAGAGGTTTAATGGGAATGCGATTGTTATCCTAGTAGTATATGTTGACGACATATTACTTATTGGAAATGATGTACCAGTCTTACAGTCAGTTAAGGACTGGTTGAACACGTGTTTATCCATGAAGGACTTGGGAGAAGTATCCTACATTATAGGGATCAAGATCATTCATGATAGATCCAAGAGGCTGCTTGGACTAAGTTAGGATACATACATTGACCAGATACTAAAGAGATTTAGTATGGAAAAATCCAAGAGGGGATTGGTTCCAGTGTCACATGGCTTACATCTTTCTAAGAAAATGTGTCCCCATACAAAACAGGAGAAATATAGGATGAGTAAGATCCCATACACTTCGGCTATAGGATCCATCATGTATGGCATGTTATGTACCAGGATTGATGTTGCCTATGCACTGAGCATGGTAGGCATATATCAAGTAGATCCAGGAGAACAACATTGGTCTGTTGTTAAAACTATCCTTAATTACCTGATAAAAACTATGGATATGTTTCTGGTGTATGGAGGAGATGAGGATCTTGTCATCAGAGGGTATGCTGATGCTGTTTTTCAAACAGATTAGATTGATCTGAAGTCGCAGTCTGGATATGTATTTTGTCTCAATGGAGGAGCTGTGAGCTGGAAGAGTTCAAAGCAGCCAGTTGGTGCCGATTATACAGCAGAGTTTGAGTATATAACATCTTCTTATACATCCAAGAAATCTGTCTAGATTCGAAACTTTGTCCAGGAGATTGATGTGGTGCCTAGCAGTAAAGATACCATTACATTGTATTGTCATAATACTGCAGCGGTGTCTCTTGTAAAAGAAACAAGGTCACATCAATGTAGAAAGCACATACTCCGAAAGTATCACCTCTTGAGGGATTTCTATTAGAGGGGTGAAGTTGCAGTGAGCAGAGTGTCCACGTAAGAGAACGTGGAAGACCCCATGTCTAAAGGCCTATCTCAGCAGAAGCACGAATATCATGTGAGAGCTAGCGGGTTAAAGGTTGTTAGTAGTTGGCTCTAGTCCAAGTGGGAGTCTGTTGGAGTTGGTGGCCTAGAACCAACTATTTTGTACTTTATTTATTAATAAAATCCTTATCACATCTTGATTGTTCTTCTGCATGACAATGCATGTGATAATGTCCTAAGGAAATCTGTTGCATTAATGGGTCATAGCAGATCCTTGCTATGATGAGAACACGGAAGTGCCATAACACTGTTCTTGAATATATGTTCTATGGCTGGATGATATTATTTGAGGGACACAAATAATACAGGTCATTAGGGGTGAGGACTCATAAAACTTTGAGGCACTTTCTCATGGTGTGCGCCCTTGGTAATATCCAGGAGGATATTATGAGAATGAAACCCGCCAGTAGGAAATCCACATTTCATAGTGTCATTGGATGTTCCTATCTGCGGACATGTGTATTGGTCCTTAGACTTTAAGATTATTATTAATGGGTATTACAACTCACGCACTTAGATGTATTGATGAAAACTGTGACTACACACTATTCGCAGCGAGGTAAGATACGTTGGGTGCGTCATGAGTAATACTGCATTAATAGATAATGCAAGAAAGGATTTGTCCCTTATTTTCCATAACGAAAGTAGATATCTCAGGCCCTTTGATGGAATTTATACAGCCTAAATAAATCAATGTCCATGGTAAGGTATGAGCGATTTCAATTTCAGGAAGTCAAAGAAAGAATAATCGAGCACATGGGTTGATGGAACTAGCATGCAACCTGCTTGATTGGAGATATCGAGACAAAGGGATTATATTACACGGTAAGCATTCGTAGGAGGTGACACGTCATTGCGGCGTTAAATTCTTTCTCTATGGGTTCCTTGGAGTGTTTCTAGACTCTAACCTTGGACTTTAGGCAGACTCCACCTAATGCCACTAAGAAAGAGGCCTAGAGGGTCACACACTAAGTGTGTCCATGTATCTCAGTTAAAAATTTATTTAACAAGTTAAATAAAGATTATTCCCGACTGTGGTTTAATAATTATTTAAGGATGTCTGATCGCATTTATTTCGACACTGGTTATTTGAGATAATATATTGTGGGTGAAATAAAATAAATATTTTTTAGCAAGTAATGCAGTTACATTTATTTAAGAAATAAATATCCATTACTCAAGGTCTAATAAATATGGTCAAGGAAATAAATAAAATGAAAAATAAAAGTACACGCCCTGTATATTTATATACACGCCGTGTAGTTTGTTTTTTGGGATTTGTGAGAAAATATTGTTTATTTAATTAAATGATATTAAATTTAATAAGTTGGGTGCATGTAAAGTAATAATGATGGTCAACTGTCATTATTAAGACATGGGGTATTACTAAGAATTAAATGAAATGATTAAATGCTTTCAGACAATTAATTCATTTAATTATTCTAAGTATTATAATCCCAATTACATTATTCTCATAGTATGAGAGCCATTGTTGTGAACAACGGATTTGGAAATACTCTCAAGCCAAGAGATAATTCCCTTTTCCACTAAGAAGGCTTTCAAGTTACGAGAGCGAGATCCTCCACCGGATCAAGGCGGTAGAAGGAGGACATCACAAGCGAAGGTTCTTCCACGCTAGCACCCGGAGATCCCTTTGGAGACGTCTAGAGATACGTGGATCACGTGTGGATCACCGCTAGAGGAATCCTGTATTTGGATTCTACGACACAACGACAGATCACATGATCGTGACCTGAGACTCCAATGGAGAAAGAATTCCATCGAGGTAATTCTTATGAATTAATTAAATTAATTATAACCAACATATGATGATCCTATCTCAACGGTTCCGAGACTCTTCTTTTCTTTTCCATTATTTGTTCTATTCCGAAGATCCGGTGTTTTAAATCGTAATAGATCTCAGATTGAACGTTGTTAACATTAAAAGTAAAGTTGGGAAAACCCACCAACGCACTTCTGCTGTGCCCAAAACCTACACAAGCCCCACCAAAATCAAGGATGTTGGTGTGAAGTATATCCTCAAGAATCTGTATATCTCCTTCTATTTGTCCATCCAACTACAGATGGTATGCCATACTCAAACAGACCTGAGATCCTAGTGTCTCTTAAAGGCCTCTTGAAAAATTAGAAGTGAACCATGGATCCCTATTAGAGACTATAAAAGATGTAACTTTTTGAAAATGAATCTTTCACATAAATAATACCAAACTCTTTAACTTTGGTTGTATCATGAATTGGTATAATGGGACCTGATTTTTTCATCCAATCATTCACAAACCATATCACATTCTTTTTTCTCTAGGTATGAAGAACCCAACCAAAAATTCCATTTAGATCTCATCCCACTTCCAAGTAGGTATTCTAAGTGGCTGAATCAAACCCAAAGGTTTATGGTGCTTGGCCTTGACCTGTTGGTATGTATGATAATGAGAGACAAATTCAACAATGCCTTGTCTCATAATTGGACATCAAAATCAACATTGCATGTCATAGATCATCTTTTTGGTTCTTGGGTGAACTTACCATTGGGAATTATGGAAATTACCCATCATAGATTTCCTTACTGCTAATTGAAAAAGATTAAGTTTTGATAGAAAATAATTCCATCAGTTGAGAATGACCAGTGAGGTACAATCTCCCCACCATAGAGAGATTCTCTAACACTATAAACCTAATCATAAATATTTTTCCCCAAATAATCAAGTAAATAAGAGAATATGTCAACTGAACACTAGCCAAAGTAACCTCATCCCCAAATTCCTGGACTCCAAAATGAAAATATGTGAAGAGATCCATCACGTTACACTCTTCCAATGATTATTTCATTTTCTGGTCCAAGAGTTTCCTTCTCAAAGAATCTGCAATGATATTCCCTTTCCTTGGGGTATAAGTGGTGTTGAAATCAAAATACTACAAGTATTCCACACAAAACCTCTGATGAAGATTCAAATATTTTTGAAATAATATATAACTCAAGATCTTATGGTCTAAAAAATGGTAAACCTTTCTCCATAAAGGTAAATCTTCCAACTCTTAAGAGAATGCATCACATATACAAGTTCAAGGTCATGGGCTAGATAATTAATCTCATGTTTCTTAAGATACTAAGATCCGTAAGCAATGACATGATCACCCTACACAAGAATTCAGTCCAAAACTGAACCTAATGAATCACAAGAACTTCACTTCCCAAATATAGAAATAAAATTTCTAAATATTGTCATAAATTTTCTGATTTCTCAACAATTACAAAACTAATATCAGATGACGTACATGATCCTACTCAGACTTAGAGTAAACCAAGATGCCATCCTAAAATACCTGCACAAAGGTATCAAGATACTCATGGAAAATCCTGATCATAAAATCCATAAAGACTGTAGGATAATTGGTTTGACCAAAGGGAATGACACGATACTCATAATGGTCATACCTTCTCCGAAAGAAAGTTTTCTGAATGTCAGATTCTTTTATCCTCAACTAATGGTAGTTAGTCCAAAGACCAATCTTTGAGAACCACTTCACACCTTTCAATCAGTCAAATAGATCATCAATTTGTGGAAATGGATACTTATTATTTATCATATATCTATTTAGTTTTCAATAATCAACAAAAAGGCGAAGGAAACTATCATCATTCTTAGAAAATAGAACCATTGTTGCCCAAAGTGACACACTCGAGCATATAAATTCTTTATATAGAAGATCATACAACTGAGTATTTATCTATTTAATTTTATATGGTTCTATTCAGTAAGAAGGAATAGAAACTAGGTGAGTATGAGGCACTAAATCAATATAAAAATATACCTTCCTTAATAGTGGAAAACTAGAGAAGTCAGAAGGAAAAACATTAGGAAAATCAAAAACCATAGAATGGAGATCACCACTCAAAGATTATTTCTATAGTTCAATGGTGAAAAAATATCAATTTACCTAACTATGGATAAGAAGGTCAACCTCTACTTGAAAATGGGTCCCATTCTCCTTGAAAGATATGAAAAATCCCATTAGGTGCATTAAAGGAGGCCAGTCAAAGATAACAATCAATCTGAGATTTATTGTAAATTATCCAACCCATCTAAAAAATGAAATCAAGAGGTTTTATGTAGAGAACCATAAAACTCCAAGCAAGCTCAAAATTTGAGATAGATAAAACAAAAGTAGGACTATAGAGGCCCTTCTCTCTCTTCATACCAAGGGGCGTATTAATATCCATCACATAAGATATAAAATCCATAGGAATATTTATAAGATTAACAATATGAGTTGAAATAAATGAATGAGATGAAATAGTATCAAATAAATCAGTCACTACTGATGAATCTATAATGATTATACTTATCACAGTCTTTATACCCATATTCACTTCATTTGAAGACTCTTCCACTACGTGAAGAAGATTCATTCTAGATGCCTGTGTCTAGAACCCTTTTGTACATGAAGCATCTGATATCAATATAGTTTTAGAAGGCGTTAATGGTCCCATTCCACTACAAGGAGTAGAATAAACATGGTAGAAATTATGTAGGTGACTTAAGAATCCACAAGAACTACATACCTTTGGTGCTTCAGTGAAAAAACCCTTTTAATGTCTTAGATTTCCACATTGGTAGAAAATAAAAGGGCCTCTTACATGCACTACAATAGGTTTAGAAAAACCCTACTAATGATAACCACCAGGAGAATCATCACACTTCTTCTTTACCTTATAGTATAACACACTACCACTAGGAGAAGAAGAAACTACCAACACCCCTAACTTTCCAGAAAGGTCTATTTTGACCACCAGTGATCTATCCAAAACTTTAGTATAAGATAATATATTAAATAAGAAAACCTTAGAAAAAAATATACTTTTGAAGTCCCAACTCAAACCATCAAATATTCATATTCTTATTTGATATTATTTTAGGTAAAAACTACACTAACTCAGCAAAATAGTTTACATACTCTGTCATAATGTTTTCATCCAGCTCATGTTTGAAGAACTCAATATACTTGGATAACACCATTGACTCTAGATAAAACTAGTTGGTGAAAAGAGTCTTGAAGTCCTTCCACTATAATCCCTCACACTTCTTCACCATCATAATCGTGTCCCACCATCACCTACTCAGTCCCTCTAGAACAAAGATGGAACACTTCACCTTGATTTCTTCAGGTGTCTCCAAGAATTTAAACAAGCACTCAGTCCTGATAAACTATTCCTCATATAGTTAAGGATCATTAGAGACTTGGAATACTGGTGGATTCTTGTGAATATACTCCTGATAATGATCCCAGAGAACATCCTTCAAAGGTTCTAAAGCTGGAGCTTGAATGAGAACTGGTGGTGGTGCCTATCCCACAACTTGGACAGTACTCACAATCACCTCACTAGGTCTGGGTCTATGATAGGATTCAATTTCTAGGTTTCATCACCACCTTACTCTTGGATTCTATTCACATGTCTTCTTGAAGGTATAATGCTACACAACATCAACAGGAAAAAAGAAGTCACCAGATTAATAATTAAACAAAGAAACACGAAGAAATTAATCTCAATAGATAGATAATAAGATTTGGATTTTAATCTATCTGAATCAAAAGTAGTAAAAATACTATAACTAAGCCTCAATATGTCTTTAGAAAACCAACCATGGTTATTTAAGGTTCATTTTGGTGAGAGATGTACAAACACTCCATCATAAATATCTCATAAGTCCCAACAAGAATACACAAATGCATACTGACTTCAAGATAAGAAGTTAAACCTAGAGCTCTGATACCACATTATCACAAACCATCCTGGGTACCCTGGTAACCTGATAACTGATATGAATAGACCAAATAGAGTTCCCATTCCCCATAGGTTAGAGACTAGCACTTGGAATTATACAAAAAGAAATAGGGAATAGATTTTACACTAAAATTGTAGAAGAACGATAACAAATTAGTACGTATACAAATGAAAATCCAATGGGAGAAGTGTACTAGAAGTAAAATAGGTATAAATAACCCAAATTACTACAATAAATTACTAGAAACTGAAAGAAAAAACCACATCCCTGTGGAATAAACTCTCAAATCCCAAATATCAACTTCTAGAACTACCTCCATGTGGTGATTTTCCCCTACTTGAATCTAAAATAAGATAATCTGGAAACACATAAAGGTACATGTAAGGTTTGAGATAAAATCCCAATCGGGTCTCACCAATGATTCCATACAAGAATCCAATATTTAATTAAACAAATAAATAGCTTTCTTTTTTTTATAAACATGTTTGAAATTTCAAAATAATATTTCAAGAAACCATGATTTTCATTTCAAAAGATGGAAACTTATAAACAAATATCTTAATAAATTTTTTATATAAAATAGTTTATATAAAATCATAAGGCATATAAAATAGTTTACAACAATGGAATATATTCATTTCAAATACAAACAAGTGAGTAACATGGTCATATGCCCAAAAGGTATGATAATTCTAGGATATAGGACTCTACACACTCAAGGTGACACAAAAATATGTGTATACACATGCCCCCTTTGAAATTGGTCAAGAGGACTCCATTAACATCCTGTCGGGGGATGTGATGTGCTTCATTTATGTTTTGGAACATTGTAAACCATAAAGAGATATCCAAATAACTCACTAACTAAATAAGGCTTTCATGTTCTCTAATAACAAATAAATGATGGGAAATTCATTTTAAAACTGTTTAAACTACAATTCATCCCATTATCCATTTAAAATATTCCAATTTTCCATTTGAAAACCAAAATACGGTTTTAATCAAAACATGCCTTTTTTCCAATATAAAACCCAAAGGTTTATGTCAAAATCATTTTTAGTCATTTTTATCAAATAATATTTTGAAAGTAATCCACCATTAAATTTCACAATTCACATTCAAAATTTAAATTAAACTACTTAAATTTCAAAAAATTTCCATCAGTTACACAAATTTAAATTCAACAATTTAAATTCCACCAAAATCAATAAATTCACAATTTCACACCAATTCAATGGAATTGGGGTTTTTTTTCCCAATTTCATGCCAAAATAAAATTTCCAAAACCAAATACCCCAATTTAATAGAATTGGGTTTTCAATAATTCAATTTAATATGAATCAAATCCCACATATTCAGTTGAAATCAATTTAATCAAATCAGGTAATTTAAGGTTAATTAAATTGTTGAATCAAAATGGAACCACCTACCTTCCTCATGGAAACACAAAACCCGCAACATAACCTACTAGAAAAATGAAGGTGAAGTAGATCTAGGGACTCAAACTAGAAACAAGATTCAATAAAACAGAGTTTAGATCCATCAATCCTAATATGATCTATCAAAATCCAAGGGGGGAAAGAGAAAATGATGAAAATATAGGGATAAAGATTACTAAGAAAGTCCCACCGCTATCGTAATAATGTTCAATTATTGAACAAAATGACCCGAAAGGGTTTGAGGGATCCAAAATCATGTAGAAATATTAACGGATCTTGGGTCAAGGTTAAGGAATTTTTTAGGGGAGGAAATAGAATTCTCATCCAAGATACCTGTTTAAAAACAAAACTCAGGACATTACACAATGTGTAACCCAATTACATGTCAGGTAATCAAAAAATCCCAAAAATCACAAAAAAAAAACCATCATATTTTGTTAAAAATGATTTATTATTATTATTTTAGAATTTAATCATTGTGTAACAATATTAAATGGTGCGTAAATCCTCAGAAGGATATAGAAGAAATAGGTTTTATTCCAAAAATCCAACAAATCTCTGACTTCACCATTATAGATATCCTCCCAATTACTTTTTGGCCCTATCCAGATAAAGAAAAAGGAAAGCCACGACAAGGTTTAAAATGTACATGTCATAAGGGTAATGGGATTTTACAGAGTGTTTATTTAGTAGGATATCCTTGTGCCCATACCTTCTTTATAGCTTTCTTTATCTGTTATAAATCTTTCCAATGCTTGTTCATGGTATTTGTAGAGCTATGATACCACAACGACTTCATGTTGTATGGAATGAAAGTGGTGATGATAAATCTCCTGAGGTAGTGGGCCCTGAGCCACCCACGATACCTCCTGTAGTTCCACATGAGGTACCTTCTATATTATAAAGACCCATAAATTTCAATGAATTTTTTTTCTTAATTTCTTTGGAATTTTACGAGTCTGTGGCTTCGGACGACACATGATTCTGAGGACCGGTGTGCCCAAAATCAATTTTAGAAGTTTATCTTGGGTAAGTTTAGTAAAAGAAAGAGTGGGTTTTTCTATCTTTTGAACCGGTGCTTGGAATTGAAATCCGAGGGAACCGATGAACTCGTAGCTCCGGTAATTGCTTAAGGGGACCTTTGCCGTAGTTGCGTTTTGACGGGAGAAGAGGTTAATTTTAAGTTTGTTTTTAAGGAATAAATAAAAATTTGTGTTTGATATTTTTATTTATGGAGGGTGGTTATTATCCTACAAAGGGGGAGTTATAGGTGGGGCCCACACCCACATAACCTCCCATGGGAGGGTTTAGTGTGGTGGGGCCCACACGATACCCTAACTCCTCACCTCCCCCTAAACTCCCTAAACTCCCCATAACTCACCCCTTATTTAATACAAGAAAAATCTACTCATTTAATGGAGTGGAGCCTCTCCACTTTCCATATCTCTTTCATCATTTAATTTTTCCCAACTTTTCAATTAATTAATGAGTTTGAATTAATTTGAAATGAGATGGAAATTTTGTTAAGATGGGGGAAAATCTCTTTTTAATATTTGGTTGGGAAAATATTGTGTGGAGAATCCCTGGAGAATTAAGAGAGCTTTAACCATCCGTGAAGAAAAACATCTTCTTCGATGAAGAACGCCGGTTCCACGAAGAATGATGTGCTTTCCTTATCTTCGCAACAAGTTAGGAGACTCTATTTCCTCCTCAGTCACGCTCCGACGTCGTCATCAAATCCTCACCCCGCGACGTTCGTCTTCTGCGGCTCGATGACGGTTCTTTCCCGGCGTTGATAGAGTAACAACGCTTTCCGCATCTACGATGAACAAATAATAATTAAGGTAGGGGTTGTTATGTTCATGTTTTAATACTATTCATCATCGTTCTTCAATTATTGAGTTTTGTTTGGCCGTATGATACCATCTTGACAATGAAGGGCTCGGACTGCACGAACACGGTCCGACCCTTCCCCTCTTGTTTGTTGTTTGTTGACGATGGAGTCAGACTTCTAAGAACCGACCGATGATGGGCCGACCATGAGCGGATCATCAGCGCATGATTGCCGGATTGCCGCAAAGGCGCGACAACGTCATGCTGCGCGGAGTAGAGCTGGACCGCGGCCGGGACGGGCCGCGGTGGCGGGGCACGGCGTCGTACCGGTTGAACAAAGCCGCGGCCTAAGGCCGCGGCAGATCTGGAAGGGCGGCCGGCTGTGCCGGCCGATGGTTCCACCAAGAGGAAGGACCCGAGGGGGTCCCGTGGTTACCCAAGGGGCCGACCTTCATGGCCGACCGTTTCGAAGAAACTGGGGGTGTAACCCCCCCACCCAGACCAGCAGCTAGGGAGGGCCCCACTGAGTGCCGCCAGCCCCCTAGTTGGCCAGCCACGTGGGCCACGTGCGCCGGGCCGCACTAGCCCTGGGCCGGGCCGCGCCCTATCGGACTGACCCAGGGGGTGTTGGGCCGGGTCGGACCGGGCCCAGACCCCCTATTTTTGGATCATTTTCGGTTAAACGACCATATCTTGAGCTACAGAACTACGATCGATGCACCGTCAGTTGCGTAGGATTCCTTGGATCAAGATGGTTGTTTTTTTATATTACATTGAAGTTTTAGGCAAAGTTTGGGTATGTCCGGGTAGGTTCGAACCCAAAACCAACCGGGACCTCAGAGTAGAAACGCTTATAACTTGAGGACCGGAAGTCCGATTGACGTGACGTCAACTATGTTGGATTCCTCTTGTTGAGATGGTTCTTTTGGAATAATTTACCTGAGGTTTGGATGTAGTTGGAGTATCTCCAGTTTGGATTGTACTCGAAATCCAACTGGGCCCCTGGAACAGAAATGCTAATACCTCACAGACCAAGCGTCCGATTGACGCACCGTCTATTGCGTTGAGATCCCTATGACGAGGCGATCCTTTGAGATACTTCTTTTTGGAACTTCGTGACACTTAGAGTTTCGACCAGTAGCTCATGGAGTGGATCCTCCCAGAGACGAGCTTACAAAGTACGGTGACCTTGTAGCTGGCCGGGACCTAATGACTGCTTGTCCGATTCGTATCAGAGCGACTTGAATTGCCTAGGGGGGAGCACTACTGTGTTGGGGTGGCAGACCCATGGAGGGGAGAACTACTGTGTTGGGGTGGAAGACCCGCGGTACTCGGCAGGAGGAGTACCTCTGTAGTCTAGTAGGGGGAGAACTACTGTGTTGGGGTGGAAGACCCGCTATACTCGATAGTGGAGGAGTACCTCATCAGTCTAAGGTTAGTGAGCAGCACCTCAGAGTCATGACATGATCACTGTACTCGACAGAGGAGGATATCTTCAGCAGTTTTGGTTTCGATATCATTAATGAAAATCCTAGTTTGAGCTGAGTCAATGACCTTTGTGTTTACCTCATGATTGAGATGAGTTACTTGATAACTTAGGTATATGTATGGGCATATGCATAAGTAAAGGTTATCTATTGAGATCTTTCTTTTTGGTTTATCCTTGTTGGATTTAGTGAGACCTTGAGGGTCTCGAGGTCCCTACTGAATATCGTTATACTCACCCCTGCACGGTCTATGCCCGCATCTCATTGTGTTGGATGCAGACGACGAGTAGCACTGATCGTGGTTGAGGCTTGTAGAGATGGACAGTACCTGGAGGTGGAATTCATGACGAGACGGTACCTAGAGGTGACAGACAGACGTGGAGAGCTGAGGTGGCCATCTGTACCTACCCTTCAGGTGGGAACTCTGGAGGACGATCCTGGAGCAGTTTGACACATTCCTGTTATTTTGTCTTTTCCTTGTATTTTACTGTTGGGCTTGTATTTCCAGACCCTTACTTTCAGCACTACTTTTGTTTTCAGTTTTACTTAGTGTTTTCTTCAACTTGTAATCTATTGTGTGTGTTTATGTTTCATAAAGGAAATGCATTAATTTTTTATCGGGATTTACGCCTTTGGTGTTAGTCTCCAGCCCCTGGCCTATAGAAGGCAGGCTTGGGGTAGTCACGACACGGGACCTGAGGACGGGTCGTGACAAATTGGTATTAGAGGAGTTAGTTCTACTGCAGAACATATAACTCTGATATTTTCTTTCTGTGAAGAAATAGTGTTAAGGGTACTAAGGGTGGTTTTTAGTTCAGGGAGTCCAGTGTTGGTGTGGGTGACTGACGTATCTGTACACCGGGACCTTGACTTCTGATTTCCGACTCAGTGCACGAAAAAACTGATTGCGTGTGTATTTTAAAAAGTTTCTATTAAGTCAAATCAAACCAAGTCAGCTCACCAGGTATAGTCTTTTGACCGTGTCACATCTATTCTTTCAGGATTCCTCCTTGCAGATGATCAGCTGGATCCCTTACAGTTGTACATACTGACATGACTTTGAGTGACGAGGCCTCAGTACATGGCCCTCTTCTAGTTCAGACACCAGCAGAGAGTGCACGCCGCTTGAGCGCACTGCACGAGTTCCTGCGATAGAGGCCTCCGAGGTTTTGAGGCGAGTCAGATTTTCAGACGGCTGGGCACTGGATGGAGTTTGTAGCACAAGATTTCCACATAGCTGGGACACCCACATACTTGATGGTGTACCTAGCTGTTAGCCTCTTTCAAGGAGCAGCTGAGAGGTGGTGGAGCCAGATGCTCCATTTTTGCGATGAGAAGACCTTCACCTGGGGAGACTTCGAGACTTTCTTTAGGGTGGAGTTTATACCAGCGACTCTACACTCTGATCAAGCTCAGGAGCTACTACCCTTAATGCAGGGTTTTCCGTCAGTAGCTGAGTCATCTGTAGGCAGAATACAGATGATGCAGAGGTCCAAGAGGACGAGGCCAACAGGTGGGAGACCTCGGGTTATAGGTTCGGTTGTGCGAGCAAAACGAAGCAGAGCCAACCATACGAGGATAAGGAAGTTCTATGCATGCAGAAAACAGGGTCACTTGGCTCGAGACTGCCCAACCTGTCCAGCAGATGAGTAGTAGGCAGTAGAGGAACCTACCAGACTGAGGCAGAGGAGCTGTCCGTACAACCGGTGGTGTACGACGCTTCGAGGAGTTGCCACCACCACCATGAGGTCTACCCCGAGTGCAGGGAAAAGGTGGCTATGGGAGAGCTCAGCTTCATGCAGCTGAAGCATATGACTATGGAGCTTCAGATGTAGGTGTACAGGAGTGAGACTAGTTCCATGCATGGAGGCCTTTGTTATTGGTGCTTCTAGCATCCTTTTTGTTGTTGTTTGTGGTTGTTATATGTCTTTGTACTTTGAGCTGTAGTAATAAAGACACCTTTCTTTGTGATGTTTACTTTTCTGTACTTTTTGTTTGATTGATACTAAGAGGTTCCGGTTAGAACTGTTTACTGGACCCTCACTTGTGAGATCCCTACTAGAGGAGACCCCGTAACCATGCACTGATGTCGATAGTGTGACTCAACCCTTGGAGGCAAGAGTAATGGTTGGATCTCTTAGTAGTAGCGTCAAGGCCTTATGATGTCGTCTATGGAATGAAATAGCACCGTTCATGTTATGATTGACTGTATTAGGCGAAGAACGTGGTTCATCCAGAGGATGAAACCAAATTTCTCTTTTCAGCAGAGGAGAAATCTCACCAGCTCTTTGGTATAATGTAGACGTAGAAGGGTGGAGATGAGTTCTTACATTTGGTGAGTCTCACCCATCATTCGTTGAGAGAATGATTTATGGTTCTCTCCAACTCAATAGTCTCAGGTGTATCTTCTCTCAGAAGGACATGAACCTGAGATAGCGGTGATTGATTGATTTCCTCCAGGACTATGACTTCGAGATAGTTTATACTCATGGGGAGGGGAATGTTGTGGCAGATGCTCTTAGTAGGAGACCGGGCATACAATTGTTAGGAGTGGCGAGAAAACATCTGGGTGCATTTCAGATATCCTTTGTGGATAGTGATGGAGTCAGCTCTTGTAAAACCAGATATGGTTCAGGCTAGGATGAAGAAGGTGCAGATCATCCAGGAGCAGATGGAGACTGCACAGGGAAGATAGAAGTCCTATGTCGATAGGAGATGAGACCGCTGGAGTTCGAGGGTGGCGGCCACGTTTGCTTATGGGTATCACCTTGACGAGGTCAATGGAGATTTGTCCGAGGTGGAAAGTTATCTACACAATACATCGGACCATTCCAGGTCCTCAGCAAGGTAGGCGAGGTGGCTTACCATCTGGCCTTTCCACCTCAGATGCACCGGGTGCACGACGTCATCCACGTATCTCAACTGAGGAGATGTGTGCATGACCTATCTGTCATCATCAACCATAGAGAGATGGACATCGATGACGGGGCGACTTTCACGGGGTTCTAGTAGAGGTTGAGGATTGGCAGGAGTAGGTCCTATGTGGACGGTCAAATCCTCTTGTGTGCTTTCACTGGCAGCACGAGAACCTCCAGGAGAGCACATGGGAGCAGAGGCTCAGATGCATGCTCAGTACCCCTTTTGTTTCCCTAGCGTGTGTTGTAGCTTTATGGGGACGGAAATCCCTGAGGTGGGAGTAATGTAAAGACCCAGAAATTTCAAGGAAATTTTTTTCTTAATTTCTTTGGAATTTTACGAGTCTGTGGCTTCTGACGACACATGATTCCGAGGCCCGATGTGCCCGAAATCAATTTCCAAAGTTTAGCTTGGGTACATTCTAATAAACGAACGAGCGGGTTTTTCTATCTTTTGAACCGGTGCTCAGAATTGAAATCCAAGGGCACCGATGAACTCGCAGCACCGATAATTGCTTAAGGGGACCTTTGCTGTAGTTGCATTTTGACAGGAGAAGAGGTTAATTTTCAGTTTGTTTTTAAGGAATAAATAAAAATATGTGTTTGATATTTTTATTTGTGGAGGGTGATTATTAACCTACAAAGGGCGAGTTAGATGTGGGTCCCACACCCACCTAACCTCCCATGGGAGGGTTTAGTGTGGTGGGGCTAACACTAGACCCTAACTCCTCACCTCCCCCTCAACTCCCTAAACCCCCCATAACTCACCCCTTGTTTAATACACGACAATTCCACTCATTTAATAGAGTGGAGCCTCTCCAATTTTCATCTATCTTTCAGCATTTAATTTTGGCCAACTTTTCAATTAATTAATGAATTTGAATTAATATTAAATGAGATGGAATGTTTGGTAAGATTGGGGAAAATCTCTTTTTAATATTTGGGTGGGAAAATATTGTGTGGAGAATCCCTAGAGAATTAAGAGAGCTTTAACCCTCTGTGAAGAACGACGTCTTCTTCGACGAAGAACGTTGGTTCCACGAAGAACGATGTGCTTTCCTTATCTTCGCAACAAGTGAGGAGACGCCGTTTCCTCCTCGGTCACATCCGACGTCATCATCGAACCCTCACCCCACGACGCTCGTCTTCTGCGGCTCGATGATGGTTCTTTCTGGGTGTTGACGGAGCGACAACGCATTCCGCATCTACGACGAACGAATCATAATTAAGGTAGGGGTTGTTGTGTTCAAGTTTTAATACTGTTCATCATCGTTCTTCAATTCTTGAGTTTCATTTGGCCGCA
Source organism: Viscum album (assembly GCA_963277665.1). Taxonomy (NCBI): domain Eukaryota; kingdom Viridiplantae; phylum Streptophyta; class Magnoliopsida; order Santalales; family Viscaceae; genus Viscum; species Viscum album. Next base: position 1,134,709,253 of record OY728126.1, read on the forward strand.
TGATACAATCTTGACAAGGAAGGGCTCGGACCGTATGAACACGGTCCGGCCCTTCCCCTCTCATTTGTTGTTTGTGGACATTGGAGTCAGACTGTGAAGAACCGGTCGACGATGGGCTGAACACGAGCGGATCATCAGCGCATAATTGCCGGGTCGCCGTAAAGATGTGACACCATCATGCCACACAGAGTAGAGCCGGACCGCGGCCGGGACGGGCCGCGACGGAGGGGCACGACGCTGTCACGCGACGCCGGTTGAACAAAGCCGCAATGGATCTGGAAGGGTGGCCGGCTGTACCGGCCGCTGGCGCCACCAATAGGTGGGACCCGAGGGGGTCTGGTGGTTAAACAAGGGGCCAGACTTCATGGCCGTCCATTTTGAAGAAACCAGGGGATGTAAACCCCCCAGACCAGCGGCTAGGGCGGGCCCCACTGGGCGCCGCCAGCCCCTTGGTCGGCCAGCCACGCAGCCAACCGCGTGGGCCACGTGCGCCGGGCCGCGCCAGCCGGGCCGAGCCACGCCAGCTGGGCCGGGCTACGCCCTATCGGGCCAGACTTGGACCCAGGTCGGGTCGACCCGGTTCGGGCCGACCCAGGGGGTGTTGGGCCGGGTCAGACCGGGCCCAGACCCCTTATTTTTGGATCATCTTCGGTGAAAGGGCTATATCTTGAGCTACAGACCTCCGATCGATGCAGCGTCAGTTTCGTAGGATTATTTGGATCTAGACGGTCATTTCGGTATATTACACTCAAGGTTTCGACAAATTTTCGGTATGGACGAGTTGGTTCGAACCTGAAACCAACCGGGACCTCGGAGCGGAAACGCTTATAACTTGAGGACCGGATGTCTGATTGACGTGCCATCAACTATGTTGGATTACTCTTGTTGAGACGGTTATTTTGGCATACTTAACCTGAGGTTTGGATGCAGTTGGAGTATAGCCGGGTTGGATTGTACCCAAAATCCAACCGGGCTCCAAGAACGAAAATGCTAATAACTCACAGACCGAGCATCCGATTGACGCGCCATCTATTGCGTTGAGACCCCTATAACTAGGTGGCCTTTTGAGATACTTCTTCGTGTAACTTCATGACACTTGGAGTTTCGACTAGTATCTCGTGGAGCGGATCCTTCCGGAGACGAGCATACGGAGTACGGTGACCTTGTAGTTGGATGGGACCTGATAACCACTTTTCTGATTCATATCGGAGCAACTTGACTAGCCCAGTGGGGAGAACTACTGTGTTGGGGTGGTAGACCCATGGCGGGGAGCACTACTATGTTGGGGTGGCATACCCACGGTACTCGACAAGAGGAGTACCTCTGTAGGCTAGTAGGGGGAGCGCTACTGTGTTGGGGTGGCAGACCCATGGTACTCGACAGTGGAGGAGTACCTCAACAGTCTAAGGTTAGTGAGCAGTGCCTCAGAGTCATGACAGGATCACTGTACTCGACATAGGAGGAGATCTTCAGCAGTTGTGGTTTCGATATCATTAATGAAAATACTGGTTTGAGCTGAGTCAATGACCTTTGTGTTTACCTCTTGATTGAGCTGGGTTACTTGATAACTTAGGTATATGTATGGGCATATACCTAAGTAAAGGTTATCTATTTAGATCTTTATTTGTGGTTTATCCTTGTTGGATTTAGTGAGACCTTGAGGGCCTCGGGGTCCCTACTGAGTATCATTATACTCACCCCTGCATGGGCTATGCCCGTACCTCATTGTGTTGGATGTAGACGACGGACAACACTGATCGTGGTTGAGGCTTGTAGAGCTGGACAATACCCGGAGGTGGAATTCACGATGAGATGGTACCCAGAGGTGACGGACGAACGTGGAGAGCTGAGGTGTCCATCTGTACCTACCCTTCAGGTAGGAACTCTGGAGGACGATCCAGGAGCATCTTGACACCTTCCTTCTGTTTTGTCTTTTCCTTGTATTTTACTGTTGGGATTGTATTTCCAGCCCCTTACTTTCAGCACTACTTTTATTTTTAGTTTTACTTAGTGTTTTCTTCCGCTTGTATTCTGTTGTGTGTGTTTATGTTTCATAAAGGAAATGCCTTATTTTTTTATCAGGATTTAAGACTTTGTTTCTAGTCACCAGTCCCTAGCCTATGGAAGGCGGGCTTGGTGTAGTCACAACATGGGCCCCGAGGATGGGTCGTGACATATATATCCTCCACTAGGTGATGATACCAGGATCCATGATAGTTTTCTTTTCTTTATACAGTTAGTGCAAGGTTCTCCTCGGCCTTCCACTTCTATGGTAGAGCTGACCCGTGAGTTCTAGCAGAAAAATCCTCCCACCTTCTCTAGGGATGGAAGACCATAGGATGCTAAATCATGGATAGAGGCTATGGTGTTAATATTTTATCATATTGAGATGCCTCCAGAGTGGAGAGTCAAGATCACAACCTATCTGTTACGCGACTCTTCCAAGCATTGGTGGGATGTTCTGAATTAGGATGGTCGACATCAGGGTATAGTCTGGGTGGACTTCCAGATAGCATTTTTCGACTATTTCTTTCCACATACATTGAGAACATACCATGTTCAAAAATTCATACACCTTGAGAAAGGTGACATGTTAGTAATGGAATATTCATCCCACTTCACCAAACTACAATGTTTTTCACTGACATTAACTAGTGATGAGATGAATACTGCGAGGTGATTTTTGGATGGGCTTGCTTATTCCATTCGATCATAGGTGAATGTATTTTGAATGAACACTATTTCAGAGATATTAAACTCGACCATTATCACTGAGTACAATCCAAGGGAGTTAGGTGATGTAAATAAGGGTAGTTCAACTTCTAGGAAGAGTAGTGTATTACCCAATGGTAAGAGGCGATGCTTCAGGGGTATGTGTAGGGTCAGTACCAATCAGGAGGAATGCACCAATAGCTTTGTGGTGTGTCACCAGTGTAGAAGTCTTGGGCACAAAAACCCCCAATTTATGAGGAACCTGATCGAATTCCGGGATTGCAGCAGGATGGGTCACCTCCGGCATTTCTACTGGTCTTTTCCTCTAGTTCCAAGTGAATGGAGTTCTATTCCAGCACCACCTTCAGGTAAAAGATAAGTTAAACCTCATCAGGCATGAAAATGGTCTTCAACAATCCATTCGGGCTGAGCTGGTGGTCACAGAAGAGGCATTCAATCTTTATAGTTCCATCACCAGTAGAGTGGCCCTGATTAGTCTACTTAGCCAAGCATTTAAGGCCTATAGTTTAAGCCATATCTTTAATATTCATCCAACTCTATAGGAGAAGAGTCCAGGGCCATCTATAGTGTGAGGTACTATTCTGGTAGCCTCTACTCTAGTATCTTCCTTATTTGATGTAGTTTCATATCATTCATTTCTATATTCTAAAACCATGGGAAGTCTAGGACTAAAAATAGAGGAATCCAGTGGTGTTATGACCCTTGACACACTATTGGGAGTTTGAGAAGAGGGTAAATTACAGTGTAAGGAGTACCACATTGAAATAGGTGGGTACCATTTTCTCAAGAGTCTCTTAATACATGAGATGATTGGATTTGATTTCATTCTAGGTATGAATTGGATTATTACTTATAGAGTCCAAGTGGATTTATATCACTGTTGAGTTTCATTCACATCACCTGTGGGGAATTTTTATATCCATAAAGGTGAATGGGATCTCCAGACCAGTTAAGCTGGACTCAAGCATACTAGGATGGGCAGAAGGAGAACCCACATGGCTAGTCTCTTTATGAGCATGCATGAAATGAAGTTAGAATAATTTAATCCTATTGTGTATCACTTCAGGGACATATTCCCTAATGATTTCTATAACTTACCACTTTAGAGAGAAGTTGAGTTCACCATTGAGAATGTTCCAGGTGTGGAACCAGTGTCTATTTCTCCTTATAGAATGGAACCTATAGAGGGATAGGAACTAAATTGGTAGCTTGAAGACTTATATATTAAGGGTTTTATCTGACCCATAACATTACCATGTGGATCACTAGTCCATTTCACCAAGAAAGAAGATGGTACCCTTCGATTGTGGGTGGATTACCACTGATTGAACTAGATTATGGTGAAAAATAGGTATCTACTACTTCATATAGATAACCTTTTCAACCATCTATGTGGAGAAATAGTTTAATCTAAGATCAATTTGAGGTTGGGCTACCATCAGGTTCATGTAAGTCTATAAGACATACCACGTACAACGTTCCAGAGTAGGTACGATATGTATGATTTTTTTTTAGTTTTATGAATGCACTGGTAGTCTTCATGGATCTGATGAATATGGTTTTCCACCCATATCTTGATTACTTTATGGTAGTCTTCATAGATGACATCTTAGTGTATTCGCGCACTAGACATGACCATGACAACCATCTTGAGATCACGCTGAGTATACTGAGAGAGAATTAGCTATATGTGAAGCTTAGTAAATGCCACTTTTGGATTATTAAGGTTCACTTCTTAGGGCATATAATATCAATGGTAAGAGTATCAGTTGACCCAGATAAGGTGAGATCCATGGTTTCCTGGGAGAATCACAAGAACATATTCCATATACACAACTTCTTAGAGATGGCTGGCTATTACAGGCGATTCATCTAGGTCTTCTTATGCCTGGAAGTGCTGATTATGGGATTGACCAATAAAAGAGTGAAATTTGACTAGACTGAGGTTTTTGAGACAACTTTTCATGAGTTAAAAGTAAGACTCACTTCACCTTTTATCCTGATTCTTCCTAAACCAAGAAGAATTTATATAGTCTATTATGATGATTCAGGTATTAGTATGGGTGTATTTCTGATGTAAGGTGGTTGAGTCATGGTATATGGTTCCTGCCAGATGAGGCCTTGTGAGTGGAATTACCCTACGTATGATCTCGAGTTTGCAGTTGTGGGTCATGATCTATGTTTTTGAAGTCATTACTTATTATCTAAGCGGTTCATTGTTTATATGGACCAAAAAAGTCTCAAATACATCTCTGTACAGTGAGACTTGAATCTGTGGTGGTGGTGGTGGGTCGAATACCCGTAGTCCTTCGAACTTGAGCTAACATACATACATGATAATGTAAATGATGTAGCTAAGGCCTTGAATTGGAAGACTCAGATGAAAGCCATCAAGGATGCCAGTAGTGAGTGGAAATTGATGGATTTATTCTTTGAGATGCATCTAGAGGTTTAGGAATAACATAGTTAGCCAGTTTTAGAAGCTATACCAGTGACATAACCTCTTATAGAACAGGTTTAGATGAAGTATTTGTTAGATTATAAATTCATTGTTCTAAGGGAGTGCGTCATAGGAGAGAAACTGCCTCTAGGATGGGTTGTGGATGAGAGTGATACCCTACTATTCTATGGATGTGTATGGGTGCCTTAAGATATACAAGAATATATAATAAGGGAATCACATTCCTATGTATGGTCAGTTCACCCAAGTCTCACCAAGATGTAAAGAGACAACCACTGTTAGTATTATTGGTCAGATATGAAGAGGTAGATAACATGATTTATTACTCAGTGTTCCACCTATCAATAGATGAAGTCATAACACCGGTGACCTACTAAACATCTATAGATTATTTCCATTCCTAAGTGGAAATAGATAAATGTCACCATGGATTTTGTGATAGGGTTATTGAGATCCGCTCAAGGCTGTGACACAATATGTGTTATCATTGACTGGTTGACCAAGGTCACGCACTTCCTACTAGTTTGGGAGAAATTATATATTGATGAGTTATGAAGGATATACATTAGTGAGATAGTTTGACTACATGGTTTACCCCATTCTATAGTTTTAGATAGAGATTCCCATTTTACTTTATGATTCTGGAAAGGGTTACAGAGGGAACTGGGATCACAAGTTCTCTTGAGTACTGAATATACTCAGACTTATGGTTAGTTTGAGTGGACAATTAAAGTGTTTGAGGATATGATGAGGGTCTGAAATTTTTATTTTGGAGGTTCATGGGAGAAGAATATTCTTCTGTTTGAGTTTTCTTACAACAAAAATTCTCAGGAAACAATTCAGATTGCTCCATATGAGGCCCTTTATGGTAGATTATTCCATTAACCTATGTGTTGTCTAGAGATAGGAGAGACAACTCTATTAGGTCCTCATCTCATCTAGGATACTTCAGAGATGGTCCAGCTAATTTAGAAGCATATGGATACAAATCAGTATAGGTATAATTCATATACCAATCATCACTGCAGACCTCTAGAGTTCAAGGTACGACATTGGGTCTTTCTATGTGTATCACCTAGATTGGGTCATATATGAATCAGGAGACAAGAAAAGTTTCACCAAGATATGTTGGTCCTTTCAAGATAATGGAGAGAGTTGGGCTGGTATCCTATCGATTTTTGTTAACATAGAGGTACCATGCCATGAACGATGTCTTCCATGTATCTCAACTTCAATGATATCATCCTGACCTATCTGATTTGTTTAAACCTGAGAATATTGAGCCAGAGGTGGATGCATCCTCTGAGGAGCATCTAATACATATTATTGATCATAACATGAAGGTTCTATGAGGAAGGTTAGTCCCTCTAGTCTGGGTGTAATGGCAGCACAAACACGTATAGGATGAGACCTAGGTGCGGGAATCCGATGTATGTGTGCAGTGTCCAAAACTCTACTCATATGACTTTTTACTACCCTCAAAAGGGAAACTCAGGGATGAGTTGTCTTAAGGATGGGAGGTTGTAATATACCAAATTTTCTATAAGGTTAAAACCATTTTATTTATGGTTTAAATTCCTTTAAACATCCCTAATAATGATATTTAATAAAACCAAGGAGATATCAGGTGTGTATGGGGATAATTTGGATCCTAGAGCCCCAAAATGGGAAGAGGAAGACTGGGTCACATGGTAAGATAAAACTGTGCAACCCAACCCACATGGTTTCTCTAAAATTGTGAGACTATAGAAAATAAGAATCTAGAGGCCATTGGGTTGTTCTACAATCGTGAAACCTAGGATGCATGACCATGTATTATTTTAGAGGTTTTAGAAAAAACTTTTTCTCATGGTTTGTGCATAGTTAGTAAAACCATGCAACTAACTGCACGGTGTTCCCCTTAGAAGTAGTGAATGGCGCACGGTTGGTGCAAAATTTGAAAACCGTGTGGTCAAACCATGCATAGTGGTGTTTTTGAGTAAAATTACCATATTTACCTCCTTTAATGATTTAATCAATTTATTTTTGTCTCCCTTTTTTCTCTTGTGGTTGTCCTCCTCCCTCACGTTGAAACCCACCTCCCTCAAGAATCTGGGATTTGATACAACTACTCCGTCTAATCTTTGATTTTTTCACAATCAGATCCATTGAGAAGATAGAGGTATAATCTCTAATGTTTTCTAATTTATTTCAATTCCTTTATCCCATCGATTAAGATATTTAGGTTCAACATCATTTTCCCCATTTTTAGGGCATTTTATGGTTTCATCGATTTCTTCCAACCTAGCTCAAATCAAAGGTTAATTCTGGATGAGGGAATCTCTATGAGGCTAAGTTAAGTGGTTTAGATCATTTCCCATTGTTTCTTTATGATCTATAATTTGGGATAATGTGCTGCTCACCAGTACATTTTGAAGGTGCCTCCAAAATACTAATTAAATTTTCCTAGTGGTTTTGCATGTGTATTGTGGTCCTACCTAGAGGCTAATAACCTCCATGGCCGATCACTATGATTTTTTACATCCAATTGGGTGTTCTATACCTATGTTTCTTAGTTTTCTATTTTTCCTTGAATTTTTGAGCATACCAAATGGGTCTTTCTTTATATTAAATACCTTTGAGATATGTACTGAATTTCCAAGGGTGGTGAACCTAGTGACTAGACTTGCTCCCATTCCACTTGTGGATGGTTGGACTTAAATAGAATTGGCCAAGTGCCTATGCCTATTCCTTATTCCAAATAATTTAAATGGAATTGACCAATATGAAAATATAATATAATTCCCCAAGTTAATGAAATGGAAACTTTATTAAACATAGGATACATTCACTTGTTTGTTTAATGATTTCACTTTAGTATTGAGGGTGAAATGAGGGGTTACGATTTTAGGACCCCTTGGAAAAACTCTCATGCCTTAGTTATCTTTGTTAATTCTTTATAAACACACTAAGTGTGATATCAATCATGCTTGAGACATGATTACTGTGTGTTTCCTATTTTCACCTCTAGATGAGTGACACCAGTTACCTAGGGGAGACCCTTTGGATGAGCATGATGGAATGATTGGTTATACCATGCCACAAGAGAGTCTCAGGACCCTACATGTGATACTAGGTATGGAATCAAAGGTTAGATCATACTATTTTCACACCATGTTGGAGTGATACTTGGGACTTAATATTTGGTCCACCTAGTATAGACTCTTGGAATTGATCTTATGACAAGACCCTCGAATGATACTTGGTTAGTCTCTTAGGATTATGAAGGAAGGGCTAAGGGTGACTCTCTATACTCTATAAAGATGTTTTAAAAATGAATTAAAAGTTAAATAAATGTTTTGAAATGAAATTTCTTAGTAGGTATAAAAAATTTAGGGACGTGTACTCCGATACCAAGCACAATATTGGGGACATTCCATCACCTGTAACCTTATCTATAACACTTTACCATTGTAGGTTCCTTCAGTTCATACACATTGGGTTAGGACAAAGAAGGTTGAGTGGATGGGTCTCTAATTGGAACCCATTCCAATTCATTATTTATTTATTTTATATTGCATTTAAATCAAATATGGAACAATTATTATTTATTATTGCATGAAACGGAAAGTCATATACACTGTAGGTGTTTCCTACTGAGATTGTATCTCACACCCTGCTCGGGAACCTTTCGTACCCGAGTAGAATTTATGGTTTAAGGTACTAATAAAGAGAACAAACCAACTTTCAATGCTTTATTTACATATCTAGGATGGAGTTAGGAATATAGGATTGAGCCTATGCTATAGATTCTAGCTGTAGTAGTTTTTGTATTTTTCATGTTTTGTTAGCATGTTGTATATGCTTGTATCCCATTCCCCTACTTGTTCATTTTTGTATAGAACATGACACGCCATCATATTTCTTATCTATTATTACCATTAATCTTCAATACTTGTTTTATATATTTTCTAATTACTGTTTACTCTGCTTGCATGATTTACATTCATATTGATCAACTACTTATCTATCTTCTTATTCTCTTTTTATATTTATACTACTATTTCTACTCTAATCTATGAGGGAATAGTAACCCTATGGGATTAGCCAAGGCCCTCGCATCTAGTCAGCAACCTCTATTGTTTGGGGTGGTGGGCTTGAGGTCTTCTGGCCAACCATATAGGGGCAATTTTGAGTGGAATTAAGGGTGGGATACTACAAATCATGATATAGTTGGCTTGACCACACTATATTTAACTCATAACAAAATAATACCATGGGTTAAATGCAAGGTACCTCTTAACTTATGCCTAGAAAAACCCACTAATCGAGTATCAACTGTTAGTTTGGCATGAAATGGTAGAAATTGAGAAACCAAATAAATTCCCTAAAAATAGGGTATATTAGATAAAAATTAAAAGAGATAACAAGTCATTAAAATAATTGAAGGATGAATATAAGAGTACTTGTATTATTACCAAGGGATACTGATCACAAGTGATGATGCTTCCAATAGTTAAGAATCAATGGGAAACTCTCATGGAGGAAGAGAGGGAGGAGAGGACATGTGAAGGGGTATACTAGAAAAAAGGGGGAGAAATTACACATTAAAAGAAGAAGGCGTGACCCTAGGTGAAATTATGGGGATTACCCTCATTAAAAACCACCTAGTGGGCCACTGGATAGTTCCTGGACTCCCACTGTCAAGCCTGTGGCACTACAATATTTTAGCTACATGATCTGACTCTTTATGAGCCCTCTGAATACCTCTATGACCACCTTGAATCCCCATTCCACATCCAAAATGAATATCTTTTTAGGTTATATCCCTTGGAGTTCAATTCCAAATTCTAATAGAAAATATAACCCCTCCCATAAATTGAAAAATCCAAAAATACTCCCCAAGACTCATGGACCATCTATATATCTAGGCCTTTAAAATTCCCCACCATAACACTTATCATCCATGAGAAGTCATGGTGGCCACCCAACTATGATCCCAAACTTACATTGGTTATTAAATATCATTCAGTAACCCTATTACATTCCCAAAATCCCAACATTATTCCACTATGAAACTCCAAATAGAAGACATGAGGCTACCTGATCCCAAGACAATGCTTGTATGACCATCAAAATACTGCGATGACGCTCTACTAATTTTTCCTATAAAAAGAAACCCACATGTCATCATTCAGTTACCTATTAGACCTTAGTTTCTCCCCCACCATAGTAATTAACTCATAAAATCCAATTCTGATCCATGGTGCCTCCCACCTACATAATTTCTTACCAAAAACCATTTATATGCTTAATAATGCACCTATTTCCATTCCCAATGCACCATATCCAAACACACATGAGTATGGAATTCCCACATTGGACCTCATCTCCAGTTCCAAAACTGAACCTAACCGAACAAGCCTCTATTATCAAATCATAACTTGAACTTGTCATAAATTCCTTGAAAATACATAGCTAACTCTAAAACACCATCATTCCAACAAAAAACATATATCCTGTGATAGTTTCTGACTTACTGCGTCCAACTTCCCATGATAGCACAAGGGAAACCCCCTCTATCTGATCATCCTAAAAAGGATTGGATTATAATAATGTGTTACATTATTTACTGATCCTAATTTATAGATCAAAATACATTCCAAAATAGGCCAAGCATGCACATCATAGTCTGAACCCAACTCCTGAGGTCATTTCCCTATTAAAACCTCATCTGACCAAATTCAAGAATGATAAGATTTCACCACTGACATACTCTTAATTTACCAGAGTATGATTCCTTACTCACCAGAGGTGTCCCATGATTATCTAGACATAATGTGGTCTAAATATACCCTTGACTTTATTTCACAGCTAGAGCATCAATCACCCACACCAGTCCCCATGATCTCACTCAACAATCAATATATTACCTCATTGAACTGTGTATGGATCAATTCACTCTATCCCATGATCAAAAAAACTGCTCAAACTTATCTATAATTACATGGTAATTATTCTATGGCATTCCATGAAAAATTAAGACTACATTAGAAACCCATGTAGATGAGTATCTTATGCTTTGATGTCCATCCAAAGACCAATCCCACATATTGACAACCTTTATGACCCAATGGCTACACACCCACAATCAACACAAGTATCCCCTCCTTAGGATTATCTTCATCATTGACCCACTGGGTAAAAATCCTGATCTCACAGCCTATAATCTGTCTATCACTAAACATAATGGTTAGTTATGAAAAAACTCACTCACACATGAGTGTTATCCCAAACATACATATCATTTGTTCCCAACTCATGGAATTCCATCCTCAATCCTCACCAAGACTCATTCAAAGTGAGGGTCATTCCCTCCATAACTTATGGTGGGATCCACACTATATAGAGTTCATTATACCATCCCCAATAACTAACACTAATAGGGAATACCACTAGCACATACATGTCACTCCTCCTAAGCCACACCCACTATCTTTTCATGAACTAACTAGGATTGATATCTTGGAATGACTATATCACAACACCTTAATCAAAATCGACATATCTACTCACAACCAAGGGTCTTTTTCCTTTTCCATCCAAACCCCAGGAAAGTATTCCCACAATTTATCCTCAAGGTCATTGGTCCTTGGATCACACATGACTGCTCACTAAACTATAACTTGATAGCACCATGCTTACTAGCACCTCCTCCAATGGCCTGAAGGCCTCAATTTTTTATGGATTTTTGATAATCCACATTTCAAGGGGTGTGGTGGAACCCTAACAAGGCCCGTAGGCATAAGTATTACATGTACCGTAGGCCTTAGAGGAATTCATTTTCCCATAGCCTTCAAACATACCATACAACCCAGACTAACTACTTGGAACTGCTCCTCCCCAACATCTTCATCGTGAAATCAGTTCTCCACCTTCGCATGGCTGTTCGACTAGGAATTCCCATGCATAAAAAGGCTTGTCCTGATGGAAGGTTCCATACCCTCTCATTCTTGCAATCTGTTTAGCTTCTTTTTTGGTGAAATCTCCTTGATCATCCTTCTTGTAGAGATTGTTCCTCGTAGGTTGTCTGGTTTTCATCTACACTTAAGGTGTCCCGAAGGCCTTGAGGTGGCCCGAAGGCCTTACTGACCTGAAGCCCTGGGTGGCCCGAAGGCCTTAAAGGACTCGGGGACCAAATTGGTGGCCCGAAGGCCCAAACGGGGGCATATTCTCGGCTGCTAAAGAGCCAAATAGTACCCTGCTACAGTCCCGCTACAATACCTGCTACAGGGCTGCACAGTTCCCACTACATTACCTGCTACAGTACTGCTACTGTACCTTCTACAATACTACTATAGTACCCCCTCATAAATAATGTCTCCACCTAGATTTGATCCCGAGTCTCACGGATGCACTTGAAGAGTCCTTACCAACTGGGTTAAGGCTCATGGGCACCATGATTACTAGCACACACTACCATGATTAATCGAATCAAAATGGATGCACACTCCCTCATTAATTGATTAAGTAGCTAGAATAATTCTCCCATGATCCACATCAAATCCATATCATGATTGAAAACTTAACCCACTAACCATGTTCAAGTGCATCTCACTCTTATTAAACTAGGAGTACCCTCAGAAATCCTCTTCAAAATGACACTTCACATGTTTCAAATTCCAACACATGACTTCCCACCAATTTGAATCATCTCAAAACTAAAAGAGTCTGACCTGAGTCTTAAAAATATACAAGAAGAAAATCATCAAAATTTTAGGTCTAGGTACTCTACTGATCATACCCTAAACTCTCAACTTTGATACCAAGCATCAAAATACCGGGTTATTTCTTGTTCATAATCATTTAAGTAATCACCTCATTAATTATATACATCCTATCACACCTCACATATCCCAGTCGAAACCCATAGAATTATTTTATTTACTCAATGGAATGAGTGCTCACTCTTTTACTAACCGATCTCACTGAGACCCAAGGGTCACAAATCCACTATGATCAGTTTAATGAACCAAAATTATCATCTCATGAGTCAAGTTTCATCGATACTTGACTCATGCACCAAACCAAGAAATAGAACATGATCTTGGAATTTTTCCTCCAATAACCAGAGGCACCCTAGATACCCTCTTACAATAGGACTGACACCTTGAATGCATCAAGACCAAGTGCTTGACCACCTATCATTTTAGGTTCTATTATAAGAATCCTAAAGAATTTACACATGACACCTCTATGCACTAAAAATGAAACCACAAGAAAGGGTTAGGTATCAGAATAATCATTCTCGTCGAGAAATCCTAAACATGAGGTACCAGCACTATGGGTTCCCAACCATGAATAACTGAACACTTGGTAGAACAAAACATGATCCACCACACAACCAAGGTATATTACCTTTCCTCATACCACTAATGAATCTCACAAGATAAGGTTAACCCCTCTCACAGGTTACCCTGAAATGTCAGATGGACCGACTAACTCAACCCGAGTCACTCTCAAGGGTTACTTAGTCCTACTACCCAACCCCTAGCCAAAGTCCCACTAAATCCAATACTCACATGATGAAACTCGACCCCACCTTAAGGTCACATGTCCTCTCATGTACCCAACACCCAAATCAGGGTTATAATAAACTAGGATCTATATCTAATCCCACAAACCCTCACTATGGTCATGGAAAACAAATAAGGCCTCTAAGTCACCTCATCCATCTAAGGGTCAACACCATACAAACTTACACTATTCAACCTTTAATATTTCACATGTTCACATACAACAATTGGTTAAATAGAATATCATTCATAATATACAAAGTAATACACTTTAAATGATTTTTACTAGTATTTTTAATCCATCCATCATTTTCCAGGAAACCCACACTGTCCAAGGAACTTCCATTACCGTAATCCATAAGGTTTACATCCATAACCAGATTCATTATCTTTCAAAAAAATATTTACACTTAACCTTTAAAAGGCTTATAAAGACTTCCATAATACCAAGGTTTGATTAAATAGGCCTCCATTTACAATATATAAAGGAATACACTTTATAGACTATTTATTAGAACTATATTTAACCAACACCATCATTCAATAATTCATTTAAATTTTCCAAAATTTTTACTCTAATTATACCTAGCCTTGATAAATAAGTGTCATTTACATTACATATGGGAAAAAATATTTTTCGATGCATAATGATTCCTTATTTAATCAATACTATCATCAATTTATTTATATCACCCTATGTATTAAGAAATCATCATGGGAATTCGTTAAGTAAGATGCTTCCATAGAAATTTATGAAAATCACCATATACGAATATAATAAAACTTAAATACAAATACCCTTATTACCATTAAAATATATCCCATATTAATTTATAAATCTAATTGATATAATTAGGAAAATACAATCTCATACATTATGAAATTGACATCTACATCCCATGTACCTAGTATGAAGCATGTCATGTGATTCCCTATGTTCTGGAAATGATGCATGAGACCAACCAAACCCTCTTTCCATACCAATAAAAGAGCCATAAATCCCATAAATCATAAAATAAAAAATCTTATATCTCACCCAGGGTGAAAAAATATAACTATAACAAGTGAAATCCAAGTACAACATATCCCATCCCTAGAAACTCAGGTTTCCCTCCATATATGGTTTGATCAATCATAGGAATGAGATTATTTACAAGTTCCAACACTTTACTTGTCTTCTATCTATTATTAACAAATAACAAGACAATAAAAAAACATATTATGAAACCATTTTATCATTCCATGTCCTAGGATCCACTGAACTGGTGCTCTGATTTTATGCGCCACATAGACTTAGGCGTGCCTCCCTATACTCTAGTGGCTACTGACTAGTAGCATGAGTATAAGGTGGTATGGTGAGGAGACTATACCTGCATATAAAATTTAAAAAATATTTAAAAATAATAGTAAACATATAAACCAGGCCACATAAATATCACAGATAAGACATGTAAAGTGATAATAAATAAATACAACATCAAATGCTACCATAATGAAGAGTGTTATACATGCCAAAAATAACCCCCCATGGGTGGATCACACAATAAGGTATAATATAATAAATAAAAAAGGAAAACTTATCCCTATTTCAGTATTGAGTCATGATTGGTCCCAAAGTCCATACTCTACTATAAGAAATCACAAAATGACAACATCCGACCATACCCTAAACCTGCACCTAAAAATATATAGTCTTATGATCGAGTATCCAAGAACCTTGGAAACCTGAGTAGGGTGTAAATAAAACATAGCAGGTTACCTCCAATAATTTCCCTAATGTAACTAGTCTACAAAAGATTTTATGCAGGAGTGCTATAAATTAATAGGTACTATTTAGAAGATTAATATTCAATAGTATAATGATTTAAGTAAAATATAGTAAAACACCTGTGGGTGATCAGGCACTACAGTGACACCCAACACAGTCTGAAACCTTCTTCATCCATTATTGGTGATTCTCTCATCATGATACACATTTTAACCTGAATGGTTCCATGATTGACTACTAAGGAAACCATGGTTGTACAAATCAAGGTAACACACATGGCCCCACCAGGAATTCCCTCACAACAAATCCAATAAATATAAGGGTGGGGTGACCCTTGTAATTACACTAATCTTAATCCTAGTATAAAATCAAAGAACCATCCTTGAAATTTAGAATCATGTCATGATGGGAATCCCCAACTTATACCCATGGCATTCAATTCAACATAACTAGGTCAAATATGGGGAGATCATCATGTGACATTCACCAAGGAAAATAACAAGAATACATGAAATTAATCCATGTAATTTGAATAATATAGACACTAGATGAATCCAAGGGGGATATTCCATAAGGCATTAACACATAGAATCTAATGGAATCCAATTGTCCAGACAAGGAATTCCGTAACATTGGACCTCTATGAATCCAAGGGTGTTATCAAACCATGGTATTCATGAGAGTCCCATAGTGAAATACAAGGCTCACTCAAGACATTACATATAATTCTAGGTCTACCTAGACCTCATGGAATCCTCCTAAGGCCTTTTAACCCATCATCATTTCTAAAGACAAACATTATCAATTCCTTAAATAAGATAAGACAACACTTTATATCAAGGTAAATCAACTATCAAAAACAATAACCAAGGTCCTCTTCATGAACTATGCTACTAATTACTAATAATGAAATCAATCCATATAATAAACCCCAAATAATTTCATAACTATGATATCACCTTCCACTTTTTAAACAATTACATCTCCTACAAAAGGCCATACCATTTTAAAAACTCATTGCCCATTTCATAAAAAAGAAATTTTTGTTTACCAAAATATTTAACCATTTCAATTTCAAATTCCATTTACAATATGAATTTTTGTGAAATCCTATTTTATATCAATTGAATTAGTTAAAAATCCATTTTACCATTTCAAACAAAAAATTCCCTTTAACATACTCTAATAATCCTTCCATAGACAACTTATCATTTAGCAATCCACTTCCAAAGTCAATCCATTACCTAATAACTCTATTAGGGGTTCTCATTCCGAAGGTCTAAGGCATTATAATAGAGGTGATTAACTATGAAAACCTCAAATTAATTTTTTTATTAGTCTAGGGTTAAGTACATCATATACAGATTGATCACACTATGTATACACTTTGAAATAAACAAGACTATGTGTTAAATGTAATAGAGAACCTACCTTATACCCAATGAATCCCACTTGTTGAGTATTGGATTTTGTTTTAGCCTGAAATGAGATAAATAAAGAAACCAAATGAATGACCTAAAAATAGGGAATATTAGATAAAAAGCGGGAGAGACAACAAGTTGCTAAAATAATTGAAGAAGTATGATAAGATGAATTATAGTCTTACCGATGGATCTTGATCACAAGTGAAGATGACTCAAATGGTTTAGAATCAAGTGGAAACTCCCATGGAGGAAGATAGGGAGGAGAGGGTGTACTAGGTGGTCTACTAACTAAACAAAGGGGATAAATCCCACATAATAAGAAGAAGGTGTTGACCTAGGTAAAATCATGGGGCTGCCCCTTATTAAAAAACTCCCAAGGGACACTGGCTAGTTGGTGGAACTATAATATCCTTACTGTAGTCCCCAGATCTTTCCAAGCCCTCCCAATATCTCCATAATGACCTCAAATGTAACATCCTGCCCCTCACCCAAATACATGATGTATGCATGAACAATCACATAACTCAATGAAATACTAATAAAAAAAACATCAAAGTAACATCATAAAAAGAGATAAAGGTGCATGGATAAGACTCTAAATAGAAAGACATTGTAACCAAAGTGTCACCATCGAAGATCATGATATAGACACTCCCCATATTCATCTTTAGAAACTAAACTACGGTGTCAAGGATCACCACTAGAGAAGTAAAAAATATTCCCCTTCCCTATATCTCGTTAGATGATGTCTACAAGCACACCAAAGTTTCCAAGAAGGGGGTGAGTTTATCACTCAGTAGGATTTACACCAAAAACTCACATCATACGCTACTAGGGAAATAACAAGTTAACACATTTTATATAAAAAAATGGTGATAATATCAAAAGGAATTTAACAAAATCAATCCTTTCACTTCCTCTTTCACTTTCCACTTGGAATACCCAATCCACATTCCATAATCACATAGACATTAATACCTAAATATAATACCAATACTCTTAAGTGGAAATCCATCTTTCCCCAAGACATCACTAGGTGATATTTCCTCATGCATTTCTAGTTAGCACTGAGAAACAATTATGTTTCAACAATAACTCATACAATGTAATATGAACACACACCACCATGTATTTCAAGACCATAATACATATCAAATAGTTATCCACACAAAACATTTCTTAAAAAAAAATCCTTTAAAAACATTTAATTAAAACATATTATTATAATCTTTCAAAACTACCATTTTTTAAATCACATAAAAACAAGATCTTTCCACATACACTATTAAAGAGATTTCCAATCAAGACCATGAATAATTTATCAAGATTCAAGCCAATATGTTCTATAATAGTAGAGTGGTAGATAATAAACCTACCTTGATCACGATTAGTGAAAAGGATCCAATATGATTCCACAGACCAACCACTTCTTCTCATTCCCATTAAAAATACCACAAATATCTCAAAAAAAAATTACAATCCCATAGATCTGATATTACCCACTGATCTATGGTTTATGGTGAGAAAAATTAAAGAGATCCAAGATGAAAAAGAAGGTGGAGATCCTAACCTTTAATTCCAAAAACAAATTCTAAAAGATTTTTTTTCCAAGGATTCTATATTCTGAAGATCGTTGGAAATTTTCTTGGTTGTACCTGGGATTCAAGAGGAACAATGAAACAACATATGAGAAAATACATCCACTAGTCTGGGAATAATACACTGGTCCTAAATGATTTTATGATGTAAATTTGGAATTTACATAAGTTTATCATGGGTCACTTATAATGAATGACCCATTTTATAGTGAAAAAGTCTATTTTATAGTGTAAAGAGTTTTTACACCCTAAAATTTCTTTACAACATATGGACCAAACAATTTACATCATAAAACCCCTATTTATGTACTAAATTGTTCCTATACATTTTTATAGTAGCCAGACTCTCGGATGTTCCATTTTTACACCTATAAACACTTCTAGAAGCTAACATGAAGAATCCAAAGACATGAAAAAAGTGTAAAATAATGGAATACCTCAAACTGAGTGTTCTATATTATCCCCAACTTTGGGCTTTATATCCTTAGGAATCTGGATATCAATGTTGATCTCGAACAAGTTAATACATTTCACTTGAATAAACATTTACCATTACCATGTTTCCTCTTGAACCTGATCATGTTTCCATAGTATTCACACTAAGGAAATAGATCCCCCTCAAATGTGTTTTTCCTATCTGTCTATAACCCATACCAGTTCATGGATAAGAGTCACATCTGGATCAAGAGTAACATGATCCCAACTGATCACATATAATGGATTAGGATGATACTTATTTTTTTTTTTGATAAATATGGAATATTTTATTAACATCAATGAATATCAATGGTAATGCTAACTGGTACATAATAGTTCCATTCTATTTCACCACCTTTAATGATTCCATGTACCATATAACTAACTCCCCTTACTTTCCCAAGTGTTGGTGACCAAGTTTCAATGAAAGTTTGAAGAAGAAATGGTCACTCACATCAAAATATAAAGGTTGATGATGATTATATGAATACAAATTCTATCTTCTTTATTATTTATATATCCACTTCCAGATCATTTATAATTTCTCCATAGTCTCTTGGAAAGGACTTTGTATTACAAAAGATTCCTCTCTTGTTTCCACCCAATATAAAGTAGAATGAAAAGGATGACCATAAAAATCCTCAAGCGGTGGTATTTGTATTTTCACATGATAACTATTATTATAGGAGAATTCAAACAAAGTCATATGATCCTTCCATTAACTACCAAAGTCCATGACACACACTCTAAACATATCTTCTAATTTCTAAATAGTGCATTCTGACTGCCCATCCATCCATGGATGATATATTATACTCATCATCAATTTACTTCCAAAATCCCATTGTAATGATTTCCAATATCAAGAAGTAAAATAGGGGTATCTATTAGATAAAATCAAAGATATAACTCCTTGTAACCTAACAACTTCTTGGATATATTTTTTCCAAGTCCTCTACCATGTTGTATTCTTTGATAGGGATAAATTGTACAAACTTAGTAATTCAATCCACCAATACTCATATAGAATCATGCTTCCAAAACATTATTAGTATTCATATGAGAAAATAAAATGCATTTTTCACCCACTTCCATATAGGTATAGGCAGAGACTACAACATACCATCTGGTCTTTGATGTTCAGTATTTACCTACTAATATGTTAGATATTTCATTTTATAGTCTGAAATCATGCATTTCATACATGACCACCAGAAATGTGATTTTATTAAGTTGTAAATTTTTTGAACACTTGGATGAATAGAAAATTTTTAAGGGTGGTATGCCGAAAGGAATTATTCCTATCAATATTGAGGAACTAAAATTTAATTCTGAAAGTGTAACAAAGAGTTCGAATCTTCTGTCCAGTCGTCAAAAGTCTCCCCCACATTTAGGTTTCACCTAATGGTGATAAAATTAGGATATAATGCATAAGATTATTTTACTAAATTTATCAAGTCTAGAACAGGACTTGAAATAAAACTATATGCTCACCCCATGCATCACAATATAAATGCATACCAACAATCACATTCATCAACTTCCATTGGTCATGATCTTCTCCGACTACTTCATAGTATTATTTTGACTCAATGAATCTACTATATAATTATATTTGTTGGTTGTATATACCAAGTCAAAATAAAATATCTGGAATTACTCCATCCATCTTAATTTCCTCATATTAAAGTCTCACTGAGAAAATATATATTTCAAACTCTTATGGTCTGTTAAAATTATGAAATTTTCTCCAAAGAGGTAATGAATCCAATTTTTCAAGGTATGGAAAACCATGGATAATTCTAGGTACCACATTGGATAATTATTCTCATGCACTCATAGCTACCTTGAACTATAGTCAACAACATAGTCTCCCTGCATGAGAACACAACCACAACTAGATCTAGAAATGTCACAATATACCAGATAGTTGTTACCTAGATCTTGTAAGATTAATATGGGTGCTAAGGTGAGATTGGTTTTAAGTTCCAAAAATCATTTATAAAATTCATCATTCCATACAATTGAAACACTTTTCCTTGTATGAGTAGTAATAGGAGAACGAAGTCTTGATAAATCCCAAAATAAGTGGTGATAATATCCTGCTAATCCAAAAAAAATGTGTACCTCAAAAACATTCATCAGTGTCTGCCAAGAAATTAATGTTTCTATCTTCCCAGGTTCAACTAATATTCCTTATTTGGAAATTATGTTCTTGAGGAAATAGAATTCTTGGATATAGAAGTCTATTGTAGAAATCTTAGCATAAAAATGATGTTCACACGATGTACTCAGTACAATTTCCAAGTTCTATTTGTGGTCATTCCTATTTCTAGAGTATATGAGAATATCATCAATAAATACAACAAAAAATAAGTTGAGATACCTATGGAACATATAGTTCATCAAATCCATGAAAATGGATGGTGCATTTATCAGACTAAAAGGCATGAAAACATATTTATAATGGCCATAGTGACTCTAAAATGATTTCTTTAGAATATACACTATTTTGATTCTAAATTTATGATATCCTAAGTGTGGATCAATTTTTGAGAAATAATTTGGATCCATTTAATCGATCAAATAGATAATCAATTAGAGGAAGAGGATGCTGATTTTTAATCATCACTTCATTCAACTTATGATAATAAACACATAAGTAGAGAGTAGAATCTAACTTCTTTATAAATAAAACTAGTGAATCCCAAGGAGATGTACTAGGTTTAAAAAAACCATTATTTTACAACTCTTTTAGAAAAAAATTTTATTTCCATAACTAAGTGAGAGCCAATTAATAAGATGGTATGGAAATAGGGATTGTTCCTAGTTGCAGGTCAATAGTAAAATCGATTTCCCTTTTGGGTGGTGACCATGAGAATTCATTTAGAAAAATAGTTGGGTATCGATCCAATATTTTAGGAAGAGTCCCATTCCCTATTTCGTCAGCTATTCTCAAGTTTATTGATGCTAAATGGATACATATGGTTCTACAAAATATCATGAAAGGTGCTACTCTACCTACATTTATATCCCAATCCCCCTTAAAAGGTGAAGGACTCCATCTGAAGATATAATCATTACCTACCAAGAATAATAGCCGATATGGTCTTTAAATCCCACTAAACTGTCCATCCAAAGAATAAATAAAAAACATCCATCTCTAGGATAATAAACTCAGAAATAAATATCACTAAATCAACCATAATAAAACATTCTAAGAATTTTAAACCTCTACACTCATATTTTGTAAGGGGTGTCTTGATATTCATGTCACAAGACATCATTTCTATGTGTAGTACCAATTGTTTAACCACAAAAGAATCAAGGAAATACTGTGATGTACCAATAAAAAAAATACATGAATAAGAGTGGATTTTAGAAGGATATTACCTTACAACATAGATGGAACTAGTTTCTCACTTGAAATAGCCTGTTATTCTCCATATAATCATTGCTCAGTTTTCATGGGATACCTCTTTCTTCCTTGATGATGTGTCGACTGAACAACCAAAGTGTTCCGGGAAACATCCTGGTTCACCTATGTCTATGGACATGAACTAATCTGATGGGAATATTATATTCAAGTATACAAGATCTGAGGTTTATTTGAGCTTTTTCCACATGCTGATCTTTGAATTTTAAGACAAAATTTCTTAATATGGACTTTCTTGTCTTATTGGTGGAAATTACATGGTGGTGTAGTACATTATTTCTTCCTATATATTAACATACCACAATGGAAACAACCTAGTTTAATATCTAATCTTCTATGAAAATTAACTAATTATGTAGTCTGATTATGAGGTGTGCCACCTCTGTGAGAGTAGACATCCCTATTTCTATTATTTCCAACACTAGAGTTGAAATCTATTACCATAGGATCAAAAATACTACCTCCTACAAGATTCCCATAAAGATATATTTCTTACACTATTTCATTGTAAACCATCTATGTATAATCTATATTATAGAGACAAACTATCTTAGATCAAATCTCTGGTTGCAATATTGAAACCAAGATACAAAACCTCAAGATCACACTAACAGTTATTTCTAGGTTGAAAAGAACTAAGTTCATAAACTTGTCTTCATAATCTATCAAAGAGAGGTTTTATTACTTAAATATGAATAAATATGTTGTTCTTTCTATTTTGAATGTGTGTAGGTAGAATTTTTTATTGAAAAATTCCTCAAAATCCTTCCACATAATTCCTTGTATGGATTTTTCTTGGAGATATAAATCCCACCATTGGTGTGAATGATCTTCCAACATATAGGATTCCAACTTAATCTTCAGTTTTTTCGATGTTAATAGAAAAGTGAAGATTCTATTTATCTAGTTTAACCACACTTCTATTTATTTAGGTTTATAATCCCATCAAAAAATAGGGGGATTCAATTTTTGAAACTATTCCAAATGATTTACTCACCTCAGTTCATAATTTTGATATCCTCTGTTAATGGATTGAAAATCTTGCATAATACTCTGTAAAAGTTGTTAGTTCACATATGGATCAACTGAAACCACATTTTTAGGGGCTTATTCATGTTGGTTTTATGGTATTTTCCTAATGCCATTTTATATAATCATAACAATACACCATTTAGAAAATTTATATATAGTAACTAAAGTCTTGAATAAATTAAAAAAAATTATAAACAATTATCATCACTATAAGAAACACCCATTACAACCATAATTTAAAAAATACACCATTTTATTCATTTTAGTATTTTTTTCTCCAAAAATCATCAAATAACAGATGAACAATATATTCTTAGTGGGAACTCTCTGTACTAATGTATGATATGAAATAATCATCGGTTAAACCCACAACAATGAGATAAAAACACCTTTAGAAGTATCTTATAACACTTTTGTACCCAAACACCATAGTAACTTGAATTTCAGCATAAAAAGGTAAGCTATGTATTTTTATGTTATAAATTTCAAGTTCCGACAGTATTATCTTATTTTTACCAATCCAACTCAAGGAATAAACTAAACCAGTACCAATTTTATTATCCCTCCCTTCTCCCATTTTATTGGGAAGATGTGAATGTGTTACTGACCTTAAGTGTTGTCCCTTGGACAACAAAGGTTGATAATAAATTCATAGAGATTAGTAAACTTTTGGGGGATGATTTTGCTAGAATAAAACATGACCTTATGAAAATAAAGAATACAATAAAACCCGAATACATGATTCATGAATTAATAATCACATAACTTAATGAAATACCAATACATAACAATAAAAGAGTAACAATGAAAAAATAAATAAAGGTTCAAGGATTAGACTACAAATAGAAAGACATTGACACCAAAGTGGAACCGTACTAGACAAAGATACAGACACTCCCTAGCCCTAGCTTCAAAAACCAAAATATGACATCAAGTATCACCACTAGAGAAGTACGAAACTTGAACATTCCCTATATCTCAGTAGATGACATCTGAAAATTCACCAATGTTCCTAAGAGGTGGGGTGAGTATATAATTCAATAGGATTTCCCCAAAAAGTTCCCATCACACACCACTTGGATAAGAAAAAGTTAACACATTTTATATAAAACAAAGGATTATAATATAAAAAATGCTTATAAAATAAAAATAGTTAAGGAAATAAATTCAATGAAATTAATCCTTTTAATTTTTTACTTTCTGCTTGGCATACCCATTCCATGTTCCATACCCACACACACATGCATTCCAAATTAAAATCCCAACACTCATGAGTAGAAATCCATATTTCACCAAGCTGTCACTAGGTGATATTCCTTCATTACTTTTCAGTTGGCATCAAGCACCAAGTCTATTTCAGTAAGGCCTAAAATAATGAAATATGAATACAATTACCCATTTATACCAAGAACATCATCTATATCAAACAGTTATCCACACAAAACATTACTT
Source organism: Viscum album (assembly GCA_963277665.1). Classification (NCBI taxonomy): domain Eukaryota; kingdom Viridiplantae; phylum Streptophyta; class Magnoliopsida; order Santalales; family Viscaceae; genus Viscum; species Viscum album. The sequence goes on from OY728126.1 coordinate 1,134,734,189, forward strand.
TTGGAAACCAAATACTTTAAAAAAATTTAACTAAAACATATTATGATATTTTTTTCGAAACTATATTTTAAATCACATAAAAACCATAATTTTCCATATAAATAACTCAAGATATTTCAAATTAAGAACAAGAAAAATTTATCAAGATTCAAGACAACAAGTTCTAGAATAGTAAAGTGGAAGATAAGAAAACTACCTTGATTATGATTAGCACAAAGGATCCAAGATGATTCCATAGAACAACCAATTATTCTTATTCCCTTTAAAAAATCAACAAATATTTCATCAACAGAATTAAATACCCATAAATCCAATCTTATACAATGATCTATGGTTCCGGGTGTGAAAATATAATGAGATCCAAATGATAAAAAAGGAGGAGATCATAACCTTTGATTCCACAAACAAACAGTCAAAGTTTGATTTTCCAAGGAGTCTAGATATAGAATATCACCATAATTTCCATGATTTTTTATGGGATTCAAGAGGAGAAAAGAAATAGTGTATGAGAAAATACATCCACTATCTAGGAAAAAAACCATTAGGACTGAATGATTTTACGATATAAATTTTGAATTTAGATTTCAAGTTCATCATGGGTCACTTACATTAAAATACCCATTTCCATAGTTTTTTTGGTAAGACACCATTTTTTGATGTCAAAGTATATTTTATTATGTAAATAGTTTTTATGCCTGAAAATATTCTTAATAAATATAGCATGAACAATTTATGTTTCCAAACCCCTATTTATGGTATAAATTGTCCTTGTGCATTTTTCAAGCTTCTAGAGTCTAGGATCTTCCCTTTTTACACAACCAAACACTTCCAAAAGCTAACCAAACAAATTCAAAGTCATGACAAAAATCATAAAATGATGGCATACCTCAAACTGAGGGTACTAAACTGAACCCCCATTCCATATCTAAAATGATTCTCTTGTAGGGTTTTAACCCTTAGAATTTATTTCTAAATTCCCATGATATATATGAACCTCCCACAAATTTAGAATCCAAAAATCCTCATCATGACTCATAGCTCATCCATAAACCCAAGACTTATAGTAGATGACATTGATGGCTACCGATACTTGATCATAAACACCCTTAAGTACAACAGAGGTTACTAATAGTTATTTTATGATATAAAGGATCAAAATAAAGTGGGTTTATTTTATTTTATTTTCATGTCCAGTTTTTAAATTTGTAATTTTATTTTTTTGATTCTATTAAATATATTTTTATTATTGTAAAAATAGAGATATATGCACTAAAATATAAATATATTGAGAGAATTAAGGGAGAGATAAATAATAGCTCATTTTTTTTGTATAAGTTGAATAAGATTAATAAGAATATGAAGAAGAAGAAGAAGCAACACAACAAAAACTTGATGAATTCTAATTCATAGTTAGACTTACTTGTAGTTTTAAAATAGATTTAATATTTTGATTGTATAGGATTATTATAAAAAGTCGACATACATTTTTTATATCATGTTTAAAGGATAAAATTTTCAATTTTTTAATCTAAATAATGAAACTATTTGACTATATGATCTTAGGTGAATCTGGATAACACTGAGGACTAATTACTCATTTTGAGTAGTGAACCTTATAAACATGTATTGTGTGTTCTGTGGATGTTCTTGGATGTGTGCTAATGATCAATTTAATTAATTTAATAGGTGAACAAGGTGGTTTTTATATGAAACATAAAATGGAATTGAATTCACTAATTCACCCCCTCTTAGTGAATTCTCACTGTAATTGTAGGCCCCTTTATCATGTTCCTGTCTAATATGATGAAAACATGATGAGAAAACATATCTTTCAATGTTTTTTCTATCTATTTTTTTCAATTATTAGAAGCATACTAATTTAATGTTTTTTACTTTATCCCCTAAAACTTTAATATTATTATTATTTTTTAAATATATAGTGAGTTATAATGTCATTTAATGGAATTTTTTTATTATACATAAATGAATTTAGCCTTTGGTCATATGTTTTGATTTGAGTCTCAAAATAATTTTTTAAAATGTTTTATATAATTATAAAAAGAATTTTTTCATTAATAATTTTTAATCCAAAAAATGTTACTTGTAATTACATCATATATAACATTATCATTGGGTGATTTTGTAAGCGTTCCTATATGAATGAGTTTACTTTTTAAATGAACTTTTAAATCTAATGGTTATTCATTAATGATTATTGGTAGTGTATCTAGATATAGAGAAACAATAGGTTAATGGTTTATTCCTCTTGACCCATTTAAAGTAGAATATTGTGTATGGGTTCTCTATTGGGATTAAAGTGAATGAACTCTACGTATATAGTTGAAATTATCTAACATGATTGGATTGTAAAGTATGAAAAATCTATCTGATTAACCTAGCTTCATGAAAGATAATTATTTCCCCTCAATTATTGGTGTATGATAAGGAGGATCTTGATTCATTATAATGACTCCTTGGATCCCTTTAAAGGTGTGATGTTTTTTTTAAATTTATGGAGGAAATATTTCTTTGATTTATTTTTGGTTTGGTTATAAATATGGGGATGTAAGATGTAGAAATTGTGAACAAATATTTATACAGAATCTTATTTTAATTTTTTAGTTCTATTATTGTATCCAATTTCTTTTCATTGTAATATTTAATAAATGAGTCTACAAAAAAAGTTTTTGGTATCAATTTTGTTCCATTTTAATTTATCCACATGTTGACCTAGTGTTAGACTATATTGAGTAATTATTAAGGATGAAACTTTATTATGTTTTATAGGTGTTGATTTTTAAATTTGAGTTTATTTAGTATTTGTAAATAGTATTGGTTAATTTTTTTAAAATTTTTCAATATATGTTTTGAAACCTTTTTTTATAGTGTACCATTTCTTTTTTATCCATGGATGCAATGTCTTAATCCTAAGTTGTAATCCAAAATAACTTTGATCCATGGATGACATACCCATATCCCCATTTAACAAGCATTCATCTTTTAAATGTGCATGAAGAAAATGAATATTTACTTACTTCTAAAATTTCCTTTTATTTTTTTAGTTTGGTCATATAGAATTCTGTTGGTCTTATTTTTCGCATTCTACATAATATTTTACTAACCCTCATAAAACTTCACATTTTCATGTTCATATTTTATTTTTACACATGTTTAGAGGAAAAATTTTATATATTTTATATATTTTTTTATGAATCATATGAATTATTTGTTTTTTTATTTGAAATGAAAATTTACATTGAATTGACCTTGTATTTCATTTTCGCGTGACCTTGTAATTAATTTATTTATGATTTTACATTAAACATAATTTACACATTTATTTTAAAACATTCATATTATTATTTATTCATATATACTTAGTTTTTTACCTATACCTATTTTTTCAATTACTAATGTCGTATTAATTCAAAATTACTTTATACTTTATTCTCACAAACATTCATATTATTATGATTTTTAAAATATATAGTTAATTATCTTGTTTCAGTAGCTGTTGCATCCCGTGCCAGTACATAGACAAAATAATAGTTGTAAAATCATGAAATGAAATGGTGATATTGGTTATATTATAATAATTTAAATTATTTTTATTAGTTACAAATAGACATTTAAAAGTAACCCAGGCCTAAAATTGAAATTATTAGTCTTGGAAACATTTTTAGGGTTGGTCTGGCCTGGGTTAGACCAATTCTTTGGGCTGATCTGGGATTATTGGTCAAGTCCATGAGCCTAGGATAATTGAACCAATAATATATCATTAATAATATATATATAAATATATTTATTTATTTTTAAAAAATTCATTATTATATTAGTTTTAATTTTTTATGAAATAAACATATATTTATAGATATTATATGAACCTCCCTTACCATAAGATTTTCCAAATTATTTTGGTTTTCCTTAGGTTGGGCCAGTCTACCGAGGCAGGTTTTAGCCTGAGTTTCTAAGAACAACCTATGAGTTGGGTTTTTGGGCCAACTCAGACCAATATATATCATCCCAAGACTGGTTTAGATAGCTCCTAGTCCCGATCTTATCTCCACCCAAAATTTTCTTTTTTTATCTTGAATTTAGTCTCAAGCCTATAAGCTGTTAGGCCAAATTTACATGTTTAGTCATAAATAAAAATTTAGGGGAGAAATATTTATATAAAATTCGGGTTATATGTTATTTTATATTTAATTGAGTATTTAATCATTAATTATTTTTAAATAAATGGAAAATATATACAAGAATTGTGAAATTAATCAATATAACAGTCAATATTTACTGGACTGATCATTGAAATAGTGAGGGGAGAAGTTTAATATTGAACTAGTCGGATCAGTTAAGTTGGGTGGTTAAACTAGTTTTATTATTTTAATATTATTTAATATTATTTTATTATTCATAAGTAGGATATGTATACTTATAAACATTTTTAATTCCTTCACCATTTGGATGGTTCCAAGAACCTATATATATATATATATATATATATATATATATAAATTATTCAAAAATGGATATGATGCCGATTGAAACTTTGAGAAATTTTGAAATTTGAAATACATGATCAATTATTGATGAAGTGCATTATTAATGAAATGTTGAGTTGAATATTTTTAATAAAGATGATGGATGAATAATATAAAATAAATAAACAAGAGAAAAATTATGAATGGTTAAACGTTTTATATTCTATTAACACAAATATATATTTAGTGTACATGAGATTAAAATCAATGATCTAAATAAATTCTTATCTTCCATGTTAGGTATAATGGTTATAATACCAAAGTTTTGAAAAAATAAAGGGAGGTTCATATGAAGGTTTTGTTGGTAATGAGTTGTGATAATAGTACCACGATTATGAAATCCATGTAATAAATAATTCATAAAAATCTCCATTTTATGTAATAATTTCATGGAATCTAATATTCACTAAAAAAATTTGTGGAAAAAAGTGAATAAAAAGTAATTAAATTCAATATCAATCTTAGGATGACTCCTTAGAAACCTTGTCAAAAAACTCAGTGGAAAAAACCCGATGAAGGGGAAAAGGTGCAGTATTCCTAACTCCTCATAAAATCATGATAGATTTTGTATTATTCACATCTCAATTTTATAAATTTATTTATCCAAATTTTTAGCTAGTAATTTTTGGAATTTTATGTATTTTATGAGAATTGTGAAGTTCCCAGAATCTCATGTGGATTATTATATTGTTGAATATGGATTAAATGAAATTAAATGCAAGCTTAAATGAATCCATGGAAAAATGAAGTTTTCTAAGATGAAGGGTTTTCAAGTCTTGAACAGTTTTCTCTCTTGAGTTTTCACTAAATATGGGATATGAAAACTAACAACTAAGATCTGACACAAGACTAGAACCCCCTTAATTTACCTTTATATACAAAATTAAATTAGAGGCTCAACAACCCTATTTAATTTAGTAATGATTTTATGTATATTTATGACCCCTACTTAATAAATTTTTCAAGTCAAGGAACTAAAATAATATAAATTTATTATCCTTAATAAAATTATAGCTCATAATATAATTATTTTAACATATAATCCTATAATAATAATTATTAGATTAAAAAACTATAAATATAACACTTTGGATATATATTACCTAGAATAATTATATTATATTGTATGTGAAAAAAATGGATACAAATTCTTGAAAACTTCCTTTAATAAAAATATGGTCTATCTCTTATATTAACATGGAGCTAAAGGATCCTTATTTACATTAATTCATAATTTGACCCATCAATGATCACCACATCAACATATTCAACGACATAGGTCAAGTATGGATGTATAAAATGTAAATCTCATGTAATATAACCAAACTTTACTATTTCTAATTGGTCATTCCATAATATTTAATGAGATCACAAACAACCATAATAAACTATGTCAACTTCTATATAAAAATTACTGTATACTTTATTATCGAGAAACTTAATATAAATTATATTTAAAATAATAGAACTCAAATTAAATATCCCACTATAACTATATATCATAAAAATAAGTAACACCTATATAAGAAATATGTTGATGAAATATATTAGGTGCTAAACCCTTTGTGAGAAGATCCCTAATTTTAGAGTTAGTACTAATATGCTCTATTCACAACAAGACACTCTGAAATCATTCTTTAATAACAAGAAACTTAATATCGATATGCTTTGAATTTTTGGTGCTTTTTTTGTTATTGGAATATAAAAAACTATTTTATTATAACAATATATATTTAATGGACTTTCAATTTCATCCACAATTTATATCCCAATGATAAAATCACTACAACACCCCATGTTTTTGAAATATATTTTTCTCTAAATCAATACTATCTTTAATATCATGCTCCGAACCCAAAAATAAATTAAAATAATCCCTGGAATATTTTATGAATATTATTAATAAAATTATAAATAAAACCTATATTAAATAAAAAGGTATTACTCAACTAAAATTTCTTATATTTAGAGGATAAGGAATTAATATGATTTAACATTTAGTAGGACTGTTTTTCTTAAATAACGATTTTTTAAAAGTTTTATATATTTTATCCAAATAATTTAAATTAAAAAATTTTAAAATTTTATTATATATGAACTAATATAATAACATTATTTAAATTTTAAATTGATATTAAATAATATTAAGAACAATTAATGTTTTAAAACATCACTTTTCAATAAAAAACAATTCTTTTTCATATTTATTATTTTAATTATATAGATAAATTTAAAAAATTTAATAATTAATTTTATAAAATAAACTCAACTTTTTAATTCATCAATTAAAAATTATCTTAGGGTGAATTTTTGACATTTTCTTGAAAATATTCTTTTTAGGTGAATTGTGAAAAAGGTTGTTTCCATAAATACTAGGTATTTCATAAAATAATTAGGATATAAACACAAATTAAAAAATTTATGAAACATTTTTACTAATCAAATATTTATTTAATAAGTTAGATTATATATATTTTTTAATTTAGAAAACCTATATTTAACATTTTGGAACTCAAATAATATTTTATTCCAATGAAAATTGTTTTTGGTATTTTATTTTAATTAAATATTCCCAAGTTGAAATCTGGTTTTTACATTCCTTTAAAGACACATAAATATCATTTTTTTAATAATAAACTAATTAATTTCATTAAAATCAATAATATTGATAATTTTTTCATAAATATAACATTAATGCTGAAAATACACTTTTTTTAAAGATGGGGTTTTATGCGTAACATGTGTTAATATTAAAATGAATTTTTATTACAAATAAAAATTTTATTTGATAAAATTGATTTAATATTTTAAATAAATAGGTCCAAATTACATAATAAGACCCATTTTATTTTTAGTAATGAATAGAAAATTACTTGGGTACAAATTAGTTACCATAGTAAAAACAAAAAAATGGTAAAAGTGAATAATATAAGAGTAAAAGACTTAATAACAAGATAAAAACATGTGTGAAGATGTATTTTTGGGTATTAATAGACATTAGCTATGCCCCACTCCATTTTGGTTCAATATTTGTTCCTTTTGACCCTTAAATAGCGACTTTTCCTTTATATTATTTACAAAATGTCATTTCCCTCATTTATAAAAGGAGCTCACTTCCACCCCATTTATACACTAATTATAAAGTATTAGATCAAAAAGGACTTTGAACTAGTCACATAGAATATCTCTCCACAAATTCTATAATTTGTTTACTTCCAAAAGACCAAGATAAGAAGACTTAAGGTGTTACCCAAGGGAGAACATCCAAAGGGAGAGGTAATGCTCTCAACTGAGCTCTCTTAATTATTTTCTTATTTTACCACCTAAAACATATTATATAATTTAAATTATGATAAATAAGTATTAATTATTTAATTAAATGTTATTATACTAATATATTATCCATTCTATACCTTCCTTTATAACCATTTGAAAAATTAAGACGTTGTCATGCGAACATGCCGACTACCACCTCCATGAACAACATTTTTGATTTTTCATTGCCAACATACTTGGATAATTATGAAATAATATTTAAATTATTAATATGATATTTATAATATTATAATATTATTAATATTTATATATCTTCTTCCTGATCTATGGAAAACGAACATGTTTCTCCGTGTATACATGCGTACTACCGCTTATATGAAAGTGACACATTTCATTTTTCACTCTATTATTTTGTTATGTATCCAAATATTTTAAAATATATATCAACACCTTAATAGTATAAAAAATTAACATTATTATTTTTGTTATAATTATACTATTCCAAAATATTCACTTTCTTAAGCATACTCGCCCATTGATTATAGCACGTTTTTGTTTAGATTTGTTTAACCACATACATGATCAATGATATAAATTTCTATCATGGATAAATAAGGGAATATAATTTCTGGTTATATTAGACAATAATATGTAAATAATTTCTTTTTCTAAAATAGTAATATTAACATCTATGCCGTTATTTAGATATCACCCATATTCGTTAAAATTACTAAAACAAGCTCATCACTCAGTTCCTCATTATGAATCATAAATAAAATACTTATGAAATGAAATTAAAACATGAAAAATAATTATAAAACATATATTATAGTACCTATCTTAAACTATAAATATTGAATTTTGAATCTACAAACAATAATCCATAATGCCATTATGAAACTATTACTAAATAAATAATTGAAACTTGATGATGAAAATAAAATATAAATAACTAATATATTTTTAGTAAATGATTATAAATAAATTTTATAAAAGGTTATAGGTAAAAATAATTTCCTTAAATAGTTTAATAATAGATTTATTTTTATTATACAAGAGGTTAAAGTGATTTTTTGGAATTTATGAATTAAGGTCAGGGTTTTTTGCATCTATATTTTTCTTCATTGGGATATGATTTTTATTCACCAATGGTTTCCTTTTTGTGGTGTATATATTTAAAATTTATTTCTTTTATTATATTCTTTTATGAAATCTAAGGGATTTTGATATCCATCTCATGTTCTAACCTTTACGGGTTTTCAATTCGAAAGATAACGATGATGTAAGGGTTTTTGTTAATTCAATTTTTATTCATTGAGTTGTGATTTTTCATTTTGAAATTCATTATTATAAGTTGTATATGTTCTACCACATGATTTAATTATTTATAATAAATTATATATTTTCTGTTAATTTATATTTGTATCACATAAACTCATTTCAAATGTTACTTACTTCATGAATTATGATGTTTGTAAGGGATTTTATCATCTCAATTTCTTTCTTTGATACATATGCCATATTCACCAGTTTTTTCTTATAATGTGGTGTATATAATACCATATAGATGTATTTTATAATTATTTTCATGCAATTAAAGGTATTTACAAATCTATCTCATGATTTCTTCTCAAGGTGTTTTGATTCAGGTGATTCCAAAGATGTAAAGGATATTGATAACTCAAAATGTCTATTTTTTGTTTGGATGTTTCTTCTTGAAAGTTTTATTATATTATTGGGTTATTACACTTATAAATTTTACTATATTTTATTTAATCTTCTTATATGGGTAAAAATTAATTTTTAAATAAAATTTCCTCCCATAATGAATTTCTTTCTCATCAAACTATAATGCTGTTAAAATAAATTCTCATCATTCCCAAGTAAGATCTTTTCCTTTCATATATATTTTTTCTATTCTTGATAATTTTATACTTTATATTTATAAACCTAATTATGTGTTATCTCTTGTGATATTCACATTTCTATTTTTCTCTTTCCAAAATGATGTTTTAGTAGCCATTTTATGATATGGAATTTCAATAATTTTATTTTAATATATTAAAAAGATTTTCCTTCCATGTCCTTTTATTTTTTATTCCACTCCACATTTTCCTTGATATATATTTATGTCTTTTTGAGGCTCCAATATTTAAAGTTCTTTTTAAAATTAAATTATTTAAAAAAATTCACTTCAACTTTACAAAAATGACTTTTCAAAGTGATTGTAACTTCATATTTTACACAAAATATTAAATCATTTTCTATAAAATCTTATACAATTTGGATTAAAATTTTATAATTATTTCTAAAGGATTTATGTCCTTGAAAATTATTTTTTCATGAATCGACCTTTATATGATCTTATAAAATACTTTTATGGGGTAATTGAAGTTTGGGTATCGCATGTTTATTTTCTTAAGGTTAATTTTTATGATACCATTTGGAAATGTTATGAATCCTATTTTCTTTCCATGGGTTATTTATGATGTGATGAATGATTGTATTAAATTGGAAGAAATTTTTAGGTCCCTCAATATGGAAGAGGTGACTAGAGGGGTGTGAATAGTCTTTTTTCATTTATTATTACAAATTATAATTTATCAGAGTTATAAATTATGTTAAATGTTATAGTGAAAAGATAACATATAAAAAATAGTTTTTTATCGTGGTTCGGATCACCAAGATCCAAGTCCTCTCTTCAACATCCTCTATTCCTCAAGGAGACTAGTATGCACTAAGTACTAACTTTTTAATGGGAGTGATAACCTGATTACAAAAAATTGTAGATGTATATTTTTCACACCTGGTGGTATAACCCTTGAATTTTTATAGAGTCACAACCAACCTTCCTTTTGTATGGGAGGAATAACCCAAAAATAGCTTTTGGATTGGAAAATATTAAACCAAGGATATAGAATATAAATAGGTTATAGCAAGAATTATAGTGGTGAAAAAATAGAAAGAAAATGATACAACATATGAGAAAAAGATAAATAAATTTGTTACAACTCATGTTATTTGATCACATCAATAGAAGAAGATGACGATGATGAAGATCCTCAGTGATCACAATATAAGAATAGAAGTCAAAGAAGATTCTTGATCAATTCGAGAGTAGTAGAAAAAATTAATTATTGTATACTTTTCAAATTAATAAACTTTACTGGAATATTTCTTTTTATCCTTGATGAAATCTCTTGAGAAATTAAAATAGAAATATAAAAGAGAATGTCCTTATCCAATTATTGGGTTCTAGCAGAGACTCATGTCTCACTGTTGGGTTCCAATAGTGGCTTGTTAAAAACATAACCAAATAATCAAAATTAACTTAATCAACAATAAATTTACTAATATTGATCAAATAAGCAAGAATTAATAAAATTTTAAACAAAATAAATCAAAAACAAAAAAATACTACAATACATCTAATGCTTCTGGAAAAAATAAAAAATATATAGATGTAGTTGATAAACATAATTAAAAACTGATAAAAGAAACACAAGAATATTTTCTTTGATAAAAAAATATTTTTTTTGAATTCATCAAATATTTAATAAGGGAAAAAAACAATTTGAAAGAAGAAACAAGTGAAACTATAGGAGAAATAAAATGCTACTACCAAATATTTCTCTGCAATAAACCAAAAAACATAGTAAGTGGAAAGAGAACTCACTGTGGATATTCAATAGTGGGTGAAATTTCATACAGCAAAGGTGAAATAGTGAGTAAAATTACTCACCTATGTTCCCATACTAGTGAGTCAATGGATCACCATTGGGTTCCAGTGGTGAGTAAATTTACTCATCGTTGAATATTTTCCACGAATGATAAAAACTCACAATTGGTTAATACCAATAGTGAAAAATTACTCACCATTGGTTTCCACCAATGATGACTCGATAGAAAGAGAAACCAAGCAGAGGGAACACAAAACCAGTATTCCAACCTTTAATAAAAGTAAACCACTTTCTACTAGAAGAAAAGGAAGAGAGTTATTGAGTGATAGGCGAAGAATAAGAAAAACTCAAATCCCTTTTAGCTAGAGTAAACAAGAAAGATAAAAAAATAAATGAAATATCATTGAGATGAAGAATAAAACAGTGGGCCAAACATCATAGAACTGTAGAAGAGAGGGTTTCTAGAGAATTATGTCACCGGTCAATTGACATGGAATATGATGAATAATTGAGGAAGGCAAAACCATGAAGGAGAGGAAATGACATGTGGGAATTTGAAAAAGAAATGTGTGGGATACATTGATCTGATCAATGGATGATAAAAATTGAGATGAGAACCAATGGCTAATATTAGATCTTAGTGAGAAATTTATATCCCACATAAAAATGAAAGAAATGGAGGAGCATATTTTATAATAAAAAATGTAGTGAACACATGCCAAAATAAAAAACATAGCACACAAACTAGGCCTGAGGTCCATGAAGGCGCTCTTAACCCAAACAATGAGGGTGACTCCATAGGCCTTAGACATGGGCCCGATCAAGTCTTAGACAACACTATGCTCAATCCATGCCACTATGCGGGACACCATGACTACCTCCCATGAGGGTTGACCCCCAGGCCCCCTAATATGGTAGAATGTTAGGTCTAACTGGCTTTCCTCAAGGCAGGACTTATTTTTTTTACCAAACTTACAAAATAAAAAGTATAATGGTAAAACAACCAACAAATATAAATGAATTAAACTAAGTTATAAGAAATAAAGTTATTGAAATAAAATTATATTTAAATAAATGTTAAGCAACTGTAATATTTCAAAACTAAAAGTGACATTAAAAAATTTAATACCCAATTATAAAAAATCTCCCCCATTTTGTAAATTAAAAAACTTAATATTTATTGCATTTTTAGACAAATAAATAAAAAATTATTAAAACTTTGTAAACTTTCTCCCCCCTTTTGAAATTTATCAAAAATTACACTAATATAAAAAGAATCAATAAAGGGAAAGAAAAAAATTAAAACATTACATTTATATATAGTATTAAAAATAAATGTCATTTCTTAACTAATCAATATTTAATAGTATTATCTAATTAACATTTAAGCAAAGTAAAAAAATAACAGTGAGATATAGAAGTGTAAAAAAGAAAACATATAGTTATAAAGTTCAAATAGATAGTTTAATTTAATAAAATGTGATCAGAGTGGAATAAATAATTGTTAATTACAAAATACTTACTAAAAAATATTTAATAGATTTATCAAAATATAAATTATACTTAATAAATAGTTAAGATTCCAACATACCCAATTCATTAAGTGTTTAGTGAAAATATCTTCTAATTATTTCTCAGATGAAATAAATTCTAAATATATATCACTTATATTTACATGATCCCTAAAAAAAGGAAATATAAATTCAATGTGTTTAGTTCTTGAATTTTGAAGAGGATTTTTAGAAATATAAATATCACTAGTATTATGAAGGAATTTCATAAAAATTAATATTAATTTCATACAAAGTCTCTTTAATCCAAATACTCTGTGAAAAAAAACTAGCATCAATAATATACTCAGCCTCAAATATTGATAGTGCCACTGATAATTGTTTCTTAGATATCCTTGAAATTAACCTTTTTCCTAAAAGTGACACATGCCTAAAGTTCTTTTTCGGTCAAGTCTGCAACCTCCAAAGTATGAATGAGATTAAGATAGTAAATTAAAGAAAATTTCATTAGAATAAAAAAGTATAGTAATTATAATTCCTTTGATATACATAATTAATATTTTAACATCCTTAAGATGACTTTCTTTGGGGTTAGACTGATATCTAGTACACATGAAAAAAACAAACATAATATCTAGCCTAGAAGTAGTAAGGTACATAAGAATTCCTATTGTGACCCTATAAAACTTATCATAGATACATTTTCTAGATTCAACTATATCCAATTTAGATTTTATGATCATAGGGGTAGTCATTGTTTTAGAAGAATCAAGTCCAAATTTTTTAACAAGTTCTTTGGAATACTTGTCTTGATTTAAGAAAATACCATATTACCTTTGAATAATTTGAAAACCAAAGAAAAATTTTAATTCTTCCATTAAACTCATATCAAATTCATTTGTCGTTAATTCTGGAAACTCATTACTTAATTTTTCATTTATAGAACCAAAAATTATTCCATAAACAAAAATCATAATTAACAGTTTATCGTTTGAAACCCTTTTTATTAATAAGGTTGGATCAAACTTACCTTTATCAAAATCATTTTGAATTAAAAACTGAGTTATTTTTTTTTACCAAGAATGAGGAGCTTTCTTAAGAACATAAATATCTTTAGATAGTTTGAAAAAATGATTTGGAAATTCATTATTTTTGAAACTAGGTGGTTTTTTAACATAAACCTCTTCTGAAATTACACCATTTAAAAATGATTTTTTTACATCCATTTGAAAAAGTTTAATTTTTTTAAAACTTAAAAAATATAATAAAATATGAATGACTTGTAATCTATAAACTAGAGAAAATTAATCCTAAAAATCAATAAATTCTTCTTGAATATATTCTTTGGAAACTATCCTATCCTTATTTCTAACTATATTTTTCAGATTCATCCAATTTATTTCGAATAATCCATTTGGTTCCTATAGACATTTTATATTTATGTAACTCAAATAGATTACATACTTTATTTCTATTAAATTGGTCAAGTTAATCATGTATATAATTAACCCAATTATAATCTTTTAAAGCATATCTAATATTAACATGGAAAAAATTAGCTACAATGGTATAATTTGCACCAAAATTTAAAACAAAATGTCTAATTATAATTCTAGATTCAACATTTCTTATAAATTTTTTCAAATAATGATCACTGTGAGTTTTCAAAATTAAATAATCAGGTTGAGAAGATATATGCCCCTCTAATGATGCATCATTACATTCATGATTATCTTCATCAAAATTGAATTCATTAAATTCTTCAGTAATATCAATAAAATAATTTCTCTTTTTATCATTATTTTAAATGAATTTAACAAGCACAAATTATTCCATTTACATAGATATTTTATTGTATACCCAATAATTATTACTATTATCAGAGTATCCCAAAAAGATAACTTCATCACTTTTTGAATAAAACTTTTCTAAATTATCTTTAGTATTTAAAATATAGACAGTAAAACCAAAAAATTTGAATTAACCAATTTTGGTTTTTTTATTCTTAAAAATTTCATATGGTGTTTTCTTTAATAAGGGTGTGATGTAAAATATATTTAAGATATAGTAGAAAATGTTAACAGATTTGGCCCAACAATATTTTGGAAGGTTGAATTCATTAAGTATTGTTCTTTCCATTTCTTGAATAGTTTGATTTTTCCTCTCTAGAACACCATTCTATTGTGGTGTTCTAGGGGTGAAAAAATTATGAAAATATCCCTTAGTTTCACAGAATTTTTTAAATTCATAGTTTTGAAATCCTCCTCCTTTATCAGTTTTAATAAATGAAATTAAGTTACCTTTTTAATTATGAATTTGCTTACATAAAGTAAAATTTTGACTTAATGTTTCACTTCTATGAGATAAGAAGATGGTCCAACTAAATATACTATAATCATCAATAATTACAAAATAATATCTTTTAGAACCTAAAATAGTAGTTCTCATGGGTAAAAAAAGATCAAGGTGAAGCAGTTCTAAACATCTATCAGTATTAACCATGTTTACAAATATGAAATATTCTTTATATTTCTTACCTTTTAAACAAGAGACACTACAATAATTAAACTTTGGAAGTTCCAAGATGTATTAATGTTTGGCCAACTTATACAATTATCTACGATCAACATTCTCCAACCTCCTGTACCATATAATTTGATCTATATCTAAATTATTTAAGTATTTTACATTCTTCTTGGCCAATTATAAAAAATAAATAAAATATATATTTTCTTTTCTTTTAGCATAAAATAAAACATTATTATTTTTATAAACAATACATTTATTATCTTAAAATTTTACATACATTCCATCATCAAAAATTTGTGATATACTAATTAGGTTATGTTTTAATCCTTCTATAAAGAGTACTTTAGAAATTATAAAAGAGGTTAATATACCAACTTCTCTAAAAACTTTAACTATACCGTTAGAGTTTTCACCAAAAGTGGTAGTATATACATCAAAAGATTTAAAAGATAAGAAATTAGAAATTTCACTAGGAATATTACTTGAGAACCCACTATCTATGTACCATGTGTGTTTGGAACTCTTCAGATAGGTTTCCTATAAAACATATCGGAAAGATAGTTGTTTTGGAACCCGGAGTAGTTTAGGTCCAACTGGATTAGTATAAAAAGATTTAGGTACCCATAAAGATGTGAGAAATTTTTTGTATGGTAAAACTGAATAATTTTTTTTAGAAATTAAAGTCTTAGTATGAACTAAAAACTGAGTATACTTTAATGAAAATTTATTTACACAATTCCCTTTCTTGTTATAAATAAAATTGGAAACATTTTAGATATTCCCATTAACGCCTTAAAAAATAGTTTTATACAACTTAGAAACCTATGTATTATAGATAGAACCCTTTCTATCATATTTGGGTTTGTTCATAGACATTATTTTATTAAATTTCTCTTGTCCTCAAATAAAGATAGATAAAGTTTCCTTTAAACTAGTAATTTCTTTTTTTAAGGTTTTCATTCTCTTTCTAAATAACTTCCAAGTCATCAAATATTTTCACATTTGAATATGATCTATAATTTTTAAGTTTCTTATTTTCACGTTTAAGATTCTTTCATTCCTTTTCAATTTTATCTAAATAATCACAAATCAATTTAAATCTTCTATGTTTATATTCAACATTTTGATAATGGATTTTTTTGATTTTATCATCTTTAACTTTGATCAGTTCATAATATATAAACCTTTTCTATTCTATATTGATTAAAATATAATCATTCAATTTTTTATTTTCATCTTTAATTTTTTTATTTTCTCTTTCCAATTCCCTGCATAGTTCATCCATTCTTAATATGACAATTTAAAATTTTTCTTTTTGAGCCATCAATTCTTTAAATTCATTTTCTGTATCAGATTTATAACCATAACTATAATTATAGTCATAATGTACCTAATTTATAGTAGTATCCCTCAAATATAAATTTATAGATTTCTTTTCACTTTCAGAATAAACATCACTTGAGTCTGACTCTTCTGTTTAGATCTATCAATCATGATAAGGATTTATTTATTCCTTCTTGTATTGATTTCCCTTAATATATTTTTTTAATTATGTGTCCCTTTTTCCTGAACTCATAACATATCAATTTAGAAACATCATATTTACTAGTATTAGATCTTAAAATACTCCTTCTACCACCCTTTAGATAATCTATTCTAGGATTTTTCTTAAAGCCTCTCCTACCATTCATGTATTTGTAAACTCCTTTGGTGAAAATTTTAATTTCATCCTTCTCACTATGTTATTACTTAGAATCATAAGAATTAGTAATAATATTTATTATTTATTTAATTTCAATGCATTTCTGTTTATCATGGTCATAAGTATTATTATTCTTCATTTCCAGCTTGTATTGAAGAAGTGATCCTATCAACCCATCCATATAATATTAAGTTAATTACTTACTTTCGTCAATAGAAACTTTCATTGAATTCCATCCCTTGGGTAGAGCTCGAAGCAGTCTTTCAATGAGAGATTCTTTCTTTATGGTCTCTCCAAGAGAAACCATGCTGTTGATAATTTTGGTGAATCAATTTTATATATCATTTATTATTTCTTAACTAGTCATCCTGAACTCTTGAAACTCACCGTGGTGTATACCAAGCTTGGTTATCTGCACCTTATCAGTTACATGATGCATGACTTTCAAAGTCTTAAAAATGTTAGAAGTAGTTTTATAGGATGAAATATGGCTATACATATTCCATCTTAAAGAACAATATAAGAAATTAGTAACTTTGTAATTTAGAAAACATTTTGCAGCATCATTACCAGTGAAAGTTTCTAAATCAACTTCAGATAATTTATATGGTTCTGAAATTATAGAACAATAATCAAGACCAATAATTTTTTAAGAAATACCTCCATTCTGTTTTTCTAGTATACCTAATAACTTCTATTATATTGAGGTGGTCTGAAAGGATTCAATATCTTAAAATCAGAATTATCTATAACAGAGCAGAGGATCTTTTTGCTTAAAAAATTTAAATCTAGGACAATCTTTAGTTTATAAATAGATAATAAAACAAATAAACCAAATACTTAAAAATAAACCATTCTCTGATTCCAATTTTTATGTCCCTCGGTAAGACAGAGGTGACTAGGGGTGTTAATAGTATTTTTTGATTTATTATCACAAATTCTAATTTATCATAGTTATAAAATAATGTTAAATTTTATAGCAGAAAGAAAATAGATAACACATGTGATTTTTGTATAGGTTCATATCACTAAGATCCTAGTCCTCTCTTTAATCACTTTTACTCCTCGAGGATACTAGTATGAAATAAGCACTCACTTTTGAATGGGAGTGATAACCCAATAAAAAAAATTACTGGATTACCTTTTTCACACCTAGTGGTATAACCCTATAAATTTTATGGAGTCATAACCAACCTTTCTTTTGTTTGGGATGAGTGAAATGACTTCCCTTTTAGATGGGAGGAATAACCGAACGACAACTTTTGGATGGAAAAATATTAAACCAAGACTCTAGAATATAAACATGTGATAGGAATAATTAAAATGGAGAATAAAATAGAAAAAAATGATTTAGTTTATGATAAAAAGATAAATAAATTATTTGCATCTCATATTATTTGATCACATCAATAGTGTAAGATGACGATGATGAAGATCCTCAATGATCATGGAAGAAGAATAGAAGCTAAAGAAGATTCTTGATCAATTTTAGAGTAGCATGAAAAATGAATTATTATATCCTTTTTGAATGAATAAACTACACTAATACATTTTTTTTATCCTTGATGCAATCTCACAAGACATTAAAACAGAAATCTACAAGAGCATGTCCCTATTCAATCGTTGGATTCCAACGATGACTCATTGTCACCATTGGGTTCCAACAATGGCTTGTTGAAAACTTAACCAAATAATAAAAATGAACTTAATCATCAGGAAAATTTCTACTATTGATCAAAGAAGTAATAGTTAATAAAATTTTAAGCAAAATAAATCCAAACCAAAAAAATACTTCCATACTTATAATGGTTCTAGAGAAAATGAAAAAAATATAGATTCATTTGATAAAAATAACTAAAAACTAATGAAATAAACAAAAGAATAATTTCTTTAATAAAAATAATGAAATATATTGGAATTAATCAAATATTTAAGAAGGTATAAAAATAATTCTATAGAAGAAACAAGTGAAAATGAAGGAGAAAGAAAATACTACTATGGAGGTTTTTTGTGTAGAAAACAAAAACGCATAGTAAGTGGGAATAGAGCTCCCTATTGATACTCAATGGTGGGTGAAATGTCAGACCGCTAAGGTGAAATGGTGAGTAAAATTATTCACTATTTTTCTCTTGGTGTCAAGTGAAAGACTCACATTTGGGTTCCTACAGTGAGTAAATTTACTCACCATTGAAGATTTTACAGTGGTGAAAAAACTCACCATTGGTTAATACAAATGGTGAAAAATTACTCATTGTTGGTTTCCACCAATGGTGACTCGACATGAAAGAGAAACCAAGTATAAGGAAAACTAAAAAAGTATTCCAAACTTTAAGAAAAGTATATCACTTTATACTGGAAGAAAAGGTAGAGGGTTCAGAAGTGATAGTTGAAGAAGAAGAAAAACTTGAATCCCTGTTGGCTTGTGTGAAAAAGAAAGATAAACCAGAAGAAATAAAATATAGCTTGAGATAAGGAATAAAACATGGGGAAAAACGTATTTGAACTCGAGAAGATATGTTTTCTGAAGAAGTATGTCATAGGTAAAGTTTTTATGGAAGATTTTGAACAGATTATAAAGAAGGAAGAACCATGTGGGAGAAGAAATGGCATGCCAGATTTAGAAAAAGAAACATTTGAGATAGATTGACCTGATCCAAAAATGATAAAAATTGAGAGGAGAACCAATAGATGAGATGAGATCTTAGGTTTAAATTTTCATCTCACATTGAAATGAAATTAAGGAAGGCACACAATTTATAATCCAAAACATAGTGAACACATTTCAGAACAGAAAAAACACAGCACACACACTAGGCCTGCGGGCCATGTAGGTTCTCTTAGCCCAAACATTATGGGGGACACCTTGGGACTTAGACATGGGCCCTGATAGGTCTTGGAAAGTAGTATTCTTGACCCATGCCACTGTGTGGGAAACCATGACTACCTCCCATGAGGGTTAACCTCTGAGTCGTCCTATGTGGTAGAAGGTTTCGTCTAAGTGGATCACCTCAAGGTAGGTCTTATTTTTTACAAAAATTACAAAATAAAAAGTATAAAGATAAAAAAACCAAAAAATATAAAGGAATTAAAATTAGTTATATGAAATAAAGTTTCTAAAATTAAATTAGATTTAAATAAATGTTATACAAGTATAATTTATCAAAACAAAAATAGATATTAAAAAAGTTAATACCCAATAAAAAACTCACACATATATATATGGATTATTGATGGGTGGGGTCCTATATAGCCATTCAATGAATTGGTTAGGTTTTAATATCTCATGGGATAACAAGGTTGTGTGTAAACTGTTAGGTCCTAATGAGAGATTGGATGAAAAGTCAAGAGGGGGTGAATTGACCCTTTAAAAATATTAATGAATTATTATCAAAGTTAATAAATAATTCAGTGTAATTAAAAAAGAAATGAACATAGTGATTTTTATAGTATTTTATATCTAAATTATCCCACTATGTTATTCACCCCTCTCAAATAAATATAGAAATGAAACCCAATAACTACGGAATATACAACTTTTTAAGGGAGTCAGAAACATTTACAACTAATTTTTTAAATCCTGGATGAAAAACCTAAAGATGATTTTTTCTTATTTGGAGTCACAACTCACTACTAACTTTTTCTCACATAGATTAACATCTTAATTACCTTACCTTTTTCACAACCAAAGGTACAACCCAAAAATTAATTTTTGTAAGGGGAAATATAACCTAACTATAACCTTTTGTGGGTAGTATAAACTAGAAATGATTAATCATATAGAAAATATAAATAATTAAGAACTAACAAAACTAAACAAACAATAATGGATTTGAGTATCGAGGTAGAATGGATCTCTCAAGTAGAAATGGATCAAATGATTAAAGTTCAGTCAAGAGTATTAATTGATTTCGAAGGTGTATAACATAGTATAATTCAAGAATATACTTAACCACTATGTCATTATAGGTTATATATAAATATTTCAATATATTTCCTTCATACACTACAAATTTAAAAAATTAAGCTCATTCTATCTTATCCTTCCCAAAGAAACATAAGATTTTGTCATTGAATGCACATGAAAATCATTCACACATGGGTCTGATTTGATAATTAATAAAATTAAAATTTGTTTTACAATGGAACTCATTAATAATAATTAATATATAAGTAAATGAACTCATACCAACCAATATAAAATAATCTTGGAAACTTCACATAATCTATACAAGACAAAATTTTCATATTTCAAATAAACCAAGTTCAAGAATTTCATGTTCCAAGAAAATAATGTATATATTAATACAAGTATGATCACATTTAATGGAGTTGAGTATAAAATATCTCTAAATAAACTTCTATAAGTTCAAAATAATTAATGATTATTTAATAAATAATTAAATCAATGGAAACATATGAAACAAACCTGAAACAATTCCAAATATATAAGAATACATAAAAAATAATTTTTTGAACTAAATAATGTCAAAGTCATTGATTGAACACAATAATTCAAGTGATAATGAGGCTTGAGTGACATTTTAGGTTGAGCGACTCGAGAGGCTCGAGTGACCCTTCTTATGACATATCATAAGGCAGGTTCAACACATAAAATTTTTACTCATTCTAGACAATAAGGTAGGTTCATCACTTTTCCAAATTTTCAACCATGGTAAGTCATAAGGTAGGTTCAAAACTTTTCCAAATTTTTACTCTCAATGGGTCATAAGGTAGGTTAAAAACTTTACTAAATTTACCTGATGGTTGATCAAAATATGATAATGTAGTTTATTTTTATTTATTGGTGTGGTCACTTGGAATGGAATGATTGGTTTATGACTTTGTGAGATTTTTAGAATACCTTACAGTCAATAAATTGTCTTCATGTAGTTGGTTAAAAATTTTGAAAAATTTGACTACCTATATTATGGTCTCTTGACTTTTGCTCATATATTTTATTAAATAGTTTGGAAAAATTTGACCACTTGTCTTATGGTTATTTAAGTTTCTTCAAGTAGTCTATTAGAAGCTGTTCATGTAGTAAGTTAACACTTAACCTATTTTTTCAAATATACTAACCTATAGACTCATAGTATATGTGATGTTTACCCATATAGTGATGTATTTTTATCTAAAACCAATTCATAAAATATATGAAAAACACGAACATTAGAATAATAATTAATTATAAAAAATATCATTTCTTAGAAACAATATAATCATAAAATAATTTTCTTAACCCATATTATAGAATATAAATGAGTGAAATAAAAGTTGTTAGAAATTATTATTATGTAATAAAGAAGTATTATAATTATCAATAGAAAAACAAACAATGTGGTTTTGATCACATCAACATTCTCTAACTTTTTGATAATTAAAAAATAAGATCTAAATTTATCCCCCTTTTTTAAATTTATAAAAAATATTAATGTAAAAAATTCATCTACCTTTTAATGTATACATATTTTTAAATAAATATATAATCCCGGTAAATTAGACAATGATTACTGGGAAAGAAACTAACCCTGGAATTGTTTAAAAATTTTAATATCCCCCTAAATTCATACATTTATTCTTATATACAATATTCCAAACATCTTTTGAAAAATATTTTTGAATAACCAATGATCTATACGAGAATTTAAATATATTAAAGAAATTATACAATATTTAATGAATGAAGTAGTAAAAAATTATTAAATAACATGTTAGTAATATAGATATTACAATATAAACATGCACACTGATCGATGAGTAAACAAAATTAAAAAAACATCCCAGAATCATAATTTCACTCCCATTAAAATACATTTTATCAAGTTAAACATCCATCATACCAAGTTCAAATTTGATTTCTTAAAACTTAGCAAAATCAACGTGTTTAATAAAAATGTTTGCATATTGATCTTCTGTAGAAAAATATTCCAAAATAATATTTACATTTTTAAAATGATCTCTATGAATGTAATATACTAAATCATTTTGCTTAGTCCTATAGTTTTACAAAGTATTTTTAGAGAGAAATTTAGAAGTATTATAATAATAAATTGAGATATTCTCAAAATTAAAAATAAAATCTGAAAGTGTTTATTTAATCAATAAAGAATGCAAAAAACAAGATAAAGCAACAACATAATCATTCTCATAAGTTGATAAATCTACTATTTTTTTAGAACTCCCTGAATGTAAAAAATTACCAATAAAGTGACACATACCTATTGTTATTTTTATATCTATTTTTCAACTACCAAAACCAAAATCCGAAAAACTAGTTAGTTAAAAGAAATTATGAGCAGGATAAAATAATATGATATTAATAGATACTTTAATATACTTAATTACTTTTAACTAACTTTTAATGGTTTTATTTAGAATCAGATTGGAATCTAGAACATATGAACACTGAAAAAAAAACAAATATGGTCTAAATGCTGTTAAATAATGTAAGCTACCAATCATAGATCTAAACATATTATTATTAATAGATTTTATTGCTTCATAAAAATCTAACTTATAAGAAGTAATAATTAGAACAATTTATATTTTACTACCATCAATAACAAAACCTTTTTTAATTATTTGGAATATTTTGAATTATTAAGAAAGATATATTCTTTCATTTGAACTATTTTTAAACCAAAAAAGAACTTAAGTTCACCCATAAGACGCATGAAAAACTCTGAAGACATTAAATTTTATTCTTTGTTACAATGAAGATAACTTGTCGATTCAAATATAATAACATAAACAATTACTTGATTATTAAATTTCTTTTGAATCCCTTTTAATAAATAAAGTTAGATAAATTTTTACTTTTCAAAATAATTAATCAAAATAAAAAATGACAACCTCTCATACAAATATCAAGAATCTTTTTTCAAACCATAAATAGATATTTAACATTTCAAAACATGATTAGGTTTAGATTTATTCTAAAGTTTTGGGGGAAGTTTTGAAAAAATAGAAATACATCCATTAAAAAGTGCACTTTGGACATCCATTTGAAAATTTTTAACTCCAAAATGAGATGGGTATGTCAAAATAATTATTATAGATTCTAATAAGAAACCTGGGAAAATGATTCATTACAATCAATTACTTCTTCTCTATTGTAACCTTGCGCCATTAATTTGGATTTATTTCTAATTATTTGACGAGAATCATATAACTTGTTTATAAAGATCAATTTTTACGAATAATATTTTGATCCTTAGGGGGTTTAACTAAGTTCCATACTTAATTCATATCAAAATTATTTAATTCTTAATGTATTTTCATATTTTATTTTGAATCAAATAAATATTCATCCATATTTTGAGGGATAAATTTTGAAATAAAATCTTAATAAGAAAAAATATTTCTTATGTAATTTCTAGTTTTAACACCAATAGTTATACTACTAGTTACTTTTTAAACTTGATGATCTTTATAAACTTTTAAAGTATGTTCTTGAGGGGATTTCTCCCCCTCAATTAATGCATCTGAATATGTATTTTTAGGTTCTCTAAAGTTAAATTCTCTAAACTATTACTTAACCTGCTCTAAATAATATTATATTTAATTTAAATTATTTTCATCAAATTTAACATGCATAAATTCTTCAAATGATATTTTTCTATTGTTATAAACTCTATATGATTTACTAGAATTAGAATATCCTAGAAACATAACTTTATAAAAATTTTAATTTAATTTTCCAATGAATCTTGGGTATTAAGAATGTAAAAATTATATCCAAATAAATTAAAATAACCAATGTTTATATTCCTTACCTTCTAGATTTCACAAGGTTTCATTTTTAAAAATATCCTAAGAAAAATTATATTGGATACATAAAAAAATGAGTAAATAACTTATGCCTAAAAATATTTTGGAAAATAATTTTCATTTAACATAGTTCTAGACATTTCTTGTAATGTCATATTTTTTCCTTTCCACTACACCATTTTGTTGTAGTGTCACAATAGTATAAAAACTATTATTATTATATCCATTTCTTTAAAAAATTTATCAAATTCTATATTTTAAAACTCACCACCTTTGTCACTTCTAGTTGACAAAATTTGATAACCTTTTTCATTTTGAACCAATTTACAGTAGATAAGGAATTTAGACAGAGTCTCATATTTATGTGAAAGTAAATATGCCCATGTAAATATATTATTGTCATCAATAATAACAAACATATAAATTTTTCCTATTCGACTAGTAGTTTAATAAGGATAAATAAATATTAATTTAAAATTTAAATGTTTATATAGGTTCATGCCCCATGAACTTATTTAAATGGCTCTTTACGTTGGTTACCCTTTAAGTATGAATCCCATACATAGGTGTTGTCCAGTTCCAACTCAGGATGATCCACCAGTGTTTTCTTTTAATAAAGTTTATAAAACAACCTAAAATTTTCATAGCCCAACATTCTGTTCCAAAAAACATTTTCAAACTATAAAATATGAAAAAAATGACATTATATTTATTCATCTCCACAAAATTAATTGAATAAATATTATCCTTTAATTTTTTATAAAATAAGATAGATTTTCCTTTTAAAACAATATATTTTTAATTTTCAAATTTCAAATTCGTATTATTATCAAAAAGTTATGAAATACTTCGAAAATTATGTTTTAATCCTCTAAAAAAACTTTTGAAATAACAACTAACTTTTAAATTTCAAATGCTCTAAAACCTTTTACTTTTCCCTCTTAATTATCAAAAAAATAATACTTTCACCATCACACATATTAAAATATCTAAATTTAGAGATATCATAGGTCATGTGTGATGAACATGTATTATCCTTATAGCACACATCCATTTTGATTATTCTAAGTAAATTTTTATACATAATAAAATTTATGAATAATTTTGTACCCATAAAAATTCAGGTCCTATAGGATTAGTATATAAATTATTGGGAACCCATATAGATTTAAAACATGTGTTCATAGGTAATAAAAAAGAAAATGATTTAAAATTAAAATATTTGGTGTGGCCAAGATACTATGGTAATCATAAAGAACAATCATTTGAATAATGATCTTTCATTTGAAATTTTGTACATGTAAAAATAGACACACTTCTACTTGATCCATCAAAAAAGAGGGTTTTTCAAAATTTGGTAAAATTTTATCATAACCAAGGCCATTTTTCTTCTTTTTAATTTTGTATAAACTCATAATTTTTTCATAACTTTTTATCCCTTGAACAAAAGTTGATATATTAGTATTAAACCATTAAATTTCATTTATAAGTTTATCATTTTATTCTAAAATTGAATTGAATATAATTATTTGAGCCTATTCACATTTAGATTAATAATCATTAGGTTTAATATTTTCAAGTTGAACATTTTCAAAATCAACACTTAATTTATTATTTGAGATAAAAGGAGTATATTTAAATTTTATATTTTCAAAAAAAATATAATTATGTATGCTCTTATGATTTTTAAATAGTCATGTAATATTGTTAACTTTATGACTTAGTCTAGAAATATCTTCATACAACTCACATTTAGAAGAATAAAAATTAGATTCAAAATAGGAAGAGAAATAAGATTCACTTATATGTTTTATTAAAGCCAATAAATACATGTTTTCTAATTCTTTTCCTACACCAGATTCATTACTTGAATCTGAATATGAAGTATAAATCTAACTAGATAACATTTATTTCACTTAATTTTTTTATATTTAATTTTTATCATTATTTAATCTTGGGTAGTTATGCTTGATGTTTCCTCTTTCTATACATTCATAACAGATAACTTCATTATTATTATTACCTTTATTACTTTATTTATTTCATGGTTAATTCTTTTTTTCTTTTTCTTGAGTATCCTTTATTTATTATCCCTTGAGAGACCAGAACAAATTGATCTTTTTTAATACTTTACAATCCATAATTAGAATAGTAAGTGGTAACATTCATTTTTGATTTAAATGTAATAAATCTATTTTTTGAATGTTCCTCTTGTGAAATATTTTTTAATTCTAATTTATATTTAAGTAAAGATCAAATGACACCATTTAATGAATATTCATTTAATTTTTTTTACTTTAATTAATATTTAATTTTTTAGAATTCCATTTATTTAGTAATTATCTTAAAACTTTTCCAACAATAATTTAATTATCCATAGTTTCTCCTAATTTTTTCATACCATTAAAAATAATTAAAAATTTATAAAAAATTTGATTCACTATTTATTCTTCTCCCATTTTAATCTCTTTATAACCAACTCTTAACATGCCCAATGTAAATCTTTTAAACTTATTTGAACCCAAATGAGTAACTTGAAAAATATACTATTTCATGATCTATTTTACATGTAGACACATGGTGGTAAATATTTTTACTTATTGAATATTATAAAATATTCATTACCGTCTAATATAAAACATGTCTAACAACATCATTACCAGTGAATGATTCTGCATAATCTTTAGGTAGTTTTTAAAATTTCTCCATGATTGTCCAATTTTCAATTTTGAGGTTCTTAAGAAATGATTTCCTAAGAGACTAACGATAGCCAAAATCAGTTCCATCAAAGAATGGAGGTCTTTGAGGTATCCATTCATCATTCAAATTCATTCCTACCATATTAATACAAATTATTTCCACTTGACTATTTAAGTCAGGATTTTATTAGAACATATAAAGTATAGATATAAAAAATATAGGGGACACGCTTTGATAAAAATTATTATGATGAGAGATTTGGTGAAATTTCACGAGGGTGGGGGGTGAATTGACCCTTTTAAATAAATTTAATGAATTATTACTAAAGATAATAATAAATTCATTATAATTAAAGAGAAATGAATATGATGATTTTTATAGTAGTTTGGATCAGAATTATTATACTATACTCTTTACCCATCTCAAATACAGAGAGAAATAACACCCACTAACAATAGAATCTCTAAATTTTTAAGGGATTCATATCTAATTACAACTTCCATTTTAAAAACTTGAGGAAAATCCCAAATATTACTTTTTCTTACCTAAATTTTCAACCCACTTCCAAATTTTTCTCACATAGAGTCGTAAACCTATTACCATGCCTTTTGAAAAACTGAATGAACAACCCAAAACTTAAATTTTGTATAGGGTAATGTACCTTTAATACTAACTTGTATGGATATTATAAACCAAAAAAGATTAATCAAATAGAAAATATAAGGAAGTAAGAACTAAAAAAAGTATATGAACAAGAATGGATCTGAGATTCAAGAAAACAAGATTCTCTCCAGTAGAAATGGATTAAACAGTTGAAGATTAGATGAGAGAAGACATTGATTGATAAGGTTATCATATAATATAGTTCAATAATATCCTCAATATCCATGTAAATAGTGTTTCTTTTGAACTTTTTATATAGAATTCCTTTATGCACCGCATATTCAAAAAATGAATCCGTTACATTTTATCCTTCTAGAAGAAACATGTGATTTCTTCATTGAACATGCATAAAAAACATTCACATGTGGGTTTGATTTGAAAATTTGTAAAACTAAAATAGATCATATAGTGTAACTTGATAATAAAAATTAATAAATAATTAAATTAACTCATAAAAACCAATATAAATGTTCTTGAAAAATTAACATAATTCACGCAATAGAGACTTTTCATATTTCAAATAATTTGAATTAAAACATTTAAAGTTATAAGAAAATAATAAGTATATTAATACGCATATGAACACATTTAATGGAGTTTAAATAAAATATATAATATCACCAAATAAATTTCCATCAGATAAAAATAATTAATGAGTATTTAAGGAATAATTAAATCAAGAGAAACATATAAAACAAACATTCAATAATTTTAAATATATAAGAATAAGTAAAACATAGCATGTTTGGAACAAAAAATATGACAAGTTCATTGAGTGACTATAATACATCAAGTCATAGTGTGCCTTGAGTGACATTGAGTCTTGAGTTACTCTTTCTATAGTAGGTTATATGGTCGGTTTAATACTTTGTCAATATTTAATTCACGGTAAGTCATAAGGTAAGTTAAACAATTTTCTAATTTTTCACTTATGGTGGGTCATATGGTAGTTTAAAAACTTTTCCAAATTATTACTCATTATAGGCCACAAGGTAGGCTCAAAACTTGCCAATTTTTCACTCACGATAGGTTATAAGGTAGGTTCAACACTTTTCCAAATTTTCACTGATGGTAGGTCATATGTTAGGATTAACACCTTCCTAAATTTACAATATGGATGATCAAAAAATGATCATGTGATCTACTGAAATTTATTCATATGGTAACTTGGAATGACATAATCAGTCTATGAATTTTTGATATTTTTATAACACTTTACAACCAATCAATTTCTTCATGTGATTGGTTCAATAGATGGAAAAATTCAGACTACAAGCCTTACGTTCAGTCAAGTTTTTCATGAGGTATCTTGTATTTTGTTTAAGTGGTCAGTAAAGAGTTAACTAGATTTTAAAAAATAGACTAATCTGTAAACTAATAGTATATGTGATGTTAACCTATATAGTGATTATGTTTTATCTAAAATCAGTTCACAAAATACATGGTAAACATCAAAATTATAATAGTAATAAATTATAAAAAATACCATTTCTTATAAACAATTTAAGCATAATATACTTCTCTTAACCTATGTTATAGGGAATAAAGGAGTGAAATAAAAGTTGTGAGAAATTATAATTACTCAATAAAGAATTATTAAATTCATCAAAACATAAATAAAGTATTTGGGATATACTTCAACATTCTACCCCATTTTTATAATTAAAAAATAAGTATAAAGTTCTAAATCCTTTTGAAATTGATCAAAAATATTAAAGTAAAAAAATAATCTTCATTTTAATATATACATAGTTATAATTAAACATATTTCCCCTATAAATTTTACAGTGATTACTATGAATGAAACTAACCCTGAAATCACATCAAAATTTTAAGCTCCCCCTAAATTAATGCATTTTTCTCTTATAAAATAGTCCAAACGTCTTTTGAAAAATATTTTAGAAGCCCTAAGGATCATTTAAAACATTTAAAGATATTAAATAAATGATACAATATTCAATGAATTAATCTGCAAACAACTGTTAAAGAACATTTTGGCAATCCAGATAATAAGAGATGAATATACTTGCTGGATGATGAGTAAATAGAATTAAGAAATGGACCATAAGAAAATTTAACTCACTTTAAAATACATTTTATTGAGTTAAATTTTTATTATACCATGTTCAAATTTGATTTTATCAAACTTAGCTAAATCCAGGGGTTTAGTAAAAATGTCAGCATATTTATCTTCTATAGAATCAGATTCCAAAATAATATTTCCTTTTTGAGCACAATCTCTAAGAAAGTGATACCTAAAATCAATGTCTTTACTCCTAGAGTGTTGAAAATTATTTTTAGAGATATTTTTTTTGAATTATTATAACAATAAATTTCCATCTTCACAAAATTAAATACAAAATGAAAATTTATTATTTAATCGATAAAGACTATGAATAAGAGGATGTAAAAAAAAAACACACTCACTCTTAGTAGTTGATAGACCACTGATTTTTTTCTTATAACTTGATTAATCTAAAAAATGTGACACAAACATGTTGTGTTTTTTCTATCTGTTTTTCAACCAAAAAATAAAAATCTAAAAACCTATTTAGTTTAAATGAAGTATTTCCAAATAAAATAATCTATGATTCATATATAATTTAACAGACCTAATTAATATCTTAATCACATTTAAATGAATTTAATTAAGATTAAATTGGGATCTAGAACATATAAACACTAAAAGTATAAAATCTGGTCTAGTTGATTTAAAATAAACTATGTTTTCAATAATAAATCTAATGATCTTATTATCAACAAGTTTTCTATATTATTAATAATATGGAATAAAAGAAGTACTCATAGGAACATTTGAGTCTTTATAACCCTAGATACTAAACATTTTAACTGGTTTGTTTTTATTTTTTTATTGATTATAAAAGATACCATCTTTCCTTTGAACTATTTTCAAAAAAAAAATCTAAGTTCACCCAAAAGACTCATGTCAAACTCCAAAGACATTAAATTTGAAATTTCATTACATATAAAATCACTTGAGGATACAAATATAATATCATCAAAGTAAATTTGAACAATTAAATTATCTTTTGAATCCTTTGTAATAAATAATTTTGGTTCAAATTTTCACTTTTCAAAAACATTATTCAGAAGAAATAATGAAAACCTCTCATACTAAGATGAAATATATTGTTTCAGACCATAAATAGCTTTTGAATTTTTCAAAACATGATTAGGTTTAGATTAAATCTTAAATATTCAGGCCTATTTTATAATTTTTTTAGAAATATATCTATTCAAAAATGAAAATTTGACATACATTTGAAATATTTTAATTACAAAATGATATTTTTATGGAAAATGAATTCTTATAAATTATAATAGAGCACCCAAGGAAAATTAGTCTTTAAAATAAATTCATTCTTCTTGATTGTAACCAAGATCTATTAATCTGTCTTTGTTTCTAATTATTTGACCAAACTCATGAAACTTGTTTCTAAAGATCCATTTGGTTATAATAATATTTTGATACTTAGGGGGTTCAACTAAGTTAAATACTTTATTACTATGTAACTTATTTAATTCCTCATTTATTTTCATAATCATGTTTGAATTTGATAAAACTTCATCAATATTTTTAGGTAGAAGATCCTAAATAAAATATTGATAAGAATAAATATTTCTTAAGGAAATTATAGTTTTAACAGTAGTAGTTATATCACAAATTATTATGAGAACTGGATGATATTTATGGACTTTTAAAGTTTGTTTTTATGAGTATATCTCTCCCTCAATTGATACATAAAAATATGATTTTTAGGTTCTCAAAAGTAAAATTATCAAAACTCTTCCTAAACCTGGTCTAAATGACATTTTATTTCATTAAAATTATTGACATCCAATTTAACTTGAAACAAATCTTCAAATAATAGTGTTATTTTTTTATAAACTTTATATGCCTTATTAGAATTTGAATATTCTATAAAAATACCTTCATTATATTTTGAATTATTTTTTCTGATGAATCTTTGGTATTATGAATTTTAACCTTACAACCAAATACTCTAAAATAACTAATTCTTTCCTTAATTTCCATCCATATTTCATAAGGTATCCTTTTTAATAATTTTCTAAGAAAAATTATATTTGAAACATGAGAAGATGAGTTAATATATTCTATACATAAATATCTTATAAAAGAATACTAATTTAATATATTCCTAGAAATTTATTATAAAATTCCATC
Source organism: Viscum album (assembly GCA_963277665.1). NCBI lineage: Eukaryota > Viridiplantae > Streptophyta > Magnoliopsida > Santalales > Viscaceae > Viscum > Viscum album. Next base: position 1,134,766,768 of record OY728126.1, read on the forward strand.
TTTCTTTTCTACTGAACCATTTTTATGGAATTACAAGAGTGTAAAAATTGTGATTATATCCATTTTATTTACAAAATTTATCAAATTACAAATTTTAAAACTCACCACTCATGTCACTTATAATTGATAAAATTAGAAAACCCTTTTCATTTTAAACCAATTTACTATAGATAATTAATTTATATAGAGTATATAATTTATATTCAAGGAAATATATCCATTTAAAGCTATTATAGTCATCAAAAATTTCAAAAAACTTACATTTTTTCTCCAAGACTAGCATTTTTCATGGGTCCAAATAAATCTAAATGTAAAAATTGAAGGAGTCTGGATGTTTGTACCTCATGATTAGATTTAATTAACTCTTTATGTTACTCACCTTTTGAGAATTAATTACATACATGGGTGTTTTATAGTTTCAACTCAATATGATCTAATAAATTTTTTATTTTAAAAATATTATGTCATAACTTAAAATTTACATTCCCAAATTAGTGTCATATTTTACATCATTTAAACATTTGACATTTTTTCCAGTAACTTTAGTAAAATTAATTGAATAAATATTTTCATTTATTTTTTCTTAAAACGAGACATATTATTCTTTGAAAATAATACATTTTAAATTTTCAAATTTCAAATTCATATTATCCTCACAAAGTTGTGAACTACTTATTAAATTATATTTTAATCCTTCAATAAATAAAAATTTTGGAATCAAAATTGAATTTTAAATTACAACTTCTCCAAAACCTTTTAGTTTTCCCCTTTTAATTATCACAAAATGTAATAATACCACCATCACACTAATTAAAAGATATAAATTTAGAGATATCATTGATCATATTCAATGAAAACCATCCATTAATGCATCGTAATCATTTTTCATACTTTGAAGAAAATTTTCCTACATAATCAAATTTAGGAAGTATTCAGTAACCATAAAAACTTGGGTCTTATAGGATTAGTGCATGAATTCTTGGGAACCTATATATATTTAAAAAATATGTTCATAGGTAATTGAGAAGACCATGGTTTATAAATAAAATCCTTGGCATGTTCAAGAGACTGTGGAAATCAAAAATAACGTTCATTTATATAATGTCCTTTCATTTGAAATTTAAAACATGTAATAGTAGATGTAATTATACTTAAAATTTTAACAAAGATGGTTTTATAGACTTTGGATAAAATGTTACCATAGCTAGGAACATTTTTATTCTTGTTAATCTTATATAAACTCATCATTTTTCATAATATTGTATCACTTGAACGAAAGTAGATAGACCATCCTTCGAGATTTAAATATAATTTCTAATTTTATAAATTTATTTCAAAATATACTGAATTTAGTTATTTTAGATTCTTCACATTTAGATTGACAATATTTAATTTTAATATTTTCAAGTTGAACATTTTCCATATTAGAACATAATTTATCATTTGGGATTGAAGGATTATTTTTCAATTTTATATTTTCAACAAGAACATACTAATGTTTGATCTTAATATTTTTTAATAATATAATAATATGGTTAACATCATGATTTAGTATATTATCCTCTTTATACAACTAATATTTATAAGAGTAAAAATTAGATTTATAATAAGAAGAGAAATTACACTCACCTACATGTTTTGTTGAATCAGTTAAACTTGGGTTTGGTGATTATTTTCTAACACTATATTCATTACTTGACTATGAATTTGATGTATAACTCCAAAAAACTACCATTTATTTCCTTTCCTTTGTTTTATTATTCTCTTTTATTTTCACCATTCTTGTTTATTAGGAAGTTAGGGTTGATGTTCCCACCTTCTTTATATTTATAACAGATTATTTCATAATTATTATTACCGATCATAATTTCTTTATACAATGGGTAATTCATTTTACTTCTTATTGAGCATCCTTTATTTATTATCCCTTAATAAACGTGTAAAAGTTGATCACTTTAACTATTTTTGAATTCAAAATCATAAGATTAAGTGGTAACATGAATTTTTTATTTTAAGAGCAATGCCTTTATTTTTTGAATTTTCCTGTTGAGTAATACTTTTCAAATCTAATTAATATTCCAATGAAGGTATAATAAGCTCATATAATGTATATTCATTGATATTTTTAATATTATCAATAACTATGTTTTTAGTATTACATTTATTTTTTAAATCTCTTAAAACCCTTTCAAATAGAATTAAATTATCTAGAGGTTTCTCCTAATCCAATCATACTATCCACAATATGTGAAAGTTTATGAAAAATTTGATTCATTATTTCTTATTATCCCATTTTAAACTCTCAATACTCATCTACTAAAATACCAATTTTATTTCTTATAAGCTTATATAAACCCAAATTAACATCTTAAAAAATATGACATATTTCATGAGTTGTTTTAAAAAAAACACATGGCTATGAATATTTATTCTTATTTCACAACATAAAATATTCATTACCTTTTAATTGAAAACACATATAAAATTATCATTATGAGTCAATGATCTTGGATAAACTTTAGGTAGTTTTTATGGTTTCACTATTATTATCCAAATTTCAATATTGAGGTTCTTAATAAATTATTCCATATGGGATTTTATATAACTATAATAAGTTCCATAAAATTATATTGGTATTTGTGGTGTCTAGAACTCATTCATATTCATTCCATCCATCTCAAAATAGTCCTATTTTCCCAAGGATTTAATTAGTAAAAATAATATATAAATATACCATCCAACATTAACATTTTATTATTATTTCAAGATGGGAAAATCCCTACACATAAAAAACCTAAGGAGGGATAAAGTATTGGAGACCCAATGAATCTACCCTAACAAAGTTACCAAATGCCTGTGGAAGAGACCTCATCCTAAAAAACAAAAAATTATGATCACCATTAGTAATTCCGGAAGCGAGGAATTCGACCACCATGTTCCCCTCATGCCATGTGTAACTAATAATCACCTATGGATCCAATAGATGTTTGCACTTACAAATGATTAGAAAATGGTCCAAGTGATTTGGAACTTCCCCTGCAGCGAACCATGAAGGAAAGCCGAGTCGGTCTCGACCGATTCTAACTTAATGCTATGCGAGTGACAAAGATCAATACCTTTAAGCATCTCGGAAGCTTCCGCTATGAGGGAATATACCGCTCCAAAGCCATCACTGAAGGCCAGAATCATTACACCTTGGGGATCATGAAACACTCCCCCACCCATCATAAAACTAGACACACATGATCCGTCCAAGTTGAGCTTCAACCCACTGTTCGGAGGATTCCAATTCACCCATCTTCCTCACCTGTTAGCATCCTGTAAGGTGCGAGCAGTAGAATTACCTGCCATGAAAACTCTCAGTGTAGGAATAGCCACCCATCCTTTGATTAGAGAAACAAATTATACCGTGATGCACCTGGTTCTAACCATCATGGCTAGGAGCGAGCAGGACGTGCCCCCATAACGGCTTTGGTTTTGGGTATTCCATATTCTCCAACAGCCCGCAACAAGTAACACTACCCACGCCTTCTTCTCTGAAGTGTTATCTTCAGAACCCAAGAAAAAAAGTTGAAGAAACGTGGAAACTGTGGCTTCCCGGCTTCCCCACCCGAAACCTTGCCCAGGTAACTCCAAACTGTAGCCTCCCAGTCACTGGAAATGAACAGATGATCGACCAATTCCTCCTTGGAAGAAATACAACAAAGACATTTAGATGCCAAATAGATCCCTTTGTTCCTCACCTTTTTGTCTGTTGGAATAGAGTTGTTCTGAAGACACCAAAAAAGGAAGTTGTATTTCACCAGAAGGTCACTGCAGCAAACCATTCCACTCCATCGGTCGAGAATGCCATGGGCCGAAGACACTGAGTGGTACCCCTTAGTAGAGAAGGAACCCGAAGCCGACCCCGTAAATATGAGCTTGTCTGGTTCCTCATTCAAGGTGATGCCGTCAAACACCTCCAGCTAGTCGGGTATGAGGATGGCCTGAATAAATGTCCTGAAATTGCTTGCCTGAGAAAATGAGATCATCGGGACCAGATAGCCTGGGAACCCAACGGTGATCCAAACCAGTTCTCCGTCCAGAAATTAATTTTCCCACAACCCACAAACCACCTAGAATTCATTCATAGCACTGGTAAATGTTTAGAAATCATGAGCCAGAGTCGTGATGAAGTCCCTCTGCCACTGTACATTTGTTTTCCATAGATATTACTGATAAATCTTTCCCACAATAATGAATTTTATAGAAAATCCCACACATGTTTAGCTTTCATGCCCAACATTTCCCCTTTGACACTTCAGATATTAATACCACCATCAGAAATCTCCCTAGCCATCCTATCCCATGACATATAGTGAAGTCTTCCTTCATTGTGTGAGTCCCATATGAAGCCTGTCAGCACCTTTTCAATATTGTTCAGCACTACCTTTGGTGCATTAATCACTGAAAGCATGTGCATGGGGATTGAGGACAAGACACAATTAACCAACATGATAACCCCCAAAAATACAAGAATTGATTCTTCCAGTTTGTAATATGGGTTGTAATTTTCCCAACTAGCCCATCAAAGTGGTGAATCTGAACCCTTCCTGGTGAAATAGAAGCTCCTAAATATTCCATCAGAAAAGACTTTTTCTGCATGCCCAGTGCATCCGTAATCTTTTTACCCCTATTTTATGAACACCATTTCAAGATAAACACGCTAATTTTCTCTCTATTGATGGTCTGGACACTCCACTTGTAGTAAGTTTAAATTACCCTGTTAAATTATCTAATGGTATGCCTGTTACCATTCAAGAAAAATATAATGTCATCAGCAAAAAAGATACGTGAAATACCATTGGTATTGGCTTTACCACGGTAAGGGAAGAGGCTTCCACTAAGAACTTTCCCGTCGATATATCTACTAAGGACGTCCTGCACCAAACTGAAGATGCTGGGAAAGAGGGGATCTCCCTGTCGCATTACATGGTTGGGCTTGAAAAACCCACACTGCTTTCCAATGAAAGAAATATCCAACCAGGGAGAGCTGAAAATTCTAAACAGTAAGTCCCCAGCCCCTCTGGAGAATCCCATATTCCCCAACACTTTAATGATAAAGCTATATTCTATTTTATCATAGGCTTTGTGTATGTCCACTTTAATCAGCACATTGGATTCAAGCAACTTGATGTTGATATCCCCCACCAATTCATGTACCATGGTAATGGCCGATTGAGCAGATCTCCCTTTGATAAAACCTTGTTGGTTTTCAGAGACCCATTGGGGAAGATGAACCTCTAGCCTTCTATTGAGAATGCTTTCTAGGATATTGAATGGGAAGTTACATGTACTAATTGGTCTATATTGATTGAGCGAAGAAGGATCTTTCAATTTTGGAATGAGAATAAGTGTCTATGCGCAAGCCACCCTAGGTTTGTGTCACCCTCTGAAAAAGTATTGGATGGCCTCAATGAACTCCCCTTTAACCAACTCCCAAAAAATGATGTAGAAGGATCCTAGAAAGCCATATGGACCTAGGGCACTTTCAACATTAAGGGCCTTAAATGACTCCCAAATCTCATCAATATCTGGAATTTTTTCCAAAGACAGATTCACCTCACTGGACACCACCCTGGACAAGAAGCTAAAAATTCAGTTTGTTTAGACGAATAGCCTTCCTGTATAGATGGGTTAGGATCATCCAACAACATTTTGAAATAATCAAAGGCCATACCTCCCATGAAATCAATATCTTGGGTAAAAGAACCATCACCCATTAAGATATTTGGAACAGTTGCACACCTCCTTTCTTTGATGAAGGCTTGAAAAAAGGTCATGTTTCTATCCCCCTCTCTAATCCAAGTAGCTTAGGATTTCTCTCGGACAACTCTTTCTTGCTCCAAGAGTAGGACATCAAGGAGGTTTTTCTTTTCAACAAGAGTTCCAAAGTTTTCCTCATCCCATGAATCCTCCATCCATCTCTCAAGATACTCAATTTCATCTTTAATCTATTCTAAATTGGTCAAAACATTGTGTGTGTTAATGAACCAATGATGAAAGTATTCCTTGAACCTTCATAGTTTACTATGCAAACCCATCCAATGCCTATCCTATATGAGCTTCACCCAAGACAAAAGAACCATTGAAAAGAAACGGTTGTCTGATTTCCATTGATTGGAATAGAAAAACCGATGGTTGTTCACCGAACCTTTCTCCAACTTGATGAGAAGGGAAGCATGGTCTAATAAAGCTCGCACAAGGTATTCCACCCATGTATTCATAAAAGAGGAGATTTCTTGAAGATTAGAAAAACACTCGTCCAATCTACACCAAGTGTAGTGATGCCCTCTTTGGTTGTTTCACCACGTAAATTTACTTCCCACAAAACCCAAATCTAGAAAGCCATTGCAGGAGGCATAGGACACAAAGGCATACTGGTCACAAATGGGGACCCTACCACCCCCTTCCTTCTCCAACGGATCCATAATGACATTGAAATCCCCCCCCACAAACCATGCCGAATTCCCTTGATCAAATTTGTCCAAAATCTTCCAAAAATCTTCCCTCTCCCTGGACTCACACTTAGCATAGACAAAGGAGAAGAGGCACCCCTATTTTCCCTCAGTGATTTTCATAGAAAGATGCTGGTTAGAAGCTTCCAACAAGTCCACTGAAATATTAACTCTCCAAAAGACCCAAATATACTGATTAAATAGATTGTCGTGAATATAACCTTGCATGCCAAGTCTTGCAGCGAAGCTAGAAATTTTTGACCAGTGATGTTTATGTTCAAGAATCAAAACTACAGACACCTTTGTACGTCAAACTTCAGAAACTAGAAAATCAGACTTAGCCCGTGCCCCTAGGCCCTAGGTGTTCCAAAGAATGAGTGATATCATTAATTCCTAGGGTGCCTGGACTTGGCCCCAGATGACATCTGGCCTTTAGAATTGCTTGAAGGAGGATTCTGATAATGCCTGGCATGAACTCGGGTACAAACACCACTGACCGGGGAGGACGGCATGGCTTCCCCCAGAGAGAAATCCTCCGGGACCTATAACAGGACATTGAAGCAGTTTGAAGTATGCAGCAAGGAAATAACGAGGGTAGACGAGTCTGAAAGGAGAGACCCCATATTCCCGTCCGAACAAACTGTACTCCTCACGTCGTAACCATTTAGGAACTCTCTCGGAAATTCTTGAGACTGTGACCCCAACCCATGGAAACCAGCCTCTTGAGTCTCCTCGCATCGTGTCCCAATTCCTAGGATAGAAGAAATATGTTTCCCAGTTGGGGAAAATATCGGCCCCTCCAGTAGAAAAATAGGAGTTCTGACCAATGGATCACACCCCAAAAAACCCTCCACAAACTCCCAAAGAAGGAATTAGGCGAGCTTCTTCGAACAAGAAAAGAAGCACAGAAACCCGAAGGCATCTGGAGGAGAGTCCCATCTAGTTCTCAGGGCTGATGAAGGCTAAAACTTGCACCATGTTGACGTGAAGGAAGCAGTTCCATGCACCGAGAGTAATCCACACCAGAGGAGACCGTAATCATGTCAGTCCCATCCCCCTCTTCCTGAACAGCCGAATACGCGAAAGAAGTCTTAGCCTCACCCATGGCAAGCATGGTCTGGTCAAAAACCATGGGAGAAAATTACTTCAAAACACTAGCAGAGCACCGAGCCTCCGAATGACCAGTAACTATGCCCTTAGAACGTTTTCTACGGCAGGTGGAAGACGAATGCCCCTGAAGCTGACATCCCGAGCATAAGAACAGAACTAAAGGATAAACTAGAGGCTGCGACCAGTCTTCCATTCCTTCCACTCTAAGGGCGATCCTTCCTGGTAGAGGAGAATCTAGATCCATGTCAACGCAGATTTGTGCCATCGCCGCATCCTCAAGGTAGGTAGTCCTCTCATTAGCGCAAATAAAGACACCAATCGAGTCTCCAATCCCGCACAGAAGATGCGGATTTCGAAACGGTAGGGGCGGACCTAGTAGCGAGATCTGGACCGCTGCCCTTGAAGAATCCATTCCATACTGAGAATCCATCGACCACCGGCATAGATGGAAATGCCAATGCCCGAAAGCCCGGGGGCAGGAACTCCAAGCCTTGATGAAGTCCTCGATAGATTCCAGAACAATGCAGAAACTACTCTGGTCCAGGACCGAGATCTTGGTTGGAAAAGATAAGTTATACGAATTCACAAAGGGTTTGAACATATTCAAGGGAGGCCTATATCTTCCGAATCTTGCAACCAGCGTCCTTTTAAAGAAATCTGAAGCTTCCCGAAAAGTCACCGCTGAGACCGAGAAAACCAGACAACCACCTTCCCAGAAAGACGAAGATTTAAATGCGGGGGAAGAGGATCCCCCAGGCTCAGAGATAGGATGGGGGTGGCATAGAACATCTTTGAAGGAAGGTGGTAGTCCCAGATCTAGCCGTGAAGTTGAGGCATCCAGTGAGCCCTCAATGTAGAATGCCGACGGCGTCAACGCATCAGCAGGTCGAAGTCCTGATGACCCCGATTGTTATGTCTTGATGAGATATTGGCTGAACACAATAGTTTTTTATAGTAGATTAGATCTAAATGATCTTACTCTATTCTACACCCCTTTCAAACATTGAAGGAAATGAAAACCCCTAACTATAGAATCTCTCTATTTTGAAGGGTGTTAGAATCCTTTAAAAATACCTTTTAAACCATGGATATTAAAACCAATGTTTCATTTTTCTCACATGGAGCCATAACCCACTAAATATTTTTTCTCACTAGGATTTGCAACCAAATTACCCTGCATTTTCCATACTCTAAGGTACAACCCAAAACTTACCTTTTTTTTGGGGTTGTATAACCTAAATCCTAAATTTTATGGGTAGTATAACATAAACACACTTAATTAAATAGAAAGTAGAAAGAATTAATAAATATAGAAACAAGATGAATTTGAATGGATTAGAGTGTTGAGGTAGCAAAGTTCTCTCGAGTAGCAATGGATCAAAGGATTGAAGTTTAGTTGAGAGTATTAATTGATTACCAAGGTGTATCACACAGTTCAATTTAAGAATATCCTCAAAATCTATGTTATTATGATTTCTTTCAAAAATTTTATATAGATTTCATTTATACACTTAATATTCAAAATATTAAGCCTATTGAATTTTATCCTTCTTAAAGAAACACTTTATTTCTTCATTTAATGCACATGAAAAACATTATCACATGGGATTACTTAAATAATTTTTAAAAATAAAAAGAGGTTATATAGTTGAACTCCATAATAAAAATTAATATAGAAGTAGTTAAACTCATATAAACCAATATAAATGTTCATAGAAACTTCCCACAATCCATTCGAGATATATTTTTCATATTTCAAATAATTAGAATTCAAACATTTCTTATTCTAAGAAAATAATGAGTATATTAATACACATGTGATCACATTAAATACTATTTAAATAAAATAAAAAATATCTTCAAATAAATTTCAATTAGATTAAAATAATTAATGAGTATTAAAGTAATAATTAAATCTAGATAAATATATAAAAAAATATGAAGTAATTCGAAATATATAAGTATAAGTAAAACAAATCATGTTTTGGACTTAAAAAACTACAAAGTCCTTCAGTGACCATAATACTATAAGAAATAGTGAGGATTGAGTGACATTGAGGCTCTATTGACTCAAAAGGCTCAAGTGAATCTTCTTATGATAGGCCATAAAGTTTAACATCCCAACCCTGGTGCCACACATCAGTTCCCAGATCCGATCAGTCACATGATCTCAAGCACGCCTCCCTGTACTCTAGAAGCCACTGACTAGTAGCAAGGGTCTGATAAGTCGATCATGGGGAGACTATACCCTCTTTTATTAGAGTAATACACCATTGGAAATAAATAAACAATATAGGAATAATATATAACCATAAACAATATCAATATCTTAAGATAGTGAATGAAAGAAATAAAATATCAAACTAAAGTAGAAAGCATTCCATACTAAAGTAAGTGTCACATGTTTAAAATGAAAACAAAAAATAAAGACACTAATGACTCCTAAGTGGGTCCTAAATCATGTATGGTTCCCTCATCCAAGATCCACCCCGAAATCAGCCATCTAATATAGGGCCTTTCCCTTTGACCCATCCTTCAATAATAAATTCTATTTGGGCACCGACCTAGTAGCCTGAGTAGGGTGTGAGTACAACTCAGTAGGCCACAACCAATGGTGTCTAAAACAATTCTAGTCAATGACAGTGTATGTAGTTTTATAAATAAATAATCACAATTCATAAATAAACATTTTATCACATTATTAAACATTCTCTATTTAACCACATAGACCCCTAGGTTCTCGAGGAAACCCGAATCTCAATACCCGCTTCGCCCCACTCCAAAGTACGACCTATCCCAAAGTGATATCACATTGTAATTTCCATGTTAACATTCTTAATACTTAGAATAATGTCCATGTTATCATTCACCATTTAATATTACATAATTTAATTAGCATGTTACTATTCATAATACTTAGCCAAATGTCCTTGTTACCATTTACCATTTAATATTACATACTTGAATGATCATGTTACCATTCATTCAATACTTTCTTCACCCCATTCCAAAGTACGACCTATCCCAAAGTGATATCACATTTTAATTTCCATGTTAACATTCTTAATACTTAGAATAATGTCCATGTTACCATTCACCATTTAATATTACATAATTTAATTAGCATGTTACTATTCATAATACTTAGCTGAATGTCCATGTTACCATTTACCATTTAATATTACATAATTGAATGATTATGTTACCATTCATAATACTTGGCCAAATTTTTATGTTACTATTTAACATTCAATAACATATAATTTAAAATATCATAATATTACATATATATCAGTATCCCATTAATTAATTCACTAATTAATTAATCGTACTCATAATTTCAATATATAATAATTAATTCACCAATTAATTATTAAATTATTAACATAAATATCTCCAAATTAATTTCCCAATAAATTATTACAATTCAAGATATTATTATCCCATAATTAATTACACAATTAATTATCTAAAATAATAATATCAATATCACATAAATAATTTCACCATTAATTATCTCAATTAATAATATTAATATCACATAAATTAATTCTACAATTAATTATCCCCAATTCCCACAATTTCAAAATTTCATCATTAATTAATTCACCCAAATTAATTAATTTAATTAAAAACTTCAATTGATAAAAAAACTCAAGAAATTGTACAATTTTATAAACTTAATCAAAATCACTGCTATGGGAATTGAATATTAGACCACCTACCATAATTCATCGATGAATAATCGCCTAATGGAAATCCCCAAAATTGAGAGGCACAAGGACGTAAAACGAGATCCAAATATCAAAACCCTAAATCAAGATCATTCAAATATATATCTAGATCTAGAATATTATATCTAAATATCACCATATAGATTTAGATATAACAAAATATAGAATTACATCACTGAAATAAAATGAGAATAATGGGGGAAGAATGAGAGAAGAACTAGGATAGGATTCAATTAATATGAGAGGTTTGAATCTTCAATATGAGATTTGAATCATGAATAAAGATGATAAAGAGGGCTTAGAATTCATATGAGTATCCTAAAAACCATGAAATACCTATTAAGGTAAAATGGGGGTTGAAATAGGTGAGTTTTGGGGGTTCAGGGAATTAAAAAGTTATTTTTTGGGTTAATTTTATTCCCTCACATAGTTTACTGGGTAGGGCACACAGTTTTACCTAACTTTGTTCGTAAACCATAAACCTCATTTATAGGGATGTACAGTTACTCCTTTTAGGGTTCATTATTTTCCAAATTGTGCACCAGTTATAAGAATCCCCTCTGCCTGGGTTCACACGGTTTGCTGGGCTAGAGTGCACGATTTTCCCTAATTATTCCCCAACCTTGAACTACCTATTTTTATTGCATTTTTTTTTCAAAATTCTACTAAAAAAAACCCAAATTATAACCCAAAAAAATATACACAAATAAGAACAAAAGATTAACTGAAATCAAGTTTCAGACAACTCTAAAAAATAGTTAGGATATTACAATCTCCTCACCTTATAATAGATCATCCCCAAGCTACACTCCCAATCTTCCCTAAGATTACAAGACAAAAAGATCAAGCCACTGAGCCCACATATCTACCCATTTCCCATGTCTCCACTTGCACACACCAATGTTTCCACAATACATGAACTATCGAAACAATATTTCCCCAAAACACTTTCTCACAACGATTCAACACACATATCAGATAATCCTTGAAGGACACATCTACCTCAAGCTCAACATTATCCACATCGATTACAGGAGAAGGGACAAGGTGATATCAATAGAGTTTTGTTACATATAAAACATCATGAAAATCACTGTATTTTCATGGAATACCCAATTGGTACACCACCATCCTGATTCTCTCCACAACCTGAAACGGTCAGAAGAACCTGGGAACAAACTTGCCTATCTCCATATCCTGCAGTGACCTCATCTTGTATAAACCTCAAGGAATACAAAATCTCCCTACAAAAACTCTAGGAGTCATCTATGTCTATCAACATTTGACTTCATTCTACTATGAGTCGTAGCCATACACTTCTTAATTAGATGCACATGCTCTGAAGTCTCATGCATGAGACTCAGTCCCAACAACTCTGAATCACTTGCCTCCATATAGCATATGGGTGATCTACATGGCCTGCCATAAAGATACTTTTATGGTTTTATATTTATAGTTTCATGATAACTATTTTTATAGAAAAACTCCACTAAATACAAGTGCTTCTCCCAAGACCAACCGAAGTCAAGGATTCATGCCTGTAGCATATCCTCAAGAACCTTTATATTATGTTTCGATCACCCATATGTGTATGGGTAGAAGACCACACTCAATAATAACTATGTGATAAGAACCTTCTGCAAGACCTTACAAAAGTGTGAACTGAAACGCGAGTCATGGTTTGAAACTATAGTTTTTGGAATTCTGTGTAGATGAACTATCTCCTGAACATACAAATATATCAGCTACTCTACTGAGAAAGTCTCACGTATAGTCCATAGAAGTTAAACTTTCATCATTATATCCATAGTAACCTAGATAACATAATTCTTCATAGGTTTATTAAAAATACCTACCAAAAAATCCATTTTCACTCTATCCCACTTCTATTCTCGAATGGGAAATGACTACAGCAAACCTCCAAGTCATTGATTCTATGCCTTCACCAACTGATAGGTGTAACATCATGTCATGAATCCTACTATCTCCTTTTTCATGCCTGGACACCAAAAATGTTTTCGTAGGTCATGGTACATTTTGGTCAAACCTAGATGTACCACCCCCTTCGAGGTATAAAATTCCCGCATCAGATCCTCTTACATACTCATAGGCACAACAACCTGATTCTTGACATAAATGATCTAATCATCATCTATTATCTAATCTGAAGGTGACTCCACACCTTCATGGATTTCCCTCAAGGTCAAACACTTTGGATTCTCATACCACCTATAACTAATCTAGATCAAAAGTGTATACTCCACAGAAACTAATATGAGATTCATCTTCTCTCAACTCTCTTGAAGTACCACAAGTATTTCATCTAGAAAAGTCATCATCTTCCACTCATCAATAGACTCTTGAATAGCTTTAGTCTGAGTCTTCCTACTTAAAGCATCAATAACAATTTTTCCTTTCTCAATCATATATCCTATCTCAGAATAAAATGAGTACATATACTCAAACCATATCCACTGATGGAGATTCAAATATCATTGTGAAAAGATATACCTTAAGCTCTTGTGATTAGTATACATAGTAAATTTTTTACCCAATAGATAATGTCACTAACACTTCAAATCATAAACCACCACTACTAACTCAAGCTCACTCATAGGGTAGTTCCGTTCATGTTTCCTCAACTGTCGATACCCACACACACTGACTCGATCTACCTACATAAAAAAAGTATAATCTTGATCTAAAAATCATCACAATACACTATGTAATCCTCCCTTTAATTGGGTAGGATCAAGATCCCTACTGATGTAAAACGCTTCTTTAACTCATGGAAGGCCTTCTCACATGATTCTTACCAATAAAAATTTACCAATTTTTTGGTTAATCCTAAAAGCAGTTCTACATAATAGGAAGTGTTCTAGATGAATCTCTTATGGTATCTAACTAATACCATAAATAATTATATATAAAAAACATTCTTAGGCTGATCCCAAGATACCACTAGCTTAACCATCTATGGGTCCACTGACACAACTTCCTTCAAGAAGACATTTCCTAATAACTGTACCTAATCAATCCAGAACAGACACTTAGATAGCTTGTAATATAGTCGATGCTCTCTCAGTGTACTTAGGACGATGCCAAGGTGTTGGTCATGAATGTCATGAGACTTGGAGTAAACCAATATTTCATCCAAAAATACTATAAAAAACTAATCCAGGTACATGTGAAATATTATATTAATCAAGGCTATAAATACTACCAGTGTGTTCACCAATCCAAACAACATTACAATAAACTCATAGAGGACATGCTTGGTTTTGAAATAAGTCCTTAGTATATTATAAGTTCGAACTCATAGTTGATGATACCTCGATCTCAATTCGATCTTCGTGAACACACAAGATTCTATCAACTAGTCAAATCAATCGCCGATATGTGGGAGAGGATACCAGTTATTCATATTCATCTTGTTCAAATTATGGTAATCAATGCACATATGTAGAGTCCCATTAGCCTTCTTAGAAAATAACACAGGAGAACCCCAAGGTTATGTACTCGGATGGATAAATCCCATATCATCCAACTCCTCCAGATGTTTCTTATGCTCTTGAAGCTCTGTTGATTCCATTATGTATGGTGGAATAGAAACAATCTCATACCCTAACATGATATCAATAGTGAATTCCACATCTCTATCAAGTGGAAGCCCTGATAAGTATTTAGGAATAACATCCTAAAACTATTCCCACACTAGTGGAAAGATATAATTATTTAAACCTCCATCATCCATAAATAAAAAAGAAACCCGAGCTGTGATCTCTCCCTGTTGCTGAGTAATTAGACCCACTCGGCCTGCCTGGATATCCCACTTTCCATGATTAATGTAATGGTCAACATCAGGAGACATAAAAACCTCCCTCTTGTGGTAAAAATCAATGTAATATTGGAATGAAACTAGCCACTCCATAACCATAACTAGGTTGAAGCCTAACATATAAAGGATATAAAGATCCCATAGAAAATGATACTCCTAGGATTTGAGAGAAAATCCCTTGCACAAAAATATGTCTTCAGACCATACTCAAAATGGTTTATCTATAGTCATTACCCCTCTCACAAACTCTACCACCAGGCTCAAACCATTAAATTTTTTTATAGATATAAAGGAATAAGAGGCACCAGTATCAAATAAGGCACTAGCTAATATATAAGCTATAATAATAGTACATCTCAATATATATGGCCCAACATCACTATCCATAAGTGTAGGATGAATTTCATGTAGTTTTCCTACCCCTCTTCCTTGTGATATAGTCTAAATCCCCTAGGTTACACCACTCTGCTGATATGGGTGATATTTCCCAAAAGCACCCTATCCACTTCCATGACCACCTCGTCCTGTAGAACTCTAGCAACTAGAATAATATGGTTCAGAGGATCCCCTTCCCGCACTTGGTTCTATCTAGCTCATCCATCATTAACCATGTGTCACTGAATCTTACAAAAACTCTATATATGTCCCATCTTGCATCAAGACCAACACTCCATGAGTGGCAGTTCCTACAATAATTCTCTGACCCACCACACTTGTGACAGGACACTCTTGTAAGGTCCTATGAAACTGATTCCTCATTATAGGTACTATGATTCCTACTACTCTAGATAACATTGTGATAGTGACACTTCCTTCTCTCACAAGTCATACCCCCTAGTCATCTAACTAAAATCACCTACTCTGCACTAGAAACCTCCCACAAGTTCCCCTCAGTGATGAGATCCAGATCCACCACCTCAATAAACTTATTGAAATAGGTTAACTTGGGACTTAATATCACACTTAAGTCCATCCTAGAAATGTCTCACCACAACAGTCTCATATACTACTAACACTGGAGAAAAGTATTGTAGGTCCATAAAGCATCCTGTATAGTCCATCATGGATATTTTCCCTTGATTCAACCAAATGAACTATGATTCTCTCTCCTGTCTCAACGTCTCTAGATAGAAGTGCTCTAGGAAATTCTCCAAAAATCCTTCCATAGCATACCATCAACCTTACCCTCCATGCATGAATGTACCACCTATTTTTCGCTGATCATTATAGCATATAAGTGTTCAATTTGACCCTCTTCTTAGTATGAGTCCCCAATTGGTCAAGTATCATCTCGATGGACTCAACCCAAAACTCAGCACCCTCAGGTCCACCCTATCTAGTAAAATTTAGAGGGTGTTGAAACTAAAACTCCATAGGTAGGTCATATATTCTCTTCTTAACCCACCTTAGACCTCTTTCCATGAATTTTATAAAGCGAGTAATGTTCTCTCGAAACATCTTCCCTTCTTCTTCACCCGACACTATCAGTGCCTTAGGTTCCACTACTGGAAGATTATTTACAGCCATATCCTCCTCTCATCATCTCAAAAAGCATCATCATGAAGTCATAAATCTATAATAAAAAAACACATATTAGGACTCATAATACAACTTTATCACATTTATGTAAAAGGAAAAATCATAAAAATTCACAATAAGTCTTTTCCCCAAATATCACCTTACAGTCAAAACCGAGGTGCTATCACTACACTTAAAAATCCTACTCCTAGGTCTTGGTTATCTAGGGTAAAAACATTCTAATTATTCACATTGGATTAAACACCCATTTATTCACATTTTTCATCATTTTACCATTTTTAATTTCATAAGAAAGGAAAAAAAGTTCAATTTCAAAAACTTACCCAAAACCCATTTTTTCACACGTTCCTAAAATGATGCATGTCACAAAATAATCTGGAGTGCCTATAATAATGTATAAAAACTAAAATCTCATGCCATACCAGGCCATGATTTAATTTTCAACAATTTTAAAAAATAATAATCACATCACACAATAATTGAATCACTCAAGGTGAAATAATATTCAACTGTAACAATGAAAAATAATAAAAAATCCCCCCTAGGTACTTGGGTTTTCCCCCATACATGGGTTTGCAACTCCCATTCATGAGCTCATTACCAAGGACCAAATCTTACTAGTATCTTTTCTACCCTTCATAAATAGTAAGACAAAATTAAAATAAAAGAAAACTAAGCTTTGATACCACTTTGTAACATTATGACTCAGGTACCACACACTAGTGCCCAAAGCCAGTCGGCCACATGACCTCAGGCACACCTCTCTATACGCTAGAGGCTGCCTACTAGTAGTGAGGGTCTAATAAGTTGATCATGGGGAGAATATACCCTCTTTTATCAGAGTAATACACTAGTGAAAATAAATAAATAATAGCGGAAAAATATATAACGATAAATAATACCAACATCTCAAGATAATCAAAGAAGGAAATATAATATCCAAATAAAATAGAAAACATGCCATGCTAAAATAAGTTTCAAGTGTCTAAAATGAAAACTAAAAATAAAGACATTGATGGCTCACAAGATGGTCCTGAACCAAATTTGGTTACCATATCCAAGCTCCATCCCCAAATCATCCATCTAACATAGGGATGTTTCCCTTGACCAATCCTATAATATTAAAGTCTATTCGGGTACAAATCCGGCAGCCCGAGTAAGGTGTGAGTAAAAATTAGTGGCCACAATAAAAAATGTCTAAAACAATTCCATTTAATTAAAGTGTATTCAATTGTATAAATAAATAAGCACAATGAATTAATAAACACTCTATCACATTATTAAATATTCTATATTTAACCACATAAACCCTCGGGTTCCTAAGGACACCTAAATCTCAATACCTGATTTGGCCCATGCCAGAGTCTGACCTATCCCAAATGGATATCACATTTGAATGTCCATGTTACCATTCTAAATACATATCTGAATATCCATGTCACCATTCACTATTTAATATTACATAGTTGAATGGTCATGTTACCATTCATAATACTTAGCCGAATGTCCATGTTACCATTCACCATTTAATATTACATAATTGAATGAGCATGTCACCATTTATAATACTTTTCAAAATTTCCTTATTACCATTTACAATTTAACAATATATAATTGACAACATAACAATATTACACATCTCTCAACAACCCATTAATTAATTAACCAATTAATTAATCATACTCACAATTTCAATATCTCATAAGTAATTCACCGATTAATAATTTAATTATTAAAATAAATATATCATAATTAATTTCACAATAAATTATCTCAATTCAATATAACATTATACCATAATAAATTCCACCATTAATTATCTCAATTTAAGATATAATTATCCTATAATTAATTCCACAATTAATTATCTCAATTCAAGATATCATTATCCCTTAATTAATTCTACAATTAATTATCTCAAATAATAATATAAATATCACATAACTGATTTCACCATTAATTTTCTCAATTAATAATATTAATATCACATAAAATAATTCTACAATTAATTATCCCCAATTACCACAATTTCACAATTCCTTCATTAATTAATTCACCTAAATTAATTAATTTAATCAAGAACTTTAATTTATAAATCTCAATTATAAAATTGAATAAAATTAATAAAAATAATGAATATTTGAATTAAATATTATATCACCTAGCTCAATTCATCAATGAATAATCGCCCAACAAAAATCCCTAAAAGTTGAGCGGCACAATGATGTAAAACAAGATCCGAATCTCAAAACCCCAAATCAAGATTAAATAAATCAATATCTTTTAAATATAGATAAAGATATAGAATCTTAGATATAAATCTCACCTAATATAATTATATCTAACTAAATAGAGGATTACATCACTTAAAGAAAGCGATAATAATGGGAGACGAATGAGAGAAGAACCAGGATATGATTCCCTTACCAGGAGAGGTGTAGATCTTCAATCTAGGATTAGAATCCTAAAGAACATAGGTCAGGAGGGATTGTATTTTTTCTAGAGAGCTCAAAAAACGTGAAAGACCTCCTAGGATAAAATGGGGGTAAAAAATAGGTGATTTTTGAGTGTTTAAGGAATTAAAAAAAATTAATTTTTGGGTTAATTTTATTCCCATGCATGGGTTGCTGGGTAGGGGTGTACAGTTTTCCCTAGCTGTTTGCCTAAACTGTGAAACTCATTTATATGGGTAAAAAATTGCACCTTTTAGGGTTTATGATATTCCAAACCATGTGAATCCCCTATTTCTAGGTTCACATGGTTTTCTGGGATGGAGTGCATAGTTTTCCCTAAACATGAACCAACCATGCACTACCCCTTTTTATTCCATTTTTCTCAAAAATTACACCCAATAAACCCAAAGTTATAACCCAAGTAAAAGTACTCAAATAGAGACAAAATATTACCTAAAATAAATCCTGAGAAAACTCTATAAATGGTAAGGATCTTACATAAAGTAGGTTCAACACTTTTTCATTATTTCACTTATGATAGGTTATAAGGTAGGGTCAACCCTTTTCCATATTTTTACCAATGGTAGGTCATAAGGTTAGTTCAAAACTTTACCAAATTTTCACTCAGGGTAGCTCATAAGGTTGATTAAACACTTTTACAAATTTTCACTCATGGTGGGTCATAAGTATGGTTCAATAATTTTCTAAATGTTTGCTCACAATAGGTCATAAGTTAGGTTCAACACTTTTCCAAATTTACCTTATGTTCAATCAAAAAATGATCATGTGTTCAATTGAAATTTCTTCATGTGGACACTTGGAATGGAATGATCAGTTAATGAATTTGTGATATTTGCATAATACCTTATATATTATTGAGTTTCTTCATAAGGTAGGTCATAAGATAGGTATAACACTTTTCCAATCACTTATAGTAGGTCATAAGGTAGGCTCAACACTTTACCAAATTTTCACTCACCATAGGTCAAAAGTTATGTTCAACACTTTTATAAATTTTAACTCATTGGTAGATCATAAGGTAGGTTTAACACTTTTATAAATTTTCTCTCATGATAGGTCATAAGGTAGGTTCAATACTTTGCTGAATTTTCACTCATGGTAGGTCATAAGGCAGGTTCAACACTTTTCTAAATTTACTTTATATTCAATAAAAAATGATCATGTGGTTGATTGAAATTTATTTATGTAGTCACTTATAATGGAATGATTAGTATATGAATTTTTGAGAATTTTAAAATACATTATGTTAGATCAAGTTTATTCATGAGGTTGGTTCAAGAGTTATAAAAATTCTGACTAATTGTCTTATAGTCTCTTGACTTTTGTTCATGCAATTGATGCAACTATTAATTTGTTTTGACTACCTATCTTTTGATCAATCAAGTTTCTTCATGTGAATGATTGACTTTTGTTAACGTGTTCATTCAAGACATACCAAAAATTTTCAAAATGAAATAATCTTCAGACACACAATATATGTGATGTTAACCCATATAGTGATGAATGTTTCTCCAAAATTAGTTTACAAAATACATGAAAAACACAAACGTCAAAATAGTAATCAATTATAAAAAATAGTATTTATTATAAAAAGTGTAAACATAAAATACTTTTATTATCCGATATTATAGAGGATAAAGGATTGAAATAAAATCTATGATAAATTATAATTATTCAATAAATAAGTATTTTAATTACAAAACATAAATAAATTTTTTTTATGAGCCACTTCAACATTTCCACCCTTTTTGATAATTACAAAAAAATATCCAAATTTATACCATGTTTTAAATTAATAAAAAAGATCAATGTACCATATTACTCTTCCTTTTAATTTATACATAGTTATAAGAAAACATATTCCCCCTAAATTAGATCATGATTTAGGGGAATGAAATAAACCATAAAATTAAATCAAAATTTTAAGCTCCTCCTAAATTTATGTAGTTTTTCTATTATAAAATAGTATAAGCATATATTTTTTAAAAATATTTTAGAAGCCTTTTAGAGATATGAAAACATTTTAAGATATTAAATAAATTATATGATATTAAATTAATGTAGTAACCAAACATTAAAGAACATTCTAGTAATCCAGATAATAAGAGACAAACAATCACATTAGATGGTGAGTAAATAGTATTAAATAAAAATTCAAAATCATAATTTAACTCCCCTTAAAATATACTTTATCAAGTAAAATTTTCATTATACCAAGTTCAAATTTGATTTTATCAATCTTAGATAAATCTAAGGGTTTATTAAAAATTTTAACATATTGATGTTTTATAGAAACACATATATTCCAAAATGATATTTTATTTTTGAACATAATCTCTAAGAAAGTGATGCCAAAAATAAATGTATTTAGTAAAAGATCACTACAAAGGATTTTTAAAGATAAAAATTATAGAAATAATATCACAATAAATTAAAATATTCTCAAAATTAAAATTAATATTAGAAAGTATTTTTTTAATCCATAAATACAATCAACAAAAATATATAGAAAAAAACACTCACACTCAACAGTTTATAAAGCTAATATATTTTTATTTTTTTATATATTAGAAACTATTTTTTTTAATAAAGTTACATATATCTGTTGTGTTTTTTCTATCTATTTTCAACCACAAAAACTAGTTAGTTCTAATAAAGTATGTATAGGATAAAATAATTTGAGATTCAAAAATCCTTTAACATACTTAACTACTTCTTTAATTGCATTTAAATTATTTTTTAGGATTAAATTGGTGTATAACAAATATTCGCATAGAAAACATCAAATATGGTATAGATTAATTCAAATAAATTAAGCTACCAATCATAGCTCTAAACATCATATTATCAATAGGTTTTCCAACTTTACCATAATCTAGCTTACATGAAGTACTCATCGGAACATTTGAGCTTTTAAAACTACCAATACCAAACCTTTTAAACAATTTTTTATCATATTTTTATTGATTAATAAAGATACAATATTTCCTCTGAACTATTTTTCATATATAAAAATAATTTAAGTTCACCCATAAGACTCATGTGAAACTTTAAATAAATTTAATTTGAAAATTCCTTACAAATAAAATCAATTAAGTATCCAAATATAATATCAACAACATATATTTAAACCATTAAATTATATTTTTGATCCCTTCTAATAAATAAACTATGATCAACTTTTCCCATTTAAAACCCATTATTATAAATAAATAATGACAACCTCTCATAATAATCTCGAGGATATTTTTTTAAACCATAAATTGATTTTGAAAGTTTCAAAACATGATTATATTTAGATTCACTCTAAAAGACTGGGGATATTTCACAAATTTTTTTTAGAAACAAAGCCTTTTGAAAAATTTTAATTCCACAATGAGATGCATATGACGAAATAATTCATATAGATTCTAGTCAAGGAAACTAAGAAAATTATTATTCAAAATCAATTCATTTATCTTGATTGTAAACATGATCCACTAATATGGTTTGGTCTCTAATTATTTAACCAGAATCAAATATCTTGTTTCTAAGGATCCATTTAGTTCTAATAACATTTTGATCATTCGAGGGTTCAACTAAGTTCCATACATTATTAATATCGAACAAATTTTATTCTTCATGCATTATTGTAATCTTGTTTTAATTAGATAATGTTTCATCCATATTTTGAGGAACAAAATAAAAAATTAAATCTTAATATGAATAAATATTTATTAAGGGATTTATATTTATAACACCAATAGTTATATCACCAATTACTTTTTAAACTAGATGATCTTTATAAAATTTTAGTGTTTTTTTCCTAAGAGGATATCTACCACTCAATTGATGCACTCAAATCTAAATTTTTATGTTCTAAAAAGTAAAAATATCTAAGATCTTCTCCAACCTAGTCTAAATCACATTTTCTTTCCTTTAAATTATTTTCATAAAATTTATCAAGCCTGAATTATTTAACTACTAATATTCTTTAGTTATAAACTCTATATGCATCACTAGAATTAAAATGTCCTCGAAAAATACCTTTACAAGACTTCTTCTTGATTTAATAAATTGTGTAGGTGGCCTAGGAGGTCACGTGAGTGGATTTTTTCTTGGATAATGGGGGTTGAAAAGTTGGTACATGGTTTGGAAAACTGTGCAGTCAAACCATGTGCCTCATTAAAAATAAAAAATTTACAACTTTTATATCCTAATATTTTTATGAACAAAGTTGATTTTCTCCCCCGTTTCACTCCCAATAGCCCTTAGTGCATCCCAAGCTTCTACTCCACTTCCAAAGATGAATCTACTTCAATTATTGTCTATTTAGAGTGTCATTTATTACAATTTGAATCCTCATATATGTTTATGAGTCCATTTTCTTCCATGAATTAGTTATTTCACTACTTGGTTTTCCATATTCATTTATATCTCTTATTCCCTATTTCAGGGGTTATTGTTTTCTTTTTTGTTTGTGAACATTTTATCTCTAATCAAAGGCCAAGGTTGGATGAGTGGATATCTATTAACATAATTTAGGCGGTCTAATATTTATTTCCCAAAGTTTTTATATTTGATTTCAAGTGTACATGGTATGTGCAATAGTGCTAACATGTTTTTTGTTTTCTCTCTTGATTAAAATACTAAATTGGGCCTTAAATTGGTATGCTAGACCCTTCAAAGATCCCTCTTGGTATGCTGATGATTATGGGACCAAACCTACAACCTCACATGGGGCGTTTCAAACCTTGAAAATAGTAAAGTGGGGATTTAAATTGTATAATGGGTATTTTATGAGATTAAGCTGATTGGGCTTATTGGTTGATTTGATAGCATGGATAAAGTACTACTTGGAATAACTTGGGAATAAATGTTTTATGGTATTTTAATATGTTGGAATGGTTAATGGTTGATGTGGAAAGTATAAGTAGTTAAATGGTTTTAAAGGTTATATAAGGTTTATTTTAGATGAATAAATGATAAAATGGATTAATTTTGGTTTTTTAGTGTTTTTAGTATGAAAGATCCTGGTGAGTAATAAATATTGAAATGGATAATCATGACCGCATAATGTGTTTAAAGGGTAAAATATATTGAATAGTGGTAATTGGTTAATTATAGAATAGATTAGGATGTTGGACTAACATTTTGTATCCATGGTTGGGGTGCTTGACTGATTCTCTATGCACCAATGATGTTTACACATGGTTTGGGTGTTAGAATACACTCTAGGAACTAATGATTTTAATACACATCTTAGGTGCTAGAATGAAACTCTAAAAAAATATTAGATAAATAATAAAAAATCATATATTTTACTTAAAGTATGGATCACCCTATGATCTATGAGTCAAAAATCTATATTTGGATTAACAAGGTTTGGTTGTCCTAGGTGCCACTTTAGGACCCTAGGGTTAATGGGTTAATAAATAATTATTTATTTTTAAAATAAACTTTCATTTATTACCTTATTTATTATTCCATTGTACATCTATATAAAACATTTTTTAGATTGGTTATTTCTTTATACATTGTTGGTAGTGACCTACTGAGTTGTACTCATTCCTTATTCAGGCCATCGATGGTACTCAAGCATACTACATGGTTGCAGGTCAGGATAAGGGAAAATGCATGATGATAGATGGATTATTTGGGGAATTTAAGGGTTGAATTTTAGATGAGGAGATTGAGATAGGTTTTGGGGCCCATTTTTGGGATTGTCAGTTTATGTATTTCTTTTAGGTTCTTTTTGTCACATGTGACTATAGTGACATGACATGTTTATTTTATTGACTTGTTGGTACTTACCCAGTTTTGGGAGTTTGTTAATTTATGTGTGGTTAACTAATATTTATTACTTCTTTTTTATTTGTGTTGTTATTTTATTCTGATAAATAGGGTATAGTCTTCCCACATTCATCAATGGACTCTCATAGCTAGTTGGTAGCCTATGGCATATAAGATGGCGAGCTTAAGGTCATGTGGTGAACTAGTTCAGCTACTATTTGGAGTGAGTTGGTCCGGGATGTCACAAAGTGGTATTAGAGCCCCAATAATTTCTTTTGATTTACTATTTGGGAAAGTTATATTGGAAAATATAATGTGTTGGGACATGGTAATGAGCACATTAATGAGAGTAGCTAATCCATGTGA
This sequence comes from Viscum album, assembly GCA_963277665.1. NCBI lineage: Eukaryota > Viridiplantae > Streptophyta > Magnoliopsida > Santalales > Viscaceae > Viscum > Viscum album. The sequence continues at coordinate 1,134,792,098 of OY728126.1, forward strand.
GGAAAAATAAGGTTTCTAGGGATGAGATTTCTATTCTTGAGGTTCACTTGTTATAGTTGAAAATTATTTCACCTTAGGTGATACACTTGTTATGTGATGTTATTTATTAATAATATTTTACTCATGGTATGGTAGAACACAAGATTATTTATGAATGAATCATTTCAAGTGCTTAGGGATTGTGTTATAGTGACCCACACTTTTCATACATAGATATCACATCTTAATAGATGAATATTCATTACATAACAAAATGATCCACACAAAAATCATATAGGTATAGTTTCTTTGGAAACCTGGAAACATAAAAAATGTTCATAAGTGAACTACATCATCTCCCACTAAGTTATTTATAACTAGTAACCTTCTTAGATATATAATACATAATATCTTTCTTCATACCCTGGGGAAAGGAAGCATAAGAAAGTAGCGATGCAAAGTAGGCTTGCGGCCCTCGGGCTTTGCGGGTATGGGGCGGGGCGGGCCTAAATTTTTTGACTGTTTAGAGTGCGGGCAAATGTGGGTTGAGCCCGCGTGGGTTCGGGTTAGTGTGGGTTGATCCCACACGGGTGCGGGCTTTCCCGCGGGCCTGATTTAAAAAAAATATTATTTTTACAATATATGTTTCTTTAACATTTTTGTTTTTTAAATAAAAAAATCATGGTTAAACGGTGACCTATGATTTCTCACCGTAATGGTCATATTAATTCACCATTTATTCACATGTGAATTTTAAATAGGCCTATATTTATTGTTTTAATATTATATTATATTATTTATATAGTAATTATTAACCATATTCCCATAGTGTGTAAACCCATCTCTCTAAAAATGGAACACATCGCCCCTACACATGGTTTCAATTTTATAAGAGTTATTATAATCATAATATTTTTTAGGTTGATTTAATTTTTTTATTATTTAATTTTATTTTGTTATTAAGAGACTTGTATAGAACCTCGTGAAAACACTAATAGGTTCCTCCGAAACCGATCGTTACCTGGAGAGACTTTATTGATTCACAGGTTTAGTTTTTCACATCACCACACAACCAACATTATCATTCAATTCCCATCACCAATCACTCACCTAATTTCTATCACAATAGTTCGCTACCACATTGGCGTTACCGCATGCCACCATTAACCCACAAAAAACTGTTCCATCACATTATTTAAAACTATAGTTATTGTTAATTCATACTTCTCCCCACAAATACCTTTAAAAATGATAAAAAATACAATATTTAAATGATTATAAATAGTATTTTTTTGTAAAGGTGGGTAAGCCCGTGGGCAACCTACGGGCAACCCGCGGGTTTATGCGGGGCGGGGAGGGTTTCAAATTTTTGGTTCACATTATATGCAGGCTTTTTCGGACAAACCCGCACAGGCTCAAACCTGTTCAGGCTTGGACCGCCCTACCCCAACCCACCTGTTTCGCATTACTATAAGAAATGGTGAGATTAGATGCTCACTAAGGGTAAAAAAGGGAGATATCATTGATCACATAAGCATAAGATGATAATAAGGGTATGATAACATGATATTAACATTTTAAAACCATACCATACATATCAATGATCATAATATTGAGTCATGGCATAAAAATTAGAAAGTTCATAAGAGATTAATAATAAATTAATCAAATAAATTGATCCCTGAGAGCATTACATTGGAATAACACATAGAATTTCTGCATACACATAAGTATAGAAAATAATTTCATTAGTAGTGAAGACTCATTTACAATACTATCATAGTGGGTTGGGTTCACTCCCCAAACCATCATAGTATTCAAGGTTCACTCCCAAGACTATCATTGTGGATTTGGTTCACTCTCTAAACTATCATAGTAGTTAAGGTTCACTACCAAGACTATCATAATTGACTGGTTTCACTCCCTAAACCATCATAGTAGTAATGGTTCATTCCAATTGCTATCATAGTGGAAAAACCCCTTAATTTACTGAGTTAAATATCAATTATAGTCTTATTTATCTCATGAGATATCAATCTTTATGCAATTAATTAGATGGAGATATAGGTACCACCCATCAAATAATGAAAATCATACATAAGTGTCCCATTAGATCATAAAAAATTTATCATATTAGAACCCATGAAAAGAAATAGGGTTCATAAAAATTTCATCATAGCATAATCTGTGGAAAGGAAATGGGTTTCATAAAGAACTCATTATTCCATAATAGCATAACCCATGAAAAAGAAATGGATTTCATAAACATTTTATCATTTAATCATAGAATAAACCATGGAAAAGTAATATGAATAATAAAAATCTTGTCATCATAAACATGAACTATACATAAAAATAATAAGGATGGAAACATTGAATCATTTTTTAGTAAATCTTAAGTGAAATAAAACGATTTCATCTTAAATGGAAAATTATTTTGAAAGATCAGTTGAAACATTTCTTAAGGAAAATATCCTTTTCTCTTTGAAATCACTAATTTAAAATATAAAAATTTCCAAAATATTAAAGAATAATTTTTCTTTGAAAATAATATTGAAACTTGAAATGTAAGCTTTAAATAATTGAGTGGTTATGATGGTAGAAAATACAGGTCATGTCATACATGTTAAAACAAACATTCCTTTCACATTTTTAGTAAAAAATAAAAATAACCACATTTGGAAAATGAAATGAAGATTAATATTTAATTTTATTTTCAAAAATTAAAACATGGGTAAAATTTATTTAAAAAAATCATTGAATAATAGTATAAAATTTATTTAAAACATTATTTATAAAACATATATATTGAAGAAATATGATTTTTTACTGATGAGAGAATTAAAGATGTTTTTCATTAAAAAAATTATTTTGATATATTCAGTATATAAAGGGTGGAAATTTAAAGGAAAAAATATAATTTATATATATAAATATAGGATAAGAAAATTAAATAATTTCTTTATAGGTATATCATAATATTTCATCATTGGAAACTTAAACATAAATAATCCTGATAAGCAATTAGATTATAACATAAAACTTTTACCACTTTGGTAACTTTTTAATTATAAATCCCTGAAATGAATAACCTTATATTGATATTTATATCCCATAATTTATATGATAATAATCATAAAATAAATTCATGGGTGTTTTATAAACCACAAAAAAGAAACAATTGGTGAAGATGGAATGTTTCCCATAGAAATAAACGTGAGAGGAAAATCCCTTACCACTTTGAAAACTTTTGAATCACAATCCACATTAAATAATAACATCAAATGAAAATTTAAATATATTTAAGATAATTATATTTATGATATAAAATTTAATAGGGGAATTATATACCCCATAAAAAATAAATGAGGGGTGAATATGGTATATGTCTCCCATAAATAAAAGAGACTAGAAATCCCTTACCTCACATATTGACTTCCTTCATACATGTTAGAACCTCATATATAATAAACATAGGTTAATTATAAATCTATTAAAGAACCATAATAATATATATCATACCATATATGATTTAATTATGGCCTCTTATTAGTTATTTCTTAATAATTCCTTATTAAAATCATGTTTTCGGTAATAACAACTTCATTTTTCACGCGTTTTAGTTTGGTAGTTTAAGTAATTGTACAATGATTATGGTTAAATAATATATAAAATGGTAATAATTATATAAATATAATATATATTTTTTATATAAATATTTATATCAATCCATAAAAATTAGATACATAAAATTAATTACACTGTTTATGGAGACGGTAGGCCGCGCATACGCATGACCACTGTTTTCATTTTCTCGATGGTAGGAATAAAAGAAATCTAAATATTAATTCAAATTTACAGAATATTTTTTATATAATATAGATCATATATATTCATTAAATATAACCTCATTTCCATCCATGTCAAAATAATGTGAAAAACTTATCACATTGCTCTGTAGAGGTGGTACTCCACACGTATGCATGAGCGATATTATTATTTTTCAAATAATTGGTAGGTAAGAAGGTATATGTTATATTATAATGAAATAAGTACAATTATTTTATAAATATAATATAAATCTGTTAAATCCATTATTATAACCATTATTGATAGTTGGTGATGGAAAACTAATTACATCAGTTCATGAGGTGGTAGTCTGTTGTACACACGATCGACAATTACATTTCCCATTTGATAGAAGAAGAGATGGATATATTTTATTGCATAAACATTATAACGTGTAAGTAAATTTTATATACTAGTTTTATAATATTTTAATTATTAATACATTAATTAAGGTGGTACTATAAGGAGTAAAAAGAAATATCTTAGTGACAAAAATTACCTTCACTTAGAACAACCTCCTTCTGATCTCTTATTAAAGACCCTCGGGTTGTTATTTTCAAAATACCAGTAGATCTAGAAAAAATAATAATAATGTTTTTTAGTAAATGATTCAAGGTTTTTTTATCCAAATATCTTATTTGGTGTGAATAAGTGAGGGGATGAAGTTCCCATTCAAAATTGAGAAGTGACATTTTTGTAAATATGCAAAACGATTTAGTAAATGGGAAGTCACTCTCATGACATGAACCTAAAAAATTGATAAATAATGTATTTTAGAAATTATATTTTATATTCACACATTAAAAAAAATAACATGTTTTAGACAAGTATTCCTTTAGACTCGAAGTTTACTCACTTTTATCATGTTAGTTTTCACCACAGTAACTAGTCTCTTTTTATTTACCTAGGAAATTTATCCTTTAAGACTAAAAATAAAATGAGAATTATTGGATAATTTTTACCCAATGAATGTAAATTTTGAATCCAAATTATTAAATAAAAATCCTATGCGTGTGGAAAATAATTTTAACATAAGCACATGTAACGCGCAAAACCATGTTTTAACCTTTACTGTAATAATTAATTTTTATTATTTTTACAATTAATTATGAATAAAAATTATATTGAATTTATTAACTAATATTAAGTAATTTTATTCCAAATATTTAATCCATTTTACTAAAATAAATCCATATAATTTGTAGAATTTAATTTAAAATTAAACCCATAGATGTGATGAAAAATAACTTTTCCAAAGAAAGGTTTTAATAAGTATAAAAAGTTTTTATATAAAATTTAAACATAAAACTAATTAAAATTAACTAAATTGGTTAAATAATAATATAATTTAACTAATTTTTCTTTTAAACTGTTTTTAAACATGGTTTAACTTTGTAAATTATTTAAATGAAAAGGTAGTTTTCAATAAAAATCAGTATTTTTCACTATTCAATGGAAAAATTAATATTTTTAGAAAATTATCAAAAATTTACTCTAAGATAATTTTTAAATGTTTATTTAAAATTTTAATTTCATTCTTTTCAATCAAATTTTATAAATGTAGAAAAAATTGAATTTTTAAAAAACTGCACAAAATGTGACGAAACCATTTTTAAAAAAATTATAATTTCTAAGCATAAAAAAGGAATTTAATCATATATCATGATTAGAAAAAATATTATATGAATGATAAAACATTTTATTTATTATATAATATATAAATTACATAAAAAATAATTCCCTAATAGTGAAAAATTTAACTTATTAGGTGAAAAACATTTTGCAGACATAAAAAAAGTTTTTTAGAAAAATATTTCTTTTATTTTCAAAAGTTTTTTATTTTCAATTATAGTGAATTTATAACCAATTAATTTATTTTATATATTTTTAAACCATATATTTTTTATATTTTAGTTTTTCCTACTCATACCTACTGATCGAACTACTAGGTGATAAATTTAAATTATATAATAATATTTTAATAGTACAATGTGATTCGATGGAACTCTATGTTGTGTGCAATTCAAGATATTTTAAAAAATTAAATTTATTTGAAAAAATATTTTATAAAATCCTAGAGTGTTTAATTCCCCCCATTAATAAATTTTATCCCCATAATTTGAAATTTTTCTCAGCAATCAATAGTTTGAAATTTGAAAATTCCTTTGTGAAAAAATCACATTATAAAAAGGGTTAATAAAACTTCCTCTTGAAAAGAGAGAATTGTAAATTTGAAGGTCATCTTGAAATAACACAAAAATAGGTTTAAAAATTGGAAAACATTAGTGGTAAGTGAAAATATTGATTAAGAATACCATACTAATGCCTAATAATTAATATAGAGTGAGAGGGAACATGGTCATGAGAAAGTTAACCACCAAAAAACCATAAATTTGTGATGAGTTAAAAAACCATTAACTCATCGGAAATGAAATTAATAGGGAAACATTTTTATCTTTATATCCTTTTCCTAAAGTTGAGGTAATTTTTACTCTTAAGATAGAGAACATGAGATAATATAATCACTTGATTTATTTCCATTACATAAGCATAATCCCATCCTTTGGTTGTGATTTGATCAATTTCCACATCATATATTACTCTAAGAAAAGATGATTATTTTTTTATTCATAAAGCACCAATGGATCATAAGATCCATAAAATAAATATAATTAATTCCTTCTATCTCTAGTTATCATAAAAACTAGAATAGTTAGCACAAGTGATCCAATATGGATAAATATTCATATGATGAAACAATAAATTAATCTCTAAAATCTTATCCAATTCTAAAGTAAATCCATTCCCTAAATGGTTAATCTTAAGAACCTTCCAAAATTAAAAAATTTATAAATAAAGTCACTAAATTTCCAAGATCAACTTAACATTAACCTCCAAAATATCATAAAGTATCTATTAATTGTCACATACTAAATATGTGAATACCTTTTCCATATATTATTCTAAAAATTGGTAATAACTATAATTGCAATAAATCCTCAATGAAAACATAAATTCACCCTCATTACTTAAATAATACCATATATTATTGAATATATTCCAGAAATCCAAAAATTATTGTAAACCCTATCAATGATAATATAACACAATTTTTTCATCAAATAATTAATTAGTTCCAAGGTCATCAATACAATACAATTTATTTTATTCATATTAATCACCTTCTTAACCTAACTAAACACCATTATCTCAACATTAGGAAATTTAAGTGTTATATTTCCTTTAATCATGTGTTTACCATAAAATATCACCTTTACATTAAATCAATTTTTTTAGGTCATCTGTACCATTCAACATATTGTTGAAAACACTTAATAAAAAAATTCTATAAAATAATCCTTATATATTTCATGATTCATATGACATAATCATTATGTTCCAATACATAAACACTTTAATCATTTCACTTCATTCTTAAACCATTAACTAGGATTAATCATATTATTCCTTAATACCTTCTTCCTTTCATAAATAAATTTTAGACTCTTTATCATAAAAAAAAAACTTTACTCATATAACCTTACTAATCCTCCAATTGTGTTTTCCCTAAAGGAAATTAATTTGAATAATGCCCATAATTTCTATATTTAAAACATTTAACCATTGATGATGCATTAGAGAAACCATTATTCTAATCCATTGTGAAAATTGAAATCTCCACATTTCCTTGTAAATTACTTACTCTATTCCCTTCTTATACAAACATAAAACATCATCTTGATTCTTTGAAAAAATCACTTGAGTCCTTCTTCCCACTTTCATGACATATAGAAAACTAAATATTCGTTCCTCCATGGTCTTCACCACCAAATCTCTCATTCAACTCTATCATTATCTTCTTTAGATAGTCTATATTTTTTCCTAAAAACAACATGGGGTTTGAATGGTGTTTCACGGTGGCTGTGGAATGACCCTTTGCATTAGACACATATTTCCATGTCATTTATGGGTATTTTCCAATGGGTTTTATTCATGGGATTGGAAATACCCAATAGTTACCTTATTCGAGATGTTTCACAAACCTGATTTCCAAAGGTAGGTGGCCATTGGTAAATAGATCTAACAATTATTAAGAACTCACATCGGTCGAGAGGATGGGAGGTCGGGCTCATTGTAACTTTTTGGTGGAAATTATTCCATACTCTAGGACTATCTTATAGATTTAAGAAGTATTTTTGAATCTCTATTGAATCCCAAATATAGAAAGGGTCACCCTTAAGTTAAAAATCTATTATTAACATGTATTGTGTTTATAATCATCTGTATGTATCCTATTTTCTTCATCGAAAAAGAAATCTATATGTATCCAAGGTTCTCCATTGATGGTAACATTTTGTAAATTAAGATTACAGATTCTTATGTCATTTATTATCATAATGCTGATTTTAATCCACATAGTGGTGAACTCTATAAACTGTCATCATCTAAGAAGACATGAGTTGTTTTGGTGTTAGCATTGGGCTCATGAGAGGGTCTTCTTATATATTCTTTTGAAAGGAATCATAACCCACATAGTTTGATTCCACTTAAAAGGTCACGTAATACCTTTTATGATTATGTGACAAGTACGAAATCATAGTTTAACTTTATGTTTAAAGGATGTCTAGGAAGAAGGTTCCTAGACAAGGATGGTGTGAGACTTAATACAAGGTGGCCTAAGGGACATGGAAGGGATGTAGCCTTCTAGGTGGGGGAATTATCTTACTTGGAATGTCTCCTAATATGTATGGTGATGAAAAGGGTTCAAAAGGAATATGGAAATATGAGTTATATATGAACTTACTAGATATATGAACCAGAGAATATTAGGGTGAGTTTGGGGTGTTGGCTGTGAACTTCATAAAGGATTCATACGTATCCTATTTAGATAGGAATCGAAACCAATATAGATTGAAAGTTTGAGTCTTACACCTATGGAGGAGGACCATTTCTTCTTTATTTGGAATTTGGCCCTCTAAAGGTCATGATAACATGGTTTGGGATTATATCAAATAGAAGGCCCTAAGGCAAGGTGAGAGAAATATCTGGAAAAAGTCTCTCAACCAAGATAGGTAATTTGTTCCCCTCAGTGATGGAACCTTTAGGGATTATGTGTTCACTTACCATGCACCTCTAGATAGTGAATGGTGTAAACACTTCCATGTTGGAGTGTCAATCAAGAGGCACAAGATTTTTTCTCATTGGTAATATGGACCTTTGAGGCGGTGACATGATTTTGGGGATTACACTGAATAGGAGACCTTAGGGAAGGATTGAGCATGATTTGAGAAAGGATTCCTCTACTAAGACAAGTATTTGATTATGTGGATTTCATGATAATCACAAACTTTCTAAGACCACATGAGTCATGATCACTGTGAGAAACAAGAGGAAGTAGAAGATCTTGAAAACCATACAATCTTCTTCATTTGTGGGTGGACAAGGCTGGGGATTCAAAATTTATAGGAATACCTTGAAATAAAGACTAGGGGATTTCTCTATGAGGGGTTACCTAGGGTGATATTTACTCCTAAAATGGTAAATGAGGGTGGATTCTTGGAAGGTAATTAGGTAGAGAGATAGGGCATTGATGTGATAGCCTCCTCTCTTGTTTCCAACCCCAGGATCCCATCATTATCTCTAAGGTTGAGATCCTCTTTAGCACGAGAATTTATAATTGAAAAAATTGAAAGGATCCAAATTATTAGGTAGTATAAATACAAGATCTCCATTACCACAATAATGTATAATTGATAGGACATGATGATATGACCTATTCTCTGATCATACATATCTGGAGGATTTGGGAGAGGTATTGAAATGGTCTGGTATGATGGATCCAAGGGAAGATGTTTCCTAAATCACTGGTATGAAAGAGGGACCAAAGGATGGCTCATGCAGGTGAGGTTTGCATGAGTTGTAGGTGGCTCAGATAGGGTAGGATTGGGTGAGATGAAAGTCCTTCACATAGGTGATCCATGGGAGAGCAAAAGGGTTCTCATAAAAGGTAGGATTGGGAGAGATGAATATGTCTTTGGGTGATGGAAAAACTGGGTAACAATACTAGGGTGCAGCCTCTCTCAAGGATCCATGGGTCACCATAGGTTTCTTTGGACAACTAGAACTTAAGTACCGGGCTCGAGAAGGGGAATTTACCCTAGTGATATTGGACAAGGGTGAGGAGGTTCCTCACACAGGTCTTTTTTGTTTTGTATTATAGAGGGACTCTAATCCCACTACCCTCATTAATTTCATCTTATTTTAAGGATTGGAGATCTTCCTGGAAAGTTTCAAGGACCTGAGAGGACTAGGGGATAAGAGCTTTGAGGCTTCTTCTCATATTCCAGTAATCTATAATGAGGATCCCAAGGTTCCTATTTAAAAGAAATATTGGGGCCATGGGAAATAGAGTCAAAAAAATAGGTCTATCATGTAGGTGTATCATGCAGGACCCTCACATAGGTACTGGTTGCTCATGATGGGCTTTACAGGTATGGCATGCACGTGCCTCTTAGTGTGCATGTTTCTCATGCTACCTAGACTTGTGCAAGATTCCAAATTGTGTAGGTGGACCACATTTCTCAATCTGAGTGACTTTGATCCTTTCATGACTTTTTCTTTATTTTTCATTTATGAGGCACTTTTATTTTATCCATTTTCATCTTTTTTTTCCTAAAAAATGGAGTTTAAAAAAGCCCCGCCTTAGGATTGGATCCAATTGGAACACTACTGGAAATAATGGCATTTGCGACGGGGCATTTGCGTCAGGATCCCGTCGCTAATAGGCTTTTGCGATGGGGGCCCGTCGCAAATAGCCCGTTGCGGAAAACGGCATCGCAACAACAATTATTTGCGACGGGCCCATCGCTAAAAGTATTAGTTGCGACGGCGATCCTTCCCATCGCAAATATTAGTCCGTATATTTGTAAAAAAAATTTAAAATAGTAATTGCGACGGGCCCGTCTCAATTACTCTTTTTTTAAAAAAATTTAAAAAATATTAATAAATTATTTTAATGAATATAATAATAATACTATTTGTGACAGGTATAGTATCCCGTCGCAAATACTATAAAAAATAAAAAAAAATAAATTATTAATAAATTATTTTAATTAATATAATAATAATCAAATTATAATTCAAAAATAAAAAAATATTAATAAATAATTTTAATTAATATAATAATAGAATTATAATTCACAAATAAAAATAATAAATTATTAATAAATTATTTTAATTAATATAATAATAATAGAATTATAATTCAAAAATAAAAAAATAAAAAAATATTAATAAATGATTTTAATTAATATAATAATATTAGAATTATAATTCATAAATAAAAAAATATTAATAAGTTACTTTAATTAATATAAAAATAAAAGAATTATTTTACATTCAAATATTAAAATAATTCAAATATTACAAAAGAAAATAATTAAATTATAATATTATAAAATTTTAATGTATATAAAAAATTTCTTATTTTAAAATATAAATAATATTATTATTCATATTAATATTGTTATTTCAAAATATAATATTATTAATATTTTATAATGAGACAGAAACTACGAATAGAAAAAAAAAATCATATTTTGATTTAACAAACTTTATAACATAAAAACAAACTCTAATCTGAAGGAGGGGGGGAGGGGGGGAGGGGGGGATCTACAGATGCTGGTGGAGGAAACTCCATCCCTAAAGCATGAGTGAGTCGGCGCATGTACTCCATCTGCTCCTGCTGCTGCTGCCACCGACTCATCTGCTCCACGTACAACTACTGCTGCCATCGATGCTCCTCCTCATGCTACTGCTGCTGCTGATGCATCTGCTCCTACTCCTATCAGATACTCTCTATCAGTGCAGTCTGAGATCGCAACTTATCCTCATTCTGTGTAGCAGAAGAAGATGCACGAGCTCCTCTCGAGCTGGACGCCGACATCGCAGCACTACCATAATAATCTCCGGAAGTCAGTCGAGAGCTGATACCAACTACCCGACCCTTCTTGAAGGCATACTGGGTGGCCTGCATCCATGCCGCCTCATCAAACTGACGGCCAGTGGTCTGATCTGATGACTCGGCCTTACTCTCAGGCCGGGTCTGTGATGTTGCGGCTTCATATGACTACTGTAGTTGCAATTTAAAATTAAAATTGTGAATATATTATATGCAATTAATTTTTAAACTTGAAAACAAATAATACTGACCACGATGTGACGTTGATGATCACCTCTGAGCTCCCCAGTAGCAGGATCATTATACATCCTCCGATATACATCGCACTCCGTAATATTTGGGAGCTCGACAGCCTATAAGAATAAAAAATAAACTGTTAATATTTATAGTTATATAAAATATTTATAAATAATGTACATACCAGATGCTGTCTATGAGTACTGAAAGTACGACTCCCAGCTCGATGAGTCACCTCCCGTCTCCCCTGATTCTGCCTCCCCACCGATGATCTCCTCTGAAAGGAATCACTCAACCAGTGCACACATAATCCATCCTATACGTGGGATGAAATGTACTCTGGTCGGTGTGCTCTACATGACTCGTCGAAATCTGACAATCCTGCTTTCTTAGTGGCATCTTTTCTTGAATTGTGAAAAAACTGACGAAAGTGATCACGCATGGCCACCTCCCATGCCTCGTGGATGGCGTCACGCATGGTATCCTCGATCGGATACCATAATCCCTACAAATAAATTAAAATATCAAGTTAGAAATGAAATAATTTTCAAAATAAAAATTATTTATTTACGTACGTACCAACCAATGGCCGAACATGGCCTGCTGCACATCAATGGGAATCTGCTCCCATGTGGTCCAAGGCTGAGAGAAATAGTTGCGCAAAATAGCACTGCCCTATCTGACTACTATATGCAGAAAACTGTAAAAATAATAAACATTTATTATGTGAATAGATTAATGAAATCTTAGTCAAATCCACAGGTTATCACACAGGTTATCACACCTCTGTGTGCGTGGATCAAACCAAAGACGTGGACGTCGGTCGGGGATGGGGTCAGGAATCATCAATCGTGCAAGACCGCGCCCCCTCCGCGTACTCCCTGAAGTGCCTACAGGCTGAGGGTTATCTGCCAGCAACTCATCCGCATCGAAAGGCAGGTCAGCATCTTCCAACTCACGAAATGTGTCATCGTCCATCTGAAATAGAAAATGTTAATGTTGTTATCAAATAATTGATAATTACTATTATATATACATATATATTAGTTATGATTGTATATAACTACCATGGAATTCTATCAGTGTTCATCTTCATCATCATCTTCATATATGTCAATGTCATCTTCATATTCCTCCTCAACATCATCGATATCCATTCGAGTTCTAGTTGCTTCATCTCTTACCATTTCAAATTCATATGTGACATCATTTACATCATCGTCATCACCGAATCTTAAATGTGGTGTGTCGTCATCGATACTCATGTCTCTTTGTAAAAAAGATTGATTTTGAGTACTCTCTTGAAAAACTTCAATTCTTTGCACATCAGTGAAAGCACATTCACTTTGACTAAACTGATTGTCTTGAATTTTGATTTTTATTATACTCCACCAATCAGTCAAGTCTCTTGATGTAGCATAGTACTTTGCGTAATAAACTTGATGTGCCTGTTGATCCAATAAGAATGGTTTATTTACTGCGAGAACACTTTTACATTTAATATCGATGATTCCATGAGTCGGATGAACACGCACGCCTCTCTCTGTATCCAACCACCGATATTTGAACATGGTTATGTGATTTTGTCCAAGATAACAGAGTTCAATGATTTCATCAAGTATGCCATAAAAGTCAACTTCATTTTCTCGATGATGAGATCCTCTCAAGCTAACTCCACTGTTCATTGTTTTTTTGATTCCCCATATGCATGTGTGTGAAATCTAAATCCATTCCCCACATATGCATTATAAATTTTAACAAGTTTGGAAGGTGGGTTACTCAATATACACAGCCGTTTGTCAATTTTATCAGCATGTCGAGACACCTGAAAATTTGTGAAATAATTATCAATATAGTAAACTATACATTGAATGATTTGCTAAAAGATAAATAATTTATGTTACCAGTTTTTGAAACCACTGAGAGAAATTTTTCTATCGGCGTTCTTCGAGAGCAGCTGCTGTAATTTGTGGAATTTGTTTCTTGATATGATTATCATACAACCTATAAAAAAAAAGTTATTTACTGTAACATAAATGATAGAATAAGTGATATAAACACTTACAGTACAACTGATACCATCTCTTCACAGTTTAGCAGAACATACATATGAGCTCTGTGATGTTCATAATCCGAAAGCCAGTGTTCGTAAACTCCACCAAAACCAAGCTCTGGCTAGTTGAAAACAGATAATTGATTGTTGATTTCATCAATATTCCTCTCGTTCCGTCCCATTCAGTTGTGTTTTGAAGGATAATTAAATTCAAAATAATGGGAGCAGAAAAAAGATATTTCCTCTTGCAAATAAGCTTCTGCAATAGATCCTTCAACATATGCTTTGTTACGTACTTTTCTTTTCAATTTTTGCATGCATCTTTCAAATGGGTACATCCATCAAAACTGTACTGGACCTCCACATTTGGCTTCATATGGCAAATGTGACATCAAATTTTCCATTGAGTCGAAGAAAGACAACGGAAATATTTATTCCAGTTTACATATAATTACAACAACATCTTCTTCAAGTTTTCATAGAGCATCATAATCTTCTGTATCCGCACAAATTTCCCGAAAAAAATAAGACATGTCTGTTATGGAATCCCAAATCACAGAAATCAACAGACCTCTTAATCCAATGGGTAGAAGTCTTTCCATTATAACATGACAATCATGACTTTTTAATCCAGTAATATGACCATTCTTTACACATCTACCCAAATTAGAAGCACAACCACCTGGAAGTCTCAAATCTGCAATCCACTAACAAAATAATAAACGGTTTTCTTTAGACAGTGTATAAGATACTTTTGGTTTCAATAACCTTTCTGTTCTGACATTCTCAAACAGTTCCAGTTCTGGACGCCTGCAAATTTGGGCAAGATCTAAAGGTGCATTTACATTGTCTTTGCTCTTTCCTGGCGTATCCAAAACTGTATGAAACAAATTATCAAAACAGTTCTTATCAATATGCATGACATCCAACATGTGGCGGACCAACAAATCAGACCAATATGGCAAATCCCAAAATATGCTACGTTTAATCCAATTGTGTTCTTTCCCAAAACTAGAAATTTTCTGTTGGTTTATTGTGGGACCAAAAGTGATGGGAGGTAATGAAAATAAAAATGATTTTAACTCCGAACCTGATAACACTTTTGGAGGTCCATCCCTTTTAACTGTTCCTTTTCTGAAATGAGATCTGTTTCTGCGAAAAGGATGATCAGCTGGAAGAAATCTGCGATGACAGTCAAAATAACAAGGTTTCATTCCATGAATAAGCATAAATGCTTTGTTCTCTCCCATACAGTAAGGACATTATTTCTGACCATGTTTACTCCAGCCAGATAACTTCCCATAAGCCAGGAAGTCACTAATTGTCCACATCAATGCTGCTCTCAGTATGAAATTCTATTTCGTAGCAACATCATATGTACTGACACCAGTACTCCACAATAAACTTAATTCATCAATCAATGGTTTCAAATAAACATAAATATTCTTCTTCGGATGTCCTGGAATTAGTAAATTCAAAAATATATATGGCTCCTTCATCAACATCCTTGGAGGTAAATTGTACGGAGTTAAAAAATAGGCCAACATGAATATTGACTACCATAAGATCCGAACGGACAGAAAACATTAGTGGAAAGGCCTAGTCGAACATTTATAGCTTCTAAAGAAAAGGATGGATGCACTCTATCAAAATGTTTCCATGAATCACCATCGACTGGATGATTCAAGATTTTATCGGTTGAAATATTCGCTTTATGCCATGACATCATTGTTGCTATATTCTTAGACATGAATAAACGCTGAAGTCTGGATGTAAGAGAGAAATATCTCAACTATTTTACAGGAATCAAACTAGACTTCCCATGTTGCCCTTCTTTATATCTCAGTTGCCCACATGTGGGACAACTATCCAACGACTCATTTTTCCTAGAATATAAAATGCAGTCATTTGAACATGCATGAATCTTCTGACAAGTAAGTCCCAAATTTCGAACCAGCCTCTTACTCTCATAGTAATTTCAGGCAAAAAATTTCCTTCGGGTAACAGTGTTTTAAGCAAAGAAAATATCTGGTCAAAATAGGTGTTTGACATTCCATTATCTGATTTGATAGTAATAAATTTTTCAACTGCTTCTAATTTTCTTATCTTGCAGCCAGGATATAATGCATCCTCAGCAGACCTCAACAACTCATAAAATTCAGACGGTGCCAACTCAGGATTTGAAGCTGTATCAGCCGGAGTTTCTGTATGTTGAACAGATGAACCTGCAACATCATGTACTAAATCTTGAAACCGGGATGGATCCGGAATCAAGTTGGTATCACCTACTCTGGAACTGCGTTCACCGTGTTGATACCAAAAAACATAATTTGGTTTAAAACCAAAATGCAAGATATTTCCCCCCACTTTGTCAAACGTGTCAAACCTTCTCAATGCACATTTTATACAAGGGCATTTTATTTTTTCTTCTGAAACAAATTCTGGATTTGATGCCACAAATAATGAAAAAGTCTCCACACCCTCTATATATACTAGATTTAAACCAGAACCATTTGGATTTCTACGTTGATTTATCCATATGCGGTCATCTAATAATGACTGTTGACGACCTCTTTGTTCTATATTTTTCTATAAAATATAAAAGCATTACTGGTTTTGAATAATTTGTTAGAAAAAACACTCAAGCAAGGATAATTATAGAGTTTACATCAGACACAACTGACGCACACTTTTTATTGAGATAGAACTAAAAATTGACCCTTTAAGAATTGAATATGTTGAGAATAAAGCAAAACCTGTTACAAATATTGATAATTTTAATATTATATAAATTTTTTATTATTTTAATAATACTAATATTATTTTTTCATAAATATTAATTATATAATAATAACATTATTACATTATTAGTGTATTTTATTATTAATATTAAAATAATATAATTTTCTATATTATATACAATTCTCCTTTCATTTGTGTGTTTAACATTCTGTCTCCACATGTAATATTTTCATTCACTTTCACCTCTCCATTGGTGAGTATGTTGATAATTTTAAAAAATAATGCAAATATTACATGTGGAGACAGAAAACACATAGATGAAAGGATAATTGTATATAATATAGAAAATTATATTATTTTAATATTAATAATAAAATATACCAATAATGTAATAATGTTATTATTCTTAATTATCGGTAATTATTCTTAATTATTGGTAATTATTCCTAATTATTGGTAATTATTTCTAATTATTGGTAAATATTGACAAGTATTGGGAATTATTGGTAAATATTGACACTATTGGAAATTATTGGTAATTATTACTAATTATTACTAATTATTGCTAATTATTCCTAATTATTGGTAATTATTCCTAATTATTACGAATTATTACTAATTATTGGTAATTATTACTAATTATTGGTAATTATTACTAATTATTACTAATTATTGGTAATTATTGGTAATTATTGGTAATTATTACTAATTATTGGTAATTATTGGAAATTATTACTAATTATTGGTAATTATTACTAATTATTACTAATTATTACTAATTATTACTAATTATTCATAATTATTGGTAATTATTGGTAATTATTAGTAATTATTACTAGTTATTGGTAATTATTATTAATTATTACTCATTTTTGGTAATTATTACTAATTATTACTAATTATTACTAATTATTACTAATTATTACTAATTATTACTAATTATTACTAATTATTATTAATTATTTGTAATTATTGGTAATTATTGGTAATTATTACTAATTATTGGTAATTATTACTAATTATTACTAATTATTACTAATTATTACTAATTATTACTAATTATTACTAATTATTACTAATTATTAATAATTATTGGTAATTACTGGTAATTATTAGTAATTATTACTAATTATTGGTAATTATTACTAATTATTGGTAATTATTACTAATTATTGGTAATTATTACTAATTACTGATAATTATTGGTTATTATTGTTAATTATTGGTAATTATTCCTAATTACTGGTAATTATTGGTAATTATTGGTAATTATTGGTAATTATTGGTAATTATTCCTAATTATTGGTAATTATTCCTAATTATTGGTAATTATTCCTAATTATTAGTAATTATTCCTAATTATTTGTAATTATTCCTAATTATTGGTAATTATTCCTAATTATTGGTAATTATTCCTAATTATTCCTAATTATTAGTAATTATTACTAATTATTGGTAAATATTCCTAATTATTGGTAAATATTGACAAGTCTTGGGAATTATTGGTAAATATCGACACTATTGGAAATTATTGGTAATTATTACTAATTATTACTAATTATTGCTAATTATTCCTAATTATTGGTAATTATTCCTAATTATTACGAATTATTACTAATTATTGGTAATTATTACTAATTATTGGTAATTGTTACTAATTATTACTAATTATTGGTAATTATTGGTAATTATTAGTAATTATTACTAATTATTGGTAATTATTGGAAATTATTACTAATTATTGGTAATTATTACTAATTATTACTAATTATTACTAATTATTAATAATTATTTGTAATTATTGGTAATTATTAGTAATTATTACTAGTTATTGGTAATTATTATTAATTATTACTCATTTTTGGTAATTATTACTAATTATTACTAATTATTACTAATTATTACTAATTATTACTAATTATTATTAATTATTTGTAATTATTGGTAATTATTGGTAATTATTACTAATTATTGGTAATTATTACTAATTATTACTAATTATTACTAATTATTAATAATTACTGGTAATTACTGGTAATTATTAGTAATTATTACTAATTATTGGTAATTATTACTAATTATTGGTAATTATTACTAATTACTGATAATTATTTGTAATTATTTGTAATTATTACTAATTATTAGTAATTATTGGTAATTATTGGTAATTATTAGTAATTAATGGTAATTATTGGTAATTATTTCTAATTAATGGTAATTATTGGTAATTATTTCTAATTATTACTAATTATTGGTAATTATTACTAATTATTGGTAATTATTACTAATTATTCGTAATTATTGGTAATTATTACTAATTATTACTAATTATTGGTAACTATTACTAATTATTGGTAATTATTACTAATTATTGATAATTATTACTAATTATTACTAATTATTGGTAATTATTGGTAATTATTGGTAATTATTACTAATTATTACTAATTATTGGTAATTATTACTAATTATTACTAATTATTGGTAATTATTATTAATTATTACGAATTATTGGTAATTATGGATAATTATTTCTAATTATTACTAATTATTGGTAATTATTACTAATTATTACTAATTATTGGTAATTAGTGATAATTATTACTAATTATTACTAATTATTGGTAATTATTTGTAATTATTACTAATTATTACTAATTATTGGTTATTATTACTAATTATGGTAATTATTGGTAATTATTACTAATTATTGGTAATTATTACTAATTATTGTTAATTATTGGTAATTATTACTAATTATTACTAATTATTGGTAATTATTGGTAATTATTACTAATTATTCCTAATTATTGGTAGTTATTACTAATTATTACTATTTATTACTAATTATTGGTAATTATTACAAATTATTAGAAATTATTACTAATTATTTGTAATTATTGGTAATTATTGGTAATTATTACTAATTATTGGTAATCATTACGAATTATTACTAATTATTGGTAATTATTTGTAATTATTGGTAATTATTTGTAATTATTCCTAATTATTGGTAATTATTACTTATTATTGGTAATTATTCCTAATTATTGTTAATTATTCCTAATTATTGGTAATTATTCCTAATTATTGGTAATTATTCCTAATTATTGGTAATTATTCTTAATTATTGGTAATTATTCTTAATTAGTGGTAATTAATCCTAATTATTGGTAAATATTGACAATTATTTGCAATTATTGGTAAATATTGGTAATTATTGGAAATAATATTGACAAATATTGACAAATATTGGCAATTATTGAATATTGGGAATTATTAGTAATTATTACTAATTATTAGTAATTATTACTAATTATTGGTAATTATTATAAATTATTACTAATTAATGTTAATTATTTCTAATTATTATTAATTAATTCAAATTAATTTTAATTTTTCATAATTACTGCTAATTAATTGTAATTACAGCTAACTGTTTTAAATTAATTAGTGTTTAATTGTCTATAATTACTGTTAATTATTAATACTTATTCATAATTATTTCTAATTAGAAATCAGAAAAAAAATTCTAAAAATTTAAACTAAATAAATATAATAAATAAAATAAATATTAAATTAAAATTCAGATAAAAACCTTAAACTTGATGTCAATGTCGAGCCGCTGTAACTGTAGAACACCACCAACTGAATCCTCGAAGTCAAAAAAAAATTTTTACAACTGAAAGTCATAAAAGATCCAGAGTGGAAAAATTAGAACGGTTGAGAGTTGAGAGTGGGAAAATTGTAATGGTTGGCAGTATTTATAGGTTAGATTAATTGCGACAGGCTTTTTTGCGACGGAAAACCCGTCACAAATAACGATATTTGCGACGGGACCCGTCGCAAATAACCCTGGCCGCATTTAATTATGGGCGGCATTAAAACGGTTATTTGCGACGGGCCCCGTTGCAAATAACCCCTACCGTCGGGGTATTTGCGACGAGACTGCATCCCCGTCGCAAATAGTCTTTAACCGCCGCCGGTTATTTGCGATGGGGATAGAACCCCGTCGCAAATAACCCTGACCGCATTTAATTATGGGCGGCATTAAAATGGTTATTTGCGACGGGACCTGTCGCAAATAGTCTTTAACCGCCACCGGTTATTTGCGACGGGGATAGAACCCCGTCGCAAATAAACTTCGCGCGGTTTGGCACGCATTTCGCGCCAAACTATTTGCGACGGGTAAAAAAACCCGTCGCAAATAACAGATTATTGGCGACGGGAATAGTTGTCAGTCACAAATACCCCGTCGCTATTAACCATTTTTCTCGTAGTGGAAGAGGAGGGTTTGATCTTGATATAGAGAAAAGAATGGGCACCGACAGATTATTTACCTATTATTATTCTTGTATTTGAGTATCTCCACTTTCAAGTTTAGAAAACATTATTACATGATATTTATACATAAGGGGAGAAGGTAGATAGAGCACCCATTCCTAGTACATAGGTCATCCAGGCAGGTGAACCACATAGGTTGACCACATAGGTCTACCACGCAGGTCAACCATACAGGCCAGTTGTGTCTATAAATAGGATAAACCATTCCCTTAGAATTCAGCTTGTTTTGTTTCACACCCTCTACCATCATGCTAGTCATTCGTTCTGGTCATCCATGCTACTCATCCACACTGATCATCCGCACTGCTCATCATAATAGTGACTTTAGTGCTTGGTCAAGTGACCCGCATGATGTCACTTGGGTGAGTGATGTGCATGAGGTCACTTGGGAGAGTGACCTTAATGAGGTCACTCCTTCACAAAATTTTTCTTTCTTCTAGGTTGAAACCTTTATTTTTAGTGAAATCCTTGGTGTTTTCATGTAGGTTTCCCAAATGGTTGCTCAGGCTGTTTGGATTTTTGATTATATGACCCCATAATTCGTAATCTTTCAAAATACTAGAAGAAACTCTATTTGGAGTACCCAAAGAGTGATCACCTACCACTGTACGGTTGTAGAATTCTAAGATATGTACGCATTCCAAGGCCGATATAATTTATTCCACAATACTGATTTAAGGAATATAAAAATATTATTATTTCTAATGTTCAGAGATAAAGTTTTTAGATACATAAAGGAATGATTCCCTCAACATATTTGATATTCCATAATTTAAATACTCCAGACATGAAACTTAACACTCCCAAATAGAAACTGCATTCTTACGCATCCATTTTACATGAATCACCAATGAACCAAAAAAATGGTTAGAAGGAAGAATGTTACTTTCATGCTAGAGGAGGGGTCAAGTTTGAATGGATGTGGGATTATTGGGTTTGAAAAAATTATGATGAATTTAAGACTAAGCTGAATTTTTTGGCATTTACAAAGCTATTTGGGTGGCACGGACATACGTGTATAAGCCGTATGATATAATTCTGAATTTTCTAAGATGTTGGATCCTTCAGAATAATACATTACATATGACATATGGAGAATTTATCATCAGTTTATGGGATGTTTACAAAATCCAAAGAGTTCCTATTCTCGAGGAAATGTATGATGAGTTTATCCCACTAAAGGAGACATGGGGTGATATTGAACAAACTTCTATACTATCCCTTGAGTTATTAGAAGTAGATAAGAAGATCATAAATTAATCCCCTTACCCTAGGGGTGATTTTCATCCTGAGGTAAGGACATACATTTTATTGGAGACCAAGGGTGTGGGACCTACATGTAAACATCCCTTGGGGTGTCCTAAAATTGATAAGAGAGTCATCCTGGGAAGATACTTTCCCATGATAGGGTAGGGTGAATAGAAAAAATTGGGATATTTCATCAGGTGTTTAATTTCTACTAAGACTAGGCATTCCAATTTTTTGGTTATATGGAAAAACACATATATGCTACCTATTTTCGAATCTAATGGAGTTGTGCAACTAGGGAAATTTGTTATGGTATCCAAGTTGACAGAAAGAGAACACATACGGTTGGAAGCCCCTACTTTGGTGATGATTCATCAGTGCTTGCTTCACATGTACATGGGGAAGGACCCCTTAAAAATTTCAAGGTCATTCTAAATACTACAACGGTGGATAATAACACATTTGGGCTCCTACAAGGTTCTAAGTGGGGTCAACATTCTAGATTCTCGATATCAGACCTTTATCCAAGCTGTTTCTAGAATTTGACCTCTGGCCATGAGACATGAGGTAGCCTTAAAGAATCTTAGCATGTTTAATGTTTTTAAATTTATATTGTATGGTGATACACCTATGGAAATTATCACTGATAATGATCTCAATACTTATAACATCAGATCACATATGATCACCTTCAGATATTTCATATTGGCAACAATAGTTGATGGTGAAATTAGTTGTGAGGCTTATGTACCCTATAGATTATCACATCAGTTCAAATGTTTGAAATATCACACTATCTATCCTCTTATATATGTTTGATAAAAAAAAAATCCAATTATTTCTAGAAACATTTGTGCACTCATGGTTTATGAATTATCTGGGGTGTTCATTGAGTTACCTTCCTTGAATTCACCTATTAGGTTGACTCAAGAATATTCCCATTCCTAGGTCTCCTACCACCATGGGGTGTTCGCGAAGGACATCCCTTGAATTAAGGATTCTCTAACTACTTCCAAACAAAGCCATAAGGGTAGGAATATTGACTCTAAAAGTGATAGTGATGAGGATCCTCCATGACGCCAGTCCTAGGGCACCTGACAAGCCAAAACCAGAAAGATTTATTTGGGTAGAACTGAGACAAGACGATCTAATCATCACCATCGGGAAGGGATTTGGTCTTTGGATACCCAACCCACCATTGAGGATGAGGGATCAAGGAATCTGTCAAAGTAAAAAAGATGTTGGGTCCTCTTCATAGTGATCCACATCAACATATGTGTGGCCTATGGCAGTCCAAATGTGTCAAGGAAAAACCAACAACATCATAGATTTATGGGTATTTATCCAAGATGAAATACATATCACATAGGTTTTGGATATCAGATCACCTCTTGATCTTTAATTTGACAAAAATGTTTCCAAGGTTGGGAAACATTTTTGTGAGTTGAAGATACTGATATATGCCACTGATGACCAAATCCCAACGAAAAATAGGTGGAAGATATGATAAAATTTCATTCTACTAAAGGTGTGGATGATCAAGAAATAAATTAATGTGATGAATGAATTAAAATTAGTGATGTATTTCTATCTCTTAAATTTTCATTTCCCTCCATCACCCATTATAATTTATTTTTATGGTATTTAATTTTTATTTAGGAAGAGAATAAGGGGTACCAAAGATGGTTCTCAAGTCACTGAAATATAGGACAATAGGGACACCCATCAGGGTGGGGGTGATACTCCCAATGTCCTCAGAGCTATCCTCATTCTAGTGGATGATGGATGATGAGATGGTAGGAGGGTTTTCTTGACTGCCAACTTCAGTGCCTGTATTTGAAAGGCCTAATGTGGGACCCTTTCTATCTCAGAGGAATAAACGAAAGAGGGAAAAGATATTGGTCAAGAATATATTCTATAGTGTGTATTTTCATTATCATTTAATCATATAAATCACCTATCCTACCCATTTGACCATTCTTACCATTTTAAAGTTCTATTTCACTTTCCTACCTCAAGGGGTCTTACACTAATCCTTCAAGGACTGAGGGGGGAACTCCAGATGAGGAACATACTAGTGCTAGTGAAATTGTCCCTTTGATAATAGAAGTTTCGAGAGATGAATCTGTGTCTATTACTGTTACTGTAGAGAGAGATGATAGTCCCACTAATTTCATATATTCATTATAAGGTACCACATGTAGATCACTAAATTATGTTCCTTATGATATTTTAAATCTTCCAAAAACACTAGATGACCTCACAACCACCACTTCTGGTCATGTTACCATCCAAGAAAGGGCTAACAGGGACCTCAGATTGTCTGTTGAAGGTTATGGAGATAATCTTGATTTAAAGAGACTTAAAATGGTTGTGCCTTCTAAAAAGAAAGCTGGTAATACTAATGGAAGAGACAATTTGTGTCATTGGACCAGCATCTCGGATACCCCTAATAGTGATGATGCTGAGAGACTTGGAGTATTATATAATGAAATAATGAAATAAATTTATCAACATAATGATATTACTAGCTCCTTGGAGGAGTTCAGGGACTTTAATAAGGAATTATATGGATGTGAGTTTTCCCTTTATTATGTTATCAAACACGGAGGACCTTCCCATGTTTGATGTCTTACATAAAAGATTGACTTGTTCATATTTTAACTTAGAAATCATCAACAAGGTGATCCATGACCAGGGAATTTAGGTCTATCCTACTCCTATTGTGGAAGGAGTAATATTCGAGGGTCCTAAAGTGGGGGATCCTTGTGAGCTTTCTATCTCGGGCCCCAAGAAAACATAGGAGGATGTTCCTCATTAGGAAATCCCAGTTCAAACTCCTAAGGATAGAGATATTAGGGAGGAATCCAACCAACCGACTAATTTATAATGTCTAAGAATAATCATTTTATCTTTCAGTACCATCAATTTCAGTGGACAAATGTGAAGGGGAGGCTTCTGCCCTAGATTACCTGACTTTGAAGGGTGAGGGTGACATCACTCCAGGAAGGGATTCACAAGTTTCCTCTATAAGAAAACTTATTCTGGAGTACACCACTCCTCTGGAGAACAGATCCACATAAATCTAGGATTCTTAGGATGGTTTTAGAAATTTTTTACAGTTCACAAGGTAGGAAATATGGGAGTTAGTATTAAGGATACTTATAGAGGATCTAACTTCAAAAATTCCTCATATTTAGAGTATGTTTATTAGGTTTGGGTATGATGGATTTGATTAACATATGATATAACTTACTGTGAAGGGGATCATTTCCTTAAGGGAGAAATATCACGAGTCACAAAAACTACTTATCAAAGAAAGGATGCTCACAAGAATTGACTATCTATGAGTTGAATTATCACAGGTGGAGCTCAACTACACCAGGAAACTAGAGTTTTTCATGCAAAAAATTGATGATAATGACCTTTAGATATTGGGACGCTATAAAGAGATATATACTGTGAGAGTGGGGATCATATAACTTCACCATTTGTTGTAAGATGTCCTAGATGAAGGAAAGACTATTATTGGGGACACGATAGAAGAAATTAACCTTGATAAAGAGGTTGAGAAAACACACCTAGCCAAAATTTGATAAGTTGTTGATAATTATTGAGAGAAACTTCAACAACTCACGAGTTATATTGATAGTCTTCTTTAAAATATGACTGAGAGGATCTAACTTGTAGATTCTTATCTAAATATTTCTCCATGAATAGAAATAATTTTGTTCCCAATAATCTATAAATTCATCCATGATTTCCTCTATAATTATAATATAACACTAAAGAAGTTTTATTTTTCTAAACATCCATGTGTCAATGTATCATAACCACAATGATATGAATATAAGGGTTATCTAATTTTTTCCTAGGTCTTTGGACCTAGTGATCATAGTTCAACTTTTTCTTGATTCACGTAATAGGTCCTATGAACTTTGGGTATTTTAAATCCCCACCATATTTTTTTCCTAATTTAGATACGAAAAAGACATTATGAGTGAGATTTTTATTTTTTAGGCCTTCATTTGCTAGTTTTTAACCTAACATTTTTTATGACTCTTTCTTTTCATTGCTAATTTTTTTACCTAAACCATGTGGAGTGTGTGTCTAGTGATTTGAAACTCAACTCTTTCTCGATTCCCTTTTGTGGGTTTTCAACCAAGAGAGCACTATATATAGTTTTGTGGGTAGTTTAGAGTCTTTCAATCCAGAATAATGAAACTGGTGTTTTAGATCAAACAACATTGACCATGAGTTATGGGAGTAATGAATCCAATGTGGTTTGATGGATGACAATGTTATAGCATTATTTAAGTACAAAAATCAATTCTTTAAGTCAATATTTTGTGATTTTTGGATCTGATATATGATATGAGTCAAGTATGAAGGGAATTAACACATAGTATTTCAGAAAGGAGGTTTCTAGCAAAATTTTGTTAGGAATTACAGATATAAAAGAGTTTTCTCCAGAGGATGAAGGTTCTTCTATTTAAAAGGCCTTTTGGGGGATACTTATGAAAACCCAGACTGGGACATATAAATTCATATTCAAAACAAATGTGTACTTCAGTATTATATATTCTATTATCGATGGAAAATAGGATTTTATGGGGATTCATATTTCTCAAGACCACAGAGGTTGGTTTATGAAGTGAATATATCTAATAATGAAATAGGAATCTGGGTTATCACCTATAATGGACGAGAAACCCCTCTATATAAATTTTATTTTTATGTAAATAAGGGGGTATTATACTTCAAGCATGATATTGAAAAGGATATTTCTTGGATTACATTTAAAACATCCTACCTAAATATGGGTTGTGTCCATGAATAGAGGAACACACAAGTTTTTGATGTTGTAGCAGCTAGGCCTAGAATAGAGGATCTGGGCATCACTACATGAATTGATGGAATGAGTATCAATTTGTACATAGTTATTTATAGCGATGTAGTGGATGAATGACACCAAAAATAAAGGCTCATCCCAGATGATTGTTGAAGCATCATGTAGTTTAATGTCATACAACTTGGATTTGGACTGTGTAGTTTAACATATTATAACAAAAAAGTTGAGGGTAGTAATTTAAGGTCATTTATCTTTTACCAAAATATTAGTGATTTTACACTTCATGGAGATCTGACCTAAAACGTTCCATCTTTTTTTAGGAATGATGAGTGAATGTTATAAGCCATAATTTGGTGGCTTCCATATCTGAAAAGTGATGGGATAAGTACATAACGAGTGACTATAGAGCATGTTCAAAAACTGGTTTCCATTATGATGTTTTTGAGGCTTATAGAGATAGAATAGGTTTCTCCTAAGGATGAACATGCATCTATTTAATAGGCCTTTTGGGGGTATCAATGCATATTAAAAAAAGGTGTACTCTACTATCATGAATTCTATTACTGATACTCAGGGAAAGCTTATAGAGATCCATATTTTCCCATACACAGAGTTTGATTTGTGTAAGGTAGGCGCCTGAGTATGAAAGGAACATTTAATACTGAAATCAACCCAAAATGTGGAAAATTATCCCAATGTATGTCTAAATAATAAATACCCTAACCATAGTAGCCTAGAGTTGGTGGTTACATTATTACATTGGCATAAGATACAATGAATTTCATCCCAAAGTACTGGATAGTTTAGTAGTCTTGGTAAAATAGATACATAATTGAAATTCATATTACATTTTAAAACATAGAATACACAAATAATTTCTTTTAGAATGCCATTATTACCCTTAGTGTATCCCTACATATCAATCACAAAATACTTTCTCTTATCCTGGGAAAAATGAAACATAATAAAGGGGTGATCTCAAATGCTTAGTAAGGGTAAGCATATAGTGGAATATATGAATAAATATGGCATAAATAATATAAAAAGGTAAATAACTAAAACAAATGACATTTAATCAATAACTTGAGAAGAATATGATATAAGTGAAAGATGATCAAATATTTCCAAAAAAATAATCACATAATAGTGAAACTTAACCATAGATATTCTACTACCTGAATAATCACACGGAATAACATTAAATGAGCTCATAATTATGGAATGTATAATATGGGACATCATAAGTATACCTTGATAGCTTTAGCCAAGACACCATACATAAACGGGTACGACATCAACCAATACCCAAAATTGTTTTTCTCATGAGACCTGTTGATTTATCGGGGGTTATAGTGGGCCCCACCCATCACTTAGTCCAATGAATTCCTCATATGAATGGGGTGAAATATAATAAACATAAAAATTTGTATTGAAAAACTATCATAAAAAATGTGAATACTTTCTCCAATCAATAAACATTACTATAAACCATCCAGATTAACATGGAGAATGGTATAAAAATAGTACATCCAATATCAAACTGATCATAAAACATCTAAATAAATAATAAGGTTGATATCAATATAATGTATAACTTACTAATTATGAGTACAATAAAGGGTTGATATCATTTATGAATTGAAATACTATGAAATGATCCTTAAAAATATTTTGAGGAAAATCTACTGTTCATTTTGAAAATAAAATTTAAAAATAAAACGTTCAATTTTTTTGAAAATAATTTCCTTTTAAAATGACCTTGAAATTATTTTTAAAATATTGAGTGGTCATAACAGTGGAAAATTCCATTCAATCCATACACTTTAAAATAAAATTCCTTTCATATTTTCAATAAAATCCAAATAGACATTATTTTGAAAACAACATGAATATTCCTTTCAAAACATTTTTTAAAAAGTAAAAATGGGTAAAAATGTATTTGATAAATCATTTTGAAATGTGTTAAAACATTTTTGAAAATATTATTTTATAAAACATGGGTTTTGATGAAAAAAAATTTTCAACCGAAAATATATAAAGTCAAATTTAATTAAAAATATTTTCAAAATCATTTTTAGTAACAAAGAGTGAAAAAATATACTATTACTTGAAAATATTCTGAATGACTATAGAAGAAGAAAATATAATGATTTTAATATATAAATAATTTCTCTAAGGGAAACTTAAACAAAAAAATCCCAAATAATGATGGGGTTGTGAAACAAACTTGTAACACTTTAAAATTAACCGTATCATATACCTCATGAAAGAATACATTTTAAAAAAACATTAAATATTAAAAAAATAAAAAAATTCATGATATAAGATGTCAAAGGTATTCTATATAGATATCATAAAATAATTTTGGTGCATAACATCAAAATATTACTCAACAAAAGAAAATTGAAATGAAGCCTATTACAAATATCATATCGTTGAAGTAATCATTAATAAAATGAAAAAACATGTTTATATGATTTAAATACACATAAAAAAAGTCTAAATAAAGCATAAGATAATAAAGATTCATTTTACACATAATCTTAGCATGATATAATCAATGAAGTGTAATTTTATCCTAACGAATGGAAATTGAGTTAAGAAATACCTTACCTTGCACTTTCCTTTAATTGAATGTTCTTTGAACTCCTGTATAATGATTTAAAGAATGCTATTAATTTATAAAATAACCATATTAATATTTATAATATCATATATTATCATCTTATATCATCTTATCACCCATTTTTTCATAATATTTTGTTATTACCAATGTTTTGAGTGTTAACTGCTTCATTTTTCTATGCATGTTTTGTCATTTAAGTCTCAATTATTGTGCATAGATTATAGTTCCATCATATTTAGTATGATATTAAAGTAATATATTTAATATTTATTCATTATATATATATATATAAATATTTTTAAGTAATATTGAATGTTGAACAAGGAAAATGAATCGCATCACGTTGTAGAGACGGTAGGTCGTATGTAAGCACCAACGAAAATATCATTCCATTAATGGGTGAACCGTTAAGTAAGTCGGTGATATGTTAATTTTAAATAATAAATATCATGTAATAGGTACCATATATATCCACTATTTTAATCATTTTAATCATCCTTTTAAAGTGGTGATGAAAAATGAATTACACCACTATATGGAGACAGTAACCCGTACGTACGCACGTGCGATACTTCCATTTTTCATAGGATGGATAAAAGGTATAATATAGTTGTTTAATAATCATAATAACATATAAATATATGGATTATACTTGATTTATTAGTTTAATATGTAAACAACACATGAATAGGAAGTATAAGAATAAATAAACTTGAAAGAGTTGTTAAAAATGATTACATATTCTTTGGTGGACTTCATTTAGATATCTTCTTAAGGGAATTAGGATTGGTCTTTTGAGGAGAACAAAAACTGAAAAAATTTTATAAATAAGTTTATAAAATTAATGCAATTACTTGGTCTAGATAGGTGGATCAAATTTTTCTAAGAATTTAAGGATATATTTCCCTTTTATAATTGAGGTGAGGGGCACTTTAAGAATTTCTTAAAATATCAATTTAATATAAATAAATTTCCAATTAAAAATGGATCCAAATTATTAATTTTGAATATAAGATGATTATGGTTCAAAATAAACTCATAAAATAAAATTTAAATATCTTTTGACTAAATTTATAACATTATATTTTGGGTTTAACCCTTATTTAACATTATTAACTCTTACTGTGACAATACTTATTTTTACTCTTCGAGGGTTAATATTGTAATGACCCATAAAATTCAAGGGAATTTTTTTCTAAATTTTCTTTGGGATTTTACAAGAATGTAGTTTCTGACAGCGCCTGATTCTGAGGCCCGGTGTGCCCGGAATCAATTTCTGAAGTTTAGCTTAGGTACGTTCAGTGAATGAACGAGCAGGTTTTCCTAACTTTTGAACTGGTGCTCGGAATTGAAATCCGAGGGCACCGATGAAACCGCACCGCCGGTAATTTCTTAGGAGCACCTTTTCCGAAGGTGCGTTTACTCGGGAGGAGTTGTTAAAAATGTGAGGAATAAAAATAATTGTTTTACAATTTTATTTTATTTCTTTACTAAGAGGTTTAAGTGTTAAGTGAAATAAAGTTGTGTCACAACTTTATTTCTCTATTATAAGTGGTTTAACTTCCATATGAGGGAGTTGGGCTGGGACCCACTAAATCCTAAATTCTCATGTTAGGATATTTGTGAGGTGGGGCCCACATGATCCCCACCCCTTCAAATTCTTAAAACTCAATCTTAAGTGTGTAACCCTTAAAAACTCACCATTGATTAGGGTGACTTTCCCTCTCCCCACTTTAATTCAAATCCAACACATTAACTTAATTAAGTGAGTTATGTGTTTTGAATTTTGAGTTTTTAAAAATGTTTGCATAAGTAAATAAAATAAGGAAAAGCCTTATTTTATTTCAGTTTGGTTTTTTCTGTGGAGAATTGTGAGAGGGAGAGTTCTATACTTTGAAGAACTTCATCTTACATGTTGAAGAACGTGAAGAACGGTTCTTCTCCGACGAAGAACATCGACCCTTTGACTTAGAAGACTCGGCGACCCGAATTCTTCCGTCTTCATCTTCCTCCACGACAAGGGAGAAGTCGCCAACCGCGGTGATCATCACCAACGACAACATACCTTCCTTATTTATCATAGAAACAAGTGAGGAGACGTCGTTTCCTCCCCGGACGCACCCCGACGTCCACAGAATCTACGTCCGACCCCGCGACGCCGTTCTCCGCGACACCTAACGTGCGACGTCAAATATCCAAGTAGGGGAATTTATTTGGTGTTCTCTTATATTTTGAGAAAAGAATGACGAGCACATACCAACCAATTCCAGGTTGATCCGCGGATCGTTCTTTCATGCGGATTGATGTTGAGGATTATTGTTTTTGTCAGTGAATTATTTCTTTGTCGTATGTCGACTTCTATTAGATGGCCGCTTTCTATCATTATAACTGGAGGAGTTCGGACCGCACGAACATGACCGAACCTACTTCCCCCTTGTTGTTTGAATTTTTTGCGGCACGTGAAAGGCGGCGTGGTGCTGTTGCACTGTGAGGAAATTATGAGGAAGGGCTAAGAAGCGCTGCGCCGTCGCGCCGCACCGATGAAGTTGAACAAGCCACCGCGCCATCGCGCCGCGCCGGAAAATGACAAATGAAGCCGCACGGGCATTGTGGGATCCTCGTAGTGAAGGACGGGTACCGGGAGGGCCATTGGTGAAGACGACACGAATTTCCGACCACCGGAACCCGTCCGGTGGTCCGCAGAACAGCCCGCCGGCGCGCCTCGCCGGCACGGCAGCGGGTGGCGGCGACGCCCGGTGCGCCGCCGGAAGAAGGCACCGCGGCTGAAGCCGCGGCGGCAGAGCGCGGTCCCGCGACCACGCGGGACTGGAGGGGGGCGGCGGGACGCGGCCGGCTACCGCGTCCGCTGGCACGGGCGGCCCCACACGGGGCCGCGGTTCTTCACGCGGGGGCAGCGCCCCGCTCCGCTCCGCTCGGCCGTAACCGGCCGAGCCGACCCACCGGCCGGGCCGGGTCGCGCCATCCGGGTCGAACCCGGACCCGGGTTGGGTCGACCTGGTTCGGGCCGACTCGGGGGGGGGGGGGGGGGGGGTTGGGCCGGGTCGGTCCGGGCCCAGACCCCCCGTTTACGGATCACTTTCGGTCAAATGCCCATATCATGGGCTACGGACCTCCGATCGACGCACTGTCAGTTGCGATGTGACCCTTGGATTGAAACGGTAATTTCTCTATATCGCACTCAAGGTTTTAGAATACTTTGGGTTCGTCCGGGTTGGTTCGTACATGAAACCAACCGGGCCCTCGGAGCGGAAACGCTCGTAACTTGAGCTCTGGACGTCCGATTGACGTGCCATCGACTTTGTTGGATTCCTCTTGATGAGACAAAACTTTTGGCATACTTTTCTTGGGTTTTGGATTCAGTTGGATAGTGGTCGGGTTGGATTGCACTCGAAATCCAACCGGGCCCCTGGAACGGAAAAACTGATAACTTTCAGACTGGACGTCCGTTTGATGAACCGTCAGCGGCATTGGTGATCACGTTGAGAAACGGTCCCTATGAGTATACCCTATGAGAGTTCGGGGTACAGTTGAGATATGGCCGGATTGGTTCACACACGAAACCAACCGGGCCCCGGGGATAAAAATGTTAGTAATACACAGACCGGGCGTCCGATTGACGCGCCGTCTGTTGCGTTGATACCCCTGTGATGAGGTGGTACTTTGAGATACTTCTTCGTGGGACTTGTGATACTTGGAGTATCGACCTGTAGCTCATGGAGCGGACCCTCCCGGAGACGAGCGTACGGAGTACGGAGACCGTGTAACCAGCTGAGACCTGACGACTGCTTAACCGACTCGACTTGGGGTGAGTCGACTAGCCTAGTGGACGGAGCACTAATTTGTGATGTGCAGACCCATGGCGGACGGAGCACTACCTGTGTGACAGTGCAGACCAGCGGTACTCATCCGGAGAGTACCTCTGCAGGCTACTAGGGGGTATGAACTACTGTGTTTGGGTGGCATACCCCGGCGGGAAGCACTACTGTGTTTGGGTGGCTGACCCACGGTACTCGACAGGAGGAGTACCTCAGCAGTCTTAGGTTAGTGAGCAGTACCTCAGAGTCGTGACAGGACCACTGTACACTCCAAAGACGGGTCTCTTCAGCAGTTATGGTTTCGATAATGAAAATCCTGGTTTGAGCTGAGTCTATGACCTTTGTTTTTACCTCTTAATTGAGATGGGTCACTTGATAACTTAGGTATATGTATGGGCATATACCTGGGTAGTGGTTATCCGTTGATTTCATAATCTTTGTGTTTCCTCATGATTGAGATGAGTTACTTGATAACTTAAGTATATGTATGGTTATATACCTAAGTAGAGGTTATCTGTTGACATCTAATTTGTGGTTATCCTTGTTGGTTTTAGTGAGACCTTGAGGGTCTCGGGGTCCCTACTGAGTATCGTTATACTCACCCCTACACGGGCTATGTCTGCACCTCGTTGTGTTGGTTGTAGACGACGGGCAGTGCTGACGGAGGCCGAGTGTTCGAGGACTGGACGGTACCCGGAGGTGGACTACATGACGAGTCAGTACCTAGAGGTGGACTACACGACGAGTCAGTAACATAGGTGGACTTCACGGCGAGATGACACTCGGATGAGGTTGACGGGTGAGAGCGTTGTAGAGGCTATCTGTACCTACCCTTCAGGTAGGATCCGTGGTGGACGATCCAGAAGTTGTGCCATCTGTACCTACCCTTCAGGTAGGATCCGAGGAGGACGACCCAAGATCCGCTTCCGTTCTTCTAGCTGTTGTCTTTTTTTGTGTTACTTTGTTCAGTTGTATTTGTACTTTCATTTGGGTTTGTATTCTGGCCCTTTTACCTTTCCGCACTTCTCTTTGTACTTAGTGTTTTACTTTCGCTTGTACTCTGTGGTGTTTTGTTTACTTTTATAAAGGAAATGCCTTCCCAGTTATCGGGATTTACACCTTTGGTGCTAGTCACCAGCTCTTGGCCTATGGAAGGCGTGCTTGGGGTAGTCACGGCACGGGCCCCGAGGACGGGTCGTGAAAAATTGGTATCAGAGGAGTCGGTTCTACCGCAGAACTTATAACTCTGATATTTTCTTTCTGTGAAGCAATAGTGTTAAGGGTACCGAGTGTGGTTTTCAGTTCAGGGAGTCCAGTGTTGGTGCGGGCGGCCAACGTATCCATACACTAGGACCCAGACAACTGATTTCTGACTTTGTGCACAAAACACTGATTGCGTGTGTTTTTTCAAAGGTTTTCCCTTAAAACAGCTCAAACCAGGTCAGCTCACCAGGTATAATCATTTGACCATATCACGTTGTTTCTTTCTGGATGCCTTTTCACAGACGACCAGCTAGATCCCAGAGGGATGTGCGTACTGACAGCCTTCCGAGCGACGAGGCTTCAATACAGGGCCCTCTTGCAGTCGAGGCACCAGTGGAGGCACCAGCGGTACTACCATACGTTGGGCCACCGATGCCACCAGCCCTAGCAGTAGGCGATGCACGCCACTTGAGCGCGCTGCACGAGTTCCAGCGCCAGAGGCCACCCAGGTTCCGGGGAGAGATGGACCTGCAGGCGGCTGAGGATTGGCTGGAGGCAGTGGTGAGAGTTTTCAGGCTAGTGGGGACACCTGCAGACTTCAAGGTGATTTTTGCTGCCAGCCTTCTTCAGGCAGCAGCAGGCAGGTGGTGGATCCACTTGTTCCAGTTTTTCGACATGATGTACTTCACATGGGAAGACTTCGAGACCTTCTTTAGGGTGGAGTTTGTACCAGTAGCTCTACACCCCCAACATGTTCCGGAGATGCTGCCTTTGCCGTAGGATTTTCGATCAGTATCCGAGTCATCTGTGGGCAGTAAAAAGATGATGCAGAGGTCCAACAGGACCAGAGCCAGCCGTACGAGAAGAATGAAGTGTTATGAATGCGTAAGGAAGGGTCACCTGGCACGTGACTGTCTGAATCCTCGTACAGTTGATCCGCAAGCTTTGGAGGAGCCACCGAGGCAGAAGCAGCGGTGGGTGCTTGAACAACAGCCGAGTAGTGGACAAGGCAGTACATCTCCAAGAGCAGGTTGACATGAGTGTAACTAGTGGATACGTCCCTTGTACTTCTAGTTCCATGTTGCTGTTATATTCGTGTCTTTGTACTATGAGCTGCAATAATAAAAAGAAACTTATCTTTGAGATGTTTGCTTTCCTGTCCTTTTGTTTGGTTGATACTGAGTGGTCTCGGTTAAAACTATTGACTTGACCCTCATTTTCAAGATTTCTACTGGAGGAGACCCAGTGACCTCACACTGATGCCGACAGTGTGACTCGACCCTTGGAGGCGAGAGTGACAGTTGGATATCTTGGTAGTTACGTCAAGGCCTTACGACGTCATCCATGGCATGAATGAATCATTCATGTTAGGATTGACAGTATTAGGCAATGGGCGTGGTTCGTCTAGGGGATGAGACCGAGTTTCTCTTTTCAGTAAAGGAGAAATTTTAGCAGCTCTTTCAGATCATAGGAAAAGAAGGTGTAGATCATCCAGGAGCGGATGAAGACTGCACAGTGCAGTAAGAAACAGGAAACCAACGCCAGTCTTAGAGACTCGAGCATGTTAAGAGTTTCAAGAAGAGGAAGCTTTTATGAAGTGTCGAGTCTGCAAAGCAGCAGACGTGGAGGCAGAGCTAGGAGAGTAGCATGAGGTGGTGTACATTTTAACATGCTACAACCACCCGCCTTAGTTATCCCCGCCAGGCTCAGGGAGCTGGGGGGAGAAGGAAGAGTGCGGCTGCATGCGGTCAAGGAGTGTGACCCAATGAGTCTAAAAATGATTCAAGGGATAGTCTGTGTCCACTACTTGCTTCTGTAGTAACGAACGTCGATATGAATCATTCCTTACTTTCAAAAATCTTGTTCCAGACCTAGAGTTTCCGGTAAGTTGTGGACTTCACCCTCACGTCTGGAGATACCTTGGGAGGAGACTCGATAATCACACTTACGCCGATGGTGTGGTCAGACCCTCGAGTCGAGAGTTTCGGTTGGAATCTCTTTGTGGAAGTGTCGAGGCCTTACGACGTTGGTTTGAGTATGGACTGGGAAATCACAGTTCATACACTGATTGACGGTATTAGGCAAAAAGGTTGTGGTTTAACTACGACGTCGAAATGAGTTTTCCTTGGTCTGTGAAAAGGAAACCCCATACAGCACAGGATAAACTCATGCACAGGAGGGTGCGACCGACCACTCTTGAGTCGGTCAACCTTACCCTAGTGGCAGTAGTCGTTTTGAGTTCTAGTTCTAACAGGAATTGGAGACCTCTAGAGTTTGAGGATGACGATCACGTCCTTATAAGGGTCTCACCACGACGATGTTTACGGAGATGTGGACAAGGCGAAAAGTTATCTCCGAGGTTCAGCGGACCTTCTTAGGTCCTCAGCTGGGTAGGCGTGGTGGTTTACCGCTTGAACTATCCACCTCAGTTGCACCAGGTGCACGACGACTTCCACGTATCTCAACTGAGGAGATACATGCTCGACCCTTCGCATATCATCGACCATGGGGAGCTGGACGATGGTGGTGGAGTGACTTTCATGAAGATTCCAGTGGGGATATAGGATCGACAGGGGCGGATCCTACGAGAACGGTCTATTCCTCGGGTGCGCTTTCACTGGTAGTACAGGAACCTCCAGGTGAGCACATGAGAGTAGGAGGCTCAGATGTGTCCTCAGTACCGCTTTTGTATACCTAGTTTGTGTTTAAGCTTTACGAGGACGTAAAGCACGGAGGTGGGAGTAATGTAAAGACATGTAAAATTCGAGGGAAATTTTTTCTAAATTTTCTTTGGGATTTACAAGAACACAGTTTCTGACGGCGCCTGATTCCGTGGCCCGGTGTGCCCGGAATCAATTTCTGAAGTTTAGCTCAGGTACGTTCAGTGAACGAATGAGCGGGTTTTCCTAACTTTTGAACCGGTGCATGGAATTGAAATCCGAGGGCATCGATGAAACCGCAGCGCTGATAATTGCTTAGGAGCACCTTTTCCGAAGGTGCGTTTACTCGGGAGGAGTTATTAAAAATGTGAGGAATAAAAATAATTGTTTTACAATTTTATTTTATTTCTTTATTAATAGGTTTAAGTGTTAAGTGAAATAAAGTTGTGTCACAACTTTATTTCTCTCTTCTAAGTGGTTTAACTTCCATGTGAGGGAGTTGGGGTGGGACCCACTAAATCCTAACTTCTATTGTTAGGATATTTGTGAGGTGGGGCCCACACGAGCCCCACCCCTTCAAATTCTTAAAACTCCCTCTTAAGTGTGTAACCCTTAAAAACTCACCATTGATTTGGGTGACTTTCCCTCTCCCAACTTTAATTCAAATACAACACATTAAATTAATTAAGTGAGTTATGTGTTTTGAATTTTGAGTTTTTAAAAATGTTTTCATAAGTAAATAAAATAAGGAAAAGCCTTATTTTATTTCAGTTTGGTTTTTGCTGTGGAGAACTGTGAGTGGGAGAGTTTTATACTTTGAAGAACTTCATCTTCCACGTTGAAGAACGTGAAGAATGGTTCTTCTCCGACGAAGAACATCGACCCTTCGACTTAGAAGACTCGGCGACCCGAATTCTTCCGTCTTCATCTTCCTCCACGACAAGGGAGAAGTCGCCGACCATGGTGATCATCGCCAACGACAACGTACCTTCCTTATTTATCATAGCAACAAGTGAGGAGATGTCGTTTCCTTCTCAGACGCACCCCGACGTCCACAGAATCTACGTCCAACCCCGCGATGTCGTTCTCCGCGACACCCGACGTGCGACGTCAAATATCCAAGTAGGGGAATTTATTTTATGTTCTCTTATCTATTGAGAAATGAACAATGAGCGCGGACCAACCAATTCCAGGTTGATTTGCGGATCGTTCGTTCATGCGGATTGATGTTGAGGATTATTGTTTTTGTCCGCGAATTATTTCTTTGTCGTACGTCGACTTCTATTAGGTGGCCTCTTACTATAATTATAACAGGAGGAGGTCGGACCTTACGAACACGACCGACCCTCCTCCCCCCTTGTTGTTTGAATTTGTTGAGGCACATGAAAGGCGGCGCGGTGCCGTTGCACCGCGAGGAAATTATGAGGAAGGGCTAAGAAGCACAGCACCGTCGCGCCGTGCCGATGAAGTTGAACAAGCCACGACGCCGTCGCGCCTTGCCAGAAAACAACAAACAAAGCCGCACAGGCGTTGTGGGATCCTCGCAATGAAGGACGGGTCCCGGGAGGGCCATTGGCGAAGACGACACGAATTTCCGACCACCGGAACCCGTCCAGTGGTCCGCGGAACAGCCCGCCGGCGCGCCGCCGGAAGAAGCCACCACGGCTGAAGCCGCGGCGGCAGAGCGCGGTCCCACGACCACACAGGACCGGAGGGGGCGGTGGGACGCGGCCGGCTGTCGCGTCCGCTGGCACGGGCGGCCCCACGCGGGGCCGTGGTTCTTCACGCGGGGGCAGCGCCCCGCTCCGCTCCGCTCGGACGTAACCGGCCGAGCCGACCCACCGGCCGGGCCGGGTCGCGCCCAGGCCGGGCCGGGCCACCCTGGCCGGGCCGGGTCGCGTCATCCGGGTCGGACCTGAACCTGGGTCGGGTCGACCCGGGGGGGGGGGGGGGGGGGGGGTTGGGCCGGGCCCAGACCCCCCGTTTACGGATCACTTTCGGTCGGATGCCAATATCTTGGGTTACGGACCTCCGATTGATGCACCGTCAGTTGAGATGAAACCCTTGGATCGAGACAGTCATTTTGGTATATCGCACTCAAGGTTTAGGAATACTTTGGGTTCGGCCGGGTTGGTTCGTACACGAAACCAACCGGGCCCTCGGAGCGGAAACGCTCGTAACTTGAGCTCCGAACGTCCGATTGACGTGCCGTAGACTTTATTTTATTCCTATTGATGAGACAGAACTTTTGGAATACTTCTCTTGGGTTTTGGATGCATTTGGATAGTGGCCGGGTTGGATTGCACCCGAAATCCAACTAGGCCCCTAGAACGGAAAAGCTGATAACTTTCAGACTGGACGTCCGTTTGACGAACTGTTAGCGGCGTTGGTGATCACATTGAGAAACAGTCCCTATGAGTATACCCTATGAGAGTTCGGGGTACAGTTGAGATACGGCCGGATTGGTTCACACAGGAAACCAACCAGGCCCCCGGGACGAAAAGGGTAGTAACACACAGACCGGGCGTCCGATTGACGCATCGTCTGTTGCGTTGAGACCCCTGTGATGAGGCGGTCCTTTGAGATACTTCTTCGTGGGACTTGTGATACTTGGAGTATCAACCTGTAGCTCATGGAGCGGACCCTCCCAGAGATGAGTGTACGGAGTACGGAGACCGTGTAGCCGGCTGAGACCTGACCACTGCTTGACCGACTCGACTTGGGGTGAGTCCACTAGCCCAGTGGACGGAGCACTACTTTGTGAGGTGCATACCCATGGCGGACGGAGCACTACCTGTGTGACAGTGCAGACCCATGGTACTCGTCCGGAGAGTACCTCTGCAGGCTACTAGGGGGTATGCACTACTGTGTTTGGGTGGAATACCCCGGCGGGAAGCACTACTGTGTTTGGGTGGCTGACCCGCGATACTCGACAGGAGGAGTACCTCAGCAGTCTTAGGTTAGTGAGAAGTACCTCAGAGTTGTGACAAGACCACTGTACACTCCAGAGACGGGGCTCTTCAGTAGTTACAGTTTCGATAATGAAAATCATAGTTTGAGCTGAGTCTATGACCATTGTGTTTACGTCTTGATTGAGATGGGTCACTTGATAACTTAGGTATATGTATGGGCATATACCTGGGTAGTGGTTATCCATTGATTTCATAATCTTTGTGTTTCCTCATGATTGAGATGAGTAACTTCATAACTTAGGTATATGTATGGGCATATACCTAAGTAGAGGTTATCTGTTGAGATCTTCTTTTTGGTTATCCTTGTTGGTTTTAGTGAGACCTTGAGGGTATCGGGGTCCCTACTGAGTATCATTATACTCACCCCTGCATGGGCTATGCCTGCACCTCGTTGTGTTGGTTTCAGACGATAGGCAGTGCTGACGGAGTCCGAGTGTTCGAGGACTGGACGGTACCCGGAGGTAGACTACATGACGAGTCAGTACCCGGAGGTGGACTACACGACGAGTCAGTAACGGAGGTGGACTTCACGGCGAGACGACACTCGGAGGAGGTTGACGGGCGAGAGCGTTGTGGAGGCTATCTGTACCTACCCTTCAGGTAGGATCCATGGTGGATGATCCAGGATCTGTTCCATCTATACCTACCCTTCAGGTAGGATCCGAGGAGGACGACCCAGGAGCCGCTTCCGTTCTTCCAGCTGTTGCCTTTTTCTGTTGTACTTTGTTCAGTTATAGTTGTACTTTAATTTGGGTTTGTATTCTGGCCCTTTTACCTTTCAGCACTTCTCTTTGTACTTAGTGTTTTACTTCCGCTTGTACTCTGTGGTGTTTTGTTTACTTTTATAAAGGAAATGCCTTCCCAGTTATCGGAATTAACACCTTTGGTGCTAGTCGCCAGCTCCTGGCCTATGGAAGGCGGGCTTGGGGTAGTCACGGCACGAGCCCCGAGGACGGGTCGTGACAAATATAGTTATTATAAAATGAATAAACACCCATAAATGGATCATAGATGAAATTTAAATATTATACCAATAATATTTCTGAATTTAATATTTTAATGAATGTTGTATCTTTTAATAAAATATTATTTACTATAAAATATTCATAATGTCTATTTTAATAACTATTTATTACTTTGACTTTAATAATATCAATATAACCCTTATAACTAAAAAAACTTATTACAACCATAACATGTAAATGAAATCTATAAAATTCTTTTATTACATTAAATATTTCAAATAATATTTATTTTAATATTTTTAAGATCATTTATTTTATTTTTCCATTAATTATATAATTACCGCATCAATGTTGTGAAATATTTTAAGGTAATTATTTATTACATAAAAATTAAAAATAAATTACCATGATGAAAATAAATATTTTTTATTTATAATTACTATTTATAGTTGAATATAACATCTGGATAACACCATATTAAAATTTTTATAATTATTAAAATCTTGAATGTGACAACTTTAACTTTTCTTTAAATAATATAGAATAAAGGTAATAATCTAATAAACTGGCCATAAATGTTAGTTTAACAGACCATTTCATGATTATGGATGAATATTATTCATAAAATAAAATTTGGGAAAGTATTAGCATCATTTTATTGTCCATATCATATTATTTTTAACCTAAATTACCTAATTTTCCCTTTACTATGGTAACAAAATTACAAAGGTTACTATTCAAATTGGCCAAAAATAAAAGGTACCTATTTAATAAATTTTTAACTTATGAATCCAAATATATAATCCATTTTTAAAAATTAAAAAGACAATTTTTATAATTTAATTTAAAATTAATATCGCAAAAAAATTGTTTTCTTGAAAAATTCATTTTTGCGCTAAAAGAATACTTACACTAAAATAAGGTATAAAGGTTATTATAATTTAATCAATTAAATTATAACTAAATAAATAGTAATTAAGATAATTTTATATGAAATTTAAATCATAATTATAAATTTAAATATAAATAAAATTTTAGTTTTATAAAAATCATCATTTTCACTATTTAATAGAAAATCAATCTTTTCAAAAAATTCCCATGAATTATCCATAGGAAAACATATTTTTGAAGAATAAATGACTTTACTAAAAATTAGGTGCTTATTCACTAAGTAATAATTAATAAATTAACAATGAGTTAATAATGTGGTTAATACTATTCATTCCTATAATTTTAGCAGCTAGGTTATAATGATCACATTTAAATAATAATATTTTGGGGTTAATTTAGGATTAGTGTTGTGTGCAATGTAAGATATTAATTATATTTTATATATTGTAAAATAGTTGGATGTAACATTCTAATCATATTCAATAAATTTCTTCCTCCAAATTTAAAATTACATTTTGAAAATAAAATATTGATATTTGAGAAATTAATTAGTGGCAAACCCACATCATAAAAAGTGTTAATAAAACTTCCTCTTAAAAAGAGGAAGATTATATGATAAGGTCACCACAAAACTAGGATTCTGAAAAGAAAACAGTAGTGAGAAGTAAAAATATGGAAATGGAAGAGAAGTTTGACTGTAATTTTATAATGGATAGTGATAGAGAACATTTTCATTATAAATTTAACTATCAAAAAATCGTAAATCTTTGATTGATTAAAAGACCACTGATTTAAAAGAAATAAAAGTAAACAGAAAACATTTTTTTTTCTAAAATCCTTTTCATAAAGTTTATAGATTATTTTAATATCCATATAAATTACTTAAGAAAATAAAATTTCTTTATTTCATTCCATGAAATAATCCCATCCTTTGGAAATGCTTTGATCTATTTCTACTACATTTTTTTACACCTAGAGATGGATATTAAAGAAATTTTTTTATGCCTAGAGCACTTTTATCAAAAGATTCATAAGGCATTCCTTCAGTCATTAAATATTTACCAAAATAAAAATGGTTATAACATTGTATCCAATATAATAAATCATTCATTAACCTCAAACAATAATATACAATCCTAAATTTAATCTATTATATAAATAGTTAACCTTAAGACTCATCCAAAATACATTTGTCCAAAAATTTATAAGAAAAGTCACTAAAT
This sequence comes from Viscum album, assembly GCA_963277665.1. Lineage (NCBI taxonomy): Eukaryota > Viridiplantae > Streptophyta > Magnoliopsida > Santalales > Viscaceae > Viscum > Viscum album. The sequence continues at coordinate 1,134,835,738 of OY728126.1, forward strand.
TTCCAAAATCAACTTAACATAATATTTTACCCAAACAACATAGTGTAGATATTATTTTCACATACCAAATATATTATTACCTTTATCACCTTTAAACCTTAATCAAAACATGAATGCTTCCAAAAATAAAATCTCAGGTTGTTGGATATATTCCTCAAATCCAAAATTCTAATAATCCCATAAAAGATAACATAAACCATCAAATCACTAACCACCTTAATGGTCACAAATACTATCCCATAAATATCTCTTTATCATTATTATCTCAACATCAAGCACATATTAATGTTATATTACCCAAATCATGTGTTTTTCAAAAGATCGACTTGCCATCGAATCAATCCTCTTGGTTAATAATACTATTCTTCACATATCTACAAATCCTTATGGTTATTGTACTATATAAAAATGCTTATAAATTTCATGAATATTATAATTATAATATAAAAAATAATTTTACAACATCTTTCATGTATCCAAATACACAAGCATAGTAATCATTACACTTTGGCTGTATCTATAACATAAGCTTGACCTTAACCCCTTTGCTTCTTATAAGGTATATTCGATTGATTATTGTGGAATTAATTTTCATAGGGACCCATATCATTATAGTGGAAGAATTGCACATTATAAAATTCATTCTTACCCCTAAAATCTAGATCATTGTGTATTATTTACCCACACATGAAACAAACTCTTTTTTTTAAGAATGTACCAAGGCATTTCCTTCCACAAGTATCACATATTAAAAAATCCTTCTTTCCCTCATCCCCTTTATCCATCCTTTTATTTTTCATTCTCTTCTTCTCTTTCTACCCTTTGAAGTTATAATACTTAGATAATTCTTTATATATATTTTTATCACATGATATTATGTCCCCATATGATGAGAATATTTGGGAGGCTGTTTCCCTACTAAATATTAGATTAAAGTCATCAAAAAATTGAGCATTCTTTCTCTTTGGATTATGTTCATTGATTCCATTTCCATTCCTTCCACTAGGATCCATTTATAAAAAAATGACACACAATAGTTTAGATCATAACATTATGAATCATAATGTATAATCTAAAAACTAGTAATACACTTAAAATAAATTGAAAATCAAGGTATAACTAATATCTAAATCATAATATTAGATTATTTGTATTTATTTCCAAATTCTTTCATTGGGTTTTTCTATAATATATGTTTTCCTAAATATGGTTCCCATGGTTTCTACAAAACCTACACTGATACCAACTATAATGACCCCAAACCCAGTATCCAAGAGTTGGTGGTTACTTTATTACATTAGCATAAGAAACTAGGAATGACATCCCAAATGAATGAATAATATATTAGTCTTGGTAAACTAGACACATACTTGAAATTCAAATTATATTTTAAAAGATAAAATAAAAAAATAATTTCTTTGATATTTCCATTATTATCTTGAGTGTATCCCTTCATATAAATCACAAAAAACTTCCTCATATCCTGGAGAAAAATAAAACATAATAAAAGGGTGAGATCAAATTCATATTAAGGGTAAGCATACAACAGAAGCTATTAATAAATAAGGAATAAACAATATGGTAAGTTAAATAACTGAAACACATTCAATTCAATCAATAACTTGATCATAATATGGACATAATACAAGATCATCAAATATTTCCATACAAATAATAACCTTATAAGGAAACTTAACCATGAATATTATACTAATAGAATAATCACATACAATATCATTAACTGAACTCATAATGATGGAATTCATAATACAGGACATAATAATCATACCATCAAGGCTTTGGCCAAGACACCATACATAAATGGGTAAGGCATCAACCAATATCAAAACTAGTTTGTCTAATGAGACATACTAATGCATCGAGGGGATATAGCGACCACCGACCATCACTTACTAAGACCAATTTATTATTTATATGAAATGGGTGAAACATAATAAACACAAACATTAATATTGAAAAACTATCATACAAAATTTGAATACTTTCCCTAATCAATAAACATAACCATAAACCATCCAGAGTAACATGGAGAATGGTATTAAAATAGCACGTCCATAGTCAAAATGATCATAAACCATCCAAAGAAAAAATAATAATGATATCAATATAATGTATCCCTTTATAATTATATTTAACATAAAGGGTTTATGTCATTGATGAATAGAAATACCATAAGAAGATCCTTAAAAATATCTTGAGGAAAATATCCTTTGCCTATTAAAAATCACCTTTAAAAACAAAATTTTCAAAAATAATTTGAAAATAATTTCCTTTGAAAATAAACTTGAAATAAGTTTTAAAATATTGAGTGGCCATAATAGGAAATAATTTTGGACAAGCTGTACACTTTAAAAGAAATATTCCTTTACATTTTTTAGTAAATACCAAATGGGAATTGTTTAAAAAATTACATGAATATTACTTTATTTTTTAAAAAATTAAAAAATGGGTAAAACTTTATTTAATAAATAATTTTGAAAAGGTGTAAAACATTTTTCAAAACATTCTTTTAAAAAACACTGGGTTAGATGGAAATTTTTTTTTCGACCAAAGAGAAGTAACGTCTATTTTTCTTAAAAAAATCACAATAATTTTATGTTCCAAAGAGTGAAAAATGGTACTATTACTTGAGAAGTTCCTTAATGAACAAATAAGATGAAATTTTATTTATTTTAACATATAAATAATTCAACCAAGGGAAACTTAAACAAAAAACAATCCCAAATAACAATGGGGTTGTGAAATAAAATCTTACCACTTTATAATCAATTGAGTCATATTCCCCATAAAAGAATAAAATTTTAAAAAGATTTAAATATAACGAGAATAAATATATTCATGATATAAAGTTTCAAATGGGTGCTATATATAAATCATAAAATAATTTAGGTTCATAACATCAAAATATGGCTGAACTAAAGAAAATTGTCGTGATGTCCCTTACACAGATAATGTCATTGAAGTAAATGTTACTAAAATGAGTTGATTATATGTATCTAATATAAATCAACATAATTTTTTTTAAATAAAACATAATATAATAAAAATTAAGTTTACATATAATGTTATCATGACATAATCAATGAAGTATAAGTTTAACATAATGAATGAAAATTGAGTTAAAAAATCCCTTAACTTGCACTTTCCTTTAATTGAACATGATTTAACCTCCACTATAATAGTTTACATCATGTTATTAATTTATACCATAACTGTATTTCTATTTATGATATTATATATGATCCCCTTATATAATCTTATCAACCATTTTTTAATAATATTTCCATATTACCCTTGTTTCAGGTGTTAACCGCTTCATCTTCCTATGCATGTTTTGCCTTGTAAGTCTTGGTTTTTGTGTATAAGATACAGTTAAATAATATAAAAAATTATTTTAAGTTCATAAATGTAATAATTATTCATTATATGTATTTTTATAATCAATTTTTAATGTTTAATATGGAAAATGAATTACATCACATCATAGAGACGGTGGACCGTACGTACGCACGAGCAACAATATCATTCCATTAATGGATAAAATGGTAAAGAAGTGGGTGATTTAATTTTAAAATATCAATATCATGTCATAATTACAATATATATCCAATATTTCTACTAGTATAACTATCCATGTAAGGTTGTGATGAAAATCAAATTATACCGTTATGTGGAGATGGTAAGCCTTACGTACACACATGCGGTGCTTTAATTTTTCATAGGATGAATAAAAGATATAATATATTTGTTTTATAATCATAATAAAATCATAGTATATATATTATACCGGATTAATTATTTTTTAGATATAGACAACTAATGGATATGAATTAGAAGAAGAAATAAACTTGAAAGAGTGGTTAAAAATGATTACCTCTTCTTCGGTGGACTTACTTCAGATCTTTTATTAAGGGAATTAGGGATGTACTTTTGAGGATAACATAACATACAAAAAGTATATATGTATTTTTATAAAATTATTGGTCAATAATTGGTCAATATATATGCCTAAAAGTGGTGTAAAAAGTTAATGAAGGATTACCCTTTTATAATTTAGGTGAGGGAATCTTTAGGAATTTCTTATAATATTAATTTTATATAAATTAATTTTTAATTATAAATGTATAAAAAATTATTAATCTATAAGATAACATGATTATGGGTAAAAATAAACTCATTCAATAAAATTTATATAATTGTTTACTAAATTTAAACCCTTATCTTTTGGTTTAAACCCATATTTAACATCATTAACTCTTACCATGAAAACAAGGTTTTTTACTCTTTGAGGGTTAATATATTTATTAAAAAAAGAAAAAATACCCATAAATAAATCATGGATGACATGTTAAATATTATCCCAATAATTTTGAAAATTTTAATAATTTTATGAATTTTATATAATTTAAAAAATTATTATTTACTATAAAATATTCATAATGTCATTTTTAAGAACTATTCATTACTTTGACATTAATAATATCAAAATAACACTTATAATTCAAAATAATATTTTATTACATCCATAAAATGTCAAGGTAATATGGAAAATTCATTTATCACATTAATTATCTCAAAATATATTTATTTTTATATTTTTAATACAATTTATTTGATTTTTAATTAATTAAATAATTAATATATCAGTGTTGTGAATGATTTTAAGGTAATTATTTCTTCAATAAAAATTAAAAATAAATTACCATTTTGATGTTAATAATTTATATTTCCTCATTCTATTTATAGTCTATGATATCCTCTGGGTAACACCATATTAAAAATGTTATATTTATTAAAACCATGAATGTGACGTCATAGACTTTTATTTAAATAAAATATTATAAAGGTCGCAATCTCCTCCAAATGGCCACAAATGATCATATAACTTAACTTTCAATTATTATGGATGAAGGTGACTCTATTTGATAGGACTTTTGGGGCTGGCTTATGAAAATACAGCCAAGGGTGTAGCATGAAAAGTTAAAAAAATATGTCCTCTAGAATTAGAATTTCTATTACTAATGGATGGAGAAATATTATAGAGATGAAAATTTCCCCAGGAAAAGAAGTATGATGTGTCCAAGAAAAAATTGAGTATTTAGACTGAAATTTACTACAGAGTGTAAATTCTCCTCTATAGATCTTTGTTTGCAAGTAGAAGAGGTAGAATTTTCTTTACTTCACAGCTCTGACCATGAAATAAGGTCTGGGTGTCACTACATATCTCATGAATATGAGAATCAAGGCACATTTAGTCCTCGAATGGAGGTGTTTTAGGAGACCAAAACCAAGGATTGTGATCTACTTGAGATCATACCAATATTCTATGCAGTTTTACATCATGAAACAAGGACATGAACAATGCAGTTTTATGTCATGTGGAAAGGATGTTGTCATATAATTTGACATATTATAACTTGGACATTAGGATATGTATCTTAAACTCTTACAACTTGAACTATGGTATCTTTTAGTTTTACGTCATATGAATAGGACCCTATGTCATTCCTTTTAAGGTCTTGTGATGAAGACCATTTGAGGATTACACAAATTATGTATTGAGAAACATTACATTGGTAGGGTCCATAAAAAGCTCTATATCCATGAAGATCAAGAAAAAATCTTCTTTAGAGTGGACCTTGTGTATGGAATAAGGGACCTCCCACTTTTTTTCATGATTTGGTGGTTTCTTCCTTAGTATCATTGGGTTCCTAGGGACCAATGCCAGTTCTCCTTGGAGGAACGAGCATAGGTGAACCTCCTTGTTAAAATCTCGTGCTGTCTGATTTTGGTGAACTTACAAGTGATGAAAGGTATTAAATATTTTATCAACAAGTTTCTATAATTTATCTACTCATTATTGGGATTTATTGTCTGTGGATACTTGATCATAGATGGTAACGCAAAGAGAGGGAAGTTGAACCTCAATGGGAAAGATTGCTTTTGTCCTATATACCAACGAATATGAGGTAGATTGTGTGGTAGTGGAAGTTATATTCGGGTAAGCCCACAAGTCTTGCAAGATATTTTTAGGAAATATTTTTTATCTTTATCCACCATCTTTTGGAGTATGTTTGGTAAGGTCATATTGAAGGCCTCTATCAATCCATTAGTTATGGCATGGTAGAAAGATGAATGGTTGGATATGATATTACACTCTTGATAATGATTTTCCAACTTAGAAGAATAGAAATTGGTACCATTTTCTAACATTATCATACAAGGGGAACCAAATATAGTAATGGTATTGGATTTAAAAAAGTTTAAAATGATTTTAGACCCAAATTCATTGAAGGGTATTTATTTATCCTATTTAGAGAAGAAGTCAACAATAGTGATGATGTATTTGAATTTATTAGTCGTAGCTATATGATATGACCCAACAACATAAATTCCCTATATGGTAAATTTATAGAAGTATTTGGTATTATATAGAAACTCTGGGGGTTTATGGATGAAGTTAGCATGCACTTGGAAGGAATGAAACTTTTTTGGTAAATTTTGTGCAATCCTGCATCATTGAAGGCTAGAAGTATCCAAGATTCCTAATTTGATGGGAAATTCTGAAACCTGATTAGTGGGTACCAAAGGACCGTGTATGTACTTATTTCATGAAAACAATAGTTTATTCTCTATCAATTCATCTGATAAGTAATCTATCCAATCCATGATTATAGAGAGATTTTTAGTGATTTAGGATGTCATAAAGAATAAAGTTAATATATCATCATCATATTTTCTATTTTATATTTCCTTTTGATAATATTAATCCATTTTGAAGGTATTCAATAGTGGACATAATCCAACTAGTTACAGTACTATCTAGTTAATTTATGGAATTAACCTCGTTCTATTCTTCCATGTCAACATGTGAAAAAGGCGACACCATTTGGTGGTGAACAATGTTGATGACTATTTCATCTTGGAATAGATTTTCCAAACCTATAGTTTAATTTTCCAATGCATTTGCTTGTGAATTATATGATAAAAGGATGTGATTAAATATCTTATTTTTAGGGTAATTCTCCCATTAGTTCTTGTACATAGTCAATAAGAGGGATTAAATCTTTAGTTCTGATGGAATAATCACTATTGATCTGCTTGATTACGAACTCAAAATATATTTTAACCTTAAAGTGGTCCATTTTCATTTGGTGTTCCGGTTCTAGACCTGTAATGAGGGCATGATATTCAACTTCATTATTTGTCTATCCTTATAATAATAGGAAAGATTATGGTATGACCACCTTTCCTGGGGAGATGATCAAGACACCTAACCCGAATTTATTGTGCTTAGGGTCTTATACTCTCTCCCTATTGGGATTATAGATACACCATTAAAATATATATCCCATGTCTGAGGGCCACCAAGAATAGAGAAGATCTATTCACAAGGTAATTCAGTATTTAATGACTTTGTTTCCATAGATGGATGTTCTGTAATAAAGTATACCAATTCTCGACCCTTTATCACCTTATGAGTCACAAATTAAATGTTAATATTTTTCAAGATGACCACCCTTCACAAAAAATTTCCAGTCAACATATGATGGATGAGTATGTATTCGAGAGGGTTTATATGAGGGACCAAATGAACCTCACGGTGCTGCAGTTAATGCCTTAGTTTATAAACCATAAAAATTAGCACCAAGAATCACTTATTGATATCTGAATAATGAGTCTCAGTGTTGATCATGGTTAGACATAGACAATAGATGATATTTTCATTCTCAACGTCATTGTTTTGTGCAAGGAAATAACCCAATGATCATTCTAAGGCCATCACATATAGAATGAGTGTATTTCCCTCAATAAGAGGGATTAACACCTATGAACTCAAAAATATATTTCTTAAGGATATTGAATGATTCCTAACAATCTTCAGTCTATTGATATGTGATCCCCCTTTTCATTAACATTATGAAGGGAAAATACTTTCCTATGAGGTTTTCTAGAAAGTTAGGAATATAATCAAGGTGTCCCTATATCCACATCAGTTATTTAATGTTTTGAAGAGGGGAAATATCAAAGATAACCCTTGTCTTCTCGAAATTGAATTCAATGCAATGTTGGCATACCATGAAGCTAAAAAACTTTCCCAAGGTAACTTTGAAAGTGCATTCCCAGGGTTCATTTTTAGGCTATGTTGTTGTATTTAACTGAAAGTGGCCTCAATATTATCTAGATTTTCAAATCATTACTGATATTTAACCACAAGATCATCAACCTAGAACTCAGTAAACTTCCCAATTTATTTTTGAATATGCAATGCATGGAATGCCGGTATGTAGTGCCAACATTCTTAAAAAAAGAGCATTACCAAATAATAATATACATTTTGGGGAGATTCAAAAGTAGTGTATTCTTTATATTAAAGGGAAATACTTATTTGTTTGTACCCTAAATAGCCATCCATGAAATAAAGGGCTTAATATACATCTATATCATCAATTAGAAGTTCCTTGATCAGAATCAGAAAATCAACTTTTAGAAAATTCCTTTTGAGATATTTGAAGTCGATTCAGACCCTGATTTTCCCATTATTCTTATTTATTGGGTCTATATTGGATATAAATTTCATATATTGGACTTCCTAAATGAAATTTTCATTGATAATCATGTCAACTTTAGCCTCAATTTTGGTGGTGTGAGTCTGGTGCATCCTTCTAGTTACATATTTGTAACCCCGATGGTTTTATGGAAAACCCTGGCAGTGAATGTCCACCTCCAGATTGAGGCCCAAAATTTATATGTAATTCCAAGAAAAAATGTCATGATGTTTTTTTGAAAGGAGATATACAACTCTTCATCTTCATAAGACATGGAAGTGATAATCAATGTGGGCTGTGGGTCCTCTTTTTTATCCAGATTTATTTTCATGAATTCATCAATAGTGGTAGAGACACCTTCCTCAAATGATGGTAGTGAATCCATGAGGTCCCCCTACTCTTCCTCTTCATTTTCATATTTCTATTCCTCTTCTTTATTACTCCAAGGGGAAGTACATGACAAAGTAAATTTCTCAGAGTTATGAAAGGATTCAATATTTTGATATTTAAAAGATAAAGCATCTTCCTTTGACCCAATTGATGATGTGGGGTTTCTTTAAAACTCTAGAGGGAAGGTAAGGGATGGGGAAGAAGTATCTCCACTCTCTCCTAGTGAAATGACAACTTTTTCTGATTTATATGATGAACCATAGATCTATTGAGGCTCAGAGGACGGAATACGGGAATTTTCCCCTGAGCCTTTACCACTATTTAGAGAGTTGATGACATATTCAGTGGCACTGTGCTCAATTTTCATGACCGACATCATTATGGTTTTTGAATATGCACTTGAATTAGGGCACATACAATCGATCTGGTTGATAGGTATCATTTTTTCTTCATTAAGCTATTTTAAGGGTTTTAATGAGGTCATTTCATGACTATTTGGGGTAGTGACCTAAGTAACGCTGTTAGTCATGAGTTATTTACCTCCCCTCTGATATAATATTGCTTTAATATATTGAAATTTGAATGATTAAAATGGGGATTTATCACCATTCAACATCCCAATTTGACTTTTAATGGAATATTTGAGGAATTGGTGGTATGACGAGGGGACTGCTGCATGATGATGAAACCAAGACCTTCCAAGTAGAATTTTGAAGGCTATATCTTTCCAAACAACCATAAATTACAAGTTAGATATGAGGTCCCCAAACTGATCCTTGATAATGATCCTATCGAGAGGCTTTTACTCACTTTTTTCATAACATTGTAACATTATAGAAAAATGGGACAAGTGGTACTTATTGTAACCTAGTCGTGAAGTTTTATGATTGTAATAAGGTTGAATCCTAATCCATTATCCCTGAAATCCCATCATATATCAATGTCATTTATCCCTACTGACACATACATGGGTCTGATGTGTCCTTATATAATGACATATTTTTATTACTTCATGAAAGAGACAATTATGTGGAATTCTATAGGATTGATCATTGTAAAATATATTTCAGTAGTAGAAACATCACCTTTAAAAACATAATAGTTCAGCAAAGTCTCTATGAGTGCTTCCCATAGGTCTTTGGATAAAATTCGAGCATCCAAGATCGAAAACCTAGTCAGAACCATGGCTAATTACTTTAAAATTTTAAACTTATAGGATAAATCCCTATACTTACCAATGCGAAATTTCTATTTTAAAATCATTTTAAGAGATTAAGTACTTGATGTAGGCATATCAGACCTTGGAACATTAGTTGAATGCACTCTTGGCCTTGATGGGTTAGGTTGAACATATTTCCCTACTTTCTAAGGTTGATTGAATAATTTCACCCCCTCCAGTTATTTTTTCAGGATGATTGGGTCAAGGTGACCCCTGACATACATATGGGAATATCTATACTTCTTCTGGGACTTCTAGAGGGATTTCCCATGAGTTTCAGTGACATAAGAAATCTGAGCAGAGACATGGTTGGAATATTGGGGATTTTTTTGTGATTGTGTCTTCACCTGTACCCTTGGATCTTGTAGCCTCTACCTTAGGTTCCACAATCGAATATGGGTAACTCAAGTTTATGGTCATATTAATCACTAGAAAAAGGATCCATTAAGTGAATTACATTAATGGAACCGAAGATTAATTATTCATTTGTTGAGGATTCTGTCTGACAATTCAAATCTTGGGGTACCATTTGGTGGGATGGTGCCCATACATTTGAGATTGAAGGCATGATGTTTGATAGAGTCAATGATAAATTTCGACATGGTATAATTTCATCTTATTTCATTTGTTTTCATCTCTTCCATCCATGTTATTTCTTAGAAGACTAGCCTTAAGAGGAATACGGCGCTGGCAGAGTTAGATATTCCATAGAAAAAGTGATTGGGGGTAACAATGGTTGTTTTAACTATGATCGAAGGTTAATATGAATCTGATTGATTTCATTTCTAGTCATACAATCACTAAAATTATATGTGTTATTGCAGGTAACTTTTATAAATTCACCCTCTTCTTTGGGGTGGTAGTTAAAATACACATTACCCGTGTGAGTGGTTTTACCATCTTCAATTTCCCAGAATGAAACATATTTTATAGGAAATATTTGAAAATGAAATAGTCTTGGTTTGTTTACCCCAATATTCAATGAAAGGGTAAATAATTTGGGTGATCATCAAGGCTGGATTGGTCAGGTCTTTTGGGTTCCAACAAGGTTTACATGTTATTTTTCAAGGATGCTAAGAAGTATCCCTGAACATTCTCTTCTTATAAGAAGTAGAATTTGTTCTTCAAGTTTCCAAATTGAGAATATTTTAGATATTTCCTTTCATCCTAATGAGAATACTATAGTTGATGCTGCTATTTAGGTGGAGGTACCATGCGAGGATGTGCGAGATTTGGAGTTGGAGTTGGTGTAGAGCTAGATTCAGTGTAACTGTTATATCTTCCACTCTACCCATACTCTTCCCTTGAGATTCCTTCATTGGATGGGAATTATCCTTGGTTTGAAAAATAAAATCTTCTAACCATTGTGATACTATTTCTAGATCCTGAAATCCACTTGGATTATTTACTAGTATAAGTGGTGTTATTAGTTTTTCGTGAAGATTCTCAATGCAAATATCCAACAAGTACTCTTGAGTTAGATTAAAGATCATGGAATAAGTCAAACTCTTCCCATTGAAAATGAAATCGAACACCCTCTCATTTACTCACTATCTACATTTTGAGAGATAGATGAATTTTATATTTTGTAATGTAAATATGAATTAATAGAGGATTTTCTAGTGATGATATTCCCATACCTTGATTGATCTATCTGGTAGAATGGTGTGCTATGTAAAGACTAGTCCTTCTAAGGCCTATACAAAACATTTTAGCTTAACTACTTAAAACTGCTTAAGGGTCCCCATCACAGGGACACACCTAGACATTAGGTACATCATATTCTATTCCAGAACCCTGAAACCATTGAATGTAGGGAATTTTGGATTCCCAAATTTTTTGGGGGAAGAGTTATATCCACCCATTTAGGATAAAGGTTCCTCTCTGGTTATACCAAAACACATCATCCTTCCACAAATTCTAATTGAGATACAAGTATTTCAACAACATCAATGAGTTGGGGAGGAATAAACAACATGGTATGAGCCTGAGCAAAGAGAATAACAAGTTGGGATAGCTATGGAAGTTCTTCTTATACTCATGGTGGGTAACCTATTAGGGCTAGTCTATGAGAATGCATCTGACCTAGATTTGGTTGTGTACCCAATGGTGGAAACTCCTAATATCTTGTTTCCGTGGGGTCCAAATATATTGGTTTTCGGTACCCCATGTTGAACGGATGTTATGGCTCTATTTCAGTTACTGGGATGAGCCCTCTTGGTTGAGGTGCACCATTTGGGATCTTGAGTTTAGGCTCTACTTTCAGTTTATATCCAGTAGTGATGTTTCCTTAATGTAGTTTTGTATTGAGTTTTATAAACTCCTTCATCTCTTACCTCCACTGAGAAAATATTTCCTCAAGTGCGAGGAGTTCAACCTCTTCTGGTGGATAATGAGATACACTTTCACCTTTACCCTTTTATTTGGAGGATTATCATCAAGGAGGTAGTATTGGAGTGGTTAAGGGAATCCCCAAATTCATATAAAGACTTTTTTTGGGTATGCATACCTTATTCAATCATTTTGGTGTGGACTGTATTATATATAACAACCTCCCCATCATGATCCCATGTATTATCATCATGTATTGTAAAATATATAGGGGTGGTGCTAATGATGTTCATCGATGAATAATGCATTGAAAATGGTGAATTAGTATGATAATGATATTATTGTCAGTTTTCCTAGGGATATATTCCAAAATAATTGTGATTTCTCAAACTGGTCATACCATTAAGAGAATACATTTTTTTATTCACATCACAAGGCTCCATTCTCTCCTTCAATGGTCCTCTTAGAATCTTCTGATGAAGGGTGATACGAAGGGAATTTCAAGAAATTTATTTCATGTGTGCTCAAAGTGAGGAAATAAGGTCATGGAATATAATGAGTTGGTAAGATCCGTTTTTATGTGTTCCCTCCAAATGGGAAAAGATCAAATTCCATTGAGGATGTGGTTGAGGTAAAAAATCCACCATCCATATGGGATGAGCCTACTCCCATTCTATTTTAACAACATTTCAAGCTTATTTTTTCAACCTCAAAGGTTGTGTTAAAAATCCCCCATCCCTATGGTATGGGGTTGCTTCTCAATTGTTATGCCTACTACTTTTGCGGCTACTCTCTTGATTCTAATGAGCTTTATTTGACCATGGGTTGGGTGCATTGTATGATTTTCACTTGAGCTACCAACTTCTAAATATATTAGTACTTCATGATGATTGAATTCACTTAAGTGGGAGTCTTGCTCAATATATTTGGATGCTTGATGTATGAGTCTTTTGATGACTCACTCTCTTCTTTCTTAACATCTTCAAGAGTTGTTAAGGGATAGTTTTTTGTTCAGCATAAAATCTTTCATGAGTAGAGCTCATTTATAAAAGCTGTATTGATTATATGACATTACATGATCTCACTTGTGGAGGGATTATTTGATTAGGGAACAAGTTGGAATAAAATTCCATGCATTTACCCCATCCTATGATATGTACACTAGTTGGGGAATTGGTGATCAACCGATGCAATTTTTTTAACACATCAAGACATGCATGATGAAGGTATCTTTACTATTTCCCCAATTTCAGGTACAGTGTAACTAGGATGTCTTACAAGTTTATTTTATGGTGTATCCCTTATATTACCTTAACATATCTTGGATATTATTTATAAGGTATGAATTTTGTTTTTATGTGATGAATAGTTGTCTAAAAATTTAGGTGGATGTTGTAGACATATTTTTATAACAAAACCTCTGGAATATTGTATTGGGGAGTGGGTGCAGGCCAAAAAATTATTTTTATATTGTATTTAACCAAATTTCTTCCCATTATCAATATGTATTTTTAAACTTTTTCAAGAGTTTCCTCAACATGATCTGACTAAAGTGGATGTTTCCCTATTGCTTCATTGTAAACATTAGGGTTAGTAGGGATTTACTCTTTTATATTGGAAGGAAAGTAAATAAATGGTGGTTCATAGAATTACCATTTCCTTGGGATATCTTCCTGTTGAGAAAGAATTTCACTTTTCAGTGATGAGGCAATAGGAAAGATGATCGCATAATGATTCACTATTCATTTCCACCCTTACACCACTATTTTAAACTAGTTTTTTTATTGAAAATTAAAAATATAATAATAAATTATAATTTATGTTTTATTAAATAATTTAATTTTTATTAACCTCAAATTGGTAAATTTTACTTTATTTAATGTTTACATTGTAGGAGGAGGTGATTTGGAGAGCCTATGATGGAATTCATGCAAAACAGGCCAAACTGCTTCAGATCCCAAGCACACTTGTGGACTTAAATATTTACTATGGATAATCTGTGCATCAAATTGGTTTTAACATTTGTGTTATAGCTCCAAATTCTATGGGATACATTTATTTATAATACCATGAATCCCATTTTGTCAATTTGGAGGCCCAAAAGTGGACTAAAATGTGAAGTGATTCTGGGCGGTTCAGATTGGATCTCCCTTCTATATTTGAGCCATAACTCAGGACTAAAAACTATAATTAGGATTAATATACCTCCATTGGATATATAAATATAATTCCCACCTAACCAATGAATTTAAGAGAATTTAATGCATTTTCCATCCATCCATCTAAATAAACTTGGTGAAAAAATCGGTCATTAATACCTCACCAACACCCACATACCATTGAATTTTCTTGAAACCAAATTTCCAAATTTCTATTTAAAATAACTCCCTGGAATATTAAAAATTTTGGAAAAACCATGGGTAAAGGTGTTTCTAAATTTAGATCTTTCTTCATCTATTTTCTCCCTCTTCTACATCATGTACTTTTAAACTTCTTAGTGATCAATTTGAGGGGCATTCTTTGTTGTAATCATGAGTTCCATGCTTGTAATCATTGAAAGGTGATTGAATTTATAGGTTTTTAGTCTATTGTTATTAATTTATACCTTTTTAATTTTTATTTATTATGGTATGATCAAATACAAATCAAAGGAACAAGAATCCTCATGCTTTTATGCACAAATCGAATCTTATGATGATCTGAGTGTGGTTTCCTCTTTTCTCACTTCTTCTCTTTCATGAGTGCACTTATGGATTGTATCATTTGATGAAATATATAAGGTATAACCCATTATTATGATTTTTTTGTCTTTATAAAAATTTTAATATAGAACCAAATATTTACATCTCATTATGTTGTTGATGTGATGACTTGATTGAGTTCAGTTCTTACATCGATATAATTTTATTGATTGTGAGCAGTCACTGATAATAAATATCATTGATTGATAATATACTAGGTGTTAACCTAGTAAATAATTAACATAACATAATGGGTTCAGTGTGTATAAATCAAGTAAACAATTATCCTTCCCATTTCCCTTGAGAGCGAAGAAGGATTGAGTATCAATGGACACTCACCCAGGTTAATCACGTTTTCTACAAACAATTTATATACACATATTAATATAGTTTAAATTTATATTTTAAAATAATAAAACCCCAAACACTTCATTCCATTATCTATTTCATAAAAACATAATCAAAACTTTTTTAAAAAAAATTAATGATGTAAGGATCTGTTGAGAGATGACCTAGGGTTCCTTCTATATTGTAGAAATTCTAGTAAAAAAAAATCTAATTTGATGCGCTCAACAATGATCCATATTTTGGATCCTTTTTGTGGGATACAAGATCATTTTTCCCTTTTATTTATTTTATTTATTTTTTATTTCTGACTCTATTTAGTATTTTCCCCTTCCCTTTGTATTTTTTTGTTCATTTTTGGGTGTTTTTTATCTATCTCTTCCTCTATCTCTCTCTCTAATTCTGCAATATATATTTCAATTTTATTTTCTCATTTTATTATTCTTATGTGTTTATATTATATCCATATTAAAAAAAAACAAAAAAAACTTACATCTTTTTTGCAAGAAGAGATCTTGAAAAGAAATAATACTTGAATTTGATCCAGAAATTAAAAAGTCCCTTCACCCAAGAATTAGGACATCTAGAGTAGGAAAATAAAATAACATTGAGGAGAACCTTAAGGAACATCAACCAGTACTAAACCATTCTAAGAGTGAACCAAATGAAACCCAAGAGAATGTGGCTGCAAAAAACCAGACCACAAAATAACTAACCACCCCAGATGTGGACTACCAAACTGCATATATCCAATACCTTGAGGAAGCAACCAACTTTGAGCTATGATTGGGCCTTATCCACCTCATTTATAAATTCCATGGTATTCTCAATGAGGATCCGCACAAACATCTTAAGGATTTCCCATAGTGTTCTCCACCATAAAATCCCAAAATGTGTATGAGAATCTCATAGAGTTAAGGGACTTCCCTTTCTCACTTAATGGTGTAGAAAAAGAATGACTATACTATCTACCTGCCACAATTTGGGGATGGAATTACCTGAAACAAATATTTATAGAGAATTTATTCCATGCCTCCTAAATTTCATCAATTAGAAAAGAAATCTGTGGCATTAGGAAATCACAAGGATAAAACCTTTATTAATATTGGGAGAGATTCAAATGACTTGGTTCAAGTTTACTCCACCACCAAATTAGTGAAACATTTCTAATTCAATACTTATATGAGGGAATTTTCCCCATGGATCATGGTATGATATATGTTGTAACTCATGGTTCCATTCTTGATAAAACTCCTACCACCCCTCATGACTTAATTTATAACATGGCTGAAAATGAACAATAATTTGGTACCCAAGAAATTTTCGTAACCCAAGGAGTTCACAAGGTAGGTCATTCATCCTTAGAAAAAAGGGTGGATAATAAATTTTATGATATTTATACCATTACAAGAAAATTATCTCAAGAACAAGTTAATTCACATTGTCCTCCTCTTCTATTACATTTTGGTATTAGTTCTAATAACACTCATTTTTTTGATTAGTGCCCACAAATTTAGGATTCATCTAAATCTTGTGATGTTATATTCCTTGGGGGTAAATTCCAACAAAAATCTCCCTTAAATCAACAACCACTCAATATAAATACAAAAACTGGATGGCAATAATATCCATAATACCAACAAGGAGGCAACTCGAGCTACACTAAATAGAACTGGTATCAACAGGGCTAAGGTATGTAACCTTATTATCCTTCAACATTTCAAAAAAATCCTCCTCCTACCAAATCTGAACCAATCCTCTAGGTCATGGTGAATAAAATGGAATCCCAATATCCAGCTCCAACAAACCAGACAATCATCTATTCAAGACCTACGAACTCAAGTGGGACAATTGGAAAACACCATCAGTGAGATAAAGATGTATGTTTCTGGAAAACTACCATCCCAATTTGTTTCTATCCCAAAGGATAAAGGTAATTTATGTGAAATCATACTTAATAAGGGTATAGAAGCTTCTTCTTCCAATGATTCTACCCAAATGGCATGTCCACCTTTTGAAAACTCACTTTCTATTCCTCCAAAATATTATAATGAAGAAAAAAAATGGTAAACAAATTATCATTAAGGATTCCCCTGAATAATCCATTCCTATTACTTTCCCTCAAAGACTATCTAAACTTGATAAATTTTTTGATTATGAAATTGATAAAGAAATAATGGATATATTTAAGAAGTTATAAGTTAACATTCTTCTTTGGGATGTAGTTAAATAAATTCTTTATTACACCAAATTTCTTAAAGAACTCTTCAACCATAGATAATGACTAAAGGGGAATGAGAGAGTCCAACTTTGAAGGAATTTCTCATATTTGATAAAACCAACAATTCCAACCAAATAAAATGATCTAGGAACTTTCATGATACCTTTCACCATAGGGGATACCTTTTTTTGATGCAATTCAAAATTTAAGTGCTTTAATTAATGTAATTGATCAATATGTGTATAATTATTTATAGGTTGTAGAGATTCAACCAATAGGCATCATCATGCAACATGCCTATTGGAGCACAACACACCCATTCAGAGTGATCAAGGACATTCTAATAAGAGTAAAGAATCTCATCTTCCCTACAGACTTCTACATTCTCAATATGGAAGATACCCATACCCAAGGATATGCTCCTCTCATACTTGGGAGGACATTCCTTAAAATAGTAAAGAAAATTATTAAAGTTCAAAATGGTATGATGTCCATGTATTTTGGTGGAGAAAAGGTATATTTTAATATCCTTGATTTCATGAAACACCCCATTGAAGAGAACTTCACTATTCTTATCTATTATATGGAAGTTATCTTTAATGACACACACACACAACTTGAACTCCTTGACCCATACTCTGATTTATTTTGTTCTTCTTAACTCTTGGATGATTTGAGTTTTTATTCATGTTTAGTGTGTTGTGTAGGTTCATAAAATTGTAAATTTTGTTCTTTAATTGAAGAGTGTGTTCATTCCGAGGTACCCATGACGGTTGATGATTCTACAAATATCATTTCAATTGATTCTCTTTCTTTATGAAATAAAAATATAACGACCCACACTTTACATACATTGTTAATACTTCAAAATTGAATTACACTTATTACAACATATGACAAAACCACAAAGGACCGTATAGGTATAGCGTCTTTAGAAACTGGGAAACATAAACAACTGGTTCATAAATCTTCTACAGTGTCTCCCATTTATTTCATCATATCTAGGGTCCCTTTTAGCATATTCTACTTAATATCCATCTTCCTGGCCTGGGGAAAAGAAAACATAAAAGGGTGAGCTCAAATGCTCAGCAAGGGCAAATAAAGGAAATAAAAATCATATCATATCTTTTTGAAAATTAAAACCTGCAAAAGAGATCATAATATCTTAACATGGAATAAATCATAGAAGTGAAAATGAGATCCCCATAATCATAACATAAAACTTGAATCTTTGTGGCATGCACACATAATCATGGAAAATCATTTCTTGTTAGTCATGACTTATTGCCAAGACTATCTTAGTGGACAAAGTCCCTTTCTGAACCGAGTTCACTCCTCGTTTCAGTCCTGTATCACTGAACCGAAATAACCTTCCGTTCCAGCCATGTCTATCTCATGAGATATAAAATCATTACCCAATGCATTGGAGGGAGATATAGGTCCCACCCATCTTATAATGAATCCTTTCTTATGTGTGCCACATAATCATAAAACATACATCATCGCATAACACATATAACAAAAATGGGATTCTTGAAACATCATGACATCATAAATCAATTCATATATGATAAAGGAATTCATAAACATAATTCCATCACAATATAGTCAAACCAATGTAAAAATATGGATAGAAACAGAACCCTTTATTATCTTAGATGGAAAATAATTTTGATAAAACACTTGAATTGAATTCTTGAGGAAAATATCCTTTCTTCTTCAAAAACATTTTTCCTTTCATAACATGTAATACAACTTTAAAATAAAAGAAGTTGATTAAAAATAAACTTGAAAACTTGTAAAGTAAGCTTCTTTTAAGTAATGTTTTAAAAATCCATTCATGCCGTATAAGTTAAAAAAAAACATTCTTCGTACTTTTGTCGGAAAAGTCAAAAAGTACCTCGTACGGAAAAACGACAAAAGATTCCTTTCATATTCTTTACTAAAAACTCACCTAAGGGTAAAATTGGATTTAAACTATTTCAAGTGGATGTAAACAATATTACATATTGAGGGAACATGGATGTGGATGATAAAATACACCCCAGTAAATACTTACGAATAAACAATCTCGGATAAAAATGAGATTGTGATATTTCCCTTACCTTAGGTCCGATTTGCTTTATTCGTGTCCGAAGCTCCTGTATAATGGTTTAAATAATGTTATTGACTTATTCCAGAATCATACATATTGATATGAGATCATATATGGTCATATTATTAGCTTCTTGTTAGTAATATTTCATTGTTACTTGTTACTCGGGTCTTTATAACTTTTTGTTCTTATGCGTGTTTTGTCGAATAAATTCTTATTCTTATCTTTAGGTTATAGATAATTCATTTCCAGAATGGTATTAGTGTAGTATATACCATATTCATTCATTCAATTCATTTATATAATCATTATGAAATGAAGATCATGTAGAACGAGTCGCATCACATCGTGGAGACGGTATTCCGTACGTACGCACGAGTGATGATATCGTTCCTATGATCGTGGAATTGTATTGGAGTATATATATATATTATTTCAGTATCAATATTACTTCATAATAATCATATATAGTTACTCATTACACCATTATACCCATCCTTGTAAGGTGATGGTGGAAAATAGATTACACCACGGCGTGGAGACGGTATTCCGTACGTACGCACGCGCGGTGATTTCATTTTTCCGTAGGATGGATAGAAGGTGAATTAGGGTTGTTTCATATTTATAATAACATATCAGTATGTAATTAATACTGATGTTATTACTTTATCATGAAACAACTAAAGAAGAAGAAGTTGAAGAAGAAAGAAATTGAAAAGATCGGTAATGGATATTACCTCTTCTTTGGAACGCCTTTTTGAATCCTCCACTTAAGGAACTAAGATTGGTCTTTGGAGAAGACCAGGACCTCTAGGATTATTCTAGGGAAGTGGAGAAGGGAAAATGGCAGGGGTTGGCCGAGCTTGAGTGCTCAAATTGGTGTGAGGAGGAGGGGGAGGAGGTGCCCTTTTATAAGGGAGGAGAGGGGCACCTTAGGAATATCTCAAAATATTATTTTATATTAAAGTCAAAATCGGTTTATAATGGTTCCAAAGGGTCTTATTTCGAAGCTAAAGTGGGGATGGGTCGAAATCCTATCAACCAATAGGATTTAGACAAGTTTAGGGTATTATTTTAACCTGATCAATTAGATTTAACTCTAAGTTAATTAATTTAACTTTTACCGTGTCTTTTTGTTTTCTTTCACTATATGGTTAATACACTTACTATAACATGCCAAACGAACCCCAAATTGTTTATTATTAATATATATATCCTTATCTAAGTCATTTGGCCGAACCTTAGATTTTTAGGAATAAAATAACAATTAATAATATAATATTTGATTTAAAAACTATTTTGTGTCAATTTTGACACTATTTGATATATGATTTTTGTGAAAGTCATAACAGAATTATATGTTCGAACCAAGTTGATTAAATCAATACTAATATATCATAGTAACCTATAAAATTAGTGGAATTCATAAAAAGTCTCAAATTACATTTATTTTTGTATTTATATTATCAATTTTGTCAATATTTCATTAATAAGATAATTACTGCATCATCGTTGTGTCATAAATAAATTAAATTATTTGATGTCTAAAAATTACAAATAAAATACCATCATGTAGGAAATCTTTTTAGCTTTCTAATGAATATTTACAATCGAATTTATCTTATGTATAACCCTATATTAAAAATGATTTACTTATTAAACTTTGATTTTAACTATTTTAACCCTTCTTTAAATAAATTAATAATAAATGTCCTAATCTAATCCAAGTGGGCCTAAATGGTCATATTTTATTCCTAAGTTTGTTTTTTGGTCGAATTACACTTGTCCAATAGAATTAGGACATGTGTTAGGGTAATATTAATATCATATTTACCCTTAGTTACCCTATTTACTATTAACCGCGGTAAAAATAGTAAAAAGTTACTATTCACCAAAAAATTATTTTCATCTCATTGAACCACATTTTAGTCCTTGATATTAACCGTGTCTCTCGGATTTTTGAAATTCCATTCACAGAAGCGGTAAAATTAAGTTTTATGCAAAATTCAGTTTTTAACCTACCACTTAGTGGTTTCACTATTCATCAAGAATTGAAAGTTTTCAGAAAAATACCAAAATTTCACCCTAGGATAATTTCGATATTCTGAGTCCAAAAATGAAGTCCATTTTGAAAAATAAAATTTATAAAATTTCAAAAAGTGGTTATTACTATTCATAACGGCTAGTTTTAATAGCATATTGTTGTTTAGTGAAACTCGGTATTGCGTACGACGCAAGCTATCGAGGAAGGTCGCGATTGCGTGTAAAGCAAGCCAAGCAAGTGTTGTGTAGAAAAAGATTCCTTTGATGATTTATATAACATAAAAGTCTCGGGTGTTACATTCTACCCCCCTTAAAAAGAATTTCGCCCTCGAAATTCGTCACTTTGCAACAAACAAATGAGGATACTTCTCCCTCATCATATCCTCAAGCTCCCATGTATCTTCTTAAAGTTGGTGGTTTCTCCATAAAACTTTCACCAAGCGAGTGGTCTTGTTTCGTAGGACTTTTTCGCTACGATCCAGAATCTCTATCGGCTGTTCTTCATAAGAAAGATCTTGCTCCAGCGGTACAACTTCTGAGCTGAGTACATGTGAAGGATCTGGTATGTACTTTCTCAGGAGAGATACATGGAACACATCGTGAACTTGAGAGAGATTCGGTGGAAGCGCCAATCGGTAAGCTACCTTCCCAACACGATCCAGTATTTCAAAAGGACCGATATATCTAGGGCTCAACTTCCCCTTCTTTCCAAATCTCATAACCCTCTTCCAGGGAGATATTCGTAAGAACACTTTATCACCCACTTCAAACTCTAGGTCTTTTCTTCGGTTGTCGGCATAACTTTTCTGTCGACTCTGAGCTGCTCTTATGTGTTGTTGAATAGATCTGACCTTTTCTGCCATTTCATCAACGAGATCAGGTCCTAATAGCTTTCTTTCCCCAACTTCATCCCAGCAAGTTGGAGTCCTGCATTTCTTTCCATAGAGAGCTTCATACGGAGCCATCTGAATACTGGAGTGAAAGCTATTATTATAAGAAAATTCCACCAAAGGTAGGTGTTGATCCCAACCTCCTTTGAAATCCATAGAGCAAGCTCTCAACATATCTTCTAGGGTTTGAATTGTTCTCTCAGACTGACCGTCTGTCTGGGGATGATAAGCAGTGCTGAAACTCAACTCTGTATCCAGAGTATGCTGAAGACTTCGCCAAAACATCAAGGTAAATCTCGGATCTCGATCAGATATAATAGAAAGTGGTACTCCATGCAATCTTACCACTTCCTTTACATATATCCTGGCAAGCTGATCTAGAGAGAAATCCTCTCTAATAGCAATGAAGTGTGCAGACTTTGTAAGACGATCAACTATGACCCAGATAGCATTATTGCCTTTGGATGTTTTAGGAAGTCCTGTGAAAAAGTCCATAGTGATGTTTTCCCATTTCCATTCGGGTATGGGTAATGGTTGTAACATCCCCTTAGACTTCTGTCTCTCAGCTTTAACTTGTTGACAAACCAAGCATCGAGATACATATTCAGCAACATCTCTTTTCATGCCATCCCACCAGAAGTACTCTTTCAGGTCCCTATACATCTTCGTGCTTCCAGGATGAATAGAGAATGAAGAACTATGAGCCTCATCCAGCAGCTCTTTCTTTAATTCGGGGATGGGAGGAACACAAACCCGATTCCTGAACTTTATTATCCCATCACAATCAAGGTTGAATTCAGGAACATTTCTCACCTTCTTTTGTAACTCGACATCTTCTTTCTGTGCCTCTTTAATCTTCACATGTATAGATGGTTGAACATTCATTTGAGAAAGATAAGATTTTTCCCCTTCCATTATAATTCCAAGATCCATCCTTTGTAAATCCATAAATATTGGATCTTTTGTGATCCTCATCATGGATAAACTAGCATGGTCTTGTCGACTTAATGCATCTGCCACCTTGTTTGCTTTCCCAGGGTGGTAATGGATTGAGCAGTCATAATCCTTAATCAGCTCCAACCATCTTCTTTGGCGCATATTCAGCTCCTTTTGTGTGAAAATATACTTTAAACTTTTATGATCAGTATAAATATCACACCTTTCACCATAAAGGTAATGCCTCCAAATCTTTAATGCAAAGATTACCGCAACCAACTCCAAATCATGTGTTGGGTAATTTTGCTCATGGATTTTCAACTGTCGTGAGGCATAAGCTACCACCATATCATTTTGCATAAGAACACACCCCAAACCCTTCTTGGATGCATCACTGTAGATCACAAACCTTTCTCCACTACAAGGCAGTGTGAGCACAGGTGCACTGGATAACCTTCTTTTCAACTCCTTGAAATTCTCTTCACATTCCTCTGTCCAGACAAACTTAACTCTTTTCCGAGTCAACTTGGTGAGTGGATTAGATAATCGTGAAAAATCTTTTACAAAACGTCGATAATATCCAGCCAAACCAAGAAAACTTCGGATCTCAGTTACTGTTGTTGGTCTTGACCATCTTTCGATAACCTCTGTTTTTGCTGGATCCACAGATATCCCCTCTTTTGAGATTATATGACCCAAAAATGCAACTTTTTGAAGCCAAAATTCACACTTGGTAAATTTGGCATAAAGCTTCTCCTTTCTCAGGGTCTTCAATATAATTCTCAAGTGATCTTCATGCTCTTCCTTGCTCTTTGAATAGACAAGAATATCGTCTATAAAGACTACCACAAATTGATCAAGATAGTCTCTAAAGACTCTATTCATTAGATCCATGAAGATAGCAGGGGCATTAGTAAGACCAAATGGCATCACTATAAATTCATAGTGTCCATACCTTGTACGGAAAGCCGTCTTTGGTATATCCTCCCTTTTGACCCTTAATTGATGATACCCTGAACGAAGATCAATCTTGGAAAAGTATTGAGCTCCGCGTAGTTGGTCAAATAAGTCATCAATGCGTGGGAGAGGATATTTGTTCTTGATAGTGATCTTGTTAAGTTCTCGATAATCAATGCAGAGTCTCATTGATCCATCTTTCTTCTTAACAAATAGAACAGGTGCTCCCCAAGGTGATGCACCAGGGCGTATGAATCCCTTATCAAGATTCTCTTGGAGTTGCTTCTTCAATTCCTGCAACTCAATTGGGGCCATTCTATAAGGTGTCTTTGAAATAGGCAAAGCACCCGGTACGAGTTCTATTGAAAACTCAACTTCACGATTTGGTGGAAGACCCGGTAATTCCTCCGGAAAGACATCATCAAACTCCCATACAATGGGCATATTCTTAATCGTGAGTTTCTCACCAACTATTTGAGATAAATAACCTTCATTTAGTGGAATCAATACCCATAAGATGGAAGAAATTTCCACTGGAAGGTTATGTTCATCCTTGCATTGATAGACGATCGTAGGTTGATCTGGAATATGAAATGTGACTTCCCTTCTTTGGCAATTGATATGAGCTCCATGTAGAGAAAGCCAATCCATGCCAAGAATCACATCAAATTCCACTAAAGGAAGGATCACAAGATTTGCAGGAAGCACTTTCCCACAAACTTCGATCGGAGAAGAATTATAAACTTCTGATGCGATTGATGTGCCATTAGGTGTTGTCACAGCTAACTCAACATCTAATTGTTGAGGTAATACGGTGATACCCTTAGAAAATTTTTCAGAAATAAAAGAGTGGGTGGATCCAGAATCAAATAAAACATTTGCTACTTTAGAGTGGATGGTAAGTGTACCTTTCACCACATCGTTATCGTACTCCACATCGCTGATAGAAATTGCATGTGACTTTCCTTTTTCTTTAGCCTTAAGAGTTTGTTGACGTCGACCATCATCATCAACCCTTGGATTTGGGCATTGATTGGCATAATGCCCCATCTCCTTGCACTTGAAACATTGAAGTGTAGCAGGTTCATTCTGTGTATCCCTTCCTTTGTTTGCATCATTAGACATCTTCTTCCCATTATCACGGCATTCAAATGCCCGATGACCTTCCTTTCCACATTTAAAAAATTTACTTGTCCCTTTAAGACAACTCCCTCCATGTTTCTTTCCACACTTTGAGCATAAGGGAAAGTTCATCTTCTTTTCCGTGTGCTCTTTAGATTTTTCTTTGAATTCCATCTTCCTCTTCTTATCAAACCCATGTGACTGATGGGTTACTCCAATCTCCATCTCGACTTTGAGAGCACATCGAACGATTTCCTCGTAGCTATTGAAGTCCCTTATGGCTAACGCCCTTCGAAGACTTGGTTTTAAGCCACTAAAGAATCGATCGATCTTACTCTCAGGTTGGATAATAATACCAGAAGCGTACCTTGCAATTCTGGTAAAATTTGCTTCATAGGTACCAACAGATTCATCATCCCTTTGCTTCAGTTCAAGGAACTCTTTCTCCATCTTTGTTCGGAGAATACGAGGGAAGTACTTATTGAAAAATAAGTTCTTGAACTCGTCCCATTCCATAGACTCAATTTCATCCCTTTGCCTTGTATTCTTAACAAGATTCCACCATTGATCAGCATCTCCTTCCAAACGATACACTGCTAGGATGACTTTATCATGCTCAGAACATTGACGAACTGAAAATATCTTTTTAGTAGTACTAATCCATTGTTCAGCAACTAATGGATCAGTAGACCCGCTGAAAGATGGTGGACGCTGCCTCATGAAGGATTCAACAGAATGTTGCTCCCTCCTTTGTTCGTTTGGAAATCCTGCATGATTCATAGCTTGAGAAAGTTGTGTGAGCATGGCTACAAGATTTTGCATTCCAGCTCCCATATCGTTTGGTTGATCAGGGGGACAATCATTGCATTGCCCATCGCATTCCGCATTAACACGGTTCCTTCGGTTTCCAGCCATTGACTAAAACCAAGAAGAATAGTGTGAGCAACACTAATTATAATAGGAAACCACATAATTCAAGAATAAAATTTTCATGCTTATGGTCTTATCCTAGGTTATTCATGGCCATTTCTAAGATTGTGTTCTATGCTTAGACTTATCCTTAGGGTTCTTACTAAGGCTTTCACATCCTAGTTTCCAAAGGTTGACTATACCTTTCCTCTGATACCAACTATAACGACCCACACTTTACATACATTGTTAATACTTCAAAATTGAATTACACTTATTACAACATATGACAAAACCACAAAGGACCGTATAGGTATAGTGTATTTAGAAACTGGGAAACATAAACAACTGGTTCATAAATCTTCTACAGTGTCTCCCATTTATTTCATCATATCTAGGGTCCCTTTTAGCATATTCTACTTAATATCCATCTTCCTGGCCTGGGGAAAAGAAAACATAAAAGGGTGAGCTCAAATGCTCAGCAAGGGCAAATAAAGGAAATAAAAATCATATCATATCTTTTTGAAAATTAAAACCTGCAAAAGAGATCATAATATCTTAACATGGAATAAATCATAGAAGTGAAAATGAGATCCCCATAATCATAACATAAAACTTGAATCTTTGTGGCATGCACACATAATCATGGAAAATCATTTCTTGTTAGTCATGACTTATTGCCAAGACTATCTTAGTGGACAAAGTCCCTTTCTGAACCGAGTTCACTCCTCGTTTCAGTCCTGTATCACTGAACCGAAATAACCTTCCGTTCCAGCCATGTCTATCTCATGAGATATAAAATCATTACCCAATGCATTGGAGGGAGATATAGGTCCCACCCATCTTATAATGAATCCTTTCTTATGTGTGCCACATAATCATAAAACATACATCATCGCATAACACATATAACAAAAATGGGATTCTTGAAACATCATGACATCATAAATCAATTCATATATGATAAAGGAATTCATAAACATAATTCCATCACAATATAGTCAAACCAATGTAAAAATATGGATAGAAACAGAACCCTTTATTATCTTAGATGGAAAATAATTTTGATAAAACACTTGAATTGAATTCTTGAGGAAAATATCCTTTCTTCTTCAAAAACATTTTTCCTTTCATAACATGTAATACAACTTTAAAATAAAAGAAGTTGATTAAAAATAAACTTGAAAACTTGTAAAGTAAGCTTCTTTGAAGTAATGTTTTAAAAATCCATTCATGCTGTATAAGTTAAAAAAAAAACATTCTTCGTACTTTTGTCGGAAAAGTCAAAAAGTACCTCGTACGGAAAAACGACAAAAGATTCCTTTCATATTCTTTACTAAAAACTCACCTAAGGGTAAAATTGGATTTAAACTATTTCAAGTGGATGGAAACAATATTACATATTGAGGGAATATGGATGTGGATGATAAAATACACCCCAGTAAATACTTACGAATAAACAATCTCGGATAAAAATGAGATTGTGATATTTCCCTTACCTTAGGTCCGATTTGCTTTATTCGTGTCCGAAGATCCTGTATAATGGTTTAAATAATGTTATTGACTTATTCCAGAATCATACATATTGATATGAGATCATATATGGTCATATTATTAGCTTCTTGTTAGTAATATTTCATTGTTACTTGTTACTCGGGTCTTTATAACTTTTTGTTCTTATGCGTGTTTTGTCGAATAAATTCTTATTCTTATCTTTAGGTTATATATAATTCATTTCCATAATGGTATTAGTGTAGTATATACCATATTCATTCATTCAATTCATTTATATAATCATTATGAAATGAAGATCATGTAGAACGAGTCGCATCACATCGTGGAGACGGTATTCCGTACGTACGCACGAGTGATGATATCGTTCCTATGATCGTGGAATTGTATTGGAGTATATATATATATTATTTCAGTATCAATATTACTTAATAATAATCATATATAGTTACTGATTACACCATTATACCCATCCTTGTAAGGTGATGGTGGAAAATAGATTACACCACAGCGTGGAGACGGTATTCCGTACGTACGCACGCGCGGTGATTTCATTTTTCCGTAGGATGGATAGAAGGTGAATTAGGGTTGTTTCATATTTATAATAACATATCAGTATGTAAGTAATACTGATGTTATTACTTTATCATGAAACAACTAAAGAAGAAGAAGTTGAAGAAGAAAGAAATTGAAAAGATCGGTAATGGATATTACCTCTTCTTTGGAACGCCTTTTTGAATCCTCCACTTAAGGAACTAAGATTGGTCTTTGGAGAAGACCAGGACCTCTAGGATTATTCTAGGGAAGTGGAGAAGGGAAAATGGCAGGGGTTGGCCGAGCTTGAGTGCTCAAATTGGTGTGAGGAGGAGGGGGAGGAGGTGCCCTTTTATAAGGGAGGAGAGGGGCACCTTAGGAATATCTCAAAATATTATTTTATATTAAAGTCAAAATCGGTTTATAATGGTTCCAAAGGGTCTCATTTCGAAGCTAAAGTGGGGATGGGTCGAAATACTATCAACCAATAGGATTTAGACAAGTTTAGGGTATTATTTTAACCTTATCAATTAGATTTAACTCTAAGTTAATTAATTTAACTTTTACCGTGTCTTTTTGTTTTCTTTCACTATATGGTTAATACACTTACTATAACATGCCAAATGAACCCCAAATTGTTTATTATTAATATATATATCCTTATCTAAGTCATTTGGCCGAACCTTAGATTTTTAGGAATAAAATAACAATTAATAATATAATATTTGATTTAAAAACTATTTTGTGTCAATTTTGACACTATTTGATATATGATTTTTGTGAAAGTCATAACAGAATTATATGTTCGAACCAAGTTGATTAAATCAATACTAATATATCATAGTAACCTAGAAAATTAGTGGAATTCATAAAAAGTCTCAAATTACATTTATTTTTGTATTTATATTATCAATTTTGTCAATATTTCATTAATAAGATAATTACTGCATCATCGTTGTGTCATAAATAAATTAAATTATTTGATGTCTAAAAATTACAAATAAAATACCATCATGTAGGAACTCTTTTTAGCTTTCTAATGAATATTTACAATCGAATTTATCTTATGTATAACACTATATTAAAAATGATTTACTTATTAAACTTTGATTTTAACTATTTTAACCCTTCTTTAAATAAATTAATAATAAATGTCCTAATCTAATCCAAGTGGGCCTAAATGGTCATATTTTATTCCTAAGTTTGTTTTTTGGTCGAATTACACTTGTCCAATAGAATTAGGACATGTGTTAGGGTAATATTAATATCATATTTACCCTTAGTTACCCTATTTACTATTAACCGCGGTAAAAATAGTAAAAAGTTACTATTCACCAAAAAATTATTTTCATCTCATTGAACCACATTTTAGTCCTTGATATTAACCGTGTCTCTCGGATTTTTGAAATTCCATTCATAGAAGCGGTAAAATTAAGTTTTATGCAAAATTCAGTTTTTAACCTACCACTTAGTGGTTTCACTATTCATCAAAAATTGAAAGTTTTCAGAAAAATACCAAAATTTCACCCTAGGATAATTTCGATATTCTGAGTCCAAAAATGAAGTCCATTTTGAAAAATAAAATTTATAAAATTTCAAAAAGTGGTTATTACTATTCATAACGGCTAGTTTTAATAGCATATTGTTGTTTAGTGAAACTCGGTATTGCGTACGACGCAAGCTATCGAGGAAGGTCGCGATTGCATGTAAAGCAAGCCAAGCAAGTGTTGTGTAGAAAAAGATTCCTTTGATGATTTATATAACATAAAAGTCTCGGGTGAGCAGATAGATAGTTTTATAGACCTCACTCCCCCTAAATACACTTCCTCAATCCAAAAACCACCAGTGTTTGAATTAAAACCACTTCCATATAATTTAAAATATGCCTATGTTGAGGGTATTGACCAATTTCATGTCATTATTTTCAATAAACTCTATCCACATTAGGAATCAAAATTTCTATATCTTTTTAGAGAGTGTAAAAAGAAAAAAGTATGGAAATTGGTTTATAATATCAGGACTATCTCATAAATTTTATTCACTACATACTTTTAGATGATGAAGCTAAACCCATAAATAAATCTCAATGCCAGTTGAATCCCACTCTACTTGAAGTGGTAAAATAGGAAGTGAGTAAATTTATTACTATAGGGATCATCTATCTTATATATGATAGTAAATGGGTTATCCTTGTGAAAAGTGTGGATAAAAAATGGATTAAAGGTTGTGTCAAATGAAAATAATGAATTGGTTCTAACATGTGTGAAAAACAGTTGGTGAGTCTATATTGATTACCATCGACTGAATCAATCCACACTAAGGACCACTTTAATCCACCATTCATTGAGAAAATGTTAGAAATATTGACTAGTAAGTCCCATTATTATTTCCATGATGGATATTTGTTTTTTTTCAAATCCTTATAGCCTCTAAGGATCAATAAAATACAATATTTACCTGTATATTTGGAACATTTTCATACATAAGGATGCCTTTTTCTCTATGTAATGATCTTAGTACTTTTTAGTGTTGTATGTTGAGTATATTTTCTGAGTACCTTGATAATTGTATGTAAGTTTATATAGATGATTTCATGGTTCATGGAACTTTATTTGATGACTGTTTGGCATACCTAGGTTCTTTCCTCCATCATTGCATTTGGAAAATATCTCGTATTAAATTATGAGAAATTCTATTTCACGGTTGAGTGAGGGATAGTTCTTTGTAATGTTATTTAAAATGAAGTAATTCATGTGGATAAATACAAAATTGAATTAATTTCTGACCTTCCATATCCAAAATGTGTTCATGAGGTGTGATATTTATTGGTCCATGCTCGTTTTTACCATCGATTCATTAAAGAATTTAGTAAGACCATACTTCCCTTTTCTCAATTATTACAAAAGGATTATGAATTTTTCTTTGATAAAAATTGTGACGATTCTTTCAATTCACTAAAAATGAGTCTCATATCACCTCCAATAATCAAACCACAAAGGTGGGATATCCCTTTCTAATGTATGTGTGATTCATCTAACTTTTTAGGTGGGGAAATTTTATCACAAAGGGTTGAGAAGGATCCTTATGTCATTACATATGCCACACGTACCCTTGAGCCTACCCATAAAAACTACACAACCACTGAAAAAGAACTTTTTTATATTGTGTATTCCTTGGAAAAAAATTGGATCATATATTCTTAGGTCAAAAGTCATTGTGTTTTCTGACCATGCTACCCTTCGTTTTCTTCTAAAGAAACCTAAATCTAAGTCCCTACTGATTTGGTGGATGCTCCTCCTCTAGGAGTTTAAATTTGAGATTGGAGATAAGATAAGAGTGTAAAATATGGCAGCTAACCATATTAGTAGGATTTCTCCACCACCATACCATCATTTTGACTCCTCCCTCCCCATTGGATAATTATTTCCTCACGAGAGACTTAGTGATTTTGTGGTCCTTACCCCTCAGTATGTCGACATTATGAATTTTCTTGCAGCATCTTGGGTCCCCACTAATTTTAGCACTTCACAATCCTAGAGAATTAAGAATTATTTGTGATGGTACATTTGGGATGACCCTTAATTTTGGATAATTTTTAATGACCAAGTTGTTCATAGGTGTGTCCCTGACCATGATTTCACCCCAGTTTTGATATTTTTACACACTTTAGCTTATGGGGGCCACCTTGTCTTTTAATGCACTACATGAACGGTCCTTTACTCAGGAATTTATTGGAAAAAATTATATTGATATTCCCATTGGTTTTTTAAGTCATGTAATTGATTCTAATTCGTAGGGAATATCTCTAAGAGGAATGAAATGACTCAATAACCCATGTTATTTTGTGAGATCTTCTATGCATGGGGAATTTAATTTAAGGGGAATTTTCTAAATTAATTTTTATTTTTGTACATATTATTGGACATTGAGTATCACTCTAAATTGGAGGGAAAAAAGGCCACCAGGACTGATGAATCTCGAGTAGTTGTTTATTTTTTGAAGTCCCATATTTTGAGCAGGTTTGGCTTTCTAAGATTAATCATTAGTGACTAGGGTTCACATTTTGGTAATCAGAACATGAAAAATTTTATCTATAAGTATTAGGTTATTCATAAAGTCTACATTTAATATCACCCTCAAACTAATGGAAAAGACGAAATTTAAAATTGGGAAGTTAAGTGAATCGTGGAAAAAATGCTACTACCCGATAAGAAAGATTGGAGTTTGTGCTTGCATGTTTCAATTTAGATATTCCATACAACTTTTGAAACTGTGATCAAAATGTCACCATATAGGAATGTGTTTGTAAAGTATTATCACCTCCCATTATAGGTAGAACACCATGCATATAAAGATGTTAAAAAATGTAATATGAATCTTACATATACATGTGAGCATAAGAAGTCATAGATTCAGTAGTTGGAAGAAATTTGGTGTGATGTAAATAAGAACTCCCAAATCTATAAAGAGAAGAAAAAGGCTATCCATGATGAGATGATTATTAGAATAAGTTTTATATTAATGATAATGTCCTCATATATAATTCCAAGATAAATATCCACCCATGTAATCTTCATTCCCAATGTTTCTATCCTTACACTTTTACTAATGTTTACCATTTTGGTGAAATATTGGTCTGACATACTGTAGTGGTTCCAGCTGTGAAGGATACTTATAGGTATCCTATGAATATGGGTAAAAAAGTGGTGGTTGATGAGGATGGATTCAATCTCTATGAAGGTCGGATGAAAAAATGTGCAAGGACTCATCCTAGGCTTGAAAGGTTGGGTCTGAAGCAGGGAACCTATCTTGCCCTCCTAAATGTAGTGAGGATAATGCTAGATTTGAAATGCCCAAAGCTCCACCCGTCTTGGGTGGAGGTTATTCGACTCATCGATCAAGTTTTGTAAATTAGGTAAATCCCCCATTATGCAACCTTAGACTAGATATTTCTAATTCTCCTCCTCTCTCCTTGATGGGATGGGCTAGGTAGATGGCACTGGTGGACTTGGGTAACCAAATTTGCATGAGGAGTCAAGACATATAGTGATTAAAGTGAATGTTTTTATGATTCCTTTGACTAAATTTGTGAAAGTTTTTTGGATTATGGTTACATTGTTATGTATTTTTTATTCCAAATTCATCAGTCATACTATGTGGATCTGCCTCAAATATGGTTTCAGAGCATGAAACGTTCCCCAGCGCATACCATCTAGATTTGGATGAACAAGAGGGTATGCCACTTTCCATAAGTACTAGGCCCGTGCAACCCTACATGGGATAACTAGCCAAGTATCCATGTGAAGGTGGAGGCTTGTATAATTATTGAAGGTTTTGGGGAGGGGTATCTCTAAATAGTCTGTATTTGGATATCTTTTACTTTTTAATGGTTTTAGTTGGTTGAAATTGTTAGGGTTAACACTTTCCTTTAAAAGTGTTAATTGAAAATACCAAAAAATATGGATTGGGGGAGGTCTTGCATGAGGAGATTGACCAATGAATTATCATCAATGGGAAGATACTTAAACACTTTTACCAGGATTTTCCGATGTATCTAGTGAAGGAAATCCACTTTCAAGAAGAAAAACACTAGTGAAGCCCCAAGATTTTTTCTTCCTTCCTACATTTTCTTTTATTACCGTGAGGACACTTAAAAATCTAGGTGTGTGTGTGTGTGGGATGGGGGTATATTATTGAGTTTATTAGTATTTTCATTGTCTTTCTTTTTTTATTCTCTTTTTTCGTTTACTGAATAATATTTTTACTTTTCCCCATCTTGTTGAGTTTATTAGTATTTTCATCATCTTTATTCTTTCTTCTCCTTTTCACTTTTTTCTTGGTTTTTTACCTTCCCACCACCTCATATGCACACCAAATCATGGAAATTATTGATAATTCATTTCAAAATTATTTATTCCCTATTGTTTTAATATTTAATGAAAATTTGTCTTAGTTATGGGATGAATTTTTCCATGAATTTATCATTATGAAGTGTTTTTTAGTAAATTGGTTGTTTTTAAATCATATGAATGGTTGTATATCTATTAAACCATTGAGATTATTGACACCCCTTATGTGAATATTTCATTGGAAAATTGTTACACTTGATATGTCCACGCATATTTTCACCAAACCATGATGTGTGAACATTTCATACTTAATTGAAGGTGAATATAAGTTAGGATAATATTTATCTACCTTATAAAATGATTATTAAATATGTTCATTCCTTATCAGGTCTATTTCATTACTGTACTAGATTGATTTATGCAGGTGTACCTGGTATCTGACTATTGTATGCCCTAAAAAATATCAAAATAATAATAATAATAATAATAATAATAATAATAATAATAATAAATAATGAAAAGGAGTGATGAAATGTGAAACATATGGGGATATCTTTGTTGAGAGATTAGGTTTTGACTTCTAGGAATGCTTAATTGTGTGGGTGTTGAAATTTGATTGCAAAGGATGTAGGGAAGTTTTGTTGGAAAGAATCTGGTAAGTACTTTTTTTAAAATAACCTATATTTAGTGGATAAAAAGTGGAAAGAATAGAATGAAATGTGTTTCAAACACACATGTGGATAGTTAGTGGAATGGTTTAATTTTTAATTCCTCTATCATATTGGTACCATGTATCTCTTCAAATCTCATTCTGATACAATTTATGAGACTTTCTTTCCATGATCATTATGAATAACTCCTTGGTGGGGTTTGCGCTTTGATCACATTACTTTAATGAATTAAAATTTTATTTAATGTTAAATATTTATGAATTTTTTAATATCTATATGAATCATTTTTTTGGAAAATGTGACTTTTATTAGGAGTTAAAATGTTTTGGTGTGAGGGTGTGATTGCATAACGATTCACTATTCATTTCCACCCTTAAACCACTATTTTAAACTTCATTTGTATTGAAAATTAAAAATATAATAACAAATTTAACTTCATGTTTTATTAAATAATTTAATTTTTATAAATGTTAAATTGGAAAATTTTATGTGTTTTAATGTTTACGTTGTAGGAGGAGGTGATTTGGAGAGCCTACGATGGAATTCAAGAAAAACAGGCCAAACTGTGCGAGAGCCTGAGAACACTTGTGGACTTGAATACTTACTGTGGATAATAAATTCATCCAATTGGGCTTAAAATTGGTGGGAGAGATTAAAAATATGTGGGATAAATTTATCTAGAAGACTATAAAGCCAAATACATCCATTTGGAAGACCAAAAGCTTCCTATAATATGATTAAATTATGGGCTGGTCAGATTGGAAAACCCTTCTGTATTTGGTCCATAACTCGGGTCTAAAAACTCCAATTAGGAGGATTCTACAACCATTGGACAAATAACTCTAAGGAAGACATAAAAAATGAATTTCATAGAAATTTAATTCATTTTTATAGTCATCCATCTATTTTTGAAAAAATATGTCATGAACAACTCACCTACAACCATAGACCATTGAGTTTTCTCGGATCCAACATTCCAAATTTCTCTTTAAAAGAATTCCATGTATAACTTGTATTGTTAGAAAGACCATGGGTAAGGGTGAGTTTAAATTTAAATCTTTCTTCATCCATTTTCTCCCTCTTATACATCATTTAATTCTAAACATCTTAGTGATCAATTTGGGGGTTGTTCTTTATGGTAATCTAGAGCTCCATGATTGTAATCATTGGAAGGTGATTAAATTTATAGGTTTGTAGTATATTTTTCTTCATTTATACCTTTTTTTATTCTGGTATTTTCAACTAAAAATAAAAGGAACAATAATCCTCATTCTTTCAAGCATAACTTATATCTTGTGATGATTTGAGAGTGGTTGCCTCTTTTATCACCTCTTCACTTTCATGAGTGCACTTATGAATTGTATCATTTGATGAAATATAGAAGGTATAACCAATTATTATGCATGTTTTTTATTGAGAAAAATTTTAAGATAGACCCAAATCTGAAAAACTCATTACATTTTTGATGTGATGCCTTGATTGAGTTTGGTTCTTACTTATACATAATTTTATTGATTGTGAGCAGTTGCTAATAGTCAATATCATCGATCGATCAAATTCTAGGTGTCAAACTAGTAAATAACTACTATAATGTATGAGTTTTAGTGTGTATAAATCAAGTAATCAATGATACTTCTTATTTACCTTGAGGGCGGTGATAGATTGAGCATTATGGGACAGTCACCCAGTTTGATCATGATTTCTCCTACCAATTTATCTCAGATAGTAATATAGTTTCAATTTCTATTTTAAAATATTAAAAACCCCAAAAACTTCATCGAATTATCTATTTCATAAAATCATAATAAAAAACCTTTAAAAAAAATTAATGATCTAAGGCTCTGTTGAGAGATGAACTAGGGTTCCCGCTATACTGAAAAAATTCTAGTAAAAAAACATATAATTTGATGTGATCGATAATTAAACAACATTAATGTACTCATTTTATAAACTTCCTTACAATAGGATGGATTTTTAATAGTTGATTCAGTAAGGGGATGACCTCCTTGATTAAATTAAGTTTCACTATGTTGAGGACCTTCATAGAGAGTACCATCATGAGGAGGACTACCATCATGACTTGACGTCTAAATGCAAGGGGGAATTACTATATAGTATACCCTAGGGAGGACCTTCAAGGAAGAAAATATTAATGGGAGTAAATTCTTTCTATTTGATATTATGACCATAAGGAGGGTTTCCATGGAACTCATCAGGAGATATCTCTAGTGATCGATCAGATTATGGGAAAGAATTATGACTTCTTGGTATGATGTCCAGGGAGGGCCTCCAGAATTGCTAGCAGAAAAATTTTGAGGGGGACCTTTGAAATTGTAGCTTCTAGTTCTGTAACTTGGTGATAGAAGATTTGTATCTTTTTCTACAATAGATACACATTTGAGGGCATCAAGAACACTAGCATTGATAGGTGTGGGATCATAGACTGTATCTTCTTTTTTTCCAATCGCCTTTAGTGAGGATTGTTTTTTGGATTCTCTCCTAAGAGACTAGGAACACTTTCTATGGATAATGGCTTATATATGGGAGCCTGTGTGAGTATCTTCTATGTTGTTTTTGGAATTTTTTGATAGATTTTTAGAATTTTTTTAGGGATATATTCCTTCCATGGAGTGACCACTATGATGAACCAATGACCTCTAGTTGGAATGGGGATATGGGTTCGATCTTTTTGTCTATTTATCATGGGATTTGGACCATGACCCTACAGGATATGAGCATGGATATGTGTCTACTATACAATAACCCTAAAATCATTTTGATGAGTCACCCCAATTGTGGGGATGAAGTTGTGTGTCCATCCTTAATAATTGAATCTTCCTTCATTATATATTGGAAGGTTTGTCAGTTGTGGGAAAGAATTATCATCTACCCTTTCATAATTTTTGGGATATGACGAGTGACTTTAGCGGACAAAACATGGATATATTCCAATTTTGTGGTTTGAGTAAGGTTGTGGGCCTACTCCTGTCCTCCATTTCTTTGCTTTATATACCAATATTTTTTATGTGCAGGGGATGATATATAGTTCTTCACCCTATTTTTTCTAAGATTATCTAACTAGTTTCTTTGAATGCTGCCAAAATAAGACGACAAGCCTAGTATATGGGGGCAGGCATGTGCTCCTGCTCAAATTTTTTCAGAATATTTGATTATTGGGTTTCAATGTAGGGAATAAAGGTATGGTACTATTCCCTATTGTTTGGTTTTAGACATCAGTGAGATGTCAAGAGTGCCTGAGTCTATGTGGCATGGGGTGGACTCCTGAGGGTGACACCCTCATCATGCCGAGGTATCATTGTCGCACGATGTTGGTGGTGGAGGATGTTTGGAGGATCCCTATGGTGAGACCCTTATGTCATTAGAATGATGTTTTTGGTGACATCTTGATCTAACTGCCTAACATAAGGGAGGAATCTGTTACTATGTTCTAGGGATAGGTTCCCAAAATAGTTTGAAACAAAAACCAGTGTCGTTGACTTATGGGACACCATCTCCTACTGAGTGAATGGTTTGTGAGGCCTTTTGAGCTGGAGGTATTTTTTACAGCCTACATAGGGTAATGTTCCATCCCTAGATCCACCAAACCCATGCCCTAAACTGACGGGTCACATGGACTCAAGCGCCCCTCCCCGTATGCCAGAGGATGTCGACTAACAACGAGGGTGTAAAGGTAGTATGGTGGGGATACTATACACTCTTATCATATTGGAATAGTGGAAATAAACATAAAAATACAATAGTAGAAGAAGAATATATAACCCAAAAGAATAAACAGATAAGAAGTGGAACAATAAATAATAACTAAAGAGCCGATAATAATATCAAAAGCCTCTATGGAAGTGTCAATACATGGATGCATTGAATACTAATATACAAAAAAGGGAATAAGCAAAAATGAATATAATCATGCTATACAAAAAGTAAAAAAAATAAAAAAATACTTACCATTCGTATCTCGAGCGAATGCTCAGTCATATACTCCTAAGATCCAACTATAAATAAGAATATAAACAACTCATAGAATGGTACATTCCTTTATCAATTCCTACATATAGATAATATTCTTGGTTACAAGATTCATCTTGAGTAGTTTGTGAGATAAAAATCTTAGTAGGTCACCACCAATGATGACTATATGTAATCCAAGCATTTCTCATTACATAGTAGTGTGCAGACATAAATAATTGTTTAAAAAACTAAATAAATAAACAACCACCCACTCAGGTTCCGAAATGACACATGGAAGCTCAACCTACTTCCACTCATAGTCAATATGAAAGTCTGATTAGCTAATATATATATATATATATATATTGTAATAATATATATAGTTTAGTTATATATTTCATCCATCTATAAGAATCAAGTACATGCGGACGTAAGTGGACATATACCTAGAATACTAGTTTTTAGATCAACTGGGGCATAAATCAAACATCCATGACCTTTATAATGATCCTATAAGCTCAAGAAATAGGGTATATGCCATAAAACCTAATAAAAGTGTGATACTTAATTAAAGACACTCATGATGGTGACAGAGCCATCATGTCATCACTCGAAAAAAGGAGCGTGGTACGTCAATCCCAACTTCCTTTTAGTATTAGTGATACGAAATACCATACTAAACATCTAATGTAAGGGAGTGTGATTTTCCTCCATGCTCAACTGATCCCTTACCATCATATCATAGAATCTATAAAGGCATACTCATATTTTATAATAAAATGAATGAGGCATTACCTCTCATGTATCTCAATATTCAAGTTCAATTATAAACAAATCATTACAATTTTAAAAGGTGTATTTAATATAACATGTAATAAATGGCATGGAATTTATATCCTTTGAAGTAATTCCATTAAAAAAAT
Source organism: Viscum album (assembly GCA_963277665.1). Classification (NCBI taxonomy): domain Eukaryota; kingdom Viridiplantae; phylum Streptophyta; class Magnoliopsida; order Santalales; family Viscaceae; genus Viscum; species Viscum album. The sequence continues at coordinate 1,134,875,965 of OY728126.1, forward strand.
AACTTAATTTAAGGTATGAAATCCATCATGTATATTCATTTCCATATAAACCATTTCATTTATTAAAATAAGGACATCCCATCTTGTATAATTTCCCAAATTAAATTAATGCCGTTTAACCAAAAAATGGATAGAGATTTTAGTCTAGTGGTTCAATGTAATTTAAAAAGTGACATGCTCATTAAGGGATTTCCCTTAATGGGAAATTCCAATAATAGTTTGGCTAAGAATATGGGAGGTTCCCATGGTATAACTAATCATTCTCATCACAAGATAATTTTCATTTGAAAACCAAGATAATTGATAATTAGGCATTCTAAGAATTTGAATCAACTGCCAAAATGGAGAATTCCATTTTTCACACCCAAGGGGTGACCATATAAGGGGTATAAAACCTATAAATTACCAAACAAGGATAAAAAGGTATATAATAAGGTGTGATGATCAATTTGATATGAAGAATTCCATTTAAAGGAGACGCTCGGGAAAAGCTAGCATACGGAAAACCGACATAGCTTTGAAGCATCAAAACTCAAAGGGAAAATGATGTGACTACTTAACTTAAGGACATGGATGAATCCTTGCTCAATATTAGCCTCAGATTCATAGTAGTTTGGAAGAAATATAAGAAATGGTCCCATTCCTTAAAAATAGAGAAAACAAGATTGCACCTAAATAGCATGATGGATTCAGAGATTAACATGAATTGAAGGTAAGAGGAAGGGAGAGATTACCTTAAGGAGTCCATTGCCTTTAAAGGATCTTGATTCCCTGAAAATATTAGGGAGACTGAGGAGATCCTATGTTGAAGTAGATTTTATTTCTATGAGAGAGGAAACTAAAAACCATCCACTTGAGGAAGAAGAAAGAAAAACAAAAAGGTTATAAGTTTACGTGAGGGTAAAAATGAATTTTCACCTCAAAATAAGGGGGCACACAGTTTAGGCGCATAGTTTGAAAATGGTGTGCAAACCATGTTCAAGTCACTACTATAAGGGGGCACACCACACAGTTAGGCGCATAGATTATCTAACCATGAACATCTAATAGCCCAAAGGAATTCATTTTTTTTATTTTCAACAGAAACATAAACCCCCTTTTAAGGGAAGAAGGGGGGAACCCAAGACATCATCGACTAAAAACAATTCATGACCCAAAGTTCTAGCAAGAGAAACCAAACTGACACATGGATCTACCCCTCCCCAGTATATGAACATAGAAAATCACTCCACCGTTGCGAGGCTTAATAGTAAGAAATTGTACTGTGTCAAAGAATAGATCTGATCTGATGACTGACATCATAACCTCTCAAACATCCAAAATCTGAAAAGCACTATAATGATGAAGAGAAGATATGGAACCTACTTTGGGGCCTGATCCATGTTTCGAGTCCGGGTGCTTCTCCATACCAATAGACCTCGCAATATAAAACCATTCGACCTTCTGAAATGACCATTCCAAGCACCACCATCAACGATCATCCTAGACCAACTCTGCTACCCTCCTCAAACACCTCTATCACCACAGTCACATAAGCCCGGAAGAAAATCCAAGAGGCGTGAGATCATGCCATCATCACTTGGTATTGGGTGGCCCAACCCCACACCAATAGGGCGCCACCGATGAGGGAATCAGGGTCTTCTTGAAACAGAAGCACCGCTATGGGCATGAGTCTACTCCAATCAGAACAAAAAATTCACCCATACTAGGTTCTAAAACCTCACAACAATGAGAATGATAGAAATAAAGGGTAGAGAAGTGCTAATGAGATCGAAATAGAACAAAAAAACCTAGATCCAGTCAGATAAAACAAATCACAAAATACCAAATGGAAGACTAGAAAAACCTAGAGAATCCACAAACTAAGACCTTACCCCTCTAAAGAACTATAGATTTTACTAGTGACCCACACCTAATCGTACTAGCTGAGCTTGGAAACTCAGGCTACCTGACGAAGCCAGAAAAGATGAGGACGCACCGAACCACTGGGAAACCCTTTCCACTCAAAGAAGCCAGATGATACAGAACCAAATGATCCCCATACACTCTTGAGACCCATACACTCTTGAGACCTACTTGAGACCTCCTTGACTTGATTTGGTATTAATATTATGGATGTTTAGGGAATTTATATTTCAAAACAAATGTTCTTTACCTTTGTGATAAGATGGGTCCTTACAACCTCCCCTCATTAAAGAAACTCTTCTCTAATTCGGACTTATGAGTGTAAAGAGGTATCATTAGAGAATAGCTCCAACCACAAAGCTTGTATATCAGCTTCTCATTATGATGTATCTTCATGTACTTATCCGTGCTACCATAGCACCCACACCAAGGGAACTAACCTTTCTCAGAGTGTCTTCATTCTCCGATCAACAATACAAACAAGATACTCCTCGAAGGAAGTATCCATATCCAATTCAAACTTATTAGGCTTAAAGACATGATATTGGTCTTGATGGTATCATCCTAGCTAAGATACATGAAAAAATCATGAATAGAATAGTAAATTAGAGGAATTTATAATTGGTAATCCATTGGTATGATATGTTTCACCATCTAGATGGGTCCAATGAGCTTCGGTGAGACCTTACAATGCCGTTAGACATATCTATGACCTAACCTGGTTGAGGCTCATAAGAAAACCATTCCTCCAACCTTTAACTCTAGAGGTCTCCAATGTCTATTGGAATAAGAATAATGTTTGGAATGAGCTTTCATCATGCACTCTCTGACCAACTAGACCTGATATATAGTCTCCTGAACATGATGAGGCCAAAGAAAATCTACCTCCCGTACCTCTAGCCAGTATAGAGGTAAGTAGAATGACCTAACATATAATGCTTAATAAGGATCCATATCAGTGGTATCCTAAAATATTTTATTATAGGATAACCTGACGAGAGGAATGTGTTTCTCCCAAGAACCCTCAAAGTCAAGGACACATGTACATAACATGTCCTATATCACTTGAATCATACGCTCTATATGTCTATCAGTTTGTGGGTGATAGTCCGTGCTCAGAAGAACTTGTGTACCTAAGGCCTTCTGCAACCCCTTCAAAAACCTTGATGTAAAGTGATAATATCTATAAAAAATGATAGATCAAGGAGCTCCATGAAGATGTACCACCTTTATGACATACAAACTTCCTAGACCATCTACCATGAAGGTCTCTTGAATAAGGAATAAGTGTGTGACTTTCATCAAACGATCAATAGAAACCCACACCACATCATTCCATCTAGGAGATCTAGGTAAAACAATGAAAAAATACATTGAAACATCATCCCATTTACACACATGAATGGAAAGCGATTATAAAATCCCTACCGATCACTGATGTTCTTCATTCACTTGCTGACAGGAAGAATACTAAGTGATGATTTTAGAAATATAATGTTTCATACCAGACCACAAATATTGGTATCGTAGATCTTGATACATTTTAGTAAAACTGAGTTGAAATTACCATTATTAGTAGTGGAATTCTTACATCAAATCTGCTTTGATTTCTACTGGGATCTATACACACCCATGTAATAGTGATGTTTCATTTTTATCCATGGTACAACCTAAATATTTATCATCATCTAAAATGATTTACCTTAGGACTAGGCCTTCAAGATTAGATAGTTTCCTCAACCTCACCCATTCTAGAAGAGTAGAAGTCACTACTAAGGCTGAGAGTATAGTTGGACTATAGTCCTCCTGAACCTCAACATATATCTCTAAGAATAAGTACCTGAGCTTCCATTCACCACTGGATTCCTGAACCACATGTGTTTGAGTCTTCCAGTTCAGAGCATCATCTACTGAATTTCCATTTCTAGGCACGCATGCAAGATCAAAATCAAATGACAATAGGTACTAAACCCATCTGTGATTTTTGAGATTCAGATCTTGCTACATGAAGATATAATTGATTATTTTTTGACCAGTGAATATCAAAAAACTCTCTCCAATAATATAATGTCTCCAACTAGGTAGATCTTGAACTACAATAGATAGCTTGAGGCCATGCATCAGATAATTCATCTTGTGTGGTATCAAATGATGAGACACATATGCTAAAAATCACTTGTCCTACATCAAAATAGTTATAATAATGATACCTGATGTTTCAAAATATACATTATAGATCCTTCTTGGATCTGGAAAAATTAGTAACAGTGTTTAATTCGAATGGCCCTTCAATTCCTAAAAGGATGAATCACAATATTATGACCATAAAAATTTCACACCTTTCTGTTTAAGTCCATAAGCGGTATATCAAGACATGATAAGTCCAAGATGAAGTATCTGTAATATCCAGAAAGACCCAAGAAAATAAAAATTTTAAAGATTTTATTGGTCTACTCCCAATAAACTACAATTCTAACTATATTTGATTATACTAAAAATACTGATTCTGAGATGGTATGACACATGAAGGGGATTTGTTGATCCAAACATGGAATTTACTGAGGTTAGCATAAATATGATGTTCTCTTAGTGTATTCATTATGATCTTAAGATGAGATACATGGTCATTTATAGAGCATGAATACACTAAGATATCATCAAATAGACTACCAGGAATAAATCCAGATATGGGTGGAAAACCTAATTCATAAGATCCATGAAGACCGTAGGTGAGTTTGTGAGTCTAAACGACATGACTTGGTACTCGTATAGACTGTACCTGCTCATGAAAACTATTTGAGGTACGTATAAAGTCCTAACATTCACCTGATGACATCCTTACCTCATATCTATCTTTAAAAACACCTTTTCTCCTCAAAGATGAACAAAGATGTCATCTATTATAGGTAGTGGATACAAATTATTTATTGTGAGCTGATTCAAACGATGTTAATCCAGAAAGAGATTGAGGGTACAATCCACCTTCTTGGTGAAAAGGACCAGTGAACCCCAAAGAGAAGTGTTGGGGCATATATATCCTATAACCTCTATATCCTCTAACTACTTCTTGAGCTCCAAGATCTCCTTAGGTTCCATCCAATATAGAGGAATGGTCATTGGTGTTGCTTCTGGTACAAGATCAATGTTAAAATCCACCTCTCACACTAGAGGTAGACCAAAAATGTCTTCAAGAAATACATCTCTATAATTCTCCACTATAGGAGGAAAGATAGAGGGTTGCAACCCCTATTTGTCTAGGAACATATTGGAAAATTGAGTTATCACACTTCCCAGCCTCTACTGCTTGGGTCCTTCTCTAGTCACACTAACATCCCATTCTCCCTTATTCATATTTATAACACCCTCTAGTGATGTAAAAATAACCCTCTAATGATAGCAGTTAATAGAGGATCTATAGGGAACTAACTAGTCCATCCCAATGATTACATCAAAGACCGTCATGTCGAGGATGCAAAGATTTAATACGAAAAGATAACCTCCTATAATAGAGGGAAAATTATTACAATGGTGAAATTCATAAAAAAGAATACCTAAAAAAGTTTCTAGAATCATAATTCCCTAGTAGTTCTCAATCTCAAGGGAAAAAATCTCAATGATTACCTTAGATATAAATGAGTGAGAAGCTGTTGTGTCAAATAAAATAGACACTAAAGTGGATAGTACTAGAATAGTACCTCAAACTATAGAATTTATGGAACTCTTCTCCTCTATAATGGGATAGAATGAATGTAACCAGCCTGTACCATGACCCTGAGTCACTACCTTAATACCCTAAGAAATCCTATTCTTCTAGTGCTAAGAATAATGAGCCTGAATGCCTTTTCCTCGACCTCCACCTCAGCCTGATCGGTTGGTGATGTTCCAATTTCCTACATGTCGTAATACTGCTGCCCCCTCTCTCAAATGTGGAGTATGAGTAGATCCCTACTCTCAAGGAACTGATGGGAATATTATACATAAATTCTGGATATGTCCCATCCTACCACAACCCCTAAACTCCACTGGACCACACAATCATTGTAGTGTTACACGTCTTGGATTTCCGTACAAGTGAAAAATCAAGAAGTTGTCAACATGAGGATATTGGATGATACTACCTATATGAGAACCCTTGAAATGATTCTTTAAACTAGAAGAAGAACCACTGATATCATTAGGTTCGAAAACTTATCTGACTCGCACTATTAGCTTCCCTTAAATTTCTCTCTATGTTGAGGTATTGATTGAAAATTTCTAAAATGTTAGTCAACCTAAATACACTGACCTATGATCATATGAAACATACCATCCCATCCTCAAATCACATTGTGATTATGATATCGTTGCCTACTAGAGTAGGATATAAACACTACAACTCAGTGAAACAAGTATAGTATTACATAACAATCATACTCCTCTAAAAAAAGTTCTTTAATTATCTAGCTCTCTCATCACTCGAAGTCTAGGGAAAGAAATAGTCATAAAATATCATCTAGAAATATTCCTAAACCATATATCTTTGTAGATATTTCTAGGTGATAATGTACCACCACCGCTTAGTAGAATCATTTAGAATATATGCATCTAGACCAAACCTCTACTTTAGAGGCATCTCAAGATGTTCCAATGAAGATAAGATATATTTGATCCAAGACTCCATAGCATGGCGTCCGCCATCCCTCGAAAAGTAGGGAGTATGCTTCTTCTTAAATTTATGGGTCAACTCTACCATACTCAGGGTAGGTCAAACAAAACATTTCATAGAATGAAATATATCTAAGAATCCCACATGGAATTGGGAGTCAGTAACCATATTAAGAACTGGAAAAGTTTCCAAAGGTGGAACATCCATAGGAATCACTGGCGGATCAGGGCCCACCACCTCAAGAGCTTTTTCATCACCACATTTAGGGCATGTGATCAAAGGACGTCATGGAGGCATAATTATATAATTCTAAACACATGCCTCAGGATAGATCTATTAAATTTAGGATATTATAGATATAAACTAGGATTAGTATAAATACCTCATATAAGAACAACCATGCCTCTATGCCTACACAACAAGCCAGGTATAGATGATAGAAAAATATCACAACATGATTTGATAAAGTAATAGATACCCCACTACCCACTACTAAGGTCTGGTTTGGGTCTAAGTGTTAGTTTCACACAAAAATGAAAACTAATTTCACTTTAAAAGTCACATTCATTTTAGATTTGTGCTCGTTTGAATATTAAAATCACCATAAAATGGTTGAATTAAATGGATTACCATTTTCTGATCCATAAGGGAACATACTCCTTATGAACCGAAATATGGGATCTAATTAACTAACACCATAAAATTTTCCATCCTATGTGAAGAATGGTCGATGGATAAATTTCCCATAATTGAATGCTTAAGGTGTCTGCATTGACCTATTTAGGAAAACACTATTAGGTTATGGTAGGAACTTTATATATAAATCAGGTTTTCAAATCCCTAAAATAAGTTACCACAAAATTAAATACATATTCATTAAAAAATCAATATGAAATAGGAATATGAATGCTAAAAATAAATATGGAATGGAAAAAAATTTATGTCCAATTAATCATACCGTGCCTATGATGCTGCATGTACTAATTCAAAGACCTCATTTCATTAGGACATAGTGAAGAAATCATACTTTCAAACATACCAATATCAATATCATAATAAATTAAGTGTGTCACCCAATGGTAAAGTCATATCAACTATAAATGGAAGAATAAATAAATGAAATTACCCATCCCAAGTAATTTGGGTTTCCCCTATACATGGGTTAGCTATGTGTAGGCACATGGTCAATTACAAATTCCACTAACTCCTAGTATCATGTCTAATACCCAAATATAATGAACAAGGAAAATGATTCTCTGATACCACTTTGTAACATCCTGACTTGGGATCCACTAAACCCTTACCCCGAGCTGGTGGGTCACATGGCCTCAAGCGCACATTCCTGTATGCCAGAGGCTACTAACTAGTAGCGAGGGTGTAAAGGTGGTACGATGGGGAGACTATACCCTCTAATCAAACTAGTATAGAGAATATAACCATAAACATAAAAAATAGAAAAAGTATATATAAACATAAAAAATAAACTGAAAATTTTCATAAGAATAAATAATAACTAAAAAATCGATAATAATATCAAAAGGCTCTATGGAAGTGTCAATACATGGATTCATGTCATGTTGATATAAAAAATTGGGAACATGCCTAAAATCTTGCTATAAAAAAGTTAAAAAATAACAAAAATATGCTCCACTAGCATCTCGAGTGAATTCTCGGTCCTCTACTCTTAAACTCCAACTATAAGTAAGCATATCAAAAAGTTATTGAAGGGAGATTCCCCTTATCAATACCAATAGATATATAATCCCCTCGGGTACCAAAGGCATCCCGAGTAGGGTGTGAGATTAAAATATTAGTAGGACACCCCCAATAGTGTCTATGTTCAATCCGAGAAGTGCTAGTAACTAAATAGTGTGAAGACATAATTAATTAATTAATACAATAAATAAATAAAAACCTGACTGCTTAGGTTTTTAAAGGACACCTGGAGGCTCCACCTAGTTCAGCTCATGGACGGTATGGAAGTATGATCAGTTACTATCTATATAGTACTAATATATATATATATATATATATTATTTATATATTTCATCCACCTATATGAACCAAGTATGTGCGGACATTAGTGGCTATATACCAGGAATACTAGTTACTGGCTGGACTAGGTTGTAGCTCAGACATTTATGAATAGTCTAATGAGCCTATAAGATCAAGCAATATGGAACATTTTATAAATCCCAATAATAGTGTGATACATCATGAAAGAAACTCGGTATGTTGAGTGTTCCATCATTTCATCAGTCGAACAAAGGAATGTGGTTCATTAATCCTAATGTCCTACTAGCATCAGTGGTGCGAGATGTCATACCCAACACCTGATGTAAGGGAGCATGATTGTCTACCATGATCAAAAGTTCCCTTACCATCGTATCATAACCTCTATAATAGAATATTAATATTTTATAATATATGTCACGAGAAATTACCTATCATGTCTCTCAACTTTCATGTTCAAGTACAAATGAAGCATTACAATTTAAAAAGGTGAATTTAATATAACATAAAATAGATGGCATGAAATTTCCATCCTTTGATGTCATTCTATTCAAACAAATCGATTCATTTAAGGTAAGACATCTATAATGTATAAGCCTTTATATATACACTATTTCATTTATTAAAACAAGGACATCCCATATTGTATAATTCCCCTAATTCAATTCATTCCATTTAACCAACAATGGATGAAAATTATAGTTAATAGGGTCAATGTAATTTTAAAGGTGACATGTTCCTTAAGATAGTTTCCTACATGGAAAATTCCAAGACTTGGTTGTACAAACATATGGGAGGTTCCCTTGGTTCAATTAAGCATTCCCATCATAAGAGAATTTTCATTTCCAAACCAAGACAAAGGATAATTAGGCATTCTGGTCATTGAATAAATTATCTGAAATGGGAAATTATATTTTTTACACCCAAGGGGTGGCCATATAAGGGGTATAAAATCTCTAAATTACCAAACAAGGATCAAAAGTTATATCACAAGGTGTGATGATCAATTTGATTTGAATAAATCCATTTAAAAAAGATAATTTGGAAAATTTGTCATGTAACACAATTAAGTAGCCATGAAGCATCAAAACACAATAAAAAAATGACGTGACCACCTACCTCAAGCCTTTAAGTGACTCATCACTCGATATCGACCTTAGATTCAAAATATTTTGGAAGAAATCTAAGAAATGGTCTAATTCCCTAAAAATAAGGAAAATGAACTTTCAACTAAATAGGTAAATGGATTCAAAGATAAGATTGAATAAAATGTAATATTAAGGGAGATAATACTTCAAAGAGTCTAACACCTTTTGGGTTTGATGATAATTTGATTTTGTGTACTTGGTTTCCCACTTATCCTTAAAAGTGTTTTCTTGAAATAAAATTTGTTAATTTAGAGTGAGGGGAAAAAAATATTCACCTAAAAATAAGGGAGTGTATGGTTTGATAACCATATACAAAACATGAGCAAGTCACTATTATATGGGGGGAACACTGCATGATTAAGTTCAAATTTTATCTAACCGTGTGCAGATCGTGAAAATAATCTATCCCAAAACTTAGTAGAATCACACAACCATACAACCTAAGTCACCCAGGTTCAGACACACAATGAAACCTATAGGTTCCTATTATCTTCAACTACACAATTTCAGTCAAAACATGTGGGATGGGCTGCGCGGTTTACTCTAACCATGAAGCTTAGTATTTTCTCCCCATTTCGGGGATCCAAACTTTGAAAAATACCTGGATGCACCCGATACCTCCTTGACTTGAATAGGTATCAATATTAAGGTTTTTAATGAATTTAAATTGAAAAAAATGATAATCCATACCTTCATGATAATATAGGTCATTACACATTGTCGGGACAATACCATTGAGGTGGTACCCTCAAATATGTCCATTTGATACATGAAATTGATGACACTGGGTTAGTGACAACATCCTCTGATTGGATGATGATCCCTCCTACGAAATGACTGAAGTACATTTCTACTTAAACATATAAGACACCATTTTTATTTAAGTGAGTTCTAGTGAGAGTTCATGGATATATGTGACAAACAAAAATAATAAAACCCCATCAAATTAGTATCTCAATAAATAAACTCATGTGTAATCGATTGTTTTAGATCCATGTTTTTCCTAATTTCATTTTGTATGAGTGAGAAAAGGGCACAACATGTGGGTGAAATAATCATTTTGGTTTCGGATTCACATCAGGTTCACTATTTTTGTTTCATCCTCTAAAACCACACGGGGTTTGAATGACATTTTGTGGTGGTGGTGGCATGGCCATTCATGTATGATACATATTTTCATGTCGTTTTCGGGCAGTTTCTAATGGGTTTTATTCATGGAACTAGAAATTCACAATAGTTCCCTTATTCCAGATGTTCCACAAACCTGTTTTCCAAAGGTAGGTTTCCATTGTAAAATAGATCCAACTACACTTAGGGACTTACATTAGTCAAGAGAATGAGAGGTCGGGCTCATCATACATTTTTGGGGGGAATTATTTCCTATTATGGGACTCTTTTATAGATATAAGAAGTATTCATGAATCATTTATTGAATCCAAAATATAGATAAGGTCTCCCTTAAGTTAATAATAAATTATTAGCATGTATTTTCTTTATAATTTTTTGTATGTATCCAAGGTACTCCATCAATGGGGATATCTGTATGTATCTGAGGTTCCCCCTAAAAGGTACCATTTCTATACAAATTAGAGATTACTATGCCATTTATTATCATGATGTTGGTTTTAAGACACAAAGTAGAATTCAGTAGAATTTATTTTTATACAGGAAGATGAGTGTTTTTTTGGTGTTAGGATTAGGCCCATGAGAAGGTTTTCCTACACATCCTTTTAAAAGGAATCAGAACCCATGTAGTTTGCTGAAACTTAATAGGACACATTATAAATTTTAAGGCAACTTTACAAGGACCAAAGAGTGAAGTTTAACATCATTCAATCTGTATTTCTAGGTGGAAGGTTGCTAGCCAAGGATGGTACGAGACTTACATTGAAGGGGCCCAAGGGACCTGGAAGTGGCCTTCCAAGTTGGGGCATGATCTTACTGAGAGTGTAGCATAATAAATATGGTGATGAAAAGGGACCAACAAGGATATGAAATTCAAATATGGATATTAATATACAAGGGATATGGACCAAATAAGATTAGGGTGAGTTTGGGGTGTTGGGTTTGAACCTCACATAGGCTGCCAACATACTCGGTTTGGATAGAAATCAAAAACCACAAAGTTTTAAAGGTTGGTGATTATACATATTAAGGAGGCCCATTTCTGCTTCATTTGGAATATATCCATATAATGGTTGTGATAACATGGTTGGGTCCTATCATGAATAGGAGGCCCAAAGGAAAGGTGAAAGGAAGATTTAGAAAATGACTCTCTTTTGATAAAGTTAAGTCATTCCCATTGGTAATTCCACATTTAGGGATTATTTTTTCACTACCCATTCCCCTCTAGGTGGGGAATGGTATAAACACTACTGTTGATGAGTTGAAATCAGGAGGCCCAAGGGTTTTCTCATTGGGAATATGTACCTTTGTGTTGGTGACATGGTTTTTAGGATTACACCAAATAGGAGGCCCTAGGTAAGGTGAGATGAATATTCATAAAATGATTCACCTCCTGAGACAAGTACTTGATTTTATAGATTCCATGACCATCACTAACCTCTAAGTCTATGTGAGTCATGTTAAGTGTGAGAAACAAGAGGAAGTGGAAGATCTAGAAAACTAAACAATATCCTTCATCAACAGGTGGATACGGATTAGGATAAAAAAGGTGGGGGAATACCTCATAAGAAAGGGTAGCGGCTTACTCCAGGATGGATTCCCTAGGGTGACATTTTCTCCTCATCTGTTGGTAGATGAGGGTGGAGTCTTGTAGGGGGAGTCAGGGAGAGATACAGTGCATTGATGTTCATGTATGCTGTATTATTTTCAACCCTTGGGTATCATAATTATACCTATGGTTGATATCCTCATTACCATGGGAATTTATAATTGAAAACTCTCTAAGTATCCCACATATTTGGTAAGATAAATATAGGAACTCCATTAACATGAGAATGTATAATCGAGAGGACACACTGATGTGACCTATTCTATGATCATACATATTTGGAGGCTTTGTGGGAGGTCTTGACTTGGTCCCCTCAGATGAGGGATCCAAGGGAAGAGGTACCCTATATAAGTGGTATGAAATAGGTCTTAAAGGATGGATCACACATGTAAAACATGGGTGAGTTAGAGGTGGATCACACATGGTAGACTTAGGAGATCTGAAGGTCCACCATATTGGTAACACATGGGAGAGTTGAAGGGGTATCAAACATGGTATGACTAGGAGAGATCAATATTCATTTGGTAGATGGACAACCAGAGCAAAAACACTTGGGCAAGGCCTATCTCTAGGATCCAAGGGTCTTATTAGTTGTCTTTGGATGATTCATGCTCAAGTACTAGGATTGAGAAGGGGACTTTGCTATAATGCTCTTAGAATAAGGGAAGTTGTCTCATCACATAGTTATTTTTTGTTTCACACACTAGAGGAAATCCAATCCCACTAAAATCCTTAATTTCATCTTCTTTCAAGGCTTGGAGATCTTCTTTTAATGTTTTAAGGACTTGGGAGAAGGACTAGGGTGAGAAGAGATTTGAGGCTCCTTCTGATGTTCCAGTCATCTGTAATGAGGAGCCCAAGGGTATTATTATAGAAAATTTCTATAACCTAGGTGAAAGAGGAAACTCATGAAGTTCCATCATGCAAGTGTCTCACATAGGAACCTCACCCAAGTTCGGGTCAATCATGCTGGGCTACACAGTTATGGAATGTGAAAGCCTCTTAAAACACATGTTTCTTGCACAACCTAGACCTGAGTGAGATTATAAACTGCAAAGGTGGATCATTTTTCTCAACCTGGGTGACTGGTATCCTTTCATGACTTTTTATTTGTTTTTCATTCATGAGGTACTTTCATTTAATTAATCTTCATCCCTTTTTTTGAAAAAGGGAGTGTCAACATGTAACACCCCGAGATTTTATGAAAAGTATTCTTTTAATTTCATTAATGTCTTGTGTTGTATGCTACACCAAGATTACCTTGCGCTATACACAACACCGTATTAGCTTGCAGTATACGCAACACTATTCTTGGATCGTGTTACACACAATTTTGATAATAGTTATTCTACACAACATTGAGTATATATATATATATATATTTAATGTATAAATGAAATATGGTTGGATTATGTTATACGAAACAACGAAGGATTCTTGCACAACACGCAACCCTGACTTGGCTTGTATTACACGCAATTACAACCTTCCTCAATAGCGTATGTTGTACGCAATACCGGGTTTTACTAAACAACGATATATTATTATAATATTATTATGAACTAGATGTTATGAATAGTATTAACTAAATTTTGAATTTTATAAAATTATTATTCATCTTACACATTTTCTAGAACAAGGTATAAGAAGAAAATAAATTTTTCGGGTAAAATAAGTATTTTTCAAAAAATGCAGTTTTGCCGCCTTTTGATGGTGCACCCACTTTAAATATAGTTTTTGACATGTTTATAAGTTCAATTTAACAAAATAAAATTCTTCTTTTGAATCAAGAAATAAAAATTTACTTTGGATAAATTTTTCATATTTTTCTGGTAACTTTCATATTTTGTGAATAGTAAAAACACGCTATATTTTAATTAAAAACAACTTTTTTCATCGCAATAATTTATATGGTTAAATTATAATATTGAATGGTTTTAAATTATTAATAGAATATATTTTTACCATTTAATATAATGTATGTCATTATAATTGATTTTACATTAAATTCGTAGGTTAAATCAATTCAATCTTTTGCAATGTTTTAAAGAAAAACCCATTTTCTTTCGACAAGGGGATTAATTTTAATTTAATTTCTGAAAATTTTGTGTATTTAATTTGGAGAAATTAATTCCATATCCGAAATCATTGGGCCCAAATTATTTTAATAAGATACATTTTATTTTTGGGAATTATGAATAGTAACTACGGTAAATTTTGTTTACAATAGTTAAAGGTAAATCAGGTAATTAAGGGTAAATATAATATTATAAAATTACCATAAAACATTCCAAAATTCTATTGGATGGCTAAAAGTAGACCCATATAACATAAGGGTCGGATTAGATTTATTTTATGGACTTTTGACCATGAAAATAATTTAATTATTATTAAAATCAAAGAAAGTGACAACATGTCACTCTCTTAAATCTTATAAGTATAATAATTTTAATTTAGTGATAAACATCATAAAACATCGAACATGAGTAGTCTCCAGGAATCTAATAATATTATCTACATCATCATAATTTATTTAGAATTTTTAGGGATTAAATAATTGTCATTAATGGTGATACATTAATGATACATAAATTATTTATTAAGTGGAAAATAATTAATATAGTTTTTATTGAAATAATAATACCCATTAAAAGGCCCAAAAACCTGACCAAAACTTATTTTTAGTGTATATCTACACCTTAAGCATCCAATTACCTAATATATGACCGTTTGGAGCCTTATAAAAGTGATTATGACACTTATATTATTTTATTTTAAATGATGCCAAAGTTGTCACCTTCATAATTTAATAAATATAACAATTTAAATATTGTGATTTTAAGATGATAAATTCGAGTAAAAGTATTATTGTGAAAGGTAATAGATTTATCTTCATCATAGGATTTTATTTTTAATTTTTATGCAACAAATCAGTATATTAAATAATTATACAAAAATGTTGTAGTAATAATTTTATTAAGAGATAAACCAAATAAATGGTTTTAAAAATAATAAAATAAATATTATATGAACTATTTAATGAGATCCTATAATTTTATAGATACATATGACCTTTTATGAATCTATTAAAGCTTTTATTTCTAACATATCTTCTGTATATATGTTATTTAAATTCAAATAAATGAATAGTGTCAAAATTGACACTATTGTTATTTTATAAAAATAACATATTATAAAATTGTTTAAAAATCACAAAAATATTTAAAAATTATAAATTTAAATTTATATGTTCTATAATGTTATAAAGTAAACAATTATGGAAAATTCACAACAAATAAGTATTTATTTGTTATAATTTAAAATTTAGAATTTTATTACCACAAATAAACTTAAATAGATTAAATAAGGATAAATCAAAATGATAAGGTTTAAAATAAGATCCAAAAATGTCTAAATTTGATTTTTTGATGATATTACAACCCTATCTCATCTAATCTTAGAATATGAGTCATTTTTTGAGGTTTTTAAGTGGGGTTAGATTTATTATAAATTAATATTTTTAAGAATTCCAAAGGTGCCCCTCTCCTCCCTTATAAAGGGGAACCTCCTCCCTCTCTTCCACACACCACTTTGAGCCTTCAAGCTCGGCCAAAACCTGCCCAATTCTCTTTTAAACTTCCCTAGAAACATCCTAGAGGTCCTGGTCTTCTTCAAATACCAATTTTAGTGCCCTAAGAGGAGGTCTCAAAGAGGCGCTTCAAAGAAGAGGTAATTTCCGTTACCGATTCTTTCACCTTTATTTCTTCTTCCACTTATTCTTCTTAGGTTGTTTCATTATGAAGTAATAACATCAGTATCACTAATATAATTATATGTTATTATAAGTATGAAACAACCCTATTTCACCATCTATCCATCCTATGGAAAATGAAATCACCGCGCGTGCGTACGTACGGAATACCGTCTCCACGCCGTGGTGTAATCTATTTTACACCACCACCTTACTTGGATGGGTATAATGGTGTAAATAATAACTATATATGATTATTTTAAAGTGATATTGATTCTGTAATAGTATACATACAATCCAATAAAATTCCACCATCATGGGAACGATATCATCACTCGTGCGTACGTACGGAATACCGTCTCCACGACGCGATTAGATTCATTCTCAATGATTAAACATTAATAAATGATTATAAAGTATATATAATAAGTAATCATGATACTGGATTTATGTATATATATATATATATATGTATTCCATCCAATTAATTCCATTCAATTTAACGAGTAAACGAAAACAACGTTCATGCGTACGTACGGCCTACCGTCTCCATGAACGGTATATTTCTTTCCATTTATCAATCTATTATATATATGTATATTCTGAATATATATTATATATAAATCATGTTTTATATTCTGGATGTAAGTAATCATGATCTAAGTAATCATATGAATAATTACAAGTCAAAACACGGACGACAAATGAAACGATTTTACCCAAAACGCTCTTTAACATGAAATTTACAAAAGAATGGGTAATATAAAGTCATAAGTGAACCATATATGATATCATAACAATTAATATGATTCTGTAATAATTCAATAACATTATTTAAATCATTATACAGGAGGTTCAGATACGTACGAAGCATATTGGACCTAAGGTAAGGGATAATTGTGCAAATCTCATTTTTATCCGAGATTACTTATTCGTAAGTATTTACTGGGGTTATTGCTATCATCCATGTCCATGTTTTATAAAAGTGTATTCATGTATGTTTAAAGTCCTTTTATACCCACTTTGACGTTTACCCCATGGTATGGAAGGAATCATTCTTTTGTTTACCCTACGAGGTACTTTTTTAACTTTTCCGACAAAAGTACAAGAAGAATGTTTTTTTTTAAATTATACGGCACGAAAAAATTTTTATAGTTTTATAAAGACTTATTTTCATGATGCTTCCTAAAAATATTTCATGACTATTTTCAACAAAAATATCTTTATTTTAAAATAGCATGACTTTTTGTAAAAAGAAATTGATTTTTAAGAAGAAAGGATATTTTCCTCAAGAAATCATTTCAAGTGTTTTATCACAACATTTTCCATCTAAGATGACATTATTTCATATGTGTATGTTTCAAGTATAAAGTCTCTATGATTTACATGGTTTCACTTTTCTTATTATGAAATGATATCCATTTCTTTTATATGGATTATGTGATTATGGGATGATGTTTATGAAACCCATTTTATTTATTGGGTTACTATGTATGATGTATGTTTATTTTGTGGAACAAGTAATAATGATTTCATTATGAGATGGATGGGACCTATATCTCCCTCCAATGCATTGGGTAAAGATTTATATCTCATGAGATAGGCATGGCTGGAATGGCAAGTTAAACCGGTTCAGTAATACAGGACTGGAACGAGGAGTGAACTCGATTCAGAAAGGGACTTTGTCCACTAAGATGGCCTTGTCAGCAATGCCTTGGATACTATTGAAATCATATCATGTGCTTAATGGTTTCCACAATTACATGTTTTATCCCCATTCTATTTTTTGATCTTAATGTTTCTTTATGATCTATGCCTTACGTACTTCCATGTTTTGTGTCATTTCTCAAGCTTTTGATGTTTAAACATTATTTTCATGTTTTTAAGTTCAAATGTATATGGTATGTTTTATTTTATCCATGCTTACCCTTACTGAGCATTTGAGCTCACCCTTTTTATGTTTTCTTTTCCCCAGGATATAAAGAAATGTTTTAGGTAAGAAAAAAAGGGAATATCTTTATGGGAGATGTTGAAGATCTTTCACCACGATTAGAAGATTACGTTCCAAGTTTCCAAAGACACTAAACTATTACGGTCCTTGTGTGCCTGTTTTTGTTATGTATTAAGTATTCCGCTAAAGTAATGTAATGTCCATGTACGTCAAGATTTGGGTCTCTAAAGTTGGTATCAGAGGAAAAGTTTAGTCAACCTTTGGAAACTAGGATGCGAAAACGTTAGTGAGATCCCTAGAGATATTTCTAAGGTATGTCTAGGGATGTCCCTAAGGATAAGTATACGTATAGGATACAGTCCTAGAACTACAGTAACGGTCATATAATTTAACCTAAGATGTTAGATATTGAGGATACTCTCCCTTTACTATGTTGTTTTCCCTATCATGATTTTTGCCTCTCATACTATTCTTTTTGGGTTTTAGAAAATGGATGGAAACAGGAAGATTCATGATAATTGATGATATAATAGACAATGGAATGATTTTCTTCATGAGAAACCAAATGAAACGGGATCTGGAAGTCCAAACATAGTTTTATGCCTAATCAGCAATCTCATAATATGATCAATAATCTCAACTTTGGTAAGTTTCCTGACTCAGATAATAAGAGAAAGATGGAGTTTCATGATGATCATAGAGGAAAGAAAGTTCAATTTCCCTCATGTAAATCTTGTGGGAAGAGGCATCAGGGAGATTGGTTCAAAGGAACTGGAAGATGCTTTGGGTGTGGAAAAGAAGGACACAAAGCCAGTAAGTGAAAAGGAAAAGGATCAGTTAACACCATGGAAAAGGATAATGGTATTGCTACGAAATCAACAATGATTAAATGTTTTAAATGTGGAATGTATGGGCATTATGCAAACTAATGCCCTAATAGAAAATCTCATGAAGAGAATCAGCATGGTCATATGGGTAGTATTAATGTGGATGATGATGAGGAGACTACAAATGATATATGAGCTGAAAGAAGTGTTGAAGCTCAGTCGGTTGTTTTAGAAGGTAGTGGAATGATTGTATGTTTATCGAGAGTTATGTTGTATATTTAATGGTAATATGGAATAGAGAATCATATAAGGATTGTTACACTATTGTTTTATTTCCTAAAAGTATTTGAAAGTATATGTTGAATGGTACCAGTAACCATGGAAGGTTATTCAGAAATTTTTGTAAAGTAGATGATATGCGCACAATGAAAGAATAAAAAGATAATGAGATGTTTGATTGTATTCATGAGCTCATGATTGATATAAGGACTAAGTGATATCATGGTTTGAGTATATATAATTTTGAGGATTTTGGTATGTGGAAAGTGTTAACTTTTAACTGTATTCATTTTTTTCACTAAGGTTCAATGGGTATTCATTTTTCAAGAGAATACATGATGAAGGCCTTCGAATGTTTGGAATGTGACCAACAAGACATATCTTATGATATATGGGGATCAACGATGGTATTAAATCTCTGGTAATCGTTTTCACTATATTATGAGAGTGGACTGCAGTATTATTGATAAGCCTAAATATTGGAATGGATTATGTTGGACATAATTTAGTATTGTTTAAGGATAGAAGTTTTTTCTATAATATTGATGGGATTTTATAATAATATAGTTTTAGAAAAAGGACAACCTGCAGGATGGCGACAACCCATCGCGTCGGACAAGGCTGTGGGAATCGAACCCACAACCAAAGTGCGACTGGCCTTTATCGCCTACCACTGGCCTACAGGAAGTCCCTGGTTAGTAGAAACTAGTTTTATTTTATTAAGCGGTATGATATATGAAGTATAAGTTCATTCTTGGAACCATATACGATTAATCTAACCATAAGATGGACTCATAAATTTTCCTAACCTTTTTTTGAAAGATATGGAATGACCAATCATTCTATCACATGATCTTCTAACACATCACGAATAAGAAATTCAACTTCATTTCTTTAAGGGATGAAGTGGAAATTTTTCAATTCACGAACAACAGTGAGATTGTACCAAAATCATGCAAGTATTTATTTTAATTCATCAACTTTAGGGAAATAATCTTGAAAACCAAAATTTTTGTCCTAGTTCCATTATATCCGATGAATCAGATGGTACCTTAGATCATCACAAATCAATATCTTTGTGATTGTTGGCTTTTTCATAGCCATGTTCTCTACCACTCTCCATCAGAACTTGATGGTTAGATTTTTCTTCCATATCCATATTTTCACCTATGTTCTCCTACGTGGAAACCCAGTGATAGGTTAATTTGGTTAACCGTTACATTTCATACTTTAGTTTTTAAAGCCATGTTTTGGTATTCCTTTTTACGATGTGGGTTTCTATTAAACAAACTTTCGAGTAGTAAACCATTTATAACCCCGACGAATTTCGAGGGAGAAATTCATTTTAAGGGGGGTAGAATGTAACACCCTGAGATTTTATGAAAAATATTCTTTTAATTTCATTAATGTCTTGTGTTGTATGCTACACCAATATTACCTTGCGCTATACACAACACCGTATTAGCTTGCAGTATACGCAACACTATTCTTGGATCGTGTTACACACAATTTTGATAATAGTTATTCTATGGAACATTGAGTATATATATATATATATATATTCAATGTATAAATAAAATATGGTTAGATTATGTTATACGAAACAACGAAGGATTCTTGCACAACACGCAACCCTGACTTGGCTTGCCTTACACGCAATTACGACCTTCCTCGATAGCGTATATTGTACGCAATACCGGGTTTTACTAAACAACGATATATTATTATAATATTATTATGAACTAGATGTTATGAATATTATTAACTAAATTTTGAATTTTATAACATTATTATTAATCTTACACATTTTCTAGAACATGGTATAAGAACAAAATAAATTTTTCGGGTAAAATAAGTATTTTTCAAAAAATGCAGTTTTGCCGCCTTTTGATGGTGGAACCACTTTAAATCTAGTTTTTTACATGTTTATAAGTTCAATTTGACAAAATAAAATTCTTCTTTGGAATCAAATAATAAAAATTTACTTTTGATAAATTTTTCATATTATTCTGGTAACTTTCATATTTTGATGAATACTAAAAACACGCTATATTTTAATTAAAAACAACTTTTTTCATCGCAATACTTTATATGGTTAAATTATAATATTGAATGGTTTTAAAGTATTAATAGAATATATTTTTACCATTTAATATAATTTATGTCATTAGCATTGATTTTACATTAAATTCATAGGTTAAATCAATTCAATCTTTTGCAATGTTTTAAAGAAAAACCCATTTTCTTTCGACAATGGGACTAATTTTAATTTAATTTCTAAAAATTTTGTGTATTGAATTTGGAAAAATGGATTCCATATTTGGAATCATTGGGTCCAAATTATGTTAATAAGATACTTTTTATTTTTGGGAAATATGAATAGTAACTATGGTAAATTTTATTTACCATAGTTAAAGGTAAATCGGGTAATTAAGGGTAAATATAATATTATAAAATTACCATAACACATTCCAAAATTCTATTTTATGGCTAAAAGTAGACCCATATAACCTAAGGGTTGTATTAGATTCATTTTATGGACTTTTGGGCATGAAAATAATTTAATTATTATTAAAACCAAAGAAAGTGACAACATGTCACTCTCTTAAATCTTATAAGTATAATAATTTTAATTTAGTGATAAACATCATAAAATTTCAAACATGAATAGTATACATAAAGATAATAAAATTATCTACATCATTATAATTTATTTAGAATTTTTAGGGATTAAATAATTGTCATTAATGGTGATACATTAATGATACATAAATTATTTATTAAGTGGAAAATAGGTAATATAGTTTTTATTGAAATAATAATACCCAGTAAAATTCCCACAAACCTGACCAAAACTTATTTTTAGTGTATATATACAACTTAAGAATCCAATGACCTAATATATGACCATTTCAAGCCTTATAAAAGTGATTATGACACTTATATTATTTTATTTTAAATAATGCCAAAGTTGTCACCTTCATAATTTAATAAATATAACAATTTAAATATTGTTATTTTAAGATGATAAATTCGAGTAAAAGTATTATTGTGAACGTTAATATATTTATATGCATCATAGGATTTTATTTTTAATTTTTATGCAAAAAATCAGTATATTAAATAATTATACAAAAATGTTGTATAATTATTTTATTAAGAGATGAACCAAATAAATGGCTTTAAAAATTATAAAATAAATATTATATGAACTATTTAATGTGATACACTAATTTTATAGATACATATGACCATTTATGAATCTATTAAAGCTTTTATTTCGAACATATATTCTGTATATATTTTATTTAAATTCAAATAAATGAATAGTGTCAAAATTGACACTATTGTTATTTTATAAAAATAACATATTATAAAATTGTTTAAAAATCACAAAAATATTTAAAAATTATAAATTTAAATTTATATTTTCTATAATGTTATGAATTAAATAATTATGGAAAATTAACAACAAATAAGTAATTAGTTGTTATAATTTAAAATTTAGAATTTTATTACCACAAATAAACTTAAATAGATTAAATAAGGATAAATCAAAATGGTAAGGGTTAAAATAAGATCCAAACATGTATAAATTTGATTGGTTGATGAGATTACAACCCTATATCATCTAATATTCGAATATGAGTCATTTTTGGAGGTTTTTAAGTGGGGTTAGATTTATTATAAATTAATATTTTTAAGAATTCCAAAGGTGCCCCTCTCCTCCCTTATAATAGAGCACCTCCTCACTCTCTTCAACACACCACTTTGAGCCTTCAATATCATCCAAAACCTGACCAATTATCTTCTCCACTTCCCTAGAAACATCCTAGAGGTCCTGGTCTTCTTCAAAGACCAATTTTAGTGCCCTAAGAGGAGGTCTCAAAGAGGCGCTTCAAAGAAGAGGTAATTTCCGTTACCGATTCTTTCACCTTTATTTCTTCTTCCACTTCCTCTTATTAGGTTGTTTCATTATTAAGTAATAACATCAGTATCACTAATATACTGATATGTTATTATAAGTATGAAACAACCCTATTTCACTATCTATTCATCCTAAGGAAAACGAAATCACAGTGCGTGCGTGCGTACGGAATACCGTCTCCACGCCGTGGTGTAATCTATTTTCCACCACCACCTTACTTGGATGGGTATAATGGTGTAAATAATAACTATATATGATTATTGTAAAGTGATATTGATTTTTTAATAGTATACATACACTCCAATAAAATTCCATGATCATGCACTACTGGAAAACTAACCTATACCAACGGTTTGGAGAACCGTGGCGAAGTAAGCTGTTGGCATAGGTAATATGAAAATCTATTCCAACGGTTATAAAACCATTGGTATATGTATTTCAAAAAAAAAAATACATTCGGTGTGATTTGATCCCTGAACCCTTCGTTTATAATAGAACGACTTAACCACTAACCTAATATGACCTTTTTAAACATTATTTCATAAATATATATATGTATTATAATAATTATTTAAAATTTAGATTTATATAATGTTCTATGGCAGTAGACCAGGAAAAAAATCGAAGAACCTATCCCAACGGTTCGCAAAACCGTTTGGATAGGTGCATATTTTTTTTGGGGTGTATGATGGATTTTGGGACACCCTTTCCCAACGGTTCTCCAAAACCGTTGGGAAACACCCACCCCTTTCCCAACGGTTCTCCAAAACCGTTGGGAAAGGGGTGTTTTGAGCTCCCTTTCCCAACAGTTTGGGAGAACCGTTGGGAAAGGGTTCCTATACCAACGGTTTTTACAAACCGTTGGTATAGAAGTGTTGGGAAAGATCAGATTTCCAGTAGTGATGTGAACGATATCATCACTCGTGCATATGTACGGAATACCGTCTCCACGACGCGATGAGATTCATTCTCAATGATTAACCATTCATAAATGATTATAAAGTATATATAATAAGTAATAATGATACTGAATATATGTATATATATATATATGTATGTCATCCAATTAATTCCATTCAATTCAATGAGGAAACGAAAACAACGTTCATGCGTACGTACGGCCTACCGTCTCCATGAACGGTGTATTTATTTCCATTTATCGATCTATTATATATATGTATATTCTGAATATATATTATATATAAATCATGTTTTACATTTTGGATGTAAGTAATCATGATCTAAGTAATCATATGAATAATTAGAAGTCAAAACACGGACGACAAATGAAACAATTTTACACAAAACACTCTTTAACATGAAATTTACAAAAGAACGGGTAATATAAAGTCATAAGTGAACCATATATGATATCATAACAATTAATATGATTCTGTAATAAGTCAATAACATTATTTAAATCATTATACAAGAGGTTCAGATACGTACGAAGCATATCGGACCTAAGGTAAGGGATAATTGTGCAAATCTCATTTTTATCCGAGATTACTTATTCGTAAGTATTTACTGGGGTTATTGCTATCATCCATGTCCATGTTTTTATAAAAGTGTATTCATGTATGTTTAAAGTCCTTTTATACCCATTTTGACTTTTACCCCATGTTATGGAAGGAATCATTCTTTTGTTTACCCTACGAGGTACTTTTTTAACTTTTCCGACAAAAGTACAAGAAGAATGTTTTTTAACTTATACGGCATGAACAAAATTTTACAGTTTTATAAAGACTTATTTTCATGATGCTTCCTAAAAATATTTCATGACTATTTTCCACAAAATCTCTTTCTTTTAAAATAGCACGACGTTTTGTGAAAATAAATTGATTTTGAAGAAGAAAGGATATTTTCCTCAAGAATTCATTTCAAGTGTTTTATCAAAACCTTTTTCCATCTAAGATGACATTATTTCATATGTGTATGTTTGAAGTATAAATTCTCTATTATTTACATGGTTTCACTTTTCTTATTATGAAATGATATCCATTTCTTTTATATGGATTATGTGATTATGGGATGATGTTTATGAAACCCATTTTATTTATTAGGTTACTATGAATGATGTATGTTTATTTTGTGGAACAAGTAAGAATGATTTCATTACGAGATGGGTGGGACCTATATCTCCCTCCAATTCATTGGGTAAAGATTTATATCTCATGAGATAGAAATGGATAGAACGGCAAGTTAAACTGGTTCAGTAATACAGGACTGGAACGAGGAGTGAACTTGATTTAGAAAGGGACTTTTCCCACTAAGATGGTCTTGGCAGTAATTCCTTGGCTACTATGGACATCATATCATGTGGTTAATGGTTTCCACAATTACATGTTTTATTCCCATGCTATTTTATCATTCTTAATGTTTCTTTATGATCAATTCCTTACGTACTTCCATGTTTTGGTCATTTCTCAAGCTTTTGATGTTTAAACATTATGTTCATGTTTTTAAGTTAAAATGTATATGGTATGTTTTATTTTATCCATCCTTACCCTTACTGAGAATTTGAGCTCACCCTTTTTATGTTTTCTTTTCCCCAGGATATAAAGAAAGGTTTTAGGTAAGAAAAAAAGGGAATATCTTTATGGGAGATGTTGAAGATCTTTCACCATGATTATAAGATTATGTTCCAAGTTTCCAAAGACACTAAACTATTACGGTCCTTGTGTGTCTGTTTTTGTTATGTATTAAGTATTCCACTAAAGTAATGTAATGTCCATGTATGTCAAGATTTGGGTCTCTACACAACTGTCAAAGATTTTGTTAAAGTAAAAGTTGTTAATCATATATGATGATAACTGATTCAACATAATCACAATATCCTTTACTCTAGTTCTCATCCCACTTAGTTTCTCATAAAAAAAATTGCCTTTGAATTTTTTTGTTAACCTAGTTCCTTTTGGTTCCCTAGATTGTCTAAAAGCAAAAAACAAACTGTGAGAAACAATATTCATAGTGGGAAACCACATAATCATTAAAAACCATTTATAATATTTTTTATAAATCATTTCACATTATTTCAATATATGAAAGCTTAGGTTTAACCTAGTTCATTTATAGTAATAATATATTATAATCCTTCATGATGGTTCGTAAGGAGTTTGTGAATTTCCAAAACCTATTCCCCAAGATTTTCAAAATAGATGTGCAACCAGACCAATTTTTGTGCACCAAGTTTTGATCAAGTAAAAACCCAATGAACCCTTTTTTGAGTTATTAACCCTAGGTACAACTGTTCCAGGAACACATACACTTTTAGCATATATAAAAGGAAGTAATTTCTTTGAAACCACTCACTCCCCCCTTTACCAAAATTCCAGGATGTTTTCATATACTATGACTTATCATTAGGCTTATCCTTAGACATATCCTTAGAAATATCTATAGGGATATCACTAAAGTTTTCTTATCCTTGTTTATAAGGGTTACCTATATCTTGATATGATATCAACTATAGTGATCCACACTTTTCATACATATATATCAGATATTATTATATGGATATTCATTATATAACAAAATGAAAAATGCTAGAATCATATAGGTCTAGTGACTTTGAAAAATTGGAAACATTAAAACTGGTTCATAATTGAATTGAATCATATCCTACTAAGTCTTTCATAACTATCACCCTTTTACACATATCATATATAATACATTTCTTAATAACCTAGGGAAAGGAAATATAATAAAGGGTGAGATCAGATGATTTATAAGGGTAAACAAGGGAGATATCAATGACCACATAATAATAATATGAGAATAAGGGTATAAGAACACGATCTTAACATTTCAAAACCATACCCAACATATCGATGATCATATTCTTAAGTCATGGAATAAATCCAGGTAGTTCATAAAGCATGAATCATAATAGAATGAAGGAACATGAGACATGATGGCATAACATTGGCATAACACTTGGAATTTTGACATAAACATAAGCATAGAAAATCATTCCCTTAGTAGTCAAAACTCATTTACAAGACTATCATTATGGATTGGGTTCACTCCCCAAACAATTTTAGTAGGAAAAGTTAACTCCCAAGACTATCATAATGGATTGATTTCACTACCCAAACCATCATAGTAGTCAAGGTTCACTCCCAATACTATCAAAGTGGTTTGGGTTCACTACATAAATGATCATAGTAGTCATGGTACACTCCCATAAATATCAAAGTGGAAAAAGTATCTTACTAAAATGGGTTCACTTCAAATCCCAATCCTATTTATCTCATGGTACATCAATATTTATCTAATGCATTGAAGGGAGATATAGGTCCCACCCACCACATAACAAAAAACATACATATTTATGACACAATATCATAAAATATTCATCATATCAAAATCCATGAAAATAAATGGGTTTCCTAAACATTTCATCATCGAATAACCCATGGAAAAGAAATAGGATTCATAAACATTTCATCATTTCATTATAGAATAACTAGTGGAAAAGAACTGAGTTTTATAAACATTTCCTCAATTCACCATAGCATAAACCATTGAAAAGGAATGGGTTTCATAAGAATATTGTCGTTATAAAAATAAACCATTTGGAAAAATAATAAGGATGGTATAATTGGATCTCATTATTAGTAAAGATTAAGTAACATCAAAGGATTTCATCTTAGATGGAAAATTATTTTGAAAGATCACTTAGAACATTTCTTGGAAAAAATTTCATTTTCTCTCTGAAACCACTTATTTAAAATATAAAATTTCCCCAAATATCATGATTTTTTATTTGAAAATAATATTAAAAATTTGTAAAGGAATATTTAAATTATTGAGTGGTTATGACAGTAAAATACACCATTCATATAATACGTGTTAAAGTAAAGATTCTATTCACATTTTTGGTAAAAAGTAAAAAGTACCTCATTCAGAAAATGATAAGAATATTAATTTTTAAAACATTTTCAAAAATAAAAACATGGATAAAAAT
This sequence comes from Viscum album, assembly GCA_963277665.1. NCBI lineage: Eukaryota > Viridiplantae > Streptophyta > Magnoliopsida > Santalales > Viscaceae > Viscum > Viscum album. Next base: position 1,134,904,115 of record OY728126.1, read on the forward strand.
TTATCTAAACAATGATTGTAGAATATGGAAAAAAATATTTTAAACATTTTGAAAAAACATGGACTTGGAAGAAAAATGTTTTTTTGACTAATGAGAGAAATAAAGATGGTTTACATTATAAACATTATTTTGATCTATTGGGTACATAAATAGTGGAAAATAAATGAAAACATATAATTTTTAGAAATAAAGGGAGGAGAATTAAATTCATGAAGTTATTGAGAAGTATATCGTAATATTTCATCATCTAAAACTTAATCACAAAAAATCACGATAAACCGTGAGATTATAACATAACTTTTTTACCACTTTGGTAAATTCTGAATCATAATCCACATAAAATAAAGAACCCCATACGGATATGTATATTTCCTTAATTACATGATAAGAATCATAATATACATTCATGGGTAATATATAGACTATAAAAAAGAAACAAGTGGTGAATATTGCATGTGTCCCACAAAAATAAAAGTGAGAATAAAATACCTTACCACTTTGTAACTTTTTGAATTGTAAGAACCATTAAATAATTAAATCGAATGAAAAATTAAAAATAATGAATATTATGATATTCATGATATATCATTTCATACTAGAAATACATACAACAAACAAAATAAATTAGTGGTGAATATAGAATATGTCTCCAAAAAATAAAAGAGAGACAAAAAATATCTTACCTCAAGTCTTAAATTCCTTCACACACATTCAAAACTCCTATATAATTAATATATGTTTATTATGGATATATTAAAAAAATACTCATATATATCATACCACATATTATTTACTAATGTAATTTTATTATCTATTTATTAAAAATTACTTGTTAAAAGAAAATTTTAGTTAATAACAACACCATTTTTTATGTGTGTTTTGGTTTGGTAGTTTTGGTCCTTGTACTTTGATTATGGATCCATAATCTCCAGATTGTTAATAATGATATAAATATAATATATATTAATTATATAAATATTTATATTAATTAATAAATGTTAGATATATAAAATTAATTACACAGTTAATGGAGATGGTATGCCGTATGTACGTATGGACGTTGTATCTATTTTCTCGACAGATGAAACTAAAGAAAGGTAAATATTAATTCACCTTTAAAAAATCAATTTAATATCATTGATATAATATTTAATCATTAAATATTACCTCATTTCTATATTTTTCTAAATAAAATATCAAACTTATCACATCGCTTCATGGAGGCAGTATTACATATAGATACACACGCAACGTTATCATTTTTCAACAAAATTGGAAGGCAATAAGGTAGATGTGATATTATAATTTCAAAAGTATAATTATTTCATAAATATAATATACATATGTTAAATCTATTATTATAATCATACTTGATATTTTTTTATGGAAAAATAATTATAAAAATCCTATGTATGTGGAAAAATAATTTTAACACAGGCGCATGTAATGCGCAAAACACCATTTTAACTTTTAATATGGTAATTAATTTTTACTATTTTTACTATTCATTGTTAATAAAAATTGAATTGAAATTACGACCTAATATTAATTATTTTTATTGGAAATATGGAATCCATTTTACCAAATTCAATTCACATAATTGGAAGAAATTAATTTAAAAGTAAACTCGCACACATAACGAAAACAATTTCAAAGAAATTTTGTTATAAGTTTAAAATGCTTTTATATAAAATTTGGACATAAAATTAATTAAAATGAACTAAATTGGATTCATAATAATTTAATTGAACCAATTTTACTATTAAATTATTTTAATATAAAGTGTATCTTTTTAAATTCTTTAAACGAAAAGGTTATTTTCAATAAAAATTTGTATTTTCACTATTCATCAAAAAATTTAATACTTTAAGAAAGTTATAAAAAATTAACTATAAGATAATTTTTTCATGTTTATTTGAAATATTATTTTATATTTTTAAATACATTTTATAAAATTGGAAAACAATTAATTTTAAAACAAGTGACCAAAATGCGGCAAAACCATTTTTTAGAAAATTAAAACTTTTAAGAATAAAACTAGAATTATTCTTCTCTCATGCCTAGAAAAACTATTAGATGAATGATATTTTTTTGAGGAATATATAATACATAAATATAATTAAAATTATTCACTAATAGTGAATAATTTAATCTATTAACATAAAAAAATTAGTGTGCATAAAATCATTTTTCAGAAAGATATTTATTTTATTTTTTATAGATTTTAATTCTTATTCACAATAATTTTTTAAAAAATGAATTTATTTTATACATATGTAAACCATAGAATTTTAATAATTTAGTTATTCTTATTCATATGTCATGATCTAATTCCTTGGCGATAAGTGTTATTTAAATAATAATATTTTAATTGTATATCACGGTTTGTCTAAACTGGGTGTTGAATATTATGAAATATATCAAATAAAATAAATTTACATGAAAAAAATATTTCATAAAATCTTGGGGAGTAACATGTGTGACATTAATCATATTATTCACACACAAAAAGTATGTTATGACCCATTTTCCTTTTAATAAAAAAAATGAGTTATGGGAAGTAAAATGATTTTATAATTATTTTGTGGTTTTAAATAAATAGTTTTTAATAAAGAGGTTTAAAATATTTTAAATTGAAATATGATAAATACAGTTGTTAAAATGGTTTTAAATACAAAGTTTTTTTCTTGGAAAATTATTTATACCACAATTTAATTGGTGTCCCGAGATGTGGATTGTAATGCACCGACCCCAAAAGCCCAGAGTTGGTGTATTATTTTAATACATTTTCATGATTACAAGGAATCAAGTCCAAAAATATTGACCAGTTTAGTAGTCTTGGAAAATAGATTACATACATGAACGTTACATTACATATTAGGAAATAAAACACAACATAAATGATCCTTTGAGAACGCCATTAATTTCATATCTTAACCTGGATTATCAATCATAATAAAATTCTTAAAATACAGGGAAAAATAAAACATAGAAAGGGGTGAGATCATATGATTAGTAAGGATAAAAATATATCATAAACTTTAATAAATAAACATAAACATTTAAGGTAATGTATAAGACTAAAACAAAATCCATTAAAACTTAAAATTCAGCATAATATGGAAAAGATAAATCAAATAATGCCATTTACTTATTCACATGGATATTCTAGTAGTAGAATAATCACATATAATATCAATATTCAATTTCATAATGTTGGAATGCATAATTTTAGACCCCCTAACCACATAATGAAGGCCTTTTTCCAAGACTAAAAATAATATTTTGTCAAGGCCTTGTGCCAAAACACTAGTTTGTCTCATGATACCTACCGATGCATTGAGGAGCTATAGCGATCTCTACACATCACATAATAAGTCCAATGCATTCCTCATATGAAAAGGTTTAAACATAACATAAAAATTCGTATTAAAACTAGAATACGAAATGTCAATAATATATCCATAAACCATGAATTGTATAAAAATAACACATCCATAGTCAAACATATCACAAAACCTTCAATATAATATGGTAGATTTGTATCATAAAAAATCAAATTCAAATAAGTTTAAAATCCATAAAAGGATGTTGACACAGATGAAAATTATTTGTAAAAATCTTTGAGAGAAATATCCGTTTTTCATAAAAACATATAAATGTCACACAATTTAGAAAGGAAGACATTAAAATACATTTTTGAATAAAAGTGTCCCATACCACTCTGAAACATTTGAAAGGAATTAAAATTTTAAAAACATTCATGGACATATAAATAAATCCTTAAAAACCATTTTGAAAACATGGACATTAATGAGAATGATTTAGAAGAATAAATATTTAAACCATTTAAAATGATGATCTAGTTAAAGAGTACCATCCATAAAACCTTAAAATATTCCTTTTGAAAATATTTTTATGATACACAGATGTGGATGATAAAGAGGTCCTAGAACATACTCACATAAAAACAACCTCGGATAATGAATAGATTGTAGAATTAACCATTTCCTTACACTTTTATTTGGTCGAGGGAAAGTTTAACCTCCTATATAATGACCATTGTATGTTATTAAATTATAACAGAACCATATTCATATTTATTATATTATACATTATTCATTTATGACTTTATAATACCCATTTAATAATTATTTCCATGTTAAATTAACATTTTGGGTAATAATCGCTTTCTTTATGATGTATGTTTTAACTTGTTATTCTTGATCATATCATTTATATCATGATTTAAATAATTCCAGAATATAAACATTGATTTATATATCATATATATTTAGAATATAAATATTTATAATAGATAGACATATGAAATGGGAGGCACCATTTATAGAGACGGTAGACCGTACGTATGCATAAACGATGTTCCAATTTTGATATCGTATAGAATGTAAGTAAGTGAATAAGATATATTTAAGTATATATATATATCTAGTAGAATTATTATGTCATATATTACATAATTATTAGAAATATATATTGTTATAATCACCGTTGAATGGTGAACGTGAAAATGAATCTCATCGCACCATGGAGACAGTAATCTGTATGTAGGCATGTGTGACAATATCATTATATTTTTGGTGAAATAGTATGTAATTTAATGGTATATAATATATAAAAAATCATTAACATGTTATATTTATTATTTAAATCAGTTATACTCATTATTATACCCATCCAAATAATGTAGTGTTTGAATACCAAACTACACCACGACGCGGAGACGGTAAGCCGTACGTACGCACGTATGGTGACTTTGTCATTATAGAATGGATAGAATAATGAATATGGTTGTAACATATTTATAATAATATCACATTATATATAAGGTATTGGAGTTATTATTTTATCATGGAAACAACAAAGAAAGAGGATGTGGAAGAAGAAAAGAACTTGGAAGAGGGTGGTAAAATATTTACTTCTTCTTTGGGCGGGGTCCATTTGAGTTGATCAAAAGGGCTCCTTAGGTATTCTTTATAATCAATTTAAAGAATCTAGGTTGAAGGTAGGATAGTTGAGAAGGTAGTTTTGTAGGTTTTGTCCAAGAAAAATGGCTTTGGATGTGTGAAATTAAGATAAGGGGAAGTTCCCTTTTATAAGGTGGGTGAGGGTCACTTTAAGAAAATATTAAAATATTAATTTATTATACAATCATATTCTGTTTATAATGGATACAAATGAATTTATTTCAAGAATTAGGTGGTTATGGGTCTAAATACTCTTAACCGATAGGTTTTATACATGTTTATGTTACCATTTTAACCTTATCTTTTAGATTTAACTCTTAGGAAAATAGTTTAACTTTTACTGCATCTTCTTGTATTCATACAGTATATGGTTAATAAACATACTATAAAATTTCAAGAGAACCAAAAGTGGTTCACTAATGGAATATATAATATTATTTAAGCCCTTTTTAAGAACTTTAGATTTTTTGGAATATTATATCAACCAATAATATAGTATTTTTTTAAAAACTAATTTAGGTCAATTTTGACACTATTTAGTATTTGTTTTTTTTTGAAAGTCATAATAACTTGATTAATTAGAGCCAAATACATTTAATCAAAACTAAAATGTCATATTAATCTAGAAAATTAATGGATGGCATCAAAATTTTCAATTTATATTTTTTTATACTAACAATATCATTTATTTGATTCTTTTATTAATAAAGAAAATATTACATCATTATTGTGTCATAAATATATATATTTATTTTATGTATAAAAATTATAAATAAAATATAATCATGTAGGAAATATTTTTGTCTTTAAAACATATATTTATAGTTAAAGAGATCAATTATATAACCCCATATAATTTTTTTTAGTAAAAGATACATGCCTCTGTTATTTTTGTCTTTACTTTATATTAAATAATATAAAATGTCATTATCACTTCCAAGTGGCTCCATGGGGTCCTAAAATCGACCAAAGGATGACCATGGTCAAAAATGTATTATCTAATAGGGTTAGTACACGTGTTAGGGTAATTTAATATTATTTTAATATTATTTCATTACCCATATTTACCGGATTTACCCTTTAACCATGGTAAATAAAATATTTACCGAAGTAATTATTCATAATGTCTAAAAATAAAAGTTACCTATTTGAAAAATTTGGAACTAATGATTCCAAAAATTAAATTAAATTTTTCAAATTCAAAACATAGAAGTGGAATAAATTAATTTGAAATTAATTCCTGTTGTCAAAACAACAAGCGTGTTTTTAAGAAATAATAACCACCAAAAGATTGACACTTGTTTATGTCCAATTTCAATGTGAAATTACTTTAAATGACCTAAATTATATTAAATGATAAAAATATAATCTAATTATTCTTAAAAACCATTCAAATGTATAATTTATCACTATAAATAATTTCGATTAAAAAAAGTTGTTTTAATTAAAATTTAGTATTTTTTCACTATTCATCAAAATATGAAAGTTATCAGAAAAGTACAAAAAATTTATCCAAACTAAATTTTTATGTCCCTATTATAAATATGAATTTAATTTCAGTAAATTTAATATATAAAAGTTTCAAATATTGGATTTAAAAATGTTTCGCCATTAAAAGGCATAAAACTGTATTTTTTGAAAAATACCTATTTTATCTTAAAATTTCAATTTTTCTTATATTACATCTAATAAACACAAAATATGAATGATAAAATTATATAGTATATAAAAAATTTAAAATGTGTTTAATACTATTCATAACCTTATTTTTGAATGGCATGTTTTTTATGTCGTGGAGTGCTCGAACTCGGTGTTGCATGTAGCACAGGTTATTGAAATACATTGAAGAGATAACATACTATGAAATATTGGGGTGTTACATTCTACCATCCTTCAAAAAATTTCACCCTCTAAATTTTGAATTGTTTAAAAAAAATAAAAGGTTAAAATAAAAAATACCTTTGTGGAAAACCCACATCGAGAATTGGGTTAATAAAATTTAGTCTTAATAAGTGGGAAAGAGAAATAAAAAAGTCACCACCAAATTATGATCTCGATTAGGAGAAAATTGGTGGAAATTAGAGACACATAATTGGAAGAAAAACTTAAATATTTATAGGGAGTGATTGATGTCTTCAATCACAAACAAGTGTAAAATTGAGGGCCTCAAAACCATAAATCTATGATGATTTAAAAAATTATTGGTTCAACAAAACATAAGGTATTAGGATAACACATTTTTTCTTTTAAGATCCATTAACTTAAGTTTAAGATTTAATTTATTCATATAATAAGAGGAAAAAATATATACTTGACAAGTAGAGGTTCATACTTCAACTAATTCCTTCCACCAACTCATCTTTCACTCCAAAAGATAATAGAATTCAAAAATATTCCATTTATATTAATCATATAGGGTTCCAAAAATAATGAATTTATAATTCATTTTTCAGACTATTTAAAAAAAAACTACATTATACTAACTAGGAAATCACGTAAGTTGGTGGTAGGTGATCCTCCGCTGTTGCCCTTCGGTTGCGGGTTCAAGTCTCGTGGCCTTGCCAGACGCAACGGGTTGTCGCTCGTCCTCTGGGTTGTCCTTTTTATAACAATCCAAAAATAATATTAAGAAATGATTTAACCTTAATAATTGTATCTGATGTAAATATTAATCCATTCTAACCTTTATACTTACCCAAAATACTTATTTCCAAATTCGATGTCCAAAATTTATATGTAAGGTAAACACAATGAATATTCTTTTTTCCATGTAATAACATGTGAATACCTTCATCGTGTATTTTTTTAAACATGGTAACACCCTGAATTACTATGAAACCATATTGATTACATTAATGCTATCTTATTCCTTATTGAATACTAGATATACTTCTTATATCAAAAAATGTTTTAAACTCCCACAATGATGGAATATACCAATCATTAATGAGTTTCAAGGTAGTCAAGAATATCTAATATAATTTATCCAAATTAATTATATATTATTCCAAAATCACTACCTCAGTATCAGAACCATATTATGGTTTATGTTTCTCTCAACCATATATTTTCCAAAAAAAAATTAACCTTCTATTGAGTCACTTGTCTTGGTTCCCCACAATCTCAAGTCCTTAATGAAATAGTATTGCAGTACAATCCTTATATACTCTATAATTCTTATAACATGTATATCATTAATAAAATAATCAAATGACATAATACTTTAATAACAACATAAGAACTCTAATCATTACTCTTCATCTTTGGCAGTATCATAACTTGATTATTATCCAATAGCAGAATTTGGGGTATACTCTGATGATTTGGACATTGATTCATGTAGTGTTGCGACTCCTTACAGATGAAGCATTGAAAATTTGAAACCTTTTTCTTACCCTTGCAATCACGTACTTGGTTTCCTTTTTCTCCACGCCTATAACAAACTCCCACTCCCTTTAAGCATTTACCAAGGTGATTTTTTCCATAGTTATCACATATGGGAAAATCCTTCTTTCCCCTCTTCCCTTTATCCACAATTCTCTCTTTTACCCCTTTCTTCTCTTGGTTTCCTTCAAAGTCATAGGACTCAGAGAATTATTTTTCTTATCTTATTAACACATGATATTATTTCTTCATATGATGAGAATACAAGGGAGAATATTTCCCTTTTAAATGTTGGCTTAATACCATGAAATATAGGATCCTTCTTAATCTTTTGATCATGCATATTGCTGGAATTATCATTCCTTCTCCTAGGTGCCATTTATAAAGAATGGAGTACACTAGGTTAGTTTATGAATTACAATGCATAATTCAAAACTTGTAAAATACCTAACATAAATTAAAAATATTGTGAATGTAATCTATAATCATAAAATGTTTTCCTTGAGGAAGTATTACTCCTAAATCCTTCAAAATGCCGTGTAATGAAAATTTGAATTATCCTGAGCATATCCCCCGAGAGTGTCATAACCAAGAGTGCTGCAATGCCCATTGTCCTGTACCAGGATACCTCGGGTCAATCCTGAAACTCGTTGTCAGAGTTTTCACTCCTAGTTACATCTGTACCAGAGCCGCCTCTACCTACATGTATCCAGACAAGGATGTGTTTCTGGGAAAATACACAAAATATCTACATTACCAAAATATTAGGAAGTTCTTCTATACTAATCCTAAAATTCTATCGTAGGGTAATGTTGTCTATTCAGAGTTTATCAAAATCTATTTCCAAGGTTGTTGCTAAATATTATTCTGATACCAACTGTAATGCCCCGACCCCAAAAGCCCAGAGTCTGCACATTATTTTAATACATTGGCATGATCAAATAGAATCAAGTCCTAAAAGACCGAGTAGTTTAGCAGTCTTGGAAAATATATTACATACATGAATGTCACATTACACATTAGTAAATAAAACAAAAAATAAATGATCCTTTGATAATTCCATTAATCCCATAGCTTAACCCTACTTATCAATCATAATACACTTCTTGGAATCATGAGAAAAATAAAACATAGAAAGGGGTGAGGTTAGATGCTTAGTAAGGATAACAACATAGGGGAAACTTTCATAAATAAACCTAAACATTTAAGGCAATGTATAAGACTAAAGAGAAATATTTTTAAACTTAAACATCAACATAATATGGGAAAGATAAATCAAATAATTCCATTTACTTATTCACATGAATATTATAATAGTCAAATAATCACATGTAATATAAATATCCAATTTCATAATGTTGGAATGCATAATGCCAGACTTCATAACCACATAGTCAAGGCCTTGTTCCCAGACTACAAATAATATTTTGTCAAGTACTTGTGCCAAGACACTAGTTTGTCTCATGAGACCTACTGATGCATTGAGGAGCTATAGTGGGCTCTACCCATCACATACTAAGTCCAATGCATTTTTCATATGAAAAGGTTTAAACATAACATAAACATTTGTATTAAAACTAGAATACCAAATGTCAATACTTTATCAATAAACCATGAATGGTATAAAAATAACACATCCACAGTAAAACATATCACAAAACCTTCAATACAATATTGAAGATTTTTATCATAATAAATCAACTTCAAACAAGTTTAAAATACATCAAAGGATGTTGACATATATGAAAATGATTTGTAAAACTCTTTGAGAGAAATATCCCTTTTCATAAAAACATTTAAAAGTCACAAAATTTAAAAAGGAAGACATTTAAAGAAATTTTAGAATCAATGTGTCCCATACCAATTTGAAAATTTTGAAAGGAATTAAAATTTTAAAAACATTTAATGTCCATAAAAATAAATCCTTAAAAACCATTTTAAAAACATTGACATTAATGAGAATGATTTAGTAGAATAAATATTTAAAACATTTAAAATGATGATATAGTTAAATATTCTCTTTCATAAAATCTTAAAATATTCCTTTTGAAAATATTTTTATGAAACACAGATGTGGATGATAAAGAGGTCCCATAAGATACTCACATAAAAACAACCTCTGATAATTAAGAGATTGTAGAATTAACCATAACCTTACACTTTCCTTTGGTCAAGGGTATGTTTAACCTCCTGTACAATGACCATAGTATGTTACTAAATTATACAAAAACCATATTCATATTTATTATATCATACATGACTCATTTATGACTTTATTCAACCGATTTAATAATGATTTCCATGTTAAATTAACATTTTGGGTAATAATCGATTTCTTTATCATGCATGTTTTAACTTGTTATTCATGATAATTTCACTTAGATCATTATTTAAATAATTCTAGAATATAAACTTTTATTTATATATCATATATATTTAGAATATAAATATTTATAATCGATAGATATATGAAATGGGAGGCACCATTTATGGAGACGGTAGGTCGTATGTATGCATAAATGATGTTCCCGTTTTCATATCGTATTGAACGAAAGTAAGTGAATAAGATATATGTAAGTATATATATCTAAAGTATAATTATTATTTCATATATTATATACTTATTAATAATATATATTTTTATAATCATCGTTGAATGGTGAACGTGAAAATGAATCTCATCGCGTCGTGGAGACGGTAATCCGTATATACGCATGAGCGACAATATCATTATATTGATGGAGAAATAATATGTAATTGGATGGTATATAATATATAAAGAATAATTAACATGTTATATTTTTTATTTATATCAGTTATACTTATTATTATACCAATCAAAATAATGTACTGTTTGAATAACTAACTACACCACGATGTGGAGACGGTAAGCCGTACGTACGCACGTATGGTGACTTTGTCATTATAGGATGGATAGAGTAAAGAATATGGTTGCACCATATTTATAATAACATCACAGTATATATAATTTAATGGAGTTATTATTTTATTATGGAAATAACAAAGAAAGAGGATGTGGAAGAAGAAAATAACTTGAAAGAGGGTGGTGAAATTATTACCACTTCTTCGGGTGTTTCCATTTGAGTAGATAAAAAGGGATCATTAGGTTGGATTTATAATAAAAGTAAGGACTCTAGGTTGAAGGGAAGAAATTTTAGAAGGTATTTGGGGAGGGTTTGGTCGAGCCAAATGGCTTTTGAGGTGTGAAATTAATAGAAGGGGAAGTTCCCTTTTATAAGGTGTGTGAGGGTCACTTTAGGAAGAGATTAAAATATTAATTTATTATACAATCATATTCAGTTTATAATGGCTCCAAATGAATTTATTTCGAGAATTAGGTGGTTATGGGTCTAAATACTCTCAACCAATAGGTTTTATAGAAGTTTATGTTACCATTTTAACCTTATCTTTTAGATTTAACTCTTAGTTAAATAGTTTAACTTTTACCGTGTCTTCTTGTATTCTTACACTATATGGTTAATAAAATTACTCTAAACTTCCAAGAGAACCTCAAGTGGTTAATTAATAAAATATATAATATTATTTAATCCCTTTTTCCTAACCTTATATTTTTTTTAATATTATATCAACCAATAATATAGTATTAGTTTTAAAAAAAAATTACGTCAATTTTGACACTATTTAGTATTTGGTTTTTTTGAAAGTTATAATAACTTGATTACTTCTAAAAAAATACATTGAATCAATAATAACATATCATTTTCACATAGAAAATTCTATTATGTCCTCAAAACTTTAAAATTATATCTATTTTAATATTTATAATATCATTTATTTGATTCATTTATCAATAAGGAAAATATTGCATAAATATTGTGTCATAAATTATTATATTTATTTTATGTATAAAAATTATAAATAAAATATAATCATGTAAGAAATATTCTTAGCTTTAAAATTAATATTTATAGTCTAAGAGAAAATTATATAACCCCATATAATTTTTTTTTACAAAAAGATACATGTTTTTGTTATTTTTGTCTTTACTTTAGATTAACTAATATAAAATGTCATTGTCACTCCCTAGTGGCTCCATGGGGTCCTAAAATAGACCCAAATATGACCACGGTCATACATGTATCATCCAATAGGTTTAGGTCACATTTTAGGGTAATTTAATATTATTTTAATATTATTTCGTTTCCCATATTTACCGGATTTACCCTTTAACCATGGTAAATAAAATATTTACCAAAGTGATTATTCATAATGTATAAAGATAAAAGATACCTATTTACACAATTTGGACATCTGATTCCAAATATGGAATCCATTTTTCCAAATTCAAAACACATAAGTGGCAGAAATTAATTTAAAATTAATTATCTTGGTCAAAACAAAAAACGTGTTTTTAAAAAATAATAACCATCAAAAGATTGACACTTGTTTATGTCCAATTTAAATGTAAAATTATATCCAATGACCTAAATTATTTTAAATTATAAAAATATAATCTAATTATACTTAAAAACCTTTAATATTTATAATTTAACACTATAAAGTATTTTGATTAAAAAAGTTGTCTTTAATTAAAATTTAGTATTTTTCACTATTCATCAAAATATGAAAGTTATCAGAAAAGTTCCAAAAATTTATCCAAACTAAATTTTTATTTATATATTCTAAAGATTAATTTAATTTCACTAAATTTAATATATAAAATATTCAAATATTAGATTTAAAAAGGGTTCTCCATTAAAAGGCATAAAGGTGCATTTTTTGAAAAATACCTCTTTTATCTTAAAAATTGAATTTTTCTTATGTTATGTCTAAGAAACAAAAAATATGAATGTTAAAATTATATAGTATATATAAAATTTAAAATTTAGTTAATACTATTAATAAACTCTTTTTTTAATGGCTAGTTTCGTAAGTCGTGGTGCACTGGAACTTAGTGTTGCGTGTTGCGCAAGTTATTGAAATACTTTGAAGAGATAACATACTATGAAATATTGGGGTGTTAAATGTATGGTTGGTATGTATTGATAATTTTGAAGTCATATCTATTGATATGGTGTATATAGAGTAGATTATTTATTGATATTTGTGACTCCTATTATGTCTAACCATGTAAAAAATATTTTATATTCCTTGAAACATGTGTTTGGAATTTTATAGAGATTTCTATTAATGTGGTACCATTTTGTTACTTTTTTCCACATATATTTTGATTTATTTGGTGTTATTTTGGTGTTTAATTAATCTTATAATGAAGAATAGTTTAATTTATAAAAAACTGACTATTTTGGGTGCTCATTGTTTTTTACTACCAAATTTAATATTTTTTTATATGTTCTAGTGTTTTATATTCTTGATTTTGTCTCTTTAATTTTTGAACCATAAGGTGTTCCTATTTTAGATCATTAATAATAGAGGATATGTGTTTTTCTAGCACAAAAATTAAGGAGTTATATAAGATCATGTAAAAAAAGAACAAAAAGAAACTAAAAGCATATGCACTCTTTTCCTACATATGATAATCATAATGAAATCCATGCCACTTATATAGCCTATTGCGTAGGACCAACCATTTCTAAGGAGGTTCAATCCATTTCCATCTCCACCTGCATGTGATGTCTCATCTAAAGTGGATTACGATTTGAGAAGATTCTTGAGGAGTTGAAACCATTACAATCCTCTACATAAGAAGTCTCAGCAAGTGTCACCTATTTGGAATTGCAAAGTTGGAGCTCAAATGAACATCAATATGAGCCAATCTGTGATAGAATATTCTACATGTACATCTCTTGATGACGCTTGATGCTACTCCTCCCATGGTTACAAAGTAATTTGTTTTTACTGATTTGAGGGAAGTATTTTTATAAAAAATACCACAGGGTGTGACATTTGAGCCTGAGGTGAGTAGGAGTAGGAAGAAGATCATCATGCATAGTCCAATGATGGTACATCTGGAACCCGACTGTTTCAATTTGGCAATTGTACATGCATAGTTCAAATATGAGTTAACAATGACCATTCATCTATGTGAGTTAGATTTCTACATTGGTCACATCATCATATTCGGCTACATCAATTCAAATATCTATGTAGGAAGAGAGAATTTGTGAAGGGATTCAAGTACATGGACGGAAATGACTACCTGAAAAATCATGTACGTCGATCAATTCACCAAAATTTTAATCTGAGACATCGGGATTTGGATATGTGAACTCAATTGGATATATATGAATATTGGTTACATCGAAAATGGATACATGAGAAATCACATATGCCGATCAATGTTACAGTGTCGAAAAAAAGACTATAGAGATAAATGATTACATGATGGAAATAATTTATGTGGAGTAAAATGGGTGTGTCAACAATAAATAGAGTTTTATCATGGGAGGGGCACATGATTGTTGGAATTAAATCATAGAAGGAAGGTATGAGCATCCTAAGCTGGTGATCATGAACATTAATCTATTCCATGGAGAAAATCCATGATTGTGATTGTGGTTACTTCATGAAATAGTGTTTCGAGGAGTTGTGCATTCTGTTGGAGGAAGGGTGGATTCAGTTACCAAGTGGGGATGATGAATATTGGTAAGCACTCTATGTGGAAGCCAAGGAGTTTCTTGTGTAGCCATGATTGGGAGATTTGGGTAGGTATTGGAAAGAAAAATGGAATAGTAATAGAATAAGAAGAATTCATAAAAGGAATATTTTTACCACACAAAAATTCAGCTAGAGAGACATAAGAGATTTAGAACACAAAGTATAGGGCAGAGAACTGAGACATAGGGAACTATTGAAAGTTACGGAGGTGCTGCGAGAGGAAGTATTCAATCCATTGTACCTTAACCTTCTCTTAATTCATTTTGTAAATGTATTATTCTATTATAAAAAATTTTTATATGATTAATAATCCGCTATTTTCATATAAACATTTCTAGGGGAATAATTTGTGTTAATTGATCATTTTTACTTTGTTTATGTATTTTCTTTAACAAATATTTCTTTCTATTTCTATTTGATAATAATTTTGTTTACCAAACATTAATTTTAGTGAAAATTGGTCTTGATCATGATAAAGTAAAAAATGTATTTTATCCAAGTATTTCACTAAAAATTAAATCAATCTCAAGATATAGTGGCACACTGAGTTCAATTGACAATTTGAACTCAATGAAAATTGATTGATTCCTCTTCAGGACCAGGTGAATTCTATATTTGAGAAGTTGTTGAAGATATTTAGTCATAGGCTAACTGAACAACTGTCACATACATAGCTTATTTTAAATGTATTTTTATTTTAATTTCCATTAATTCTTTGTTTTGGGGGGTTTCTAAAGTTTTTATTGAGAATAGGTGAGTTTTCATGAATTGTGCCAAACCGTGAGCCCAATTCCAGATTTAAAAATAAATTTTGTTTCTTTTATAACTTATTCATTTTTTAATATTTTTCACTTATTACAACTCCTAAATTTCCTCCCCTGATATATTAACACCACAATTAAAATTTGGAGGCTTTGGAAATACATATCCAAGGTGTATATGGGTTTTTATTTAAGGGATTGGGCCTGCCCGAAAGCCCAATTCCAGTTTTAAAAATAAACGTTGATTAATTAATAACTTATTCATTTTTAAGGGTTTTTCAGTGATTCCAAGCCCCAAACACGCCCCTTGAACCCAACCGCGCGTACAATATCCTCCCATGCTCTTTCCATCTCATTTGCATCGCGGTTTAGGTCGAAACATCTGAAGAACTCAAATTTCGGGCAGATTTATAAAGGTAATTTGTTTCCTTCATAACTCCTTCGATTCTTACTATTTTTCCCCCATTAAAATTCCTAAATGATCTACCTATCCTTGTTCGAACCTCCCTTGAAGGTTTGAGTATTTTTAAAATCAGATACTGGTATTTTTGGGGGCGATTTCTACAAGATATTTTAAGTAAGTTGTTCTCCTCCTTTCTTCTTTCAATTTGTTAAGGGTTATATCCAATTTACTTAGGGTTTCTTCCATTATAATTGAGGTTCCTAATGTCCAGGAAGTAGGGTTTAAAAATTAGGATTTTATCTTGTGTTTCATGGTATGAAATTCTGGTTTTAGGTCGGGTTTACCTTCCTTGAGGTGCGACGGTGGTGCGTTTGAGTTTTCGCACAAAGGATTCAAGGGTTTCCTTGGTTTTGGAAGGTGATTCCATTGTGTATGAAATATTTGTGAATTGGATACTGTTTTTATGGTATTTTAATGATTATTCAATTTTACTATTTCTGAAAAATATAGTGTTAGTGGTGTTTATATTTAAAATGAATCCTAAAGGCCAATTTCTTGTGAAATTGGGGTTTTTTCATAGAAATGTTTTATTAGTTTAATTGGGGCTAACCTAAAAGTAACTACTTGATTTTATTGAACTATAATAGGGATAAAAATACTGTTTTTAATGATTGTCCTTTGTGTTTGTGTAACAACCCAAAATTTAATCAATGGAAAATCCCTCTTGATCCAGTTAAATGTTTCTTTATGTTTTTATAAGATGTCAACTTCTTTAGTTTAACGTTAAGATTTGTGACCGTTACTTTTATAGCCGTTGAACAGTGATCATCTGGGTAGTTTAAATATAAGGCTTTAATGAACCAATTTTCTACTCAGACAAAGGAAGCGATGGCCTCATCCAGTAGAATCGCCCCTTACGAAGCCCATTTGTCGGAGCTCGGAAAAGAGGTGGTGTCTTTGGGCTTTGCCCTTGACCAAGCCCAAGCTGAGCTTCATCAAGTCAAGCTCGAACGTGATCGTCTACGGGAAAAATGGAATTTGATAGAGATTACCACTCGAGCGATGTTATCCGAGCAGCCCCAAGAGTCTGTCACCATCGCGCACCTTACCCTTAGGTCTTATGCGGCTATTTTAAGGGGTTATGTAACAAATAAGTAGCACCATGTTCATGTACATTATCTTTGTATATAATAATGAATATAATTTCTAGTCATTTTTGATGCATTGTAATTAGTTTTTAAAGTACAAATGATGTTTTTAGTTATTATTTAATTAAGAATTATATTTTATTAAATTAAAGGATTTTTGAATTAAATAATATTTTAATAAAATATTATTATTAATATTAAATTAATTTTTATTAAATATAAATGATCTTATAATTTTATGAATGCAATTAAAATTTTTATTAAGGTTTGAAAGCCATTTCTGTCAAAACCCGTGAATTTTTTATAAATGTCGGTTTTTATTTTAAAAGTGAAAATTCACATATTTAGAAAATTATTTAGATAAAATAAATATTATTTTTGGAATCAGGACGTCGAAATTATCCAACGGTGAATTTTTCATAATTTTCTGAGACAGTCAAATTTTTGGGTAAAAATTAAATACCATTTAAATATATAATGTGTTTTATGACATCATAATGACCCAATGGTGATGTAATAAAATACCATAATCCTTATGTTCGGCCAATATATGTTTTATCATTAAAATAATGAGGTTTTGGGTTTGTTTGACTCACTTTTCAAAGCATTAATGGAGCCCTCAAGACTTATTCAACACTTTGCCCTTTTAAATTAATTTCCATGGGAGTGTGACTCATCTCCACATAAGCAACCCTAATTTTTTAATAAGTTCGGACCTTGGACTTGTAAAATATTGTTTTCCTATTTCCTTTTCCAGAAACCATGGGAAAATACCATGGGATGGTTTGTGGTTTGGATTATTTTAATATAAGGGGTCCCAAACCTAAATAATAAAGAATTCTCTCACCTTTCCTATATAAACCCACCCAAGCTCCCACTTCCTCCTCACCCAAATCCCTTGAAGTTCGTCCAACCTCTGCCCTAATCTCTCTAGAATCCTCTCAAGGTTCCCCAAGCTCCCAATAAGCCTCTCACAAGCCTCTCTCTAGCCTTTGGAAGCACACTTCCAAGTAAGGGTTTTTCTTCCTTTCTCATTTTTGTCAATTTTTCTTTAAGTTATATTGCCCTTTTAATTTCATTTATGAATGTTGGGGTATGGTTTCTCACCTCTCCCATACTGCCCTCTTATTGTTTGAATGATGGGAGATCCCTTTCTCTCTCATTAAATGCCTCCCATGTACACCCGTTACTATGCCGAAATTCCGAAAGGAACCTTTTTCTCCTCTTTTTTATTCAAGCAACACTTTTGTATCATGAATCTAAATTCCTTTTCAATTGTTGGTACATGTATCTATATGACCTTCTTACTGTCCATTACATGTAAATATGATGAGGAACCCCTTTCTCTCTCATCAGACTTTTTTTTATGAATTCTTATGTCACGCCGTTACGCTGCCGAAATCACACCGATTTTCTAAGCCAATATCATTGTGTAGTGAATACCATGCCCATTTCTCCATCAAGGGTATTCACCTTTATGCACATTTACTTATTGATTGTAAAGTTTCATGTATGAATTCCACATTCCTTTATCGTGGAATAAATGATTATGTTTTATGAATCCATGTTTTATGATCCATGTGACACACTTATGCATGAAATGAAATGTTTAAAAAGGGTGCGCCCTTTATAGCGCTCCAATGCATTGGGTAAAGTATAGTATCATGATACGTCATGTGCAATGAGTGATGACTCATGCTAATTCAAGTGCAACGAGGGTTTACTCGTGCTTCAAGTGCAATGAGGGTTTACTCATGCTCCATGTGCAATGAGCCTTGGCTCATGCTAATTCAATGTTAAGTGTTGTTGCCACATTTCCATGTTATGATTATCATGCTTTATCATGCCTTTATGTTCATGTCTCTCTTATGCTCTATTGATATGCCTATTGCCTAACATGTATTGTACTCCTCATGTTATTCATTGTGTACTCCCTTACTGGGCTTTATAGCTCACCCTTTTCTTATGCATGTCCTCAGGTTATCCCATGCAATGCTAAGTACGAAGGAATGTAGTGGTCATGTAAAGGAAGTTTTCAATAAGGATGTTGTATTTCAAGTTTAATGTTTTTATGTAATGATCCTAAGCCCCAAAGACACTAAACCTCTCGATCTTCTTTGTTGTATCAAGTGAAGTTTTATGTAATAAAGCATGTTTAAGTTGTAATAAAAAGCAGGGTTGTCATAGTTTGTTGCTGAAAAATCTGGTTTTAATGGTGTTTGTGAACCACATGAAATTCTAAGAGTTGTGTTGTGTAAAAATGAAGACTTTGCAATGATGTCGTTTCTTGAACCATATGGGGTTGCCCTAAAAATGATTTTGTGTTTTCACTGATATTTATTAGGATTACCTTTATGTTTTGGAAGCTTAAATATGTGCACATAGTATGCAAGTGAGGTCTATAATTAGTTTTGTGTCTGAAACACTACGAGATTTTGAGGAATTGTTTTATGAAAAATCTAAGTGTTTTGTTGCATTTTTTAAGTGGTATAAAATGTGATAGCTATTTTATTGGTTGTGTTTGAACAGTAATGGTGTTTTATATGAAAATTTATTTATGATGCATTCTGGAATTGATTGAGCACAAAAGGGGAAGCTCGGGTACCTAGGTGTCGCAGATTTGTACTAGTACGGCTAGTGGACCAGATGGGTTTTATCCCTGTTTCACTTAGCATTTGGATAACGACAACTCTAACTAAAATATGTGGATGATTATTGGGGACCACTAGGTTATGGGTATGTTCCATACTAGTGGCTCGTGCATGAGAAAGTATTTTTATATGGTTACTTTAAACAGAGGTACGAGGTAGATAGGGCCCAAGACAACCTAGTGCCTAGGGGTGTTCCCAATGTCGTTGCTCATTGTATTTGTAGTATCTACCAATGTCTAAGGGTGTGTTTGGAAGTAAATTAAAGTATATAACATTTCTATTTTAATGTGTTAATATTCTGAAAATTTTGGATTGAAAAATATTTTCAATTAGAGTTTTCATTTCTTGAAATTTTAACACTACTTTTCCTTGCGTTTGAAAACTGCTTGCTTTTTCACATTGTATTTCTTAATCTTTGGAATCATTGGATGGTATCCTACTAGGATTAGTCTCACACCCTACTTACACCCCTTTGGTGTAAGTATACTTGGTTATGTTTGATTCAGGTAAAGGAAAGGCTAAGGGTGATGGCGGTTCATGGTGTTAGTTCCCATCCTTGGTGTGGAGTTGTGGAGATAGCTTGGGGGCGATGACCCCTAGTCGTGTGGAGTCCTTGGGGCTGTCTTGATGCTATAATTATTTTTATTTGGACCACTTGTATTGTCTTTAAACCAATGTACTCAGTTCTGGTTTTTACTTAAGTCTTGTTTGGCTCAAAAATTTCAGATTTATATTATGGATTGTTTTTAATGTTTTATGCTTTCATACTCGGGTAAATCATTCCCAAACCTAAATTAATGATACCCGAGCACTTGTGCCAGCCCGTGGGGATAGGGAATGCCATTCGGGTCATGTCACGGGCTGGGTTTGGTGCCGGTTTTGGCGGTGACCAGATTCGGTTCGTGACAAAATGGTATCAAAGGAGGTTCACTCCTTGGGTCATGTTACTTGGGGAAGAGTTAGCATAGTCTGGAGCTAGGATTTTTGGGACATGAAATTTCAGTCATGGGTAGTGTGCCTGGACATCAAAACTCATGACAGGATTCAAGTCACCATGGGAAGTATGGATTTATCTGAGTCCTTTGGTTTTCTTGGTTTAATGATGACTATGAAAAATGAAAAGAGAGTTGGGCGAATAATCTTAGTGAGCTCGCAGGGCCTGGAAAGCCATGTGAAGCCATGGATATTTCCCTATAATACTCTCTGTGATGGAGAAGTGATTGGAATATGGCTGCCAACCATATGTCCAAGTCACCCACCAAAACTATTTTCCCTTCACATTGTCTTGTGTCTCCTTATTTTGGAATCTTGGAAACTTGGTTTTTTTAAGCAAAAAAATGACTTCACTTTAAGGAGAGTGAATTTTTGTGAAGTTATTTTTTTAGTAAAGTGAAAATGGTTTTATTTTTTTATGCCTATAAATGAAATTTCAGAATTATTTCAAAAGGGTAAATTATGTGTTTACACCTCTTTTGAAAGTATGAACTATGTTAATTGGGGTTTTGAAAATATGTTTCTAGTGGAATTTTTTTTTAAACCATGGAAAAGTGTTTTGGATTGAATTAAGTGTTCTAGAATTTTTGTGTGGGGGTTGAAGCTGGATTTTGGGTTTGGTGACTACTGAACCAAAAAAAAAATATGAACGTTTAGAACCTTGTCTTGAAATGAGAAGAGTTGAGTTCTTAATTAAATGGAGATTTATGAAATGGTGTTTTTCATGAAATTAGAAGTGTTTTGAAATGGGTTGAAATGTTTTGAAATGATTTTGAAAGGCACGAATATGTGCTTTTATTGAATTATGGATTATTTTCTAAATGGTTGTGTCCGTATGAAATGTTTTATAAGATGTGAATTGGGATTTTGATCTCATTGCTAGTAGTTTTGAGAAAAAGGTTGGGTTGATTGACCATTTTGTTTTTGAAAAGTGGAAGGATGTTTCGTTTTACCCTTTGGTATTTCCATGAGTGACCACATGCATGGGGTTATATGGGATTATGGATGGTTTATGGAATTACTGGATGAGTGCTGGGATGGATATGAGGAGGGTGCCCGGTGTGGCACAAAAACATGCATGTGTGAGGCCCATGGGGTACCATTGGTGGATACGCTTACTGCTAAATCATTTGTTTTCAAAGAATTAGTTTTAAAGAAAAACATGATGTTTTGATGAATAGTTTGGTATGGTTTGTATTATGGGTTTTTGAAATTGTTGATGTTGTGGGATGTTTTGAGTTCAAGAACCCCTTCTGTTTGAACTGTGTTTTGGGTTTGTGTTTGGTCGGTAAGCTGTGTTGTAGGGACGGTTAGTTGTCTCTTTTGAAATTTTTTTTGGGATGCCTTTACGGTGGTTCCTTTCATGTTTTTGGATCTGGTTTGTGGAATGTATTGACCAATGGACCAGCTTGGTTGGGTCCTTGGGTTCTCTCATTGGATAAGGTACGCCCCCATTAAGGGTTAATGCACAACTGAAGGCAACCCCGTTTGTTTCTCCATTGGAAAATTCTCCATTTGATCAATATAAAGAATATTTTATAGAACATTTTTTTATTGAGTCTACACCCATTTAGTTCGCTGATTTATGGATCCTCTTTTAGTGGGATAGTGCATGTGGAAGGTCGAAAGAGACCTTAGTTTCTTAAGTTTCCTGATTCATCCAAGGTGGGAGTGTTCTTTCATTGTTAGTATGGATGAGTGTCTTGATGGTGTCTAAGAGGGCCTCTGGGTTCTTTATAGTTTCTTTGAAGAAAGAGTTATTATTAAACCACCAATTTTTAGATTTCGGTAATGATAGGATATTGTGTACACTTTTTGGACTTATCTGTTGTTTAGGGACTTTGAATATGGTCCCGTTCCATGTATTGATTCTATCAATCGCAAGGGTCATGTTCGGTGACGCATTGTGACGTTGTGTGCTCTTTTGACCATAAAGGTGAAGGTCACACAATCCTATAAGGTTCTATGTTATGTTGGGATTATGTATACCTTGGGAAAAACATCAAATCCTCTATCTTAGAGGAAGGTGTTTATACGTGACTTTCCCTTCTATTGTTTCTCACCCAAATAAACAATGTGCGATGTGTGTGCATCTTCTGATCCCTTGTTTTAGTGAAATGTCTGTTTTTGGTAAAGTGGATTATGAAGTGTGTTATGTCTTGATGAAATCATCGGGGTATGAGGTGTAGTTGTTTGTGGCACATAAAGAAGAAGTTCCACATAGGGGTTTCAACAGCCTAACTGTGTGGCCGAAGATGATTCAATATTTTGAGCTCCAGCCATAGGTCCCGGAGAGAAGCTGGCACGTAGTCAGGGGAAACACCAGTTTTGTTTAAACCCTTGTACAATTTCATATCCTCAGTGTGAAAGATAGAAAGTGTTTAAACCTATGGTTTCATCATCTTCCTTCTTTTGTTCTCGTTCGGTGGAAATAGGTAGAGGGCCTTGTACCCATGTCATCGCCTAATGTCTTTCCCTACCATGTTGGTTTCCATTGAGTCATTGGAGAATGGTTGGAAATTTGGCTAGAAAGTTTGAGCACACATTTTGTGCACGATTAGTAGTGACAGTGTGATAGGAACCCACGTGGAAATAATGATCAGCATAGTTAGTGCATGGTTTCCCAAACCGTGCGGACTGACCCTGCACCCTTCCCAAATCTTAAAAAAAATGGGTCTTTCTGTGTCGGCCCATGCTGGTCACTTAATATGGTTGGTTCTTGTGGTGGGAAGACCCACTGTGGATATCATGTATATTATTTTTTAAATTTATAATTTATGTATACCCCTTGTACTAGGGAGTCTGTTTGGGCCTCCCCTATTAGTGTGTTGATTCTGTCTCAAAAATAAAATTAAGTTGTCTCTTACGGTGGGGAGCCCATTTGTGTCTCTTCATACGAGTAACTCATATTTTTCCTTGGTTTTGTATGGGAAGTAGGTATCATCATTTGGAGATATCTAACTACCTTCATCTTACTTTGGTAAATAGTGATATTGGAGAGTGACAAATGGTTTAGTTATAGTAGGGCAAGTGTAACCTTGTTCGATGTTGTTGTTTATTTGGGTAAATTGATTGAGTGTTGTTCATATTGTGTTTGAGGAGTTTTCATTTGGGATAAAGCCTGAATGTGCTTGATTCTTTCAGGAAAGTGGTGTAAGTCAGGTTTGTGAGAGTATTCCTTCCTTCATTGATCACTGGAGGTGTTATGGCCTTTTGGGGAGAAACCTGGCAAGAGAGTACCTCTTGGTTTCTCAGTTGGGTTTGGTTGTTTCTTTGGCCTTACTGTGACTTTCCGGGGTGGAAAGTTTTCATGGAGGGTATAATTGTCACATAAATAGCTTATTTTAAATGTATTTTTATTTTAATTTCCATTAATTCTTTGTTTTGGGGGGTTTCCAAAGCTTTTATGGAGAATATGTGAGTTTTCACGAATTGGGCCAAACCGTGAGCCCAATTCTAGATTTAAAAATAAATTTTGTTTCTTTTATAACTTATTCATTTTTAAGGGTTTTTCGGTGATTCCAAGCCCCAAACATGCCCCTTGAACCCAACCGCGCGTCCAATATCCTCCCACACTCTTTTTATCTCATTTGCATCACGGTTTAGGTCGAAAGTTCTGAAGAACTCAAATTTCGGGCAGATTTATAAAGGTAATTTGTTTCTTCATAACTCCTTCTATTCATACTCTTTCCCCCCATTAAAATTATTAAATGATCTACCTATCCTTGTTCGAACCTCCCTTCAAGGTTTGAGTATTTTTAAAATCATCTACTGGTATATTTGGGGGCGATTTCTACAAGATATTTTAAGTAAGTTGTTCTCCTCCTTTAATCTTTCAATTTGTTAAGGGTTACATCCAATTTACTTAGGGTTTCTTCCATTATAATTGTGTTTACTAATTTCAAGGAAGTAGGGTTAAAAAATTAGGGTTTTATCTTGTGTTTCATGGTCTGAAATTCTGGTTTTAGGTCTGTTTTACCTTCCTTGAGGTGCGACGGTGGTGCGTTTGAGTTTTCGCACAAAGGATTCAAGGGTTTCCTTGGTTTTGGAAGGTGATTACATTGTGTATGAAATATTTGTGAATTGGATACTGTTTTTATGGTATTTTAATGCTTATTAAATTTTATTATTTCTGAAAAATATAGTGTTAGTGGTGTTTATATTTAAAATGAATCCTAAAGGCCAATTTCATGTGAAATTGGGGGTTTTTAATAGAAATGTTTTACTAGTTTAATTGGGGATAACCTAAAAGTAACTAGTTGATTTTATTGAACTATAATAGGGATAAAAATACTGTTTTTAATGATTTTCCCTTGTGTTTGTTGCTGAAAAATCTGGTTTTAATGGTGTTTGTGAACCACATGAAATTCTAAGAGTTGTGTTGTGTAAAAATGGAGACTTTGCAATGATGTCGTTTCTTGAACCATATGGGGTTGCACTAAAAATGATTTTGTGTTTTCACTGAAATTTATTAGGATTCCATTTATGTTTTGGAAGCTTAAATATGTGAACATAGTATGCAAGTTAGGTCTATAAGGAGTTTTGTGTCCGAAACACTACGAGATTTTGAGGAATTGTTTTATGAAAAATCTAAGTGTTTTGTTGCGTTTTTTAAGTGGTATAAAATGTGATAGCTATTGTATTGGTTGTTTTTTACCAGTAATGGTGTTTTATATGAAAATTTATTTATGATGCATGCTGGAATTGATTGAGCACAAAAGGGGAAGCTCGGGTACCTAGGTGGTGCGGATTTGTACTAGTACGGCTAGTGGACCGGATGTGTTTTGTCCCTGTTTCACTTAGCATTTGGATAACTACAACTCTAACTAAACTATGTGGATGATTATTGGGAACCACTAGGTTATGAGTATGTTCCCTACTAGTGGCTCTTGCATGAGAAAGGAATTTCTTATGGTTACTTTACACCGAGGTACGAGGTACATAGGGCCCAAGACAACCTAGTGCCTAGGGGTGTTCCCAATGTTGTTGCTCATTGGATTTGTAGTATCTACCAAAGTCTAAGGGTGTGTTTGGAAGTAAATTACAGTATATAAAATTTATATTTAAATGTTTTAATATTCTAAAAATTTTGGATTGAAAACTATTTTCAATTAGAGGTTTCATTTCTTGAAATTTTAACACTACTTTTCCTTGCGTTTGAAAACTGCTTGCCTTTTCACATTGTATTTCTTACTCTTTGGAATCCTTGGGTGGTATCCTACTGGGATTAGGCTCACACCCTACTTACAACCCTTGGATGTAAGTATACTTGGTTATGTTTGATTCAGGTAAAGGAAATGCTAAGGGTGATGGCGGTTCATGGTGTTAGTTCCCATCCTTGGTGCGGAGTTGTGGAGATAGATTAGGGGTGATGACCCCTAGTCATGTGGAGTCATTGGGGCTGTCTTGATGCTATAATTATTTTTATTTGGACCACTTGTATTGTCTTTAAACCAATGTACTCAGTTCTGGTTTTTACTTCAGTCTTGTTTGGCTCAAAAAGTTCAGATTTATATTATGGATTGTTTTTAATGTTTTATGCTTTCATACTCGGGTAAATCATTCCCAAACATAAATTAATTATACCCGGGAACTTGTGCCAGCCCGTGGGGATAGGGAAAGCCCTTTGGGTCATGTCACGGGCTGGGTTTGGTGCCGGTTTTGGCGGTGACCAGATTCAGTTCGTGACAACAACAAATCGGGTTATCCACTTTAAAATCAGTTCCATGTGGAATAATTCAATATAATTAATGAAGGAAAATCCTTATGAAACTAGCCAGCCAAATTCCCCCCACTCCATCAACTAATCTCACTCTAACCATCTATGCTCTTATATCCTCTATTTTTTCTCATTCCCTTCTTACTATAACATTCATATCCACAAAAATATCTATTGTCACTACTACATCACCCCCATTACAAATTTTTTCATATGATTTTTTGTTCTTTTCCTTAATATTGTTTTTTTATCTTATTAGTCAAATAAAAAACTATGAGTCCTTCCATTTGGATCAACCTCTGCTCATCACTAGACTATTTGTAATTAGAGTTATAAATATTTAGTTTTCATGAGTCCAATAACCCCATTTGATATTTTGGCATAATTTTTGGGGAAGGCACATGTGATCAAGATAAATAAACAAAATTAGGAACACGTAAAATAAAAAAACTAGATATACCAAAAATTGTCAAAATAAAAGAAAGAAAAAAAATGTGCAAGAAAATTCAAAAAAATCTGTTAAGGACGATAAGTTTTTGAAGAAAATGTCTAAACATGAGACCACAAAACCCACTATTACTGAAATTTTGAAACACCTTGGGTATTTGAAGAAGAAAAAATAGAAAGTCAAAATGGAAGATATTAGATAGGATGATAACTATAACATTAATAATAAACTCTCAAGAAATTAAAATACACCCTATAATGATACGATTGGGGGGTATAGTTTGAGAGAGTTATTATTGTCTTTTGTCTCTTATAATACATCATGCATTCATCTCTCACCAAGGTCTAGAAATTATGAAATAAAAACATCTATGCATTCCTAGCTACCAACTTTCAATTTAATTCCCAAAAAAGACTCTCTTAAATTCATTAGGTACTTCTACTATAGTGGTTAGTGGCTACCATTGAGAGCCCCGAGGGAGGAAGAACTTAAAATGAGAGTTTTTCCATTTTTTCCTCAAGGGAAATACCCTGGTACTAGTTTCAATAGTTATAATAGGAAATATTTTTCAACTGGGGTCAAGTTTACAATTCTTTCACTATGAAGTTTATCCTAGGATAATGACATCTGAAATCAGACAAAAAATAATGAGTTTCTTATAAGATGAGGGGGAACTAATCCATGAAGCACATGAAAAATTTAGGGGAATAATTAGGTAATGTTCGAACCACCAATTCACTCCCCCAGTTCCTCATGGACACTTTCTATAGTAGTATCACCCCTTACCACCAAATGTTGATGAACTAATATACTGGTGGGAATTTCGGTGATATAACTATAGAGTGACTTATTTTTTTAATTCAATATCATAAAAATCTCAATAAAAATGCTCTAGGAGAATAAACATTATAAGTAAATAAACCAACACTATTAAAAAAAATAAGGCACAATATACTCTATTTTTCAATGACAATAAAGAAAATACTCTTTGGGAGAAATGCCACCACATAGGATTGTTTGGGAACTTACACTCCTGCCGCCCAAATTTCGATATGCCTACCTAAGATCCTGGAAGTTACAATTCTTTTATCTATAGTCATAGGATTCAGCCTTGGGATAACCCATTTTCAAATACTAATAATCAGGGGTATAGAAACCACCCAAATCTTTCTTTGAGGAAGTAGGGAGTTCTTAAACCAATTGCTTCTCCTGGTTTTTAGCAACCACCTAGATAATAGTTTCATCCCCAACCAAGAAAATAATAATCTAACTAATGGGATGAAGTAAAAGGTATGTTACAAAAGTTGATTAGTAATTTTGATGAAAAATTATAAAAATGATCTCGATAAAGTGAAAATGGATTCTGGGATGAAAAATATGTAAATTCAAATGGGGGAACTAGCTAGAGAAGTTATTAGTAGATACAACTGTAAGCTTACAAGATCCACAAAAGTGAAACCCAGAGATAATTACATTGTTGTGAACACTATAAGTGGTCTCCAAACTCACAAAAAGTCTAGGAAAGTAAACCAACCCATTGAAAAATAAAAATTAGATGAATATAAAAATTTGCAACGAACCGAATTTTCAAAGAGGTATGAAACTTTTTACATTTGGTCAAATAATCATTGAACTTTTTTGTTTAGATTAAACTCAGATACCACACCTCAGGAAGTCAGTTTTGTGTTTGGGAGAAAGGGAGAGAGTAAAGGGGGATAAAGTCTCGCTATAGTGGAAATACACAATGTGTAATGAATATACGATGTGTATTAAATTACATGACATGTATATGCCAGACCACTTTTTTCATGTTGTTAACTTGGTTTTACCAGTATGGGAGAAGCTCGAGCTTTACATAGTGTGTAAAATTTACATTCCATGTAAATTTATAGGCTTAGTTTTTTAAAAAATAGGTAGGGACTCTTATTTTTGGATAGAGCCTCATTTCTCCTCCCGCACACAACAAGAGCCACATAAGAGATCACCATCCATGCCTAACCTAGGTTTCTCTTGTTCTACTCCATCTGGAGTACTATTGGACCACTGTATGTCATTTTGGAAGTGTATCAATAAAATCACCACTCATATTCATTCTTTATTTAATTTATCTATTCATCATTTTTCTATTTTTGGTGTGAGCTAATATGCCATATTTTTATGGAATTGGTCTATTATTCATATTTCTTCCATTTCTTTGATTGAAAGGTTGATACTAGATGAGTGGTTGTTAATGGACCTTATGTAGGTAGTCTAGTAATTTTCCCTAATGTTTAGGTGTTTATAGCTTTTTTCCAATGTTCCACACATCATATCTTTCTGCACAATGCCTTAAATTCCATATTACCTTTATAATTAATTACACCAAGTTATGATAATCCCATAGATCCGCATTAAATTCTTAAATGTTTCCTACCTATTGGATACCACCCCTTTGGATGTTTCGAATGATTTTTATCAAGGATTTAAATGTTTAATTGACCCAACAATAATCTAAGTGGTCTATCTTGAACATTAATTAGATTTTCCTTATTTTCTAAATTAAATGGTACAATTCAATCAAATTGAAGTGAGTGGAAATTCCACACCACATGTTATAAATTGATAATTAATTGTATAAATTATAAAACCCAAGGTTAGATGGTGTCAAATTAATGTAAATGTTTTAAATGTAAATTCATTATGATTATTATTATTAGACCATAGATATTAGTCAGTGAAAAATGTTTAAGGGTTTTGTTGAGAACAGAATTTAAAACTCCCTTACATTAGTTGATGGGAATTATATATCGCAATATTTATTTTTATTTGGGAGATTACCATGATGTTCCATGTTCCTTAGTGTCGGGTGTTGGACATGACGACTCACCCCAACTTTTCAAGTGTTGGGAATGATGAATCACCCCACCATCTCAAGTTGTGATAATGAAATCTCACACTCATATGAGATACATTGATTATACCCATGGTAGATCTTTTAGCTTGTTAGACTAGTCATAGGTTCCTGAGTTATGCTCAGGTCCAGCTGGCACCTAGTATCCATGTAAATTCCTCCAAATTTCCTTACATATAGAGTGTATATACATGTATACATATTATATATATATATATATGACTACCTATATATGGTAAACTGATTAAGCTTATTCCGACCTATGAAGAAGCAAGTAAAGTCTACCAGGTGTCCTATTATAACCTGAGGTGACTAGTATTCATTTTACAACTTTGTTTATTATTCATTACCCTTCCAAATTTTTATGCTATACAAAATGAACCGATTATTATTGATACCATTGGTGGCGGTCTAATGAGTTTATCTCACACCCTACTAAGGACTCCCTTAGTACCTGAGTAGACCTTATACTTGAAGGTGTGGATAATGGAAAGCACCATATCATAGTTGCTGGATCTATTTTTCTTGTAGTGTGGATCATGGGACAAGAGGACTGAATGTTTGATCTTGATGCTAACAGAGTTGTGTTTTGGATTTTCTTTTTTTTATAGCATGTTGCATATATATTTTATTTGTATCCCATGTTCCCACTTTTTTATATTATAATTCCATGACATTATTTTGTATATGACTCTGCCTATAGATTTGGATTATTATTACTACTTGGATTCTTCAATTTTCGTTGAACTTATTTATTTTATCTGCTTCCACTATGTTCAGAGTCAGGATATGCTTATGCTATTTTTTTATTATTACCACTTCACCACTCTAATATGAGGGTACAGTCTCCCCAATGTACCACCATAGATCCTCGCTATAAGTTATCATCCTCTAGAATATAGGGAGGAACACCTGAGGACATATGAACCACTAGTTCAAGGCACTATTTTAATGGCTCTCAGGACAGGACATTGCAATTTGGTATCATAGGGGGTTCTTTTCTATTTCTTACAGTTTGTGGTTTATATATGAGACTAAGAATGTGTTAGAATTTGGTAATGAGCTTGTTCCCGGGAGTATCTAACCAACATACAAGGGAAACCCTAATTATTGGGGATGGGTTATTGCTGTTATGATTTATGCATGTTATAGTTGTACTGATTTAACCATTGGATGACACACATGTTTTTCAATGATATTATTTTTGAAATTATTTTTATGGAATTTTCCCTTGGATTATTATGAAAAGAAGGTGTTACCTCATACATCATCATAGGTACTTTAGGAATGATATTCCATGCATTTTTCCATGCCATGTTTACTTTCTACGTGCATTTCCTTATGCATATAGTTTGTGTATGGATTATTATATATGTAAATGTGTTAATACTGCTTGTAGGGATAAAATAATTCGATTAATTAATGTGTCTTCATAAATATAAATGGTGTTTTCCCATATAGATTTATGATGGAACCTCAATTACAGTTATACGATGTTGTGGGTTCTATAACAGCTGGATCCATGGCCGGAAACAACATTAGATGATCAGATTACTTGATTGAAAAATATAATTTCTAGAGAAAGTTATTCTATAAATATTTAATGGTGATTCATGTAATTAAATCATTGCTCATGACCTATTACATCATCATATCAAATGTAAAGGTCTGGTTATAGTTAAATGATGTCCAATTGTAATTTACAATGAGTATGAATTTTATAAATTAGGAATAATGACACATTTAACTGGGTCATGATATATATATATACATATATATATTAAAGAGTATGAAATTAAATTAAATTAAACTTTTAAATGAAATGGTTACCACTAAATGCGTTTCCAATTGAAAATAAAATGGTTTTCTTATATACATTTCAATTGAAACTCCATATACCAAAATCTATGTCATGTGACATGAGACCTAGAACCAAAATTGGCCTTAGTAGCGGGTAGTTGGGGGTGTATCTTATGGTTCATATGTCCTGTTATGGTCTTCCTTTATCACCTAGACCTAGACCTTAGATTAGGTAGAGATATGTGATGTTTTTCATGGGAAGTCTTATACCTATCATATTATGTATATGCAATACCTTTTACTGTTAGGTTATTTTCTATGGTGTGAATTTAGAATTGTAGAATCATGACACCAAGATAGCCATAATTCATACACCAAGAGGGTGGTGATTACCATGCTCTGGAGGTGGTGGGACCTGATTCTTCGGTCATACCTCCTTTTGTGGCACTATAGAACCACCTTCCATTCCTAATTTAGGAAATGACACCCTGTTTCGAGAGGGTTTCCTTAATATGATGTAGACCATTCAAGGTGTTTCTCGATCATCCTCAAATATGAAAGAGTTGATTTGGGATTTTTAGCAACAAAATCCTCCCATATTCATAGGGGATGGAGGACCTCAGGCTATAGAATCATATCTGGAATCTATGTTATCAATATTTGAGCATCTAGATATGACTTTAGAGAGGACGATCAATATCACTACCCACATGTTACATGGTTCTACCAAGAGATGGTGGGATTTCATTACCCAGGAATACTGACATTGAGATATGATTTAGAGGGAATTCAAAATAGTCTTCCATGATAACTTCTTTCCAAATAAATTGAGGGATGAGTGAGCTAGAGAGTTTAAGAACTCACACTAGGGATCCATGTTTGTAATGGAGTATTCTGCCTATTTTACTGAGCCCCAAAGATATATTTTGACCTTATCTATTGATGAGTTACTGAATGTGAGGTGATTTGAGAATTGGCTAGTAATCACCATCCGATCATAGGTTAATATTTTTGGTTGAATTCTATATTTGAGATAATCAAATAGGCCCTTATTATTAAGAAGAACTTGAGGGAAGCTGATAATGGGAGCTAGGGAAGTTCAACACAAATACCTGGTGGTGGTTCTTCTAGAAGATGGAATCTTTTATTTGATGTTACTCATGGGGGATATAAAAGTTAGATTATTATACAGAAATATTATTTAAATTTCACCATTGAGGGAATTCGGGACACAAAACTCCTAGTGTATGCAAGATCCAGTTGATTGTAGTGGTTGTGGCAGGATGGTGCATATAAAATCCTTCTCCAAAAATTTTCCACATGTACTTAGAGAGAGAGGGTCTATACCTACTCCAATCTATAAAGTGTGACTAGTAGTATCTCTCCATGAAAGAATCTAGAATACCACTAGACACTCATGTTAATAAGGTGGTCAAGACAGAGGGAATTAGACTCAGGACTTATACAGTCAGCAGAGCGGGCCTACTCAGGGAAGTCAAGTTGTGACTTAGAGCCATGTTATAGGCCAATTACATGTAACAAAAACTATGTTGGAGGAGAAGAGTCCCATAATTTCTACTATTATAGGTACTATTCTAGTAGCCTCTACCTTAGTGTCTACTTTATTTGACACAGGTGCATCACACTCTTTCAACTCTTTGGTTATCCTAGTGATTCTGGGCCTTGAGAGAGTGTATTTCTTTGGTGTGATGACATTTGATACCCTGTTGGGTATCTGATGAGAGATAATTATAAGATGTAAAGGTTTTCCCCTTGAGATAGGTGGATATATTTTCATGTGGAAACTTTTCATCCTTGACATTAAAGGGTTTGATGTAATTGTTAGGATGGACTAGTTACTTCCTTATAGAGACCATATCATTATTTATCTCTAGAGGGTGACATTTACAACACCAGATGGTGGTAGAAATGTAAAAAAAGGAGAAGGGGATGACTATGAATCTTAATCTAGAAGAGAATCAGAGGTTGGGTATAGTGTCATCCCATATTTCTAGTTTTTCTTGGATTTTTAAGGGTTACAACCTACTATTTTCCTTCCCATAGTGGATCATTTCAGTAACATCTTCCCTGATGACTTTTCTGGGATACCTCTAGTGAGAGAGGTAGAATTCACTATTGATATAGTGATAAGAGTGGCACTAGTGTCCATTTATCCATATAGTATGACACCTATAGAGCTTTTGAAACTCAAGAAGTAGTTGGAGGACCTTGAAACTAAAGGTTTTATCTGAACTAATACCTCTCCACGGGGTTCACCAGTCCTTTTTTCCAAGAAGGTGGATAGTAACCTCAATATTTTCATAGATATCCTATAGATGAACCAACTAACAGTGAATAATATATATCCACTACCTCAAATAAATGATATCTTTGATCATATATGAGGATTGATGGTGTTTTAAAATATTAATTTGAGGTTGGGATACCATCAGGTACATTTTAGATATTTAGACATACCTCACACAACTCTTTGGAGTAGGTATGGTCTTTATGAGTAACTGGTAATTCCATTCATTCTCAAGAACATGGAAGGTATTTTTATGTATTTGATGAATCTAGTTTTTTCACCCGTATGTGGATTTATTCATGGTAGTATTTGTGGAAGATATATTGGTATATTATTTCAATCAATATATCCATTCCCATCGTATTGATTTCATGTTTAATGAAATGAGAGAGCACCATATTTATGAAAATTTTACAAAATGATACTTTTTATTGATAAAATCTACTCCTTGGGTCTTATCATCTCATTTTCAGGAGTATTAGTAGACCTAGATAATGTGAGAGATGTAGTTTTCTAGGAGTATCCCAAGCATGTATTTTATATATGGAGTATCTTGGGGATAAATGGGTATTACAGATGCTTAATCTAGGATATCTATCACCTAGAAGCACCTCTTATAGGCTTGACTAAGAATGGTGTGAAATATATATGGTCAAAATCTTGTGAAGGAGATATTTAGGAGTTCAAAGGCTGGTTGACTTCAACACCAATCCTATTTCTACTGGATCCAAACAAGATATATATATTTTATTGTGATTCATTATGTATCGGGCTGGTAGAAGCTCTGATCAAGGATAAGAAGGTCATGGATTATGGGTCTTTCTAGTTCAGGCTATCCGATTGGAATTAACTAATGGTCGATATCAACCTAACTACCATTGTACACACTTTACATTTTTGGAGACATTATTTACTTGGGGATAATTTTTTGGTATTCACTAATCAAAAAATACTCAACTATATATTTACATAGTGTGGCTGAATCTCAGGTATCTATAGTCCTTAAATTTTGAGTTTTCCAATATTCCTAGGAAAGGTAATGCAATAGACAACGTTCCAATTAGAAAGACTCACACACAAGAGTTTTATGATACCATCAGTGAGTGGAAAATTATGGATTTGTTCTTAGAGATTAATGTTGAGGTTTGAGATAATGATTGATGGACAGTCCCCATGAATCTAGAAGTGAACTCTACCCAACTAAAGTTGTGAATGATGAGGTAGATTTCTGATCCCAAGGTCTTAGTTATGAGGGAATGTATCTCAGATGTGTATACACCACCAAGTTGGACCATGGATGAGGATGATACCTTATGCATACATTGACATGTATGGATTTCAGTAGATATACAAGTAGAATTTATGCGGGAATCTCATGCCTTATCTTGGGAAGTATATCCTAGTGTTAAAAAAATGTGTCTAGACTTATGTCACTAGTATTTGTGGCTTGGTATGAAATGGGAGATAATCGGCTTTATTACTCGGTGTTCCACCAATCAGCAGGTGAAGGTGGAACATCTATGACTAGAAGGACTCTTACATTTGTTTTCCATTCTTGAGTGAAAATGGGATAATGTGTGCAATGATATCATGATAAATTTTCCTAGATCACCTCAAGGAAAAAATATAGTTTGATTCATCATTGACCATTTTATTAAGGTCACCCACTTATTACGTACTCTAGAGAACTTTTTAGTGGATGAGCTATGGATGCTATACATTAGGGAGATCACACATCTTCATGGAGTTCAACTTTATATCATATATGAAAGAGATTATCATTTCACATCACAGTTCTGGTAAGGGTTGTAGAAGTCCTTAGGTACACAGGTGGTTTTAAGCATGACATATCACCCTCAGAGAAACGAACTGACTGGGTGAAGGATTCAGGTGTTAGATGATATGCCCAGTGTATGTTTCCTTTAATTTGGGGGTTCTTAGGAGAAGTATATACCCTTCACTGATTTCTATTATAATAACATTTTTTAGGCAACCATCTACAAGGATCTTTACGAGGCCATATATGATAGGTCATTCTGATCACCTCTTTGCTGTTTAGAGGTAGTAGAGGTAGCTATGCTTGGACAACAACTACTTCAAGAGACTTTAGATGAGATGAAACTAACTAGGTAGGATTCATATGATAAATTTTACTGATGACCTATGGATTTAGACATTGGGGATTGGGTTTTATTGAGAGTATCACCTAGGTTAGGACATCAATGGATTAATGGGCATGGTAAGCTCTTGAATTGATTCGTCAAACCCTCTGAGGTTGTGGAATGAATCTGACTGGTGGATTACCGAATAACACTTCCTCTAAAATATCAATCTATGCACAACATTTTTTCACATGCCTAATATTCATCAGTTTTATCCAGACCCAACACATGTTTCACAACCTTAGGATGTTGATTTAGATGTGGATGTTTCTTTTGAGGAGTACCGAATTAGTATAATGAATCAAATCATGAATAATCTATAAGGTAGGTTATTTCCTTTAGTATGGGTGATATGGAAGCATGGCCAAGTATAGGATGAGACCTAGGAGAAGGAAGATGGTGTACATGCTATGTGGCCAAATATTTTCTCAGATTATTCTTTTTTACCCTTATAAGGCTAACTTGGGGATGAGTTTATTTAAGGAGGGAAGGTTGTAATGACTTGGATTTTTAGAGAGGTATGAAACCTTTTAAATTTGGTAAAACCCTCATTGATCTTTTCTCTTCAGATTAAACCCAGATACCTCACCTTATGGAAGTTTGGTTTTATGTTTGGAAGAAAGGGAGAGTAACAAGGGGGATGGAGTCTGGCTACGAGGAAATAAAAAGTGTCTATTCATTACACGGTTTTTAATGAATATATGGTGTGTATTAAATTATATGACACGTATCTACAAGACCACTTTTTTTTATGAAGTGAACTTGGTTTTTCCCTGGAGGGGAGAAGCTCTAACTTTATACAGTGTGTAAAATTTACACATAGTGTAAATTCCAAGGGTCAGTTTTTTAAAAATAAGAAGGAAGTCTTATTATTGGACAAAGGCTCATTTGTCCTAACATACACATTAGGAGTCACATGAGAGAGAACCATCCATGAATAACCTATATTTCTCTTGATCTCTGCCATTAGGACTCTGATCAGACCACCGTTTTTCATGTTGAAGTGTAGCAATAAGATATCCAACCGTCTTCCTTCTTTATGTAATTTATCCAATTTTCATTTATGCTATTATGGTGCAAGATAATATTCCCTATTTTCAGGGCATTGAAATATTATTTTGATTTCTTCCATTATTCTTCAATTCAAATGTTAATACTTGATAAATGGTTATCCATGGACCTAAGGTAGGTGTTCAAGTAATTTTACATAAAGTTAAGGTGTTTTATATATTTTCACCATTGTGCCACATGCCGTACCTTTATGAACGATGCCTTAAATTAAATCTTACCTTTATAATTATTTTCACTAGGTTATGATAATCCCATATACCCATATTAAATTATTAGAGGTTTCCTACCTCGTAGATACCACCCCTTTGGGTGTGTTGAACGAATTTACGTCTGTGAGTAAAATATTTAATTGATTCAACCACTATATAAGTGGTTTGTATTTAAATTTAAATCGATTTGACTTGTTTTCTAAATTGAATGAATAATTTATTCAAATGGATATGAGTGGAAAAGACACATCACATGTTATTAATTGATAAGGAATTGTATAAATTCTGATACCAATGGTTGGATGGGGTTAAATGAATGTAAATATTTTTAATGGAAATGACTTATGATTATTATTATTAGACTATGTATATTGGTTAGTGAACAATGGTTAAGGGTTTTGTTGAGCATGGTGTTTCATTATCACATACATTGGGTGATGGGGATGATATATCATACTGTTTATTTCTATTTAGGCAATGGGCATGAAGTTCCATGTTCCTCAGCATTAGGTGTTGGGAATGGAGACCCGCCCCACCTTTTCAGCTTTTGGTCATGATTACTCACCCCACCATCTTGAGTGATGATCATGAAGTCTCAAAATCATATGAGTGATAGGTATTGTACCCTTTCTATATTTTTTAACTCATTAGACTAGTCATAGATGATTGAGTTACACCTGAGTCCAACTAGCACCTAGTATCCTATATATACATATAATTTTCCCTACATATAGAGTGTATATATAAGTATACATATTATATATATATATATATGATAACCTATATAATGTTTACTAATCTGACACATTCTAGCCTATGTTGAAGTAGGTATATTCTTCTAGGTTTCCTACTAGAACCTAAGAAAAATAATATTTATTTTATAGCTTTGTTTATTATTAATTATACATGAACACTACTATTATATACACAACTACCAGATTATTCTAGGAACCATTTTTTGGTGGCTTAATGATTTTATCTCACACCTGACATAGGCATACCTTGGTACCCAATTAGACTATATGATTGTAGGTGTGGATAAGGGAAAGCATCCTGTCACAGATGCTTGATCAATTTTTATTATAGCGTGGAGCATTAGAGAAGATGACTAAGGGCATTATTATGATTCTATTAGTGTTTAATTTTAATTTTTTTTTATTTTATTATAATATTTTGAATATTCTTGTTCTATGTATCCCCTATTTCCCCTTTTTATATATTAAAATTCCATGAAATTATTTTTTATATGACTTAGCCTATGGATTTGGATTATTGTTACTAATTTGATGTTTCATATTCTATTTTTATTCTTTATGTTATCTGTTTATGTTGTTTGGTCATTCATGATATGATTCTGTTGTTTATATTTTTTTATTGTTACTGCTACACCACCCTGAAACGAGGGTATAGTATGCCCACTATACCACATGAGTCCCTTTTCACTAGTCAACATCCTATAGCATAGAAGGATGCGTGCTTGAGGCCATGTGACACAATGACTTGGGGAACCATTTTAGGGGCTCTTAGTTGTGAAGAAAAATCCAAATCTAGAAAATGTTGAATCTATACATTTGAATAGAAGAACTAGAGACACTCTAAATCCTACTATACCAAATGAAAAACAGAAACAAAATGGATTGATTAGAAAATAAAATAAATTGAATAAAAATATTAAAGAGTAAGTTGAATGGATTCATAAAATTGTTAATAAATTTTCTCTATTAAGTCCTTTTAAAAATATTAAAAATAAATCCATGATTCTAAACTATTGAAATCTATTAAGGTTATTAAAATACTAAACATTGACACTCCTTTCCCAGAGTCCCTAATTCAAATCCTATATTATCTAAAATCACACTAGAAAATTTTTTCAAACACGAAAACTCTATAATAATTTACCACTTATAATATCATACTGGAGTGTAGTGAAGTGTTGAAAAATAGGATACCTCCCAAAATACAAGACCCATGGAGCTTTTTCATCCCTTAAACCTTTGAATATTAAGGTGGAAGGTTCAATTGTATATGTGATATTAGAGTTAGAATTAATTTAATTCCTCTATAATTATTCCAAAAATTGATATTATGAGTTACCTAACCCACCACTATTATATTAGAACTTTAGGAGTGATCCGTCACTCACATAGTTGATAGTGTTGATGACCTATTAGTGGGAATATAAAGGATATTATTTCATGATTATTTTATGATATTAGATATGGAGTTTTACTAAGAGGTACCCTATCATACATGGTAGGCCATTTTTATCCACAGTGGGATCATTGATCAATGTATCAAAAGGGATCTTAAATTTTAACCTGGGTGAATAAAAGGAAGAATTTAATGTTTTCCAAAAAATTAATGATCCCGTACAAAACTCAATATATCCTAGAGATTAGATTTTACGAGTAGAAGAATAAATTGATGAGGATGAGGATGAGTTTTTGAGGATATTGGAAGACGTTAATGTCACACCAAGTTCCCTTCTGAAACTTTTAAGGGAATTATTTCTATCAAGGAGAAGGAGACTTTATAAGAATTTGAGGGGTATATTTTAGAACACCGAGATGATTTTTCCTTAAAACAAATGTTTAATACAAAAGAAGATTCTAAATTTGGTGGTAATTTTTCATGAAACAATAGTGATTAAGAGGAGGATTTATTCACTACCCTCTTCCAAAGGTGACATGAGGACCCTGGTCCACCCAGACCCAAGTGTATTCCCTCAATAGAAGAACTACCCAATATATAACTCAAGCCCCTAATAGACCATTTGATATATATTTTTAGGTCAGTGCTCTACATTATCAGTCATTATCTCTTCCAAACTAGAGGAAATCAAGGAGGCCAATCTGATGAGTGTATTGAGGATGTATAAGTCTATTATTGGATAGTAAATTACTAAGATAAAGGGTAAAAGTGCATCATTTTTCATGAATAAAATCCTCATGTAGCCTGAGTGAAAACCAAGGGTTGAATCCCAAAGAATAATTAAAAAAAATATAAAAGATGTGGTATAAGAGGAAGTGATCTGGTGGCTTGATGCTAGGATAATATTTCCTATTTATGATACTCCTTTGGAAATTACTCTCCATATAGAAACTAAAAAGAGTGGAGTGACAATGATAACAAATAAAAATATTGAGAAAATTCAAACAAGAACTATGAAAAAATGGAGGGTTTGTATCAATTATAGAAATCTCAATGCAACCACAAGGAAGGATCATTTCCCCATTCCATTTTGGACCAGATTATAGAGAATCTAGATGTTAATGACTATTTCTACTTTCTTGATGGATACATTGAATACAACCAGATTGATATTTCACCTAATTATTATGAGAAGACCACCTTCACATGTGTATTTGGGAGATATTCATAGTATCAAATTTTCTTTGGATTGTGCGGCATTCCAATCACTTTTCAGAGATAAATGGTAGCATATCTTATCGAAAATCATTGAAAGTATTAATGAAGTGTTCATGGATTATTTTTTAGTTATGGGAATTTTTTGTTTGAAAATTTCATTGAAAATAGTGGTTTTTTGGGAAATATTTCAAGAGTAAAATCTTATTTTAAATTGGGAAAAGGGTCAGTTTATAGATATAGAAAGAATTGTGTTGGGTCACATGTTTTTGAGAAGGGACTAAAAATTGATAATTCCAATATTGATGTGATCCAAAGGCTATTTACACATGATAATTTCAAGGGGGTTATAAGTTTATTAGGGTATGCTAGTTTTTGTAGGAGGTTTATTCAATACATTTTCAAGATCTCTAGGACACTCTGTTTGATACTTTTAAAAGAAAAAACTTTTGTTTTCAATGAAAAATTAATAGAATACATTAACTTTATTAAGGATAAACTCACTAATTTTCTAGCAATCACTTCCCAAGAATGAAAGTTTCCATTTGAAGTAATGTGTGATGCTAGTGATCTAGCCATAGGTGATGTTTTGGGGAGGGGGAGGATAAGAGTCTCAATGTCATTTATTATGAAAGAAATCTACATGAAGATTATTTGAAGAGTTATTCAACAAGTGATAATAAGTTGGATGTGGTTATGTTTTACCTTGATAAATTTAGAAATTACTTGATTGGGTCCAAGGTGGTCATTTTCAGTAACTATTCAGCTCTTAATTACTTGTTTGTTAAGAAGGACTCAAAGACAAGACTCATGAGGTGGAATATTCCATTGTAAGAATCTGATATGGTAATCAAGGATAAAAGGGGGTTGAAAATGTGGTTTCTGATAATCTTTATAGGCTTCCCAACCCCCATTTTGAGGAACCAAAAAAGATTAACACATCCTTCCAAGATGAACAATTTTTTACCGCCTTAGTGAAGTAATCTTCCTAGTTAATAGATTATTCTAACTTTATTGTTGTAGGTTATATTCTTAGGTAACCTTCATAGGACCAAAGGAAGTGGATTATTTATGAGTTAAAATATTATTTCTAGGATAACCCTCTTTTTTTTAGGAGATATGATGATGGTATTTTGATAATATTTGCAGCTAAGGAGGAAATGTTACCCATTCTTGAGATATTCCATCCATCACCTTGGGGTGGAAACCATGGAGCTTAAAGGGATGCTCAGAAAGTTTTACAGGCTTTTTTCTATCATAAAATACTATTCAAGGATGATAGGAATTTTTTGATTGGTTGTGACAAGTTCCAAATTCTTGGGAATATAGGGTAAAAGTAGAACATCATCAAAAAAGAGTACTGGAAGTTGATGTTTTTGACGTTTTGGGCTTGGATTTCATGGGACCATTCAATTAATCTTATGGGAATAAATATATTCTTGTGGATGTGGACTATGTATCCAAGTGGTTTGAGGTAGTGTATTTTCCTAATAATATTACTTCTAGTGTTGTAAAATTATCCAAGAAAAACATATTTACCAGGTTTGAAGTTCCCAAATAATTATTACTAATAATAGAATCCATATCAAAAAGTATAATTTAAAAAATTTAATGAAAAAGTATAGATTTTTTCACAGAACATGTACAACCTATCACCCACAATCTAGTGGACAGGTTGAAGTGTCTAACATAGAGCTAAAATAAATTTTGTAATACATAATCTAGCTCAAGATATAATTGAAATTTAAAGATAGACTAGGCTCTATGGTATTATAAAACTTCTTACAAGACTCCCATAGGGATGTCCCCACACTGAATTCTCTTTGGAAGGACTTTCCATCTACCTATGGAACTACATAAACATAATTTTTGGTTCATACAGGCCATGAAATCTGAATTAATGTCCACTAGAGAGAGGAGGTTATTAGAGTTGACTGATACTGAGGAAATTATGAGGGAATCATATGAAAATGATAAAATTTAAAAAGATAAAAAATAGTTTCATGACTCAATAATTCATAATTTTGATTTAAATGTTGGTTAGAGGGTCCTACTATTCAATTCTAGGCTGAGAATTTTTCTAAGTAAATTTAAAACCAAACCCTTCCCCATTCAGAGAGTTCTTGTTAATAGATATGTAGATTTAGTTAGAGAGAAAAACATACAATTATTAGTCAATAAATAGATAATCAAACACTTCTTTAAAGGATATCCAAATGGATTGGATTTTATTACTTTTCTTAAAGGATGAATCTGACTAAAGTCTAACTAATGACTATAAAATTAGTGTTTCCTGAGAACGAACCCATGGTTATTTTTTTATTTTCTTTTTATTTCTCTTTTTAATTAAAAACAACCAATAATTTTGACTTTCTAGTATGAGATCCCATGAAATCTTACTCTATTTTCTCTACTTATTACTACATTGTGTATAGTTTCAATAGTCTTTCAAGGCCAAATAGAGATACACACTACTGCATATTACTTAAACCTCCTTAGATCAATCTTTGGTTAGAATTTCATCTGGAACATTAATCTCTGTGTTCCTATGTATATTTTATTAACCGTTCAGGAAATTGAATGTA
This sequence comes from Viscum album, assembly GCA_963277665.1. Lineage (NCBI taxonomy): Eukaryota > Viridiplantae > Streptophyta > Magnoliopsida > Santalales > Viscaceae > Viscum > Viscum album. Next base: position 1,134,947,601 of record OY728126.1, read on the forward strand.
CCAACCAGAGGAATTTACTCAAGGATAGAGAGGGGAACCTTTTTATTAAACTTAAATGATCATAGCTTTAAATTTCAGTATAGTTTTTTTTTTCATTTCATTACTATATTGACTAATTTTTTCCTATTTTTATAAAATAATCATGTGGGAATTCCCCAGATCTTGTGTTAATTTTGAACCTAATTTTTTGATTGGGTGCTAGCATTCTGAATTCTAGAGAGTTGAAAATTAAGTTGAGCTATATTTTGGAACCTTATTACACCCATTTTAATCCCTTCCATTTAATTATTGCTACCCAACATTGTTTATCATGTTAATATTTGAACCAAATTGAAAACTATTTTGTCTATCCATAACAATAAAAAGATTTTACTTTCAAAAAACAAACTCTTTAAATGTGTGGAAAGTGTGATTTTTGAACTATAATGTAACCCATTTGCATTATTTTTCCTAATGAAACAGAAACATGTTTTGAACTAAAGTTTCTACCACCTTAGGGTTTAAAATTGTAGACAATGTTGAGTTTTAAGTGTGTGGGAGAGGGGTCTTTATTTTTATTAATAAGTAGTGATTTAAATTATTGAAACATAACCCCCCCTTTTGAAAAAATGGTCATAATATTTTAAATTTTTTCACAATGAGTGTCTTCGGCTTCAATTTTCACCTTAATTATGTCCTTCAGAGTGGATAATAACATTCTGGTTATTGAGGGTTGCATTGATTCTATAATTTTTGGGGATGTATGATTATTTAGTGGTATTATATTTTGTTTCAATGGATATTATATTTAGTAAATAATAAATTTAGTGAGATAGGATTAAATTTTTTAAAATTATGTCCATAACTTGATGAAACTGTAATTTTGAACTCAAAACTAGGAAACTCACCTTTTAAAAATAAATCACCTTAGGGATCCAAATCATATGATAATAATTTAAGTACTTTGTGAGTGGATTAAAATGATAAATTAGGACATCAATGTGAATATATGAGACTCTAGGCACTAGGTGTGTGTTACCCATTTGTATATATGAAATAAGTTCTTCGCATAGTGCTTTCCACTTACATGGATGGGTAAAATTCATAATAATAATAATAATAATAATAATAATAGTAATAATAAAGTGCCTAATAGTAAAAAATGAGTTTATTAAGGTGAGGATAATTTTAGAACTAGATTGTAACGCCCCGGTTCCGGAAGCCACCCAGAGGCGCCCCATAACCGGTTGGTCACATGACCTCAAGCGCATTTCCCAAAATGCCAGAGGCTAATGACTAGCAGCGAGGGCCTTGGGTGTGATATTGGGGAAACTATTCCCTCATTGGTAGAGTACACAGTGGAAAAGATAAACAATAACTAATAAGAGAAGCAGTAAACAAACCATACACAAGCGAACAATAGAAGACTAAATATGATAAACAGTAGGATCACATATATATATATATATGAAATGATGCATGATACATGTAACATCCCAGGTAAATAAATAATATTACATTCTATGGTTTATCAATATTTGTGAATAAATGTTAATACTACTTTAAAGGGAATGCTATGCTCGATGGAGTACCCAATACGCAACAATGAGTTTCTTTGAAATCTTATTCCTAGTAGTTGTAATGGAGGGAATGAACAGAAATAACTAAAAAATGATTAAATATGTTTGTTAAATATTTTTACATTTATCCAATAAATGTTAGAGTCTTAAAATCCAAATGAATCCAATTTTAAGAATAAATACTCTAATATTTTTAAAAGATTGTTTTACCACCTTTTGATGGAGAACCTTTTTTAAATCTAAAATTTGACAATTTTATAAGATCTATTTGTCACAATAAACATATTCTTTTTTATTGGGACATTTAATTTTACATTATATAAAATTTTCGTATTTTTCTAACAATGTTCATTTTTTTAATAAATAGTGAAAAATACTGCATTTTACATCAAAACTACTTTTTCATCTAATTTAATTATATGGTTAGATTATATTTTTAATTAGTATTAAAGTGTAATTTGAATATAATTTTACCATTTGATCCAATGGTGGTCATTAGGATTAATTTCACTTTGGAATTGGGCATAAACTAATGCCAAACTTTTCATAGATATTGTTTCAAAAAAACCCGCTTTTTGTTTTGACAACGGGAATTATTTTTAAATTAATTATTGCAATTTATGTGTTTGGAATTTGGTAAAATGGATTACATATTTGGAATCATAAGGTCCAATTTATGTAATCAAGACTCTTTTGTTTTTGGACATTATGAAAAGTAACGACGGTAATTATCTTTAATTATCTTGATTAATTAGTAATCGGGTAGTTAAAGATAATAAAATAATATCATAATAATAACAAATTACCCCAAAATGTGTCATAATACTACTGGTTGGGTCATTTTAGACCATGGTATGCCTTGTTCGAAACTTGGGGACCCCATGGAATCACTTTTGAGTGATAATGACTTTTTATCTTTTTATTTTTTAAAGAAAGTTAAATATAACAAAGAATGTATCACCTGAGTAAAACTTCTTTAATTTTGTCTAAATAAATTATCTATTGTAATATAAATAGTAATTGGAAAGATAAAAATATTTCCTATATCATAGTATTTGTTTTGTAATTTTTTGACATTAAATAAATTAAATTATTTATGACATCATGATGATTCAACGATTACCTCATTAATAAAGGATTTAAATAAAATGAAAAGATAATGTTAAAACAATAACTTACACTTTTCAAAGACCTATTTTATGAGTATATTTCGAACTCTTACCACCTTATCCTAGAAATACATCAATGTGGGACCTTTAAAATCCGAAACTCATTTGAAAATAAAGTAACATTTTATACCTTTCCAAGAGTGCCCCTCCTCCCCTCTTATAAAAGGCCCCCACCTCTACCACCTTACCCACACCTCTCAAGCCTTTGTCTCGGCCAACCCCAGCTCATTTTGTCTCTCCACATCCCTCTCTTACTCTTATAAGCCTCAATTTGGGAAGAAGTCTTCCCAAGGAATCTTTTGATCTCAAATCAAAGAGAGTTACCCGATTTTAAGGTAATGTCTTCACTTCTGTTCTTTTGTTTTATTTTGATTCTCCAACCCCCTAAACTCTTTTTATTAATTTCTTTTGTAACAACTACAGTATATTAAATATAGTAGGATTTTTTTATAAGAAGGATTCGAGCTACACTTACACACATAAATCTAATGGTTAAAGAACATACTGTTTCTGTGGATGGTGAATTTCTATCTCACGAAACGACGATTGTTCAATATTCCTTTAACACCTTCAAAGGTGGCTATTAAGATGTCACTATATTTATATATGATATATGATATGTTTATGTTTTACTTAAGCTTCTGTATTTTTCATTTATGGAATACCTTTATGGTTTCCATTATGGTTAAACGCGATATCTTCATTTTAGGATGTGCGGACTACCGCCCCTCAAAGCGATTTGATTCATTAATACCATATGTGGTACATATAAATGATAGATTTAATGATATTATATATGATACCATACTGGAATTATAATAATATTATCTATCATTATGTTTTAATTCCATTAAATAAGAAATAGAAATGGAAGTAGCGTTCATGCGCACGTACGACTTACCGTCTCCATGAACGGTGCATTTTATTTCTTACCTCTAAATGTTATGTAATATTATAAATGAATGTATATAATGGATATATATGATATATATGATATCTAAATAATTAATATAATTTTGGATATAATATATATTTTACCACATGAACATCTTGTAATTATAAAGAGTTTATTTTTTACTCAAGTAGCAATGATCTACAAAAGGACCATTATTAACTTAAATAATTACATAGGGTTCATAACATGGTAATAAGTGATATAAAAGGAATAATGAACTTGAAAAATGTTCTTAATCAAGTAGAAATTAACTCAATTTTATTATTCAGGAGGTTAAAGAACGATCGAGTCAAGTCGGACCCGAGGTAAGGGATCTGACCTCTCTCTTTCTTTTCAAGTACCCTCTTTTATGTCATTTAATTTATCCTCCATGTTCTTATGTTGGAGGATGTTCTTTAATATTCACCATACTTTAATTTTTATTTTCATATGATTAGTTACCCCCTCTTACTCTCATCAATTCATTTTATGAATTTTTATGTGGCGCCGTTAGGGTGCCGAATTTTCGTAAGGGTTCCTACCTCTCTATTTCTTTTTAAGTACTCTCTTTTATGTCATTTATTTTAAGATCATCTTTCTTATGTTTGGGGATGTTATTTTATATTCCTGATTCTGTACTTTTTATTTTCATATTATGAGAGACCCTATTTGATCTCATAAATCCATTTTTAGAAGTTTTAAGTGGCGCCGTTAGGCTGCCGAGTTTTCATAAGGGAATCCATCTCAATCTCCTTTTTTGAGGCATATTTTGTTTTATACACAACTTTCTTTTATATGGTGTATAAACCCCTTTGACTTTTATGATTATTCAAAAGGAATCTTTTTATACTAAGCATTTACTAAACGACAAAAGGGAATGTTTTTTTGTCGTACGTATGCAGCGACAACGACTTCTCCGGCGCTGTGACCATTATTTGAGTTTCGGCTTCCTCTACACTTCATAATTTTTTTTGAATGAAAAATAAATACCATGTTTTAATTTTCATTTATTTTGGTATTGAAAATTATTTTCATAATTTTTTATATCAATGTGTTGTATTGATATCTTGTTATTGAAAAGTGGAAATGTTATGTTTCCATTATGCATGTTTTATGTGATATGATTATGTTATTGTTCTTGGGCATTGTTATGAAGATGGGTGGTTCCATGATAAACTAAGGGCGGGTGAGCCTGATATAGCTCTCCAATGCATTGGGTAACGTGAATGAGTTAAACATTATATTTTCTCCGAATATATTTAGGGAATATACTGTGATGGGTATTCCAAACGTAACCAAGAGGGTTACTCCCTACGTAAGAATGTTATGAATGCCTCAAGTTACCTTTATGTCTTATGATTTCTATGATTTATTCATGATTTGATGAGTTATGTTAAAGTGCTTATGTTTTATGGGTAAAGTATGATTTCATTGATTCTTATGTATATATGTACTCATGGTTCCTTTCCATACTTTTTATAACCCTTACTGAGCTTTTTATGCCCATCCCAAGTTTTTGAAATATTTTTCACAGGTCAGGGGAATAGTACATGATATGATGATAGTGTCAAGGAAGTGTGAAGAAAGAATCCATGTTTTATTTTAAATATGTTTCCGTTGATGGTAAAATGAATACTATCTTTTATGTAACCACTTTGTTTAAATGTGGAATGTAATGCAAGTTTTATGATCTAATTATCTAAAACTCTAAACCTGAAAATATCCTCAATGTTTAATCTTGTAATAACTCAATATTATGTAATATTTAAGGCTGGGGCCTTATATTTGGTATCAGATGTCGGTTTAGATAACTTTAGAGGTTAGAGTGTTGTTTAATAAAAAGTGACAAGTTGTGTATAACCACAATGGTTAGTATATTAGATGGAGTCATTGTTTTTTTGAAAGTCAGAATAAGTTTGAGATAACTTAGATAAGTATATATTGGTGTTTATCTTCCTCTTTATTATTTGATGATTTTACTGATATACTCACACTGACCTTTTTGGTTTTAGTAAATGGCTGGATCTAGCAGGAACCAAAGTAACAGTGGATTTGAAGAAAACTGTGACAGTTTTATGAAAGAACAACTGAGTGATATGGGAATTTCAATGAGAACTCTTGTGTTTATCCTCAACCAACTATCTGGAGTCATGATTGACCACCTAAACCTTAGTGATTTTTATAAGGCATCGTATATGCGAGAAAAAAATCCCTACGAATGTTCAGGTAATAATCATAAAGGTAAGTATGTTCAAAAACATATGTGTCAAATATGTGGAAATAAACACATTGGAAAATGTTTCAAAGGGACAAAAAGATGCTATAGAAGTGGAAATGATGGTCATAAAGCAAGGACCTGCCATGGAAAAAGGAAGCATCTAGTTGACTCTAGGAAAGGGAAAGAAGTTCTTTCTGAAAGATCAATTGAATGTTTTAAATGTGGTGTCCATGGTCATTATGCAAACACATGTCCTATGAAGAAGTTTCGGGAATGGGGTCACCAAGATCATACAAATATTCATTTACCAATACCTAATGCCATTCCGATTGAGGATGAAGAAACTCACAATGAAGAATGAAAGGTATGGATTATTTCATAACATATGTTTTCCTATTATTGGAATCTTAGGATATGATTCATGATTTTTTTTGTAGGAAAGAAGTATTTCAGAATAAGTTGAAAAGGAATGGCTAATGGATCATGAATAATGTTGAATGAGTAAGAAGTCATCATATAAGGGATTCAAGAGTTATGGTATATTTTAGGATGGTGAAATTATTAGATGTATTAAGTCTCTTTTGATGATGGGGTTACATTAGAAGACTTTTTATAGTAACCCTAATGTTTGATATATGAAAATTTTATTCAAGGAATAATTATCCTTTAATTTGTGGATATAGTTATAAAGAACCATTTGGGTTTATATGATCCTTGAATTTGAGGCAATTACTGGTTAATACATTTTGGGTTGCAAAATGGAAGTTATTAGATAACCTATGTGGTTAAAATATGTTATGGTTATTTTTTAAATATTTTATCTATTTTTGGGGGGATGTTTTAAGAATTATATAGTTTTGGAAAAAGGACAACACGCAGACTGTGTGACAACCCGTTACGTCGGATGAAGCTGTGAGAATCGAACCCACTACCAAAGTGCAACTGGTATTTATCGCCTACCACTGGACTACGTGAAGTCTCTAGTTAGTTTGAATTATTCTTTTTGGTTAGATGATTTTATGAATTAAGAGTAAGTTGATTTTTGGTTATCAATTAAAATGATTATCCTATCATGGAGGATATGTGATTAGGTTAATTACTGTTCAGTATGAGACAGTAAGATTAACTGATGTTATTTTGGAGAAAAATGTTAAAATTTATCTTAGGAGACTATGTGATTAAATCCTTCAGAGATTTGGGTTTCAATATTAGTTTGATTTACTTTTTATAATTTTATGGATAGATGTTTATTGAATGGTCTTTGTTGAACTTTGGGTTTTGTTTGACAAATTTTGGAGATTAGGTGTAGTTTTTTTTTTTGTAAAAAAAAAAAATCCTTTTTGGGTATTTTCTGATCTCGTACTAAAATTTTTGGTTTGGTTTTGGTTGAGATCTAAAGACATGGGAAATATATAGTTCTCTTTTGTGGATTAGGTGATTCTCAAGAAGTTTATTATAGTACTCTTAATGTGAACAAGTCTTCCTAAATACTCATATTTTGGAGAAAATATGAGTTTGTATAAGAAATATAGTAAAAGTTGAAAGTCAACATGACAAGTAAGTATGTTTCCTTATGATTTAGTTAAGTTTCAAAATAAATTCCTCAATGAAAATTAACTTAAAAAAAATGTTGTCTGTTAACTTTTCCTACTGGGGAATCGAATACCGTTTAACCAATCACAAGTTTGTAATTTTCTTGTGGTTAACTTTCTCCTAGACATGTTTACTATCACTCTACATTAGAACATGACCCTTTGTTTTATACTCCATAAACAAATTTTCTACTTGGAATCCTAGTATGGGTTAACTCAGGTGACCTTTGTACTTCTCTCCCTTTCTTTTAAAGTGATAGTTTCACTGAATCTTGTTCTGATGTGGGACTTTCAATGAAGATTCCAAGCCCAATTTTGAAATTGCAAGGATGAAATTCTCAAAAGGGGGGAAGGATGTAACATCCCAGGTAAATAAATAATACTAAATTATAAGTTTTATCAATATTTGTGAATAAATTTTAATATTACTTTAAAGGGAATTCTATGCTCGCTGGCACACCCAATACGCAACAACGAGTTTCTTTTAAATCTTACACCTAGCTGTTGTAATAGAGAGAATGAACAGAAATAACTGAAAAATGATTACATATGTTTGTTAAATATTTTTACATTTGTCCAATAAATTTTAGAGGCGTAAAATCCAAATGAATCCAATTTTAATAATAAATACTCTAATATTTTTACAAGATTGTTTTACCGCCTTTTGATGGAGAACCTTTTTTAAATCTAACTTTTGACAATTTTATAAGCACTATTTGTCAAAATAAACATATTATTTATTATTGGGACATTTAGGTTTACATTAGATAAATTTTTGGTATTTTTCTGACCATGTTCATTTTTTTAATGAATAGTGAAAAATACTGCCTTTTACATCAAAACTACTTTTTAATCTAATTTAATTATATGGTTAGATTATACTTTTAATTGGTCTTAAAGTTTAATTTGAATATATTTATACCATTTAATCCAATGGTGGTCATTAGGATTAATTTCACTTTGGAATTGGGCATAAACTAATGCCAAACTTTTCGTAGATATTGTTTCAAAAAACCCCGCTATTTGTTTTAACAACGGGAATTATTTTTAAATTAATTATTTCAATTTATTTGTTTGGAATTTGGTAAAATGGATTACATATTTGTAATCATAAGGCCCAAATTATGTAATCAAGACTCATTTGGTTTTGGAAATTATGAATAGTAACGATGGTAATTATCTTTAATTATCTTGATTAATTAGTAATCGGGTAGTTAAGGATAATAAAATAATATCATAATATTAACAAATGACCTCAAAATGTGTCCTAATACTACTGGTTGTGTCATGGCCTACCATGGGATTCCTTGTTCCAAACTTGGGAACCCCATGGAATCACTTTTGTGTGATAATGACTTTTTATCTTTTTATTTTTTAAAGAAAGCTAAATATAACAAAGAATGTACCACCTGAGTAATTTTTTTGTAATTTTGTCTACATAAATTATATAATGGACTATAAATAGTAATTGGAAATCTAAAAATATTTCCTACATCATAGTATTTTTTTTGTAATTTTTAGATATTAAATAAATTAAATTATTTATGACATCATGATGATGCAGCGATTACCTCATTAATAAAAGATTTAAATAAATTAAAAAGATAGTGTTAAAACTATGACTTACACTTTTCAAAGACCTATTGTATGTGTATATTTCGAACCCTTACCACCTTATCCTCGAAATACATCAATGTGGGACCTTTAAAATCCTAAACTCATTTGAAAATAAAGTAACATTTTATACCTTTCTAAGCGTGCCCCTCCTCTCCTCTTATAAAAGGCCCCCACCTCTACCACCTTACCCACACCTCTCAAGCCTTTGGATCAACCAACCCCTGCTAATTGTTTCTCTCAACATCCCTCTGTTACTTATAGAAGCCTCACTTTGGGCAGAACTCTTCCCAAGGAATCCTTTGATCTCAAATCAAAGAGAGTAACCCGATTTTAAGATAATGTCTTCACCTGTGTTCTTTTGTTTTATTTTTCTTCTAAAACCCCCTAAACTCTTTTTATTAATTTATTTTTCAACAACTACAATATATTAAATATACTAGGATGTTGTTATAATAAGGATTCTAGCTACACTTACACACACCTACATCTAATGGTTAAAGAACATACTGTTTCTGGGGATGGTGAATTTCCGCCTCACGAAACGATGATTGTTCAATATTCTTTTAACACCTTCAAAGGTGGAAATTAAGATGTCACTATATTTATATATGATATATAATATTTTTATATTTTACTTAAGATTATGTATTTTTCATTTATGGCATACCTTTATGGTTTCAATTATGGTTAAATGCGATATCTTCATTTTAGGAAGTGCGGACTACCGCCCCCTCAAAGTGATTTGATTCGTTAATACCATATGTGGTACGTATAAAGGATAGATTTAAATATATTATATATGATACCATACTGTAATTATAATACTATTATGTATCATTATGTTTTAATTCCATTAAATAAGAAATAGAAATGGAAGTAGCGTTCATGCGTATGTACGGCTTACCGTCTCCTTGAACGGTGCATTTCATTTCTTACCTCTAAATGTTATGTAATATTATAAATGCATGTATATAATGGATATATATGATATATATGATATCTACATAATGAGTATAATTTTGGATATAATAAATATTTTACCACATAAAAACATGTAATTATAAAGAGTTTATTTTTGACTCAAGTAGCAATGATCTACAAAACGACCATTATTAACTTAAATAATTACATAGGGTTCATAGCATGGTAATAAGTGATATAAAATGAATAATGAACTTGAAAATGGTTCTTAAGCAAGTAGAAATTAACTCATGTGTATTATTCAGGAGGTTAAAGAACGATCGAGTCAAGTCGGACCTGAGGTAAGGGATCCGACCTCTCTCTTTCTTTTCAAGTACCCTCTTTTATGTCATTTAATTTATGCTCCATGTTCTTATGTTAGAGGATGTTCTTTATTATTAACCATACTGTAATTTTTATTTTCATATTACGAGTTACGCCCTCTTACTCTCATCAATTCATTTTAAGAATTTTTATGTGGCGCCGTTAGGCTGCTGAATTTTCATAAGGGTTCCTACCTCTCTCTTTCTTTTAAAGTAATCTCTTTTATGTCAATTAATTTAAGCTCATATTTCTTATTTTTGGGGATGTTATTGTATATTTCTCATTCTGTACTTTTTATGTTCATATTATGAGAGACCCTATATGATCTCATAAATCCATTTTTAGAAGTTTTATGTGGCGCCATTAGGCTGCCGAGTTTTTGTAAGGGAATCCGTCTCAATCTCCTTTTATTGAGGCATATTTTGTTTTATACACAAATTTCTTTTATACGGGTTATAAACCCTTTTTAATTTTACAATTATTCAAAAGTAATCTTTTTATACGAAGCATTTACTAAACGAAAAAAGGGAATGGTTTTTTTTGTCGTACGTATGCGGCGACAACGAATTCTCCGCCGCCGTGACCATTATTTGAGTTTTGGATTCCTCTACAAGCCATAATTTTTTTTTGAATGAAAAATAAATACCATGTTTTAATTTTGGTATTGAAAATTGTTTTCATAATGTTTTTATATGAATGTGTTGTATTGATATCTTGTGATTGAAAAGTGGAAATGTTATGTTTCCTTTATGCATGTTTTATGTGATACGATTATGTTATGGTTCTTGGGAATTTTTATGAAGACGGGTGGTTCCGTGATAAACTAAGGGCGGGTGAGCCTGATATAGCTCTCCAATGCATTAGGTAACGCGAAGGAGTTAAAAGTTAAGGTTTCTCCAACGATATTTAGGGAATATACTGTGATGGGTATTCCAAACGTAACCAAGAGGGTTACTCCCTATGTAAGAATGTTATGAATGCCTCAAGTTACCTTTATGTATTATGATTTCTATGATTTATTCATGATTTGATGAGGTATGTTAAAGTGATTATGTTTTATGGGTAAAGTATGATTTCATTGATTCTTATGTATATATGTACTCATGGTTCCTTTCCATACTTTTTATAACCCTTTCTGAGATTTTTATGCCCATCCCATGTTTTTGAAATGTTTTTCATAGGTCAGGGGAATGGTACATGATATGATGATAGTGTCAAGGAAGTGTGAAGAAATAATCCATGTTTTATTTTAAATATGATTCCATTGATGGTAAAATGAATACTATCTTTTATGTAACCACTTTCTTTAAATGTGGAATTTAATGCAAGTTTTATGATCTAATTCTCTAAAACTCTAAACCTGAAAAGATCCTCAATGTTTAATCTTGTAATAACTCAATATTATGTAAAATTTAAGGCTGGGGCCTTATAGTTGGTATCAAAGGTCGGTTTAGATAACTTTAGAGGTTAGAGTGTTGTTTAATAAAAAGTGACAAGTTGTGTATAACCACAATGGTTAGTATATTAGATGGAGTCATTGTTTTTTTGAAAGTTAGAATGAGTTTGAGATAACATGGATAAGTATATCTTGGTGTTTATATTCATCTTTATTATTTGATGATTTTACTGATATACTCACACTGACCTTTTTGGTTTTAGTAAATGGCTGGATCTAGCAGGAACCAAAGTAACAGTGGATTTGAAGAAAACTGTGACGGTTTTATGAAAGAAAAACTGAATGATATGGGAGCTGCAATGAGAACTCTTGTGGTTATCCTCAACCAACTATATGAAGTCATGATTGACCACCTGAACCTTAGTGATTTTTATAAGGCATTGTATATGCGAGAAAAAAATCCCTACGGATGTTCAGGTAATAATCATAAAGGTAAGTATGTTCAAAAACCTATGTGTCAAATATGTGGAAATAAACACATAGGAAAATGTTTCAAAGGGACAAAAATATGCTCTATATGTGGAAATGATGGTCATAAAGCAAGGACCTTCCATGGAAAAAGGAAGCATCTAGTTGAATCTTGGAAAGGGAAAGATGTTCTTTCTGAAAGATCAATTGAAAGTTTTAAATGTTGTGTGCATGGTCATTATTCAAACACATGTCCTATGAAGAAGTTTCGGGAATGGGGTCACTAAGATAATACAAATATTCATTTACCAATACCTAATGCCATTCCGATTTAGGATGAAGAAACTGACAATGAAGAATGAAAGGTATGGATTATTTCTTAACATATGTTTTCCTATTATTGGAATCTTAGGATATGATTCATGAATTTTTTTTGTAGGAAAGAAGTATTTAAGAATAAGTTGAAAAGGAATGGCTAATGGATCATGAATAATGTTGAATGAGTAAGAAGTCATCATATAAGGGATTCAAGAGTTATGATAGATTTTAGGATGGTGAAATTCTTAGATGTATTAAGTCTCTTTTGATGACGGGGTTACATTAGAAGAATTTTTATAGTAACCCTGATGTTTGATATACGAAAATTTTATTCAAGGAATAATTATCCTTTCTTTTTTGGATATAGTTATAAATAACCATTTGGGTTTATATGATCCTTGAATTTGAGGCAATTACTGGTTAATACATATTGGGTTGCAAAATGGAAGTTATTAGATAACCTTTGTGGTTAAAATATGTTATTGTTATTTTTTGAAGATTTTATCTATTTTTGGGGGGATGTTTTAAGAATTATATAGTTTTGGAAAAAGGACAACACGTAGACCGTGTGACAACCCGTCGCGTCGGAAGAATCTGCGGGAATCGAACCCACAACCAAAGTGCAACTGGTATTTATCGCCTACCACTGGACTACGTGAAGTCCCTAGTTAGTTTGAATTATTCTTTTTAGTTAGATGATTTTATGAATTAATAGTAAGTTGATTTTTTGTTATCAATGGAAATTATTATCCTATCATGGAGGATATGTGATTAGGTTAATTACTGTTCAGTATGAGACTGTAAGAGTAACTGATGTTATTTTGGAGAAAAATGTTAAAATTTATCTTAGGAGACTATGTGATTAAATCCTTCAGAGATTTGGGTTTCAATCTTAGTTTGATTTACTTTGTATAATTTTATGGATAGATGTTTATTGAATGGTCCTTGTTGACCTTTGGGTTTTGTTTGACAAATTTTGGAGATTAGGAGTTGTTTTTTTTTGTAAAAAAAATATCCTTTTTGGGTATTATCTGATCTCGTACTAAACTTTTTGGTTTGGTTTTGGTTGAGATCTAAAGACATGGGAAATATATAGTTCTCTTTTGTGGATTATGTGGTTCTCAAGAAGTTTATTATATTACTCTTAATGTGAACAAGTCTTCCTAAATACTCATATTTTGGAGAAAATATGAGTTCGTTTAAGAAATATAGTAAAAGTTGAAAGTCAACATGACAAGTAAGTATGTTTCCTTATGATTTAGTTAAGTTCCAAAATAAATTCCCCATTGAAAATTAACTTTAAACAAAAATGTTGTCTGTTAACTTTTCCTACTGGGGAATCGAATACCGTTTAACCCATCACAAGTTTGTGATTTTCTTGTGGTTAACTTTCTCCTAGACATGTTTATTATCACTCTCCATCAGAACATGACCCTTTGTTTTCTCCTCCATATTTATATTTTCCTACTTGTAATCCTAGTATGGGTTAACTAAGGTGACCTTTGTACTTCTCTCCCTTTCTTTTAAAGTGATAGTTTTACTGACTCTTGTTCTGATGTGGGACTTTCAATGAAGATTCCATGCCAAATTTTGAAATTGCAAGGATGAAATCCTAAAAAGGGGGGAAGGATGTAACATCCCAGGTAAATAAATATTATTACATTATAAGTTTTATCAATATTTGTGAATAAATTTTAATATTACTTTAAAGGGAATGCTATGCTCGATGACACACCCAATACACAATAACGAGTTTCTTTTAAATATTACGCCTAGCCGTTGTAATGGAGGGAATGAATAGAAATAACTGAAAAATGATTACATATGTTTGTTAAATTTTTTTACATTTATCCAATAAATTTTAGAGGCGTAAAATCCAAATGAATCCAATTTTAAGAATAAATACTCTAATATTTTTACAAGATTGTTTTACCGCCTTTTGATGGAGAACCTTTTTTAAATATAACTTTTGACAATTTTATAAGCTCTATTTTTTAAAATAAACATATTTATTATTATTGGGACATTATTGTTTACATTCGATAATGTTTTGGTATTTTTCTGACCATGTTCATTTTTTTAATGAATAGTGAAAAATACTGCTTTTTACATCAAAACTACTTTTTCATCTAATTTAATTATATGGTTAGATTATACTTTTAATTGGTCTTAAAGTTTAATTTGAATATATTTTTACCATTTAATCCAATGGTGGTCATTAGGATTAATTTCACTTTGGAATTGGGCAAAAACTAATGCCAAACTTTTCATAGATATTGTTTCAAAAAACCCCGCAATTTGTTTTAACAACGGGAATTATTTTTAAATTAATTATTGCAATTTCTGTGTTTGGAATTTGGTAAAATGGATTACATATTTGGAATCAGAAGGTCCAAATTATGTAATCAATACTCTTTTGGTTTTGGACATTATGAATAGTAACGATGGTAATTATCTTTAATTATCTTGATTAATTAGTAATCGGGTAGTTAAGGATAATAAAATAATTTCATAATAACAAAAAATGACCTCAAAATGTGTCCTAATACTACTGGTTGTGTCATGGCCAACCATGGGATGCCTTGTTCCAAACTTGGGAACCCCACAGAATCACTTTTGTGTGATAATGACTTTTTATCTTTTTATTTTTTAAAGATAGTTAAATATAACAAAGAATGTATCACCTGAGTAATTTTTTTTAATTTTGTCTATATAAATGATATATTGTACTATAAATAGTAATGGTAAATCTAAAAATATTTGCTACATCATAGTATTTTTTTTGTAATTTTTAGATATTAAATAAATTAAATTATTTATGACATCATGATGATGCAGTGATTACCTCATTAATAAAAGATTTAAATAAATTAAAAAGATAGTGTTAAAACTATAACTTACACTTTTCAAAGACCTATTGGATGAGTATATTTTGAACCCTTACCACCTTATCCTCGAAATACATCAATGTGGGACCTTTAAAATCCGAAACTCATTTGAAAATAAAGTTACATTTTATACCTTTCTAAGAGTGCCCCTCCTCTCCTCTTATAAAAGGACCCCACCTCTTCCACCTTACCCACACCTCTCAAGACTTTGGATCGGCCAACCCCTGCTAATTTTTTCTCTCAACATCCCTCTCTTACTCCTAGAAGCCTCACTTTGGGCAGAAGTCTTCCCAAGGAATCCTTTGATCTCAAATCAAAGAGAGTAACCCGATTTTAAGGTAATGTCTTCACTTGTGTTCTTTTGTTTTATTTTGCTTCTCCAACCCCCTAAACTCTTTTTATTAATTTCTTTTGCAACAAATACAGTATATTCAATATACTAGGATGTTTTTATAATAAGGATTCGAGCTACACTTACACACACCTACTTCTAATGGTTAAAGAATATACTGTTTCTGTGGATGGTGAATTTCCACCTCACGAAACGATGATTGTTCAATATTCTTTTAATACATTCAAAGGTGGCCATTAAGATGTCACTATATTTATATATCATATATAATATTTTTATATTTTACTTAAGATTATGTATTTTTCATTTATGGCATACCTTTATGGTTTCCATTATGGTTAAACGCGATATCTTCATTTTAGGAAGTGCGGACTACCGCCCCTCAAAGTGATTTGATTCGTTAATACCATATGTGGTACGTATAAAGGATAGATTTAAAGATATTATATATGATACCATACTATAATTATAATACTATTATGTATCATTATGTTTTAATTCCATTAAATAAGAAATAGAAATAGAAGTAGCGTTCATTCGTACGTACGGCTTACCGTCTCCTTGAACGGTGCATTTCATTTCATACCTCTAAATGTTATGTAATATTATAAATGCATGTATATAATGTATATATATGATATATATGATATCTACATAATGAATATAATTCTGGATATAATATATATTTTACCACATAAGCAACATGTAATTATAAAGAGTTTATTTTTGACTCAAGTAGCAATGATCTACAAAATGACCATTATTAACTTAAATAATTACATAGGGTTCATAACATGGTAATAAGTGATATAAAAGGAATAATGAACTTGAAAAAGGTTCTTAAGCAAGTAGAAATTAACTCAAGTTTATTATTCAGGAGGTTAAAGAACGATCGAGTCAAGTCGGACCCGAGGTAAGGGATCCGACCTCTCTCTTTCTTTTCAAGTACCCTCTTTTATGTCATTTAATTTATGCTCCATGTTCTTATGTTGGAGTATGTTCTTTAATATTAACCATAATGTAATTTTTATTTTCATATTATGAGTTAACCTCTCTTACTCTCATCAATTCATTTTAAGAATTTTTATGTGGCGCCGTTAGGCTGTCGAATTTTCATAAGGGTTCCTACATCTCTCTTTCTTTTAAAGTACTCTCTTTTATGTCAATTATTTTAAGCTCATATTTCTTATTTTCGGGGATGTTATTTTATATTCCTCATTATGTACTTTTTATGTTCATATTATGATAGACCCTATTTGATCTCATAAATCCATTTTTATAAGTTTTAAGTGGTGCCGTTAGGCTGCGGAGTTTTTGTAAGGGAATCCGTCTCAATCTCCTTTTATTGAGGAATATTTTGTTTTATACACAACTTTATTTTATACGGTGTATAAAACCTTTTTAATTTTACAATTATTCAAAATGAATCTTTTTATACGAAGCATTTACTAAACGAAAAAAGGGAATGATTTTTTTTGTCATACGTATGCGGCGACAAAGAATTCTCCGCCGCCGTGACCATTATTTGAGTTTTGGCTTCCTCTACAAGCCATAATTTTTTTTGAATGAAAAATAAATACCATGTATTACTTTTCATTTATTTTGGTATTGAAAATTGTTTTCATAATGTTTTTATATGAATGTGTCGTATTGATATCTTGTGATTGAGAAGTGGAAATGTTATGTTTCCTTTATGCATGTTTTATGTGATATGATTATGTTATGGTTCTTGGGAATTTTTATGAAGACGGGTGGTTCCATGATAAACTAAGGGCGGGTGAGCCTGATATAGCTCTCCAATGCATTGGGTAACGCAAAGGAGTTAAAAGTTAAGGTTTATCCAAAGATATTTAGGGAATATACTGTGATGGGTATTCCAAACGTAACCAAGAGGGTTACTCCCTACGTAAGAATGTTATGAATGCCTCAAGTTACCTTTATGTCTTATGATTTCTATGATTTATTCATGATTTGATGAGGTATGTTAAAGTGCTTATGTTTTATGGGTAATGTATTATTTCATTGATTCTTATGTATATATGTACTCATGGTTCCTTTCCATACTATTTATAACCCTTACTGAGCTTTTTATGCTCATCCAAAGTTTTTGAAATGTTTTTCACAGGTCAAGGGAATGGTACATGATATGATGATAGTGTCACAGAAGTGTCAAGAAATAATCCATGATTTATTTTAAATATGTTTCCATTGATGGGAAAAATGAATACTATCTTTAATGTAACCACTTTGTTTAAATGTGTAATGTAATGTAAGTTTTATGATCTAATTCTATAAAACTCTTAACTTAAAAAGATACTCAATGTGTAATCTTGTAATAACTCAAGATTAAGTAATGTTTAAGGCTGGGGCCTCATAATACATATGTCTAGGAAAGCATCCAAACAATTCACAATGCTGAATACAATACTAAACCAAAGTACAAAGGAAAAACAGATAAGAAACTCTTCAGCATCGCAAGCCTCGGCTTGGTCTCATGCTCTCCTTCTCTAATGCAATCAAGTACCTGAAGTCGAAGGGTGCTTTCCCTTGTCTATATATATAGAAATATAATTTGTTTGGGCCCAGAAACATGACCCAAACAGTGTGTGAGACTAAATCCTAGTAGGAAACCACCCGAAGATCTGCGCCTAATAGTCAGTAATCATATGACATGTAATAGTATAGTAAGTAGTAAACAGTAACTAGTAAACAGGATGATACACAATAGTAAAAAATCCATAGATCAACAATAAACAATGAAGAAAATAGCTAACCACAAATAGGAATACCTCTGGGAAGTACTCACAGCCATCCCCTCTGGTCCTATCCAAGAAGTACCAATAACCCTCTGGGTAGTACACTCAGCCTAACTGCTCTGGTTTGGTCATATGAAAAACAATACTCTCTAAGGAATCACGCTTAGTCAATTACCCTTATAGTCTAAGGTAGTCCAGGACTCTCTAAGGAAGTTCACGCGGTCAATTACCCTTATATCCCCAAAGTCTAGAGACTCTCTGAGGAAGCTCACTTAGTAAATTCCTCTTATAGCCTCAGGTCGATCACAGACTCTCTGAGGAAGCTCACTCGGTCAATTCCTCCTATAGCCTGGAATGGTTTAAGGAAATTCAAACAAAACATAGACTCTCCTAGGAAGCTCACTCAGTCTACCCCTGTATAGTTTATAAAGCTCAAGACTCTGTAACGAAGCACACTCAGTCCATCCTCCTATAGTCTATAATATCCAAGACTCTCTTGGAAGCTCACTCGGTCTATCCCCTATAGTCTATAATGTCCAAGACTCTCTGAAGAGGCTCACTCAGTCTATCCCCTTATAGTCTATAACACCAGGTTCTCACAGCCCCATGCTAGTCAGTACATAATAAATCTATAAGGCTAAAGTAAACCTACAGAGCTACTTTGCTAACTAGTTTACAGTATAACAAGCATGTCAGGGAACTACACTCCATCCTACGACCACAAGGTTTGGAAAACAGGTATAACGACCAATGGCTGAATGAGACCAAAAGGTCGTAAATAGAACAAGGCATGGGAAAACATCCAATCATAGAAATTATCCTCATACATAACCAAATTACCTCTACTCAAGCATACAAGAAAGTTAGGAACACAATAGGGGAAAACAGTAAACATGCAATACCTTCATTCAAGGGTATTGGTGGAAATTGCACATAAAACTCAAAGAATTTGAACGGAAAGGCACAAACCACCTACCTTGATACTAGGAGATCAATATACTTGAACCACAAGGCTTGAATCTCCTTAGAACGTCGTAGATATATGAAATTTCACAAAATGTTCAACCCACGATAACTTAAAAATGAGTCGGAATTAGAAAACGAAGCTCTGGGAGAAGGAAGAGCATACCGCTATGGTCCCAACACAATAGATGGCAGTCGATTTGGAGAAAGAATAGAGGCTCGGGGGATCAGAGGAGATTTGTGGCCGTACGAGATCCACTCGGTCGAAGAAGCTGGAGAAGAAGCATGTTCTAGAGATTAGATGTGACCCCGGTCCATTTGATGAAAAAAAAGTACACTACGTGTACTTTTGGAGTACACGGCGTGTAATAGGCTTTTCTATACTCTTCTTTAAGTGGCCTCCATATCACCCCCACGACCATGTGTGTGGCCTGGACATGGCCTTACGCGGCCTCGCGCGGCGTCGATGTACACAACGTGTACCTCAAATATTTCCAGGAACTCCTCTTTTGTCAAAAACTCTAGAAAAAGGAAAAACATACCTGAAATGAATGTCCAGGATCTTACAAACTCCCCCTTAAAGAAATTCGTCCCTAAATTTCCCTAGAGAGGCATGGAATAAGAAACCCCAAATAGCTCTGGCCACTGCGATCGTACATCGGCCTCCCTCTCCCATGTCTCATCCAGTACTCGCCCGTGCTTCCATAGCACCCATACCAGAGGAAGAGACCAACCATGGAGAACCCTCGTACTGCGATCGACAATCCAGATATGATGCACCTCAAATGAGGCATCTGCTTCAAGCTCAACCTCCTCACATTGAAAGGCATCAGACAGGTCTGAAAAGTAATGTCGGAGCTGAGAAACGTGGAAGAAGTCACGCATAGCCCGATACCTCTGAGGTAACTGCAACCGATAGGCAACCATCCCAACTCTATACAACACCTCAAACGGCCCAATGTACTATGGTGAAAACTTACCCTATCTTTAAATCCTCTTGTGCCCCAACCTTGGTGCGACACGTAGGAAAATCTGATCCCAGACCTCGAACTCCAGAGGTAATCTCCTCTGATCAGCATAAGACTTCTGTCGAGACTATGCTGTAGCCATCCTCTTCCGAATCAATTCTATCTGATCTAAGGTCTTCTGAACAATACGAGGTCCCAGCAAAGCTACCTCTCCTGCCCCCAGCCAGCATAAAGGTGATCGATATGGCCTACCGTACAAAGCCTCCTAAGGTTCCATCTGAATAGTCACCTAAAAACTGTTGTTGTAGTAAAACTCCACAAGAGGTATATACTTCACCCAAGAACCTCCAAAGTCCAGAATGCAAGCTCGGAGCATATCCTCAAACACCTGAATCATACGCTCGAACTTGACATCTGTCTGGCGATGGTTTGCTGTACTCAAAATTACCTGTGTACCCAAAGCCTTCTAAATCCCCTGCAAGAATTGAGAAGTAAAACGCGTATCCCTATTTGAAACAATGGAGTGTAGAACTCCATGTAGACGTACAATCTCTCGGATGTACAACCGTCCTATCTCATCGACACTGAAGGTCTCCTTGATCGGCAAGAAGTGAGCAACCTTCATAAGCTTGTCGATAACAACCCAAACAAATTCATTCCCTCAAGGTGACCTCGGCAAACCAGACATGAAGTCCATCACGACATCATTCCAATTCCTCTCTGAAATTGGTAACTGTTGTAAAATACCTACTGGTCGATGATGCTCCGCTTTCACCTGCTGACAAGTGGAACACCTCATGACAAAACTAGCAACATCTCTCTTCTTACCTGACCAACAATACTGGTGGTGTAGATCATGATACATCTTGGTGACGCTATGATGAACTACCCAAACTGAGGAATGAAAATCCCGCATCAGCTCCTCGCATTTGTCTTCTGGAACCCATACGCATCCCTAGAAACACAGATCTCATCCTCACCTACTGTCCATCCAGGAAGAGGGTCCCCTCCATACACACTCTCCCACAGTACTAGGACTTCCGAGTCTGATAGCTTCCTCATTCATACCAAATCTAGAATATTAGAGGTAACAACTACATAAGATAGAAATCTCGGCCCTTGTCTATCATGCACCTCCAAATGCATCTCAGAGAATAGAGATGTAAGCTTCAACTCACTACTATCCGCTTGTACTGCTTGTATCTGAGTTCTCCTAATCAATGCATCAGCCACTACATTGCCCTTTCTAGCTGTATAGGCAAGCTCAAAGTCAAAGGACTGAAGATACTCGACCCACCTACACTGTCTCAGATTCAGATCACGCTGAGTGCAGATTTATTTAAGACTCTTATGGCCAGTAAACAACACAAAGTGATCTCCCAGAAGATAATGTCTCCAACAATGTAAGGCATGAACAACTACTGCCAACTCCAGATCATGCGTCAGGTAGTTTCTCTCATGTGGCCTCAACTACCGAGACCCATACACAATGAATCTATCTCCCAGCATAAGCACAAATCCCAGCCCAATACCTGAAGCATCATAATACATGGTATAGCTCTTTCCTAGATCTGGAAAGACTAGTATCGGTGCTGACATCAACCTCCATTTCAACTCTCGAAAGGCTGAATCACAAGAATCTGACCATAAGAACTTCGCCCATTTCTTGGTCAGACCTTTCAGTGGTGTTACTAGGTGTAAAAAGTCTTATATGAAGTTTCTGTAGTTTCCATCCATCCCTAAGAAACTTCGTAACTCAAAGACGTTCTTCATCTTCTCCCAGTAAACTACTACCCTCACTTTCTCTGGGTCTTCTGATACTCCTGTCTCTGAGATAACATGACCCAAAAAGTGAATCTGATCCATCCAAAAGTGGCATTTCGAGAGCTTAACATATAACTGATGATCTATTAGTATAATCATAAGGATATCAAGATGGGTGGAATGGTCGTGTCGAGTGTGAGAGTACACCAAGATGTCATCAATGGAAACCACCATGACGAAATCCAAATATGGATGGAACACTCGGTTCATCAGTGGCATGAAAACTGCAGGCGCGTTCGTGAGACCGAACGACATAACCATATACTAGTATAGACCATACCTGATCTGGAAAGATATAAGAGGTATATCATATGGTATAACATGCAACTGATGATATTCGGATCTCAAGTCAATCTTTAAGAACACTCGGGCTCGTCGAAGCTGATCAAAGAGATCATCGATCCTTGGAAAGGGATTTCAGTTCTTGACCATCAACTGGTTTAGCTTCCAATAATCCACACAAATCCTGAGGGTGCCATCTGCCTTCTTCGCAAATAGGACAGGCGAACCCCAATGAGAAGTACTGGGTCGGATGAAATCCTTTTCCTGCAACTCGTCCAACTACTTCTTGAGCTCCTGCAACTCCGGTGTAGCCATCCTATAAGGAGGAATGGACACAAGTGCTACTCCTAGAATGAGCTCAATTGAGAATTCTACCTCATGCTCTGGAGGAAAACCTAAAAATTCCTCTAGAAAGACAACTCAGAAACAATCCACCACTGGAGGAAATTCTAACTATGAAGTACCCGGGTCATCTATATAAAAACTAGAAATCTGGGCTGTAACTCCTCCTAGACCATGATGCTCAGGTCCTGCTCGACTCGCCTGGACTTCCCACTCACCTTTATGAAGAAAGGGTCCACCCTTTGGTGATGTGAAACTCACCCTATGGCGATAGAAGTCGATGACTGCTTGGAAGGGTACTAACCAGTCCATTCTGAGAATGAAATCATAGCTCGTCATCTCTAGGACATAGAGGTCCCATAAGAAGTGATACCCTACAACCTCATGAAGACACTCTCTACACTGACGTATGCTAACTGCTCTAGTCCCCAACGGTGTTTCTAGAGTCAAATTATCGGCAGAGGAAAAGATGCAGAGCCCAAGGATCTCCACAACAACAGAAAAGATAAATCTATGTGTAGCACCAGTATCAAAAAGAGATGAAGATAAAACTGGGGATACTAAGATCATACCTTGAAAGGGATGGGATCCTACTACTGATGGGTCTGCTCCATAGCGAATGTATGGCTGGTACAGTGGCCCTACGACCTGGAGGACCACACTGAGCTGATCCACTCTACTGTCGCCGGTAACCTGGTGACTGACCACCATGGCCGTGACCTCCACCTCAGCCCGAACAACTAGAAGTACTCCATTTCCCTGACTAGTGGGAAACTGGCAATGCATCTCCTGAACACAGGGTCATATAAGAACCTCTAACACCAGATGTAGGTTATAAGATCTGGAGAAATGCTGAATATGGCATATCTTGCCGCAAGATCTGCACTCCATCAGGTCTCTCTTGCACTAAGGCCTAGTATGCCCACTCATCCCACAATGGTAGAATACTACCTGGCGGCCTGAAGATACATTCCGCCTACTCTGATCTCCTAGAGCGGACTCCCTGTGGAAATTCATGCTACCAAAAAGAGGAACACTAACCTTGGATGTCAAACCTCCATGGCTCACTGCTCCAGAATCCCTCAGATTGGGCTTAGTGATCAGCGCCTGGTAGACGATAGATGATATCGAAGTCAACCTGAAGATGTTCACCTAGGAGTGGATGTTGTGCCTCAGACCATCCTCAAATGTCCACACAAGGAACAACTCATCGCCCCCTGGAATAGGCATGAAATTCTAAAACTCAGTAAAGTGAGACAAGTACTCCATCACCGAAAGAGTACCCTGCTCCAGACTCATAAACTCCCGGGCTCGATAGGCTCTTAAGGTCTCTGGGTAGAATTAATCATAGAATATGTTCCAAAACTCATCCCAAGTCATACTCTGCTTGTGACTTGACTACAAGATCACCTCCCACCACCTCTTGGAGGAGTCTTGGAGCATATAGGTAGAGAGATTCACCCTCTTCTCTGGAGGTATATCTAGATGCTTGAAAATTGTCAGCGTGTACTCTAGCCATGACTCTGCTACCTGAGGTCCTCCATCTCTTGAGAAAGTAGGAGGATGCTGCTTCTGGAAAACTTGCATCAACTCTACCGTCAACGGGGAAGGAGGTGGTTCTCCCTAGAAGGTCTGCATCATCCTTAGAAAATCTTCCCTAAACTACACATCAGTGCCTGCAACTGGTATAACTGCTGGGACCAAGGCTGGCACAACAGAAGGATCTATAGGAGGTCCCTGAATGGTCATATTTGGTGTCTGATGACCGTCTGGTAGAAGACGTACAACCGAAGGATGTCTCGATGGCATAGCTCTAGAAGGTCCAAAGCACACCTTAGACCAGGATTATAAAATACTGAGAACAAAAGAGCACAATATGGTAATAGGAGAAAGAAACATTCAGGTTTTACAAAACCTGACTACAAAACGTGTATAAAAACTACACGACATGTTCTTTTAATCCATTCACATGGTCTTGTACTTCTACCACAACTGGTCGTGTAACGCCCCAACCACATGGCATGTTGTCCCCATACACATCGTGTACTTGAACTCTATTCCCCGGCCCGAGTCTCCTTACACAGCTATCCCACGCGGTCCTCTTAATCCTAGACTACACGACATGTTCACGAAGGACACGACATGTACTAGAAAAGGACTCAACGACCCGTGTTGTTAGTTACACGGCCAACTACATGGTTCACTCTACATGGCGTGCCCCCGAGAACATAGCGTGTACTTGAAGGTTTTCCCCAACACGTGTTGTTTGTTACATGGCCGTGTACTTAGGTTACATGGAACAACATGTGATAACAGGACACGGTGTGTAAAGTCAATGTTTCATCCATCTGTGTCATTATCCACACGGGTAGACACACGGTCACTACAACAAGGCATGTACGTACCATACACGGCAAGTTCCTGATGATTTTTCACAACCCCGTGTTTCTTCCCACACAGTCAGTGACACGGTTTAAAAACTACATGACATGTATTAATAAAGTACACACTGTGTATTCTGGTTTTTTCTGGGTAGTAGCTCAGAAAATGCTCTGCAGCCTAGAAAACAAAGAAAACAAGAGTTAAGGTGCCAAATTCCGATCCGTGGGGGCCCATACTCCATGAAAATAAAATCTTGGAATCTTATACAAGTTATAAAAAGGCAACCATGAAATCATCCGCCAAATTTCGATCCATGAGGGACCATAACACCTCAAGAACCAATGTTTGGCATCAATTTAAGCAAAGTAATATACAAAAAAATTCTCTATCAAACAACATAGATTCTATCAAATCATCTATCATAATAGCACACATAATATAGACAACATCTATGACAACAACATACAATCACTAAGGCATCCTAGATGGCAAGGAAAGAATGCATGACATGTGATTTCTAACAAGTGCCCATATGATGCATGAGATGGAATACCCTCATCTCATCAGGTTGCGACAGAAATAGAACCGCAATAACAACAACGGTAATAGCACAAAACATGTGAATCACCCAATGGTGAAATCAAATCAACAGTAAAAGTGAAAACTATTAAAACTGCAATAAACAAGGTAGTATGGATTTTACCTATACACAGGTTTGCTACTCCTGGGCACAGATTATTACCAAGTACATATTCTATCTTATCCTTGGAAATAGGCTCCAAATAGTATGTCAATAGAAGAGAACCTTACTTTGATACCACTTTGTAACACCCCAGTTCCGAAAGCCACCTAGAGGCGGCCCGTAAGCGGTTGGTCACATGGCCTCAAGCACATTTCCCCAAATGCCAGAGGCTGCCGACTAGCAGCGAGGACCTTTGGTGTGATAGTGGGGAAACTATGCCCTCATTGGCAGAGTACACAATGAAAAAGAGAAACAATAACCAATAACAGAAGCAGTAAACAATCCATACACAACCGAACAATGAAAGACTAAATATTATAAACAACAGGAGCACTTATATATATGAAATGATGCATGATACATATGTCTAGGAAAGTCGCCAAACAAGTCACAATGCTGAATACAATACTAAACCAAAGTACAATGGAAAAACAGATAAGAAACTCTTCAACATCGCAAGACTTGGCTTGTTCGCATGCTCTCCTATTCTAATTTAATAAAGTACCTGAAGTTGAAGGGTGATTGCCCTTGTTTATACCTACAACAATATAATCTGTTTGGGCCCAAAAGCATGACACAAACAGGGTGTGAGACTAAATCCTAGTAGGCAAACACACAAAGATCTGTGCCTAACATTCAGTGAGCATATGGAAGGTAATAGTACAGTAAGCAGTAAACAGTAACCAGTAAACAAGATGATAAACAACAGTAATCAATCCACAGATCAACAAGTAGCAGTGAATCAAACAGCTTACCACCAACGGTAATCCCTCTGGGAAGTACTCAGAGCCATCCCCTCTGGACCTATCCTAGAAGTACCAACAAACCTCTGGGAGGAACACTCATCCTTACCCCTCTGGTTTGGTCATATGAAAAATAAGACTCTTTGAGGAAGCACTCTTAGTCAATTCCCCTTATAGTCTATTGTAGTCAGGGACTCTCTGAGGAAGATCATGTTGTCAATTCCCCTTATAGCCCCAAATTCTAGAGACTCTCTGAGGAAGCTCACTCAGTCAATTCCTCTTATAGCCTCAGGTCGATCACAAACCCTCTGAGGAATCCCATTCGGTTAATTCCTCCTATAGCCTGGAATGGTTTAAGGAAATTCAAACAAAACAAAGACTCTTTGAAGAAGATCACTCGATCTACCCCCGTATAGTCTATAAAGCTCAAGACTCTCTGAGGAAGCTCACTCGGTCCATCCTCCTGTAGTCTATAATATCCAAGACTCTCTAGGAAGCTCACTCGGTCTATCCCCTATAGTCTATAATGTACAAGACTCTCGGAGGAATCTCACTCAATCTATCCCCTTATAGTCTATAACACTAGGTTCTCACGGCCCCATGCCAGTCACTGCATAATAATGCTATAAGGACAAAGTAAACCTACAGAGCTACTTGTATAACCTTTCTACAGCATAGCAAGCCTTTCAGGGAACAACACTCCATCCTACAGTCACAAGGTATGGAAAACAGTTATAACGACCAAAGGCTGAATAGGACCAAAAGGTCATAAACAGAACAATGCATGGACAAAACATCTAAGCATAGAAATTATCCTCATACATAACCAAATTACCTCTACTCAAGCATACAATCAAGGTAGGAAAACGACAAGGGAAAAACAATAAACACGCAATACCCCATTCTAGGTTATTGGTGGAAATTTCTCATAAAACTAAAAGACTCTAAACGGAAAGGAAAAACCACCTACCTTGATGCTAGGATATCGAAATAATTGAACCACGAGGATTGAATCTTCTTAGAACATCATAGATCTATGAAAACGAACAAAATGTTCAAACCACGATAACTTGAAAAATATGAGGAATTGGAAGACGAAGCTCTAGGAGAAGATAGATCTTACAGCTGCAGTCCCAACTCAATTGAAAATGATTAATTCGGATAACAGATGAAGGATTAGGGGCTCATAAGAGATTCGTGGTCCTACGAGACGCTCTCGGTTGAAGAAGATGGAGAAGAAGTGTGTTCTAGTGATTAGAAGCGACCCTAGTCTATTTAATGAAAAAAAGAAAGTACAAGACATGTACTTTTGGAGTACACAGTGTGTACTAGGCCTTTCCGTACTCTACTTTAAGCAACCACCACATCAAACCACATGACTGTGTGTGTGGACCAAACACGGACAACACACGGCCTCACACGGCTTTGATGTACAGGATGTGTACTTATAAAGTACACGACGTGTACTTTAAATATTTCTAGAAACTCCTCTTTTCTCAAAAACTTTAGAAAAAGGAAAAACATACCTGAAAAAAAGGTCCGGGTTCTTACATAGATGAATAAGGGGAAAAATGAATTATATGAATATCATTTGAGTTGTATCAATGAAGTGATAAACATGAACAATGAATTTTTGAAACCTAGGAGAAAGTAATAATTAAAGGTTCCTCCTATTAATATTTTATTTCCACTTAAATATAACCTATCCTTAGTCTTGGAATTGGAACATGAATTTAATTGAAATAGGGAACTGAGTGACTTCATCTATGATGCGTGATATCTTCAATGATGAATGAATATTTTTTCCCTTTATTCCTTATTTTTGGAGGAACTTAGGTAAAACCTCATGTAGAAACTATTTGAAAATACTAACTCACCTCATATTTTGTTTCTATATAAATAAATTTATTGGAATGATTCATTTTTAGCTTATTATGATATTT
Source organism: Viscum album (assembly GCA_963277665.1). Lineage (NCBI taxonomy): Eukaryota > Viridiplantae > Streptophyta > Magnoliopsida > Santalales > Viscaceae > Viscum > Viscum album. The sequence continues at coordinate 1,134,976,341 of OY728126.1, forward strand.
CTTGTTTTCTATTTTACAAATACAAAAATCATGAAATTTTTTGAGGGAAAACAAACATTTATGCATGGTAGAGTTTGATGTGGCGCTATTTTATTACTTTTTTTTCACATCTCTTTTAGTTTAATTGAAATTTTATTGGGGTTTAATTAATATTATTATTAATAATCGTTTAATATAGAAAAAATTGACTATTTTTTATGATCAATTTTTTTTAAAACTCAATTTATAATTTTTTTGGGGTGTTCTTTAGTTTTTAATTCTTCATTTTTATCTCTTTAATTATTGATCCACTGAGTGTTCCTATTTGAGATATTTAATAACAACATATTAATATTTTTCTTGTAAAAATATTAAGGAGTTATAGAAGATCATGTATAGAAAAAAAATAAACTAAAAGAACCTACATTCCTTGCCTATAGATGATCGCAAGAATGAACTCCATGCCACTTCCATAGCCGATTGTGTAGGATCCACCATTATTGGGAAGGGAGATATTGTTTCCTTGTCCACCTACATGGAATTACCCATCCAAAGAGGACTGTGAACCAAGAAGAGTCTTGAGGAGTTGAAGCCAATATTGTCCCCTTCATTTGAAGTCTCATCATGTGTAACTTTTTTTGAATTCCAAAGTTAGTTCTCAAATGAAATACAATCCAAGCCAGGTCATGGACAAAGATTTAGCATGTACATATGTTTATGAAACTTGATGATACTACTCCCATGACATTCGAGAACTATATTTTTAGAGATTTTATGGAACTTTTTTTATAAATAATAGCACGAGGCATGAAATTTGAGGTTAAGGTGAGTAGGAGTAGGTAAGAGATCATCATTCTCAGTCCAATAGTGAGGCATCTAGTACCCGACACTTCAAATTTGGTGGCTAGACATGCATAGTTAAAATTTGAGTTGATGAAGACTAATAGGATATGTTCATTATACTACTACATTGGGATTTTTTTATGTCATCATATTCAGTAATGTCAACTCAAATGGAGACGTGAGAAGAGAATATTTGTGAAGGGATTCAGCTACATGAACCGAAACGCCTACTTGAGAAATAACAGATTTCAACCAATTCACCTACATCATTAATTAGCTATGTTAGGATTCTTCTATATGAACTTAATTGGATATGTGGGAATACCAGTTAAATTATATATGGATATGTGATAAATCACATACATTGATCAATTTTCCGACATCGATAAAACCAGATATGTGAAGTGAAGTTCCTATGTGACGATAATCTTCTACATGGATTTAAACGATAATTCCAATGATACATTAAGCTTTATCATAGGAGGAGTGAAAGATTGTGAGAATTAAATCAATGATAGTAGGAATGAGCATCTTGAGCTGGTGATCATGACCATTAATCCATCAACATAGTCAAAATTCAAAATTGAGATCATGGTTTCTTCATAACATAGAGTTTCTAGGATTTTTTCATTCTGTTAGAGGGAGTTTGGATTTAGTTACCATGTGAGAATGGTGTACAATGGAAATCATGCCATATGGAGGCCTATGGGTTTTTAGGGAGTCGTGAATGTGAGATTAAGGTAGGTATTGGTGTAAAAAATTAAATATTAAAAGAACAATAAGAACCAAGAAAGGGAATCTTCAACCTACAGATATATTTGGCTGTAGAGACACATGATAGGTAGAACACATAGCATAGGGGAGAGAACCAAGATATCAAAAACTATTGAAAGTTGAGTTGGAGTTGTGAGAAGAAAAATACAATCCATTCTCCCTTTCCCTTTTTTATTCATTTTTAGTATGGATTCTTTTATTCCAAACAATTTTTTATATGATTAATAAATCCATGATTTTTGGATAAACACTTCTAGGGGAATAGGTTGTGATAATTGATCTTTTTTACTTTGTTCTTTCATTTTTCTTTAATGGATGTTTCCCTCTATTTATTTTTCAATTATCATTTCATTTAGAAAACATTAATTTCAGTGAAAATTGTTTTTTATCATGCTAAAATAAAAAATGTATTTTATTTGAGTATTTCACTGGAAAGTGAATCAATCTCAAGAAAGAGTCACACACTGAGTTCAACTGATAATTCTAACATAGTGAAGAATGAATTTTTTCCACTTATTGATCATATAACTTCTACTGTATAGAATATATAGAGTCTACTTAGTCACAAGTTTTTCTAATGAAAAGTTAGGTCATCCACTTTACATTAGTTCTATGTATTTTAATTCAATAGAATAAATGAAGGAAAATATTTATAAAAACTATCCAGCTGAATTCCGCTACTCTATAAACTGATCTCCCTCTCTCACCAAGTGTGCTCTTCTATCCTTTCTTTTATCTCATTCCCTTCTTACTCTCACATTCATATGCACATAAATATTCATTCTCGCTATTGATTCACCAACATTACCACCTTCATCATATTCTTTTGTGTTTATTTTTTAATAATATTTTATTTATATTCTTGGAAACAAACTTAAATAACAAATAGTGATTCTTTCCCTATGGATGTACCTCTACTCACCACTAATCTAGTTGTAAGAAGAGTTATAAATATTTAATTTTGATGAGTCCAATTAGCCTGCGACACCACTGTGATGACATTTTTGGATAAGGTGGTAGGAGGAAACTCCCGAGAATACACCAACGGCAGTGGAACTAGATCTCCCATTGGCATCGGGTTATAGGACATAAGAGAAGTTTTATGAGAATTTCACTTTCTTTATGTAGTTTATCGATAGGTATCCAATGCAGGCTTCATTAACCTTGTTTGATCTGACTAGGGAGTTCAATCATACCCTGATGTTTATTGAAGAGGGTAGTCCTGAGTTATTTGAGTTTTGGATCATGCTTATACATATTATCCTTGAACAATTGTATACTCCTCTATATAGGAGGGTTAAGTTGGAAGATTACATGTTGTAGGGGTCAGCGAAGCACTTGTGGGAGTTCTGGTCCAACATGAGTAGATTGAGGGAAGGGCTTAAAAGGAATTTTAGGTGAAGTTCATGGAACATTTCTACTCGAATATCTTGAGATAAGAAATTGTTAATGATTTTATGTGTTTTACCTTGATGAATATTTCGATGATTGATTATATTGGAAACTTCATAGACTTTCAACATTTTATTCCAACATTAATATAAAATGAGGAAACTAAGGAGAAACATTTTCAGGATGGACTCAAGTGTGAGATAATGTTGCATGTGAGCATTTTCTGCTTGAAGAAATTCAAAACTATTGTAAATTAGGCTCTCATTATTGAGGGGAACTTGAAGGAGGCCTCTAGAGGTGGTATCGTAGTTTAAAACTGGGTTATCAGGTAGTACATCATCTAGAAGTATAAAGTGATTCTATTAGAACTTCCACTAAGGAAGTGGCAGGAAGAGTAGCAAGGGGAATGGATCTACTACCTAAAGTAGTTATCTTGTGTTCTGTTACCAGTATGGCTGACCTAGTAACATGTGTGGTTAGTTTCATAAACCACCAATGGAGTTCCAAGATTTTTTCAGTATGGGGTATATATAGAGGTTCTATAGGAACCCTCAATATATGTTTAGTGATGGGGGGCCTAGGTTGACACAGATCACAAGGAGGATATCTTCTACCCCATATCAGACTATCAACAGGAGTTCTACCATCTATATTGATTGAGGTGTAGGATTTAGTTATTTAGGATACGATAAATAGTATGAATAGATTAGTGTAGTGCATGGGACTCAATAAGGATCTAAGGGTAGAGGGATAGGTCAACTTCATGCAGGTCAGTCTGTTCCCACCAGTAACAAGGTTGGGCCATTGATTGTATGTTGTACAATTATTATGGATTCTAGGATTTATATTGATTTATTTGATTTGGGGGATTCACATTCCATTATACGTACTTAATCAATGAATGGTTTGGTACTGTAAGTGGAATTATTATACGAGGTTATGTCAATTGAAACACCGTTAGGGGTACGATCAAAGGTATCTATCATTTTAAGGAGTGTTCCCTCGATATTGGTGGGTACTATTTACTTTGGGATTCATTCATGTTTGAGATGTCTATATTTAACTTGATTCTAGGAATGAAATGATTGTTTTCATACTTGGATTACATTAATTGCTACCAAAGGAGGGTGAATTTCATGTATCATGAGTGCAAAAAATATGTTCTTTTTGGATAATAGGAAATCTGGGAAGGACATATAGGTATTGTTCATGATTTGTTGGCTCAGATTATAGACAAAATTTCAACACATATTCTAGATTATAGGGGAGTGTGTTGGTATGTTTCCCCTCTTATAATGGATCAGTTTTTAGATTTTCTTCATGAGCTGTATTTTTGGGTTTCCACCTAAAAGAGAGATTGAGTTTACCGTTAAGATAGTGCCTGAGGCAGAACCAAATTACATTGATCCTTATAGAATTGAACCACTAGAGCTTTAAGAGATTAATACTTATTTAGAGGAATTAGAGGATAAAGGGTTTATTCAGTTGAGTATGTCACATTGGGGTTATATGGTTCTATTTTCCAAGAAGGAGGTTGGAATGTCATATTTATGTGTTGATTATCAGAAGACAAACTGAATGACGATTAAGATTCCGTATCCTCTTTGACATATTGATAATATATTTAACTAGATGAAGGGTTTCTTTTTATTATCTAATATTGATTTAATATTAGGGGACCATCAGTTGAGGGTAATACCATTTGATATATCACATTTTTCTTTTATAAGAACATATGGATTTTATGAGTCATTTGTGATGTTGTTTATGATGAAGAACACTATTTCTGTGTTTATATACTCTATGAACATAATTTTCCTCCAATATTTCTATGAGTTCATTGTTGTATTTGTTAATGAAATCTTGGGGTACTTCTAGTCTAGATAAGATCATTTCCAACATCTTGACATTGTCCTGAGTATGCTGATAGAGCATCAAATATACACCAAGTTATCAAAATGTCATTTATGTATTGACAAGGTACACTTGTTGTGTAATATTATATCAGAGGCTAGAGAATTTGTGGACCTAGTGAAGGTGAAAACTATGATATCTTTGTAGTGACCCAAGAACATTTTAGATATTCATACCATTCTAGGTTTGGTAGGTTATTATCGACATTTATTAAAGGACTTCTCCCATATGGAAGTGTTGATTTCTGGGATGACTAGGAAATGGGTGATGTTTGAGTGGTATGAATCATGTGATAGTTATTTTTAGGAGTTAAATAGGTATTCAATATTAGCATTGATCCTCATACTACTTGAACTTTCTATATGATATACTATATATTGTGTTTCATTTAGAATCAAAATTGGGGTATTATTGATACAATGAAACCTAGTCAAGGAATATGGATTAAAAAACCTAATATCACATGAATGGAACTACAAAACACATGATATTTAATTATTTTTAGTGGTTCATGAATTAAAATTTTGGCACCAATATCTCTTGGGTTAAAGGTTTGTTGTTTATAATTACATATAAGAGCCTTAAATATATATTTTATCAGCATGATCAAAATATTTAGTAGAGGAGATGGGTTTAATACATGATATCATTTAATTTCTAGATAGTTTATACCCTGGGGAAATGAAACATTATTACTTATAATCTGAGTCAGAAGATGCAGACATAGGCGGTTCAGGAATCATGTTCTGAATGGAAGATGATGGAATTATTCACTAAGATGCATATATGTGTTCAAGAGGCAAGAGAACTAATGACACTAATGTATTTATATGTCATACCACATCATTTCAATTGGATAAAGATGAGGTAGTATGCTAATATAATGTTCCAGATGATAAGGAACATATTTTATGATGGGGAGCTACCACTTGACTGGACCATAAATAATGATGAGTTTATCCACATTTGTGGATTTTCTTAAATGTCTACAGGTATGTGGGAGGAGATGATGTGCGAGTTTTATGCTTCAAAATGGGCTATGAACCCTGGTATGGACAAAATGTATGATGGTATTCATAGAAATTATTCATGGTTAAGAATGTAGAAGGAGATCACACATTTTATGAAATGATACTACACCTTTTAATAAGAGAAGAATGGGCATCGGTGGTCTGACATGATATTAAATCCCTTACCCATTCTAGAATAGAAGTGGGATGATGTTACGATGGATATCATGGTTGGTTTCCCTAGAAATACTTGGATGAACAACATGATATGGGTGATTTTGGATCGATTAAAAAAGGTAGTCCGTTTTTTACTAAATCAAGAGACCTTTATTGTCGATGAGTTAGGTAACCTATATGTTTAGGAGATAGTAAATTTTCATAGGGTTCCTTAGATTATTGTTTCATATTGAGATCCTCTTTTTTACTTCATGCTTTTGGTTAGGCTTGAATATGGTGCTTGATACTCTTGTGTTTTTGAGAAATTCTCTTCACCCATTGACGACCAGTAAATCTAATAAAATTTTATAGGTGTTAAAGGATATATCAAGATCATGTATCCTTGAATTTCATAGAACCTAGTAGAATCACCTAGAACATTTTTATTTCACCTCTAACAATAGTCATCAGAAAACTATTTATATATAACCATATAAGACATTGTATGGTTGTCCAGGTGAATCAAATTTTTTCTGGTTGGAATGGGGAGAATTTATACTATTATGGTCATGTATTATACAGAAATTCCAGATCAGGTTTAATTAATACTAAAATGTATGGGTAAAACCTAGATTATACATAAGTCATATGCTGATTAGCATCATCTACCTCTCAAGATAACAATGGGTGACTATGTATTCATTTTTGTGTCATCCCAGGGTTTGAAAGTTGGGTAAGTTGACACTGAGGTATTCTTGACCATTCATGATTTCTAGAAGGATCATACTAGAAGCATATCAATTAGATATTATAGAGTAGTATAGTGATATATAAGATGTGTTCCATCTGTCACAGCTTTAGCAGATCACCCTAACTTGTATCATGTGATTTATGTTGATGATGTTGAGCTTGAATCTAATTCATGCATCAAGGAGCATAAAATTCCTAATGTGGATCAAAATTAGAAAACTATTTAGGGTAAGATCGTGCCTTTAGTTTGAGTATTGTGACATTATGGACACATTTAGAACGAAAATTGGGAGAGGGAAGCTGATATGTGGGCCTAATGGCTTGATATTTTTACCATGGAAGCTTAGTGATGTTTGGGAGTATATCTTGAGGATGCATTATTATATAGTGGTGTGGTTTTAGGATCCTAAAACTTGTATAGGTATGTTTTTATTTAAATTTTAGTTAACCTCTATTTAAAATATCCCATTGAATGATTTTCCAAGAGTAGAGATGGCCTTGGAAGAATTTAGATGGTTCAAGACAAGAAAATGTAGAAAATAGGGCTTATAATGCATGACATGGTTTAGATAATGATTAGTTATAATCGTTCCGATGACCAAATTTCTTAGTTTAGGGAGAATCATTGTTTTGAGAACCATGTGAGGAGTCCCTAGTAACCATGTGTGTTGGGGAAACCAACTTCCAGAGTAATTCGTATGGATTCCCCAGAGTTTACCAAAACATGAGGATGGCCCAAGAGACCAAGATAGTATAGTTTTTCTTGAATAGTGGGGACCACATAGTTGGAATATGGTTTAGAAAATTGTGTGAACAAACTATGAACCTCATTAAAATTGAAAAAATCACCACTTTTCCCTCATGATATTTTTATAAACTCACCAAATTTTATTCTCTATTTAACTCCCAACACCCCTTAGTGCATCCCAATCTTCTCCTCCTATTTTGAGGATGAATCTTCTTATATTATTATCTATTTGGAGTGAAATTTATTACAATTAAAATACCCATGTAAGTCTCTAATTTTGTTTACTTCCATTTATTAGACGTTTCATACTAGTTTGTCTCTTTTAATTTATATCTATCATTCCCTATTTATAAATATTTTGTATGCTTGTGTGTTTGAATCTTTTTTACCATGAATCAAAGGTCTGTTTTAGAAGGGTGGATATCTATGAACATAAATTAGGGGGTCTAAGATATATTTATTATAGTATTTATATTTTATTTCAAGTCTATGTGGTATATGAAATAGTGCCAACATGTTTCCCATTTATTTTATTGATTAAGTGAATATCTCAGGCCTTAAATTGGTATCTTAAACCCTTCAAAAATTCCATCAGTTATGTTTATGATTATAGAACCAAACCTACAACCACCCAGAACCTTGAAATTGGTAAAATGGGGCTTTAAATGGAAAATGGATGGTTTATAAGCTTTATGTAGTTAGGCTCATTGGTTGGATTGATAACATGATTAAAGGGATACATGGAATAACACGAGAATAAATGATTTATAATATGTTAAGAGGATAGAGTGGTTAATGGTTTATGTTGAAAGATTAAGTGGTTTAATGGTTTTAAGGGGAATTTAATGATTATGATACATTAAAAAATGATGCGACGGATTAATTGTGATTTTTATAGGAGTTGAGTATGATAGAACTTGGTGAATAATGAATGTTGAAATGAAGCCTCTTGGTTTATTAATGTGTTTAATGGGTCAAATATGTTGAATCACGGGAATTGGTAAAATGTATTTAGATGTTGGAATAATGTGTTACATCCATGGTTGGGGTGATAGATTGACACTCTAGGAAATAATTGTATTCTTGATGGTTTAATATGTTGTAATGACATTTTGTATCCATGGTTTATGCACTGAACTGATACTCTAGGCACCAATGATGTTTACAAATGATTTAGGTTCTAGACTAGAACTCCTGGTACAAATTATTTTGATACATGTCTTGGGTGTTGGAATGAAACTCTAGGAACTATTAGAAAAATAATTAAAACACATATATTTTACTTAAAGTATAAGTCACCCTATGATCTATGGATTCAATGATTGAATTTGGATAAAGCAGGTTTGGTTAGCTCGAGCTCCACTTCAAGAATTTGGTTGAAGTAGGTTTGACTCATATATTTTTCATTTTGAAATAATTTATAGTAGGAAATGAATTTTGATAATGTATCAAGATTATGTAAAAGGAAATATTTCCATGTAAATATACCATAGTAATCAATAATAACAAACACATACCGTTTTCCTCAAAGACTAGTAGTTTTCGTGGGGTCAAATAAATTCACTAGTAAATTTGAATGAATCTAGAGTTATATAGTTCATGAATAGATTTAAATGAATCTTTAGGTTTCTTACCATTTAAACATTAATCACATATATGGGCATTGTCCAGTTTCAATCTAGACATAACCAACATTGTTTTCTTTTTGGAAAGCTTGTTTAATAACCTAAAATTTCCATATCCCAGTCTTCTATACCATAAAAAATTATTATATTATAGAACATTTAAAAAATTTACATTTTATTTAGTCAACTAAATAAGATTAATTCAATAAAATTTTTCTTTTTTTCATAAAAATTGTATAATTCTTATTTGAAAGTAATAAAATTTTTATTTTTAAATTTCACACTCACATTATCAACACAAATTTTTGAAATAATTATTAAATTATGCTTTAATCCTTTAATAAATAAAAAAATTTAAATAAAAAATAAATTTTAAATTACTACTTCTCTAAAACGGAATTGTTTTTTATTTGAATTATCACCAAAATTGACACTATCCCCATCATAGTTATTAAAAGAAAATAATTTATAGATATTATCAATCATATTTCATGAAAATACAATATCCTTGAACCACATATCCTTTTATATGCTTCCAAGAAAAGTTTCATACAAAATAAAATTTAATAAGTCTTTTATACCCATGAAAACTTGAGCCCTATGGGATAAGTATATAAATTCTTGGGAGCCCATATAGATTTTAAACATGTGTTCATAGGTAATTGAGAAGACAATGAATATAAATAAAATCCTTAGTGTGACTAAGAGGATATGTAAATAATAATTAATATTTAGTTTCATTATAGCATTTCATTTGATATTTCAAACATGTAATGGTAGATTCACTATGACTTAAACTTTTAACAAAGATGTTTTTTTTACATTTTAGGAATACTTTTATTATAACCAAGACCATTTTTATTCTTATTCATCTTATGAAAACTCTTTTTTTTCTCAAAAAATGTTATTCCTTGATCAAAAGTGGATAGACTAGCCTTCAAAATTTCAATTTCATTTATATGGTTATCATTTTCTTTGAAAATATAATTGATTTTAATTATGTATGTTTCTTTACATTCAGACAGATAATATTTATGTTTAGGATTTTCAAGTTTTATATTTTACATATAAATACATAATTTATAATTTTATATTGAAGGATTATTTTAAATATTTTATTTTCATCAAGAACATACTTATTTTTAATCTTAATATTTTTGAATAATCCATCAATATTTTTTTATTTAATGTCTGACGTCATCAATATATATTTTTTCTTAATTTCATTATTCCATGGGTAATTACTTCTTTTTATACTTGAGTATCCTTTCTTTATTTTCCCTTGATAAACCCATAAATCTTTTCCTCCTTCACTACTTTTAAATTTAGAATAATAAGTTTATGTGGTAAAATTAATCATTTATTTAAAAATAATACCTTTCTTTTTCAAAATTTCCTCTTTATAAAAAATTTACAATCTTAATCTTTAATGCAGTAAATATAAAATAATCTCATATTATGTGTATTACTTGAAATTTTTACTTTCATAAATAACTAATTTTTAATCATTCCATTTATTCAGTAAATCTCTTAAAACTCTTTCAATCAGAATTGAATTGTCTAGTTTTTTTCTTAAGTTACTCATACCATTCACAGTAATTGTAAATTTATGAATTATTTTATTAACAATTTCTTCTTATCTAATTTTAAACTCTTTATAATCAACTCTAAAAATTATTGGTTTAGTTCTTATATTTATATATGAACCTCAATGAGTAACTTTTAAAATATCCCATATTTCATATGTGATGCATCATACCCGGACTCTTGGATCTAGTACCATAAAAAGATACTTTACATACTGGATTCAATACCAACCCTAGATTCTTAGATATAACTATCACATAATTATATGACTAAAATCAAATATTTTATTAGATTCATTCCCAAGACCATTTAGTTTTATAGATTTATAGAATATGGTAAAAATATAAACTAACAAACCCAATTACTTTTTCAAATAATGGAAATTTTATTTCACTATATAAGAAACTAATTAATCCATAATAAGTCTTTAAAATATCATAAAAATTATCCACACAAGATATCCCATTAGACATATCATGTGAAATTATTTTATTTATAACTTAGAGAAATAGAAACATAAGAAAGGGTGAGCTCAAATTCATAGTATGTGAAAACATAAAATTGAGGTCATCATGGAATAACTATAGAATAATTATAATTTTAGGAATAAATAATCATTATAATTCCATAATCAATTTAAAATGATATCATAACATATCCATGGAAAGTAATGAAAATAAATAAGTCACAAAGATAACAATAACCGGTTCTATAACAGCCTGAGATTTTATGAAAAATATTCTTTTAATTTCATTGATGTCTTGTGTTATACGCTACACCAAAATTATATTGTGCTATATGCAACACCGTATTAGCTTATATTATATACAAACACTATTCTTGTCTTGTGTTGCATGCAAGAGCAGCCTTCCTCAATAGCGTGTGTTGTACGCAATACTAAGTTTCACTAAACAATGATATATTGTTATAATATTATTATGAACTAGCCATTATAAATAGTAGTAACTAATTTTTGAATTTTATGACATTATAATTCATCTTACACATTTCATAGAACATGGTATGAGAACAAAATAAATTTTTCGGGTAAAATAAGTATTTTTCAAAAAAATGTAGTTTTGTAGCTTTTTGATGGCGCACCCACATTAAATTTAGTTTTTGACATGTTTAATAGTTAAATTTGACCAAATAAAATTCTTCTTTTAATCAAGATATAAAAATTTACTTTGGATAATTTTTTGATATTTTTCTGATAAGTTTCTTATTTTGATAAATAGTAAAAATACGCTAAATTTTAATTAAAAACAACTTTTTTCATTGAGATAATTTATATGGTTAAATTATAATATTTAATGGTTTTAAAGTATAAATATAATATATTTTTACCATTAAATATAATTCAAGTCATTATAATTAATTTTACACTGAATTCATAAGTAAAAACAATTCAATCTTTTGCAACGTTTTAACTTTTAAAACTCATTTTCTTAACCACGGGATTAATTTGAAATTAATTTTTTCAACATCTGTGATTTGAATTTGGAAAAATGGATTTCATATTTTGAATCAGTAGGTCCAAATTTTGTTAATAGGCTACTTTTTATTTTTGGGAACTATGAATAGTAACTACGGTAAATTTTATTTACCATAGTTAAAGGTAAATCAGGTAATTAAGGGTAAATATAATATTATAAAATTACCCTAACACTTTTATTAATATAAATTGATGATTATATTTCGTCTTAAGGAATATTTTGGTCGAAATGGGATCCATTGGAACCCACTTGTATGTGATTAAGACCTTTTATTTATTTTATTTAAAGGAAAGTGAAATATGTCTCACTCAAACTTTAATTATTAGATTATTTTTAATATAAAGTTATTAAGAATATAAATTCTATTACAAATAATCATTTAAAATCTAAAATGTTTTTCTTTATCATGGTAATTTATTTGTAATTACCTCAATACCTTATACATTAATGATGTTGAAATTATTTATTTAGTGAAAAATCAATAATATAGTTTTTATTAAAATAAAAATACCTATCAAAAGGAACAGAAACTTAACCAAACATTATTTGTCGAGTATATCTATACCCTAATCATCCAAGGGTCTATTTTTGGACCATTTAGATCCTTATAAAACCGATTAGGACATTTATATTATTTTATTTTAAATGATGTCAAAGATGTCACCTTCATAATTTAATAAATATAATAATTTAAATGTTGTGATTTTAAAATGATAAATTAGAGTAAAAACATTATTATTAAAGGTATTATATTTATCTTCATCATAGGATTTTAGTTTTAATTTTTATTTAACAAATAAGTATATTAAATAATTATACAAAAATGTTGTAGTAATTATTTTATTAAGAGATATACCAAATAAATGGTTTTACAAATTTTAAAATAAATAATATATGAACAAATTAATGTGACCAATGATTATTTTTGAGGAATATGACAGTTTAGGAATCTATTATATATTTTGGTTCGAACATATCTCTTGTCTGGTTTTTATTTAAATTCAAATAATGAATAGTGTCAAAATTGACACTATTGATATTTTATAGAAATAACATATTATTAAATTATTTAAATATCATAAAATTTTTTAAAAACTACAAATTGAAAATTTTATGGTTGAAATGGTTATAAAGTATCCAATTATGGGAAATTTAAAAAATTTAATTATGTATTTATAACAATTTAAAATTTAGAAATTTATTACCAAAAATAAAATTAAATAGATTAAATAATGATAAATCAATTTGATAAGGTTTAAAATAAACTTAAAACATGTATAAATTTTATTGGTTGATAAGATTACAACCCTATCTCATATCATATTCAAATTGAGTCATTTGTTTAGGTTTTTAAGTGGGGTTTCATTTTATTATTAATTAATATATTGAAGGTTTCCAAAAGTTCCCCTCTCCTCTCCTATATAAAGGAACCTCCTTCCCTCTCCTCCTCAAAAATATTTGAGCCTTCAAGCTCGGCCAAACCCTGAAAATTTATCTTTTCCACTTACCTAGAGACATACTAGAGGTCCTGGTTTTCTTCAAATACCAACTTTAGTTCCCTAAGAGAAGTTTTAGAAGAGGCTCGTTGAAGAAGAGGTAATTCCTTTACCGATTATTTAAAATTAATTTCTTCTTCTACATCATCTTATTTTTTTGTTTCATTATAAAGTAATAACATAAGTATCACTAATATACTTATATTTTATTATAAATATGAAACAAACCTATTTCACCTTCTGTCCATCCAACGGAAAATGATGTTACCACGCGTGCGTACGTACGGAATACCGTCTCCACGCCATGATGTAATCTGTTTTTCCACCACCACCTTACTTGGATGGGTATAATAGTGTAATGAATAAATATATATGGTTATTATAACATCATACTGATTCTGAGATATTATATCATCCACTTCAATTCCATTCAATAATTATGGGAATGATATCATCGCTCATGCGTACGTACGGATTACCGTCTTCACGACGCGATGAGATTCATTCTCCATGTTAACCATTCAAGAATTATTATAAAGTATATATAATGAATAATAATGATATATTTGACATAATAATTCTACTAGATTTATTTATATATATATGTCATCTACTCACTTCCATTAAATTCAATAAGGAATGGAAAATAATGTTCATGCGTACGTACGACCTACCGTCTCCATGAACGGTGTGTTTCATTTCTTTTATCTATCTATTATATATATATAAATAATATATATGATATATAAATCATGTTTTACATTTTTAAGGTATGTATATCATGATATAAGTAATAATAATATCAATAACAACAAGTCCAAACACATACGATAAATGAAACAAATATTACCCAAAACATTGCTTTAACATGGAATTGACAAATGAACGCGTAAAATAAAGACATAAGTGAATAATATATGATATCATAAGAATGATTAAGATTATAGAATAAGTCAATGAAATTATTTAAATCATTATACAGGAGGGTTGGATACATAAAAAGAATATCGGACCTAAGGTAAGGGATAATTTTGCAAATCTCATTTTTATCCGAGATTTCTTATACGTAAGTATTTACTGGGGTTATATTTTTCATCAATGTCCATAAATTTTTTTTTTCATACATTGTTTAATATTATTACATTTATGTTTAATGTCATGTTTACCCCTCTTTGACTTTTACTTTGTGTTATGAAAGGAATCTTTCTTTTGTTTACCATACGTGGTACTTTTTGACTTTTCAGGCAAAAGTACGAGGAGATTGTTTTTTAACTTATACGCCATGAATGGATTTTTATGGTTTCATAACTCCTTTTCTTAATGAATCTTACTATACAAGATTTTAATATTATTTTCAACAAAATTTCCAATCTTTTAAAATTGAATGGTTTTTTGTGAAAAGAAAATGATTTTGAAAAAGAAAAGATATTTTCCTCAAGAATTCATTTCAAGTGTTTTCTCAAAACTATTTTCCATCTAAGATGAAATTATTTAGTATTATTATGTTTCAAGTATAATGTATCTATTATTTACATGGTTTTATTATTCTTATGATTAAATTATATCCATTTGTTTTATATGGATTAAATTAATATGGGATGATGTTTATGAAACCCATTTTATTATTTGGGTTATGATGAATGATTTATGTTTATTTTGAGGCACAAGTAAGAATGATTAATTATGAGATGGGTGGGACCTATATCTCCCTACAAGTCATTGGGTATAGATTTATATCTCATGAGATAGACATGGATGGAATGGTATGTTAATCCGGTTTAGCGATACATGACTGGAATGAGGAGTGAACTCGATTTAGTAAGGGACTTTGTCCACTATGATGGTCTTGACAGCAATGACTTGGATACTATGTAAATCATAACATGTTCTTAATGGTTTCCACAATTACATTTTTATTCCCATGCTATTTTATAATGTTTAATGTTCCTTTTTTATCTATGCCTTATGTACTTCCATGTTTCATGTCCTTGGTCAAGATTTTTATGTTTAGATTTTATGCTCATGTTTTTACGTTCAAATGTTAATGGATTGTTTTATGTTCTCCATGTTTACACTTACTGAGAATTTGATATCACCCTTTTTATGATTTATTTTCAAATGATATAATTAAAAGTATTAGGTAAATAAAAAAGGGGAAGAACTTTATGGGAGATGTTGAAGATCTTTCACTATTATTAGAAGATTTTGTTCGGAGTTTCTGAAGACACCAAATTAATACGGTCTTTGGGAGTTTTTTTGTTATGTATTAATTATTCTGAAAATGTAATGTAATATCCATGTATGTCAAGCTTTGGGTCTCTACAGTTGGTATCAGAGCGATGGTTTAGTTATCCTTTGGAAACTAGGATGTGAATACTTTAGTGAGATCCCTAGAGATATTTCAAAGGTATGTCTAGGGATGTCCCTAAGATTTAGTATAACTATAGGTTATAGTCCTAGAATTATGTTGACAATCATGAATAACCTAGGGTGAATTTAGGGTTTCATGGATTAAAGAATGTGTGATAAGTTAGACATCCCATAAGTGCTTTTTATGATTATGTGGTTCCTTGTTATTTCATCTGTTTCTTACACCATGGTTTTTGGTTTTAGTCAATGGAGGGAACCAGAAGGAATTGGGTCAACATTTTATCCAATGGACAAATTGGTGACTATGAGCAATGAAATTTTGTAATTCCTAGAAAGAAATATTTTATGATTATGCCGAATCAGTTATCGTGATATATGATTAACAAGGTGAACTTTTGTGGTATTCCTAATTCATCAAATAAGAGGAAGATGGGCTTTTATGCATGTTCTCATGGTGAGGATCATAGAGAAAGGAATATTGAGATTTCTAAAGAAGGTCTATGAATACATCAAATGGAGGTGGAGATGTTATCTATGTGGAGAGAAGCGTTATGGAGTGACAAACTACTATGGAGTTCAATGTCTTATCTGTGGAGAACATGGGAATTACCCAACTCAATGCCCTGACCTAAGAGGTTACTTCTAAATCAAGGAAGGACTTATTCCATGAAAATCATTGAAGGGAATGGATTGAAGTGTTTATGTATTGGTATTCAAGAATAATCTGGTTCAGGTACTTTTATGGTATATTGGAATATCTATGTATTGATACATTGTTGTTTTCCATAAGAATATGGTACCGATAACCACAAAAAGTGATTAAAATATTTTTGGAAAGCAGATGATGTTCACATAATGAAAGGATAAGAAGAAAATAATTTATTTGATAGTATTCATGAGCTCATGATTGAGATAAGGACAATGTGATATCATGGTTTGAGTATATAGATTTTTTTGGGATTTTAGTATGTGGAAAGAGTTACCTTTTGACATCATTCATGTTTTCAGCAAAGTTCTATAATAATTTATGTTTCAAGAGAATACATGATTAAGGAATTCACATGTTTGGAATGTGATAAAAAAGATATATCTTATGATATACGGGGGATAAATTATGGTATTCACGTGTTTGTTATGTGAAAATTCCAGTAATCATTTTCTTTATACTATGATATTGGACTGATGTATTTTGGATAAGTCCAAAGATTAGAATGGATTATGTCAGACATCAGATAGTATTGTTTAAGGATATAAATTTTTTTGATATTATTTCTGTAATGTTATAATAGTATAGTTTTATAAAAAGGATAACCTGCAGGATGGGTGAAAACTCGTCACGTCAGACAAGGTTGCGGGAATCGAACCCACAACCGAAGTGCGACAGGCCTTTATCACCTACCACAGGTCTACAAAAAGTCCCTGGTTAGTAGAAACTAGTTTTATTTTAATAAGAGATATGATAGATGAAGTACAAGTCCATTTTTTTGAACCATATAGGATTAATCTCACCATAAGATGGATTTATGTATATAACTTTTGCTAATCTTAGGTTTGAGTCAGATTGAATGACCTATCATTCTATCGCATGATCTGCTAACACTTCATGGAAGAAAAATTCAACTTCATTTCATTAAGATATGAAGTGGAAATTGTTCAAGGCACAAACAATAGTGAGATCATACCAAAATCAAGTAAGTATTTCTTTTAATTCAAAAATTCTTCAACTTTAGGGAAATGATCTTGAAAACCAAAAATGATGTCCTATTTACCTCATATCTAATGAATCAGATGATACCTTAGATCATCACAAATTTATGGATTTGTGATTTTTTGCTCTTTTATAGCCAAGTTTTCTACCACTCTCCATTAGAACATGATGGTTAGATTTCTCTTTCATATCCATATTTTCACCTATATTCTCTTATGTGCAAACCTAATGATTAGTTAATTTGGGTAACCGTTTTGTTTCATAATTTAGTTTTTTTAAAGTTAATTATTGGTATTACTTTTTACGATGTGGGGTTCTATTAAAGAAATATTCAATTAGTAAACCATTTATAACCCCAATGAATTTCGAGGGAGAAATTCATTTTAAGGGGGGTAGAATGTAACAACCCGAGATTTTATGAAAAATATTATTTTAATTTCATTGATGTCTTGTGTTGTATGCTATACCAAAATTATCTTGTGCTATATGAAACACCGTATTAGCTTATATTATATGAAAACACTATTATTAGCTTGTGTTGCACGCAATATCAACCTTCCTCAATAGCGTGTGTTGTACGCAATATTGAGTTTCACTAAACAATGATATATTGTTATAATATTATTATGAACTAGATATTATGAATAGTAGTAACTAAATTTTGAATTTTATGACATTGTAATTAATCTTACACATTTTATAGACCATGTTATGAGAACAAAATAATTCTTTTTGGTAAAATAAGTAATTTTTTAAAAAATACAGTTTTGCCGCCTTTTGATGGCGCACCCACATTAAATTTAGTTTTTGGCATGTTTATAAGTTCAATTTGACAAAATAAATTTTTTCTTTTTTATAAGGATTTAAAAATTTACTTTGGATAAATTGTTGATATTTTTCTGATAAGTTTCTTATTTTGATGAATAGTAAAAATATGCTAAATTATAATAAATAAAAACTTTCTTTATTGAGATAATTTATATGGTTAAATTATAATATTTAATGGTTTTAAAGTATAAATATAATATATTTTTACCATTTAATATAATGTAAGTCATTATAATTAATTTTACACTGAATTCATTAGTAAAAACATTTCATTCTTTTGCAACGTTTTAACTTTTAAAACTCATTTTCTTAACAACGTGATTAATTTTAAATTAATTTCTGCATCTTCTGTGATTTGAATTTGAAAAAATGGATTAAATATTTGAAATCAGTAGTTCCAAATTATGTTAATAGGCTATTTTTTATTCTTGGGCACTATGAATAGTAACTACGGTAAATTTTATTTACCATAGTTAAAGGTAAATTGGGTAATTAAGGGTAATTAAGGGTAAATATAATATTATAAAATTACAATAACACTTGTATTAATCTAATTGGATGATTATATTTCGTCCTAAGGCATATTTGGGTCGAAATGGGATCCATTGGAACCCACTTGTATGTGATTAAGACCTTTTATTTATTTTATTTAAAGGAAAGTGAAATATGTCTCACTCAAACATTAATAATTAGATTATTTTTAATATAAGGTTATACAGAATATAAATTCGATTATAAATACTCATTTAAAATCTAATTTTTTTTCTTTATCATGGTTATTTATTTGTAATTACCTTAATAGCTTATACATTAATGATGTATAAATTATTTATTTAGTGGAAAATCAATAATATAGTTTTATTAAAATAACAATACCTATCAAAAGGACCAGAAACTTGACCAAACAATATTAGTCGAGTATATCTATACCCTAATCAACCAAGGGTATATTTTTGGTCTATTTGGAGCCTTATAAAACCGATTAGTACATTTATATTATATTATTTTAAATGATGTCAAAGATGTCACCTTCATAATTTAATAAATATAACAATTTAAATCTTGTGATTTTAAGATGATAAATTCGAGTAAAAATATTATTATGAAATTTATTATATTTATCTTAATCATAGGATTTTATTTTTAATTTTTATGCAACAAATAAGTATATTAAATAATTATAAAAAACTATTGTAGTATTTATTTTATTAAGAGATATACCAAATAAATGGTTTTAAAAATATTAAAATAAATAATATATAAACAAATTAATGTGCCCCATATATTTTTTGATGAATATGAGATGTTAGTAATTTATTATTTATTTTGGTTTGAACATATCTCTTGTGTGGTTTTTATTTTAATTCAAATAATGAATAGTGTCAAAATAGAAACTATTGATATTTGATAAAAAACATATTATTAAATTATTTAAAAATCATTTTTTTTAAAAACTACAAATTTAAAATTATATGGTCGAAATGGTTATGAATTATCCAATTATGGGAAATTTACTACATTTAAGTATGTTTTTATACCAATTTAAAATTTATAATTTTATTACCACAAATAAAATTAAATAGATTAAATAATGATAAAACAAGTTGATAAGGTGTAAAATAAACATAAAACATGTCTAAATTTTATTTGTTGATGAGATTACAACCCTATATCATATTAAATTATAATTGAGTCATTTTTGGAGGTTTTTAAGTGGGGTTTCATTTTATTATTAATTAATATATTTAAGGTTTTCAAAAGTGTCCCTCTCCTCTCCTATATAAGGGTACCTCCTTCCCTCTCATACTCACAAAAAATTGAGCCCTCAGGCTCGGCCAACCCCTGAAAATTTCTCTTCTCCATTTCCCTAGAAACATACTAGAGGTCCTGGTCTTCATGAAAAACCAACTTTAGTGCCCTAAGATAAGGTTTAGAAGAGGGTCGTCGAAGAAGAGGTAATATCCTTTACCGATTATTTCAAAATCATTTCTTCTTATACTTCCTATTATTTTTTTGTTTCATAATAAAGTAATAACATAAGTATCAATAATATAATTATATGTTATTATAAATATGAAACAACTCTATTTCACCTTCTGTCCATCCTACGGAAAATGAAGTCACCACGCATGCGTACGTACAGAATACCGTCTCCACACCGTGGTGTAATATGTTTTTACACCACCACCTTACTTGGATGGGTATAATGGTGTAATTAATAACTATATATGGTTATTATAAAATCATACAGATTATGAGATATTATATCATCCACTCAAATTCCATTCAATAATTATGGGAATGATATCATCGCTCGTGCATACATATGGATTACCATCTCCACGACGCAATGAGATTCATTCTCCATGTTAACCATTCAAGAATGATTATAAAGTATATATAATCAATAATAATGATATAAATGGCATAACAATTCTACTAGATTTATTTATATATATATATTTCATCTAATTACTTCCATTCAATTCAATAAGGAAAGGAAAACAATGTTCATGCGTACGTATGACCTACCGTCTCCATAAACGGTGTGTTTCATTTCATTTATCTATCTATTATATATATATTTATACTGAATATATATGATATTTAAAACATGTTTTAATTTTTGGAAGTAAGTAAATCATGATATAAGTAATAATAATATCAATAACAACAAGTCCAAACACGTACGATAAATGAAACGAATATTACCCAAAACATTGCTTTTACATGGAATTGACAAATGAACAGGTAATATAAAGACCTAAGTAAATAATATATGATATCATAAGAATGATTATGATTCTATAATAATTCAATGACATTATTTAAATCATTATATAGGAGGTTCAGATAGGTAAAAATCATATCGGACCTAAGGTAAGGGATACTTTTTCAAATCTCATTTTTATCTGAGATTGCTTATATGTAAGTATTTACTAGGGTTATATTTTTCATCCATGTCCATAAAACTGTTTTTTCATAAAGTGTTTAATATTCTTATATTTATGTTTAAAGTCTTTTCTATCCCTATTTGACTTTTAATTTGTGTCATTAAAGGAATCTTTCTTTTGTTTACCGTACGTGGTACTTTTTGACTTTTTTGGCAAAAGTATGAGGAGAATGTTTTTTTAACTTATACGGCACGAATGGATTTTTATGGTTTCATAACACCTTTTATTTGTGAAGCTTACTCTACAAGATTTTATTATTATTTTCAAAAAAATCCTTTTTATTTTAAAATTGAATGGTATTTTGTGAAAAGAAAATGATTTTGAAGAAGAAAGGATATTTTCCTCAAGAATTCATTTCAAGTGTTTTGTGAAAACTATTTTCCCTCTAAGATGAAATGATTTAGTATTATTATGATTCAAGTATAATGTATCTATTATTTACATGGTTTGATTATTCTTATGATGAAATTATATCTGTCTGTTTTATATGGATTACATTAATATGGGATGATGTTTATGAAATCCATTTTATTCTTTGGGTTATGATGAATGATTTATGTTTATTTTGTGGCACAAGTAAGAATGGTTTCATTATGAGATGGGTGGAACCTATATCTACATCCAATGCATTGGGTAAAGATTTATATCTTATGATATAGACATGGATGGAATGAAAAGTTTATCCAGTTCAGTGATACAGGACTGGAACGAGGAGTGAACTTGATTCAGTAAGGGACCTTGTCCACTGTGATGGTCTTGGCAGCAATGCCTTGGATAATATGGAAATCATAACATGTGCTTAATGGTTTCCACAATTACATGTTTTATTATCATGCTATTTTATCATGTTTAATGTTCATTTTTGATCTATGCCTTATGTACTGCCATGTTTCATGTTATTGCTCAAGATTTTGATGTTTAGATTTTATGCTCTTGTTTTTACGTTCAAATGTTTATGTATTGTTTTATGTTCTCCATGTTTACCCTTACTAAGCATTTTAGCTCACCCTTTTTATGTTTTATTTTTCCCAGGATATAAATAAATGTATCAGGTAAAACAAATAGGGGAAGAACTTTATGGGAGATGTTGAATATATTTCACCATGATTAGAAGATTTTGTTTCGAGTTTCCAAAGACACTAAACTAATACGGTCTTTGGGAGTTTTTTGGTTAGGTATTAAGTATTCCGCAAGTGTAATGTAATATCCATGTATGTCAAGATTTGGGTCTCTACAAGTTCCTTAGAATTGAAATGAATAATAACATATAAATAATTCCATACCATATGCCAAGACATCATCATCTTAGACAACATGATCTCACTATCAAGGAAATATATTTTTCTGGGTAGGAATACACCAAAATACCCAACTATGTTTTCCTCAAGAGACCTACCAATGCAGTGAGGGCATATATAATATTGGATCCACCAGTCACTTTTTTTCAAATGGATTCATCATAGGAGATATTGAGTAAAAAATATATAATAAACATTGAAAATAATCATCCATATTATAATAAAAACATTAAAAATGCCAATAATTTTCACCATGTTAATAAAAGGGATGACCTGATTATAAACCATACCAAGAAAGAAAGAATATGGTCAAAAAATACAAAGTCAATGTTCCAATAATCATCTGTATTGGAATAATAATGTATAAAATACTAATAATTTTCCTCTTTTTAATAGAATTACATTATTTCTAGGTGAACACCATAGAAACTGAAATTGGTAAAATGTGATGTTCACACTATATATAGAAATGAGTATACTACCAAGTAAATAATGGAATAATGTGATCATAACCTATATAGAGAAATAAGGTGAATAGTTTGAGAAGAACATATCCTCAGTGTAATGAAGTAAACCAAGTAATATTTTTACAAAGATGAAAAACAACCTTTCAATATAATGCTTCGAATGATGTCACAAAAAAGGGACCAAGAGTGAAATTTTTTGATACCACGAGTTCAATATCACAAATGATAAATATATATTAGATTATAAAAATTGAGAAAAACCCATATTAGGGTATTTTTTTAAAAATTATAAGGTAAATGGAAGATTAAATATAAAATAGTTTTTAGAAAACATTTTTCGTATTTTAACAAGAGACAATGTTAGGCATCAATTTAAAAATTGATTTTAAAAGGGGTGAAGTGAAAAAGTTGAAATAAATTGATTTTAAAAACAATATAAAATAGTGGATACTTGAAAATTATATAATGGTTTTTTAAAAAGAAGTATGGTGTGGATTATTAACACAATGTTTTGATAGATAAACCCTTTTAAAACATCTTAATATACCTTCATTTAAAACCCACAATGTAATAAGAGAAGTAAACATTATCTATATTAAAACATCATTTTGCTAAACTAGATTATAAAATACCACATAATAAAATATTATGGTATAAGAACCTGATAATGGTAGAAAAATTCCTAGATATACTTTATAACTTAAAAAAGAAGTTTTAGTTATCGATAAACATTACAGAAAATATATCTCAGGAAGTGAGAAATTTTTTTCAAAGGATTTATGTGGTAGGAATGTATATTCCCAAAAAATGTGAGATAATACCACATAAAACATTTAAATGGAATAATTTACCAATATATATGAAATAATTTCAATATAATGATAATTAATTAATGAATAAAATTAAGTTACAAATATCCCTTAAAACTGGGTTAGCAACCGAGTAAAAATCCATTTGAAGAAAAATAATTGATTTTTATTAGAATTTAAATGAATAATATATATATATATATGTAAAAAAATATACATCCATGTTTATTTAATACACTATTCAATGGAAAATGGTGCATAACATAAACATGTCTCAAGGAATTAATGTTTGAAACACAGAACCCTTGCGGCTTGAGTAGCATTTTAATAAAAACCACTAGAAAAAGTAGGATTGTAATTGAAATTAAAACAACATTATTAAAATTAAATTAATGATATTATATCACATATGGAAATTATATATACCACATAAATGAAATTAGGTGCATAATACTAAACATGTCTCAAATAGAGGAATTTGAGGAAAAACCATTATAATGTGATAAATTTTTGAATGAAACTCCTAACAGAAATGATTTAAATGAAATATAAAATATAATGAATAATTATGTAGTAATTATATAAAATACTAATTGGTAATTAGATACACAATTACTATTATATCATGGTTTATAATAAGAACTATGTATCAAGGAGTGAAAATTTGAGATGAGAAACCATTACCTTGTTCTTGATTCATTCTGGGCATGCGCTTAACTTTGTGAATAATGAGATTAATTTTATTATATACCTTAATATAAACCTTATTAATATATATTTCATTTAATATAGTCAATTTAATATCATATATTATAAATTTATTATATGTTTTTTATGTTCACATGAAAGTTGAATTAGTATTATCTTATTTATGTGTTTTTAACAATCAATGATGATATTTTAATAATATAACCGCAAAATCATGTAAAAATAAAAATAATAAGGGAAGATAGGGTTTTATAATATGAAATGAGAAAACAAGGACCCACTCTAGCAAGTCAGTATCTTAATAAGCAGACCAACCTATCCTATGTTTTTTCTTTTTTACTTACTAAAAGGCCACCTTACCCATGGCATACTTCTGAGTCCAAGAGCGATTCGTGGTCTCATACTTGGCCCTGTCCATCTTGTAAATGTGTGCAATTTTAGGCACCAATGGGTCATCCATATTTGGACCCGTCAGCAGTGAAAAAATCAAAAGCAACAATTTGGAAATTATAAGAGTTGGGCTCCACTTCTCTTTCAGGATGTCCAAGAAAATCCTGCCATTGCTGTTAATGTTTAGGGGGGAAAATTTTGATCTAAAAGAAACCTTCGGTGGCTTGAATGGATAGTCGGGAGGGAAGTGAATAGAAATAAGAAACACGACACCGTTAAATGGTCTCTCTCCCAGGCCCAATATTGTTGCTTTCTAGTGAAACATGTCTTAAGCTACAGGGCCAAAACTGCATGAGATAGGTGGATCCTTCTACAGGTCTTTTAATTCCTTCTGAATCTGTTTAGATTCCATCTTTAACTGAATGAGGTTCTCATATGTGAAACTCCGACTTGAGCTAGGGTTTTTTTCTTCAGACGGGTAGTGGCCTAGGGTTGCTTCAGAATCAAGGTTAATATGCGCAAGGAGGGGTCTAATATATTAAATACTAAATATAACCATTCCAAAAAAAATCAAGATGAAAAAAACATTACTTCATGGAGGCGGTAGTCCGCACAACACACGATTAAAATTCTTTTTCTTTTCTAATTGGATGGAAAAGAATTAATCATAGTTATTACATTAATATAATAAATTTTTTTCATAATAATGATATTTATTTCATTATAATACTATGGTAGGTATATTTTTTGAATAAAAATATTAAGATGAAAATTTTACAGAGCTAGTAGTACTCACATTTAGACTTAAAAAATTCTCTTAAAATATCATTGTAAATGAATAGATTTGTATAACCAATTAAGACCATAATATTATTAAAATTAAATAAGATTATAAGAGGGTAAAAATTTAAGTGTTTTAGGAAGTAACTATAAATAATGGTTGTGGAATGAAGGCGTGGAAGTTTCCCCTTTTATAATTGAAGAAAATGGAACTTTTGTGAATAACCCTTTACTTTTCAATGATATTATTACACTATTCAGGGGTTACATACTCCAAAAGTTAGAAATAATAGAGTGTGGGGTGATATTAGGTTTATAAATACTAAATAATTTATTTCTAAATGTGCTTTAAACATGTTAGAAATCATTTTGTTGCATGTTTTAACTTTTAACTTTTTTACCTTAATAACTAGTTTTTTACTAAGTAATTTAGGTTTTACAAAAAATATATAACAACACCTATTAATTTTTTTTGTGAGGAACATAAATTTAATCTATATTTTATCTAGTTCAATTTCTAAATAAAATAAAATTATCTTTAAAATTAAAAACATTTATATATAGAAAAACATTTTTTTGTAGAAAAAATGCTGTTTTAACCATTATATCTTCTTAATCTTATTTAGCATGGTTTTACAATTAAATGTGTGTTAATATAATTATATATGAATTTAAAAATATTACTATATTTATAATTTTAAATATATTATTTAATTTATTAGATAAAAATTACATAATATTAACAAAATAGTTCTTTGAAAATAATAATTTTACCATTATCAATGTCATTAAACTTAATCGTAGTAATCATATTTTTATGCCCAAAACTAAAATTGATCTTTTTAAATAATATGAACATGTCGATCTAAAATATGAAATCCTTTTTTAAATATTTAATTTCTATAATTTCTGAAATGTAATTTTTAATATAAGTAAATAAAATATGTTTTTAGAATAAAATATTACTCATATTTCCAAATAAATATATATGGGTTTTATAAATAAAAAATATAAATTTGAAATGATTTATTTTAATTTTAAGTATATATATTTTATCGAAAAATGTTTCAAAAACATTTAATTCATTCTTGAATGATGATAATGTCATGAAAGTGACAATTTTAGGCAAAATCATTATTTTCCCACTATTCACCTAGAACCCAATTATTTAGATAAATACCAAAAAATAATCATAAGATAATATTATTATTATAAACAAAAAATGATGTTCATTTTTAAAGATTATAATTATAAATTAATAAACTTATTTTTTCAATAAAATGATCAAATATAATACAAAATTGTTTTTATTGGAAAATGAAATTTTCAAATATTAATTGTTACAACAATTATTTCATATAATTTATGAACTAAAACGGTGTTAAAAAACAGTAATATAAAAAATAATTTAACATAATTAATAATTATTTTCTTGAAATATAAATTCATATCACATATTTTTTTAGAAAAATACTTTTCTAAAGAATAAATGATATTTTTAGTCATTTTAGGTACACAAATTGAATTTAATTTATATTAAAGTATCTTTTTCTCTTTATATATATATATATCATAAATAGGTGACTCCTATTAGTTATTGATAATTCAATTTCATGGTTTTAATGGTCTTACTTAACATTTATTTTTTTATATAAATATATCACGGTGTCATTTTAGTTTGGTTCTTTGTTTTGGAGAAAGTTATCGAACACATTAACTTATTTAAAGATAATCATTTGTCAAAATATAAGGTTGTTACATCCCCTCATAAAAAAATTTCGTATTAAAGATTTTAATTAACACCCATTGATGAAATTAGTTGAGGGTATTCTTAACATATTTATTATTCAACTTATAACTTCTAATATGACATCTTCCATACTCTCCTAGGAAACGCCAAGTTACTTAACTTTACTCAAATAAAATTAATCATTCATACAATCATATACCCAAGTATTTATATTCCCTAATAATATATTATTTATAACATACTTTTACCAAAAACATATTAATCTTCAAGATATTAAACCAAAACAAAACCATATATCCTTCTAGAACTGAATACTATCTTTAACCCTCAATGAGTATAAAATCACACCCCATCCAATATATACCCAAATCCCAAAAAATGAGATGAACTTTACAAAAAATATCATTAATTAATTATCAATCCTAAGGTTACTAATACAATCTAACTTACATTTTAAAATTCAATCAACCCTTTATTATCTCAACATCCGTCATATGTTAAACCTAAGAATTATCCATAACTCAATCATGTGTTCTACAATAGTTACCCCCAAAATATAACCTTATTATAAAATCACTTTTAAAGGTTATTGAAACCATTTAATATATATTTCCCGACCTTTAAAGCAGAACTAATACTGAAAAATCATTATATGTCTCACACAATCCTCATAACTATTAGAATATTGTAGAATATCATTGACAAAAAACAATCACTAATAAAAAATACTAAGAGTGTGAAGATATAATTTATATTCAGTTATCAACTTCACCACATTAGGTAAGATAAGGAAAATGATTTTATTTTCATCATAACAATCATATTCCTAAATTATCAGTCATTAATGCATGCTCCTTTATTCAGTTATAAAACATAGTGGTTTCTGGGTACATACCTTTCTCAGCTTCATTTTTCTGATCCTATTTAAAACAATTACAAAAACCAAAATTTTTATGATAACATTAAAAATATTAATATGAACAAATAAATATAATGAATTTTTTCTCCTGAAAAACCTTCATTTTTTTATATGATACTTCTGATTCAACCTATTACTCTATTTGTTTAATCCTTAGTTATCCAGGTACATTTTAATATTAGGTTCTCTAACCTAATTAGTTAGAAACATACTCAAATCATTTATAACGGATCATTATAGAGAATGAGAATAGACCATAAAATCTCCCCAAGTATTGTCTATCAAGGGGTATATTTTTTTCCCACTCATTGTGTACCAGAGTGAAGATAAATTCAATACTCAACCATCATTTTTCAAGGTGATTACCCCTAGTCTCATTTAGGCTATAGACACATAAACCTTCTAATATCAAGTCTTGGATGTAATTTCTAGGGGAACAAAACAATCTATACTTTACTAAAACATCAGGATGACATCATATACATAGATTTATCTCTCAGACTTATCCTTATATTTTTTCACAAATTCCCTTTTATTCTAATCCTTAATATATTAAATATTACCTCAATAAACCAAAAGGGTTATCTATACATTTGAAATTATTATCATCCATAACTTATAAAAACTTTGATAAAAGTTATAACTCTAAAATTATACTCAATCAATAACATCCTAATATTCAATGTTATCTAAACCCTACTCTAATACCAAATGTGATGATCCATACACACACTCCTGGATCTGATTCCATAAACACATACTTTATATAAAAGATTCTATACCAATTATAGATACCTAGGAATAACTATATCGTAATTACATGAATTAAATAAAATATTACATTAAATACATTATTAGGAACATTTTGGTTTAGATATTTAGATAATTAAGAAAAAAATAAATTATGAAAACCCATAATTTTTTCAACAAAATATTATTTTCATTATACAATATATATAACTAATTAATATATAATAATCCTTCAACATCTCATAAAACTTCTCCACACAAGCTATCATATCAGACATGTCATGTGTAATGCTTTTCTTCATATCTTGGGGAAATTCAAATATAATAAGGGGAAAGCTAAAAATATCAGTAAGAGAAAACTTATAAATGAGGCAATCGTGGAATAAACATGTAATAGATATTTTTCTAAGAATAAGTATTCATCATAATGACATAATAAAAAATGAGAGAATAATATATACAAGGCTAATAAAAAAATTAAATATGTCACATAGATAATAATAACTAGTTCCTTTGAAATGAAATATATTATTCAGAATAGATAATTCCATACCATAATCCAAGACATCAAGATATTAGAAATCACGATTTTACTATCCAAGAAACATCTTATTTTGGAAGGCATACAAAACAATACCCAAACATGTTTATCCCATGAGACCAAATGATGCATCGAGGGGATATATATTATCGATCCCCACCCATCAATTATTTAATTATAATGTATTTTTCTATGATATATTTAGTAAACAATACATAATTAACTTTTCCAATAATAATCTATATAGGAATAACAATATATATAATTACAATACTTTGACACATGTTAATAAAAGTGATACCATGAAAATAAAACATTTCTAGAAAGAAGCTATACGGTTAAAAAAACCTAGTAAACTTTGTAATAATAATATATATTAGAATAAAAACATATATAAATCCAATAATTTTACAAATAATTAAAATGAGATGTTCACAACATATAGACAAATGTGTATATAAAAAATTAAATACTAGAATAACATAATCACAAGCCATCAAAATTATTGAACCTAAGTGTTGCATTTATTGTCATAGGGTGTCAATATTTGTTTGGTGAGTCTAGATGAATTGGTGATGCCTGGATAATTGTTATGGATTAATTAAAGATTCATGTATAATTGATATAGATTCATCTTATATAATTGGATGTCATTCTTAGATAATTATTCTTTAAATAAAATTTGATGTCATAATTAGATAGTTCATCTTGGTATAAATGTGATGATTTTTTGTGATGATCTTAATTTTGAAAGGCATGTAAAAAGGATTGTGCACAATGATTCAATAAGGGGAATACCATAGAAGTATTTATATACATGTGGAATAATTAAATATGTAGATTTTTTCATGGAAATTAATTTTGAGAAGTATTGGAATTGTATTTTATTATGCTTAGAATTTCTATAAGCATATTTTATAGTGTGTTTAATTAAAAAAATTTAGACAACCCACATGAAAGCCTAAAAAATTAAACCAAGGACACATGTTGGACAAAAAGATCCAAAATTACCAAGGGATAATCCCTGGATAAGCTCGTGAGTGGAAGAGTTCCTATAAAGAGTGGTAAAGTGTATGTATAGGGCCTGCAGAGCATTTACCTGCATGCATGCATGGGTTGGTCCAGAAGTGCACATTGTTTGGGAGTAAGAGGTGGTTCTACCATTTGGGGTGGAAAGTTAATAAGGGGTTTGGGATTTATAGCCAGTAAAAGGCATGGGTTTTTTTCTATACCACAACCCCGACATATACAAAGTTCGATGTGGGATGACACTTTATGGGTATTGTTCACCATCTTTAAACAACACATACAACATTGTCTGTTCGATTTAACCAATTGATTTGAATTTGGGCTATCCGATGATAGTGAGATATATTCTTCCTCATTGTGAATGAATTCTTAATGAATGAACCCCTCATGAATGAGGTTTTGTATAAAGAGCACCCATATAACACCTATATTTCATGTGAGATCATTATCCACTCTTCTGGAGTTCTAAAAAATTAGGTAAGTATTGATTTCCCCAAAAATATAAAATGATTTATGATGATGCCTTGCAGTATGAGTGATTTGTGAGGATCTTTTTACATACATTTTCATTTCTAGTTAGATATGATTTGTGGAGGAAAAATTCTATGTGATAACAGTGGGTTGCAGATAAAAAATGGTTCCATTATCAATCGAAAATGAATTTCCTTGTGGTGTTTCTACTTCATGATGAAGATTCTTTGAAAATGAGGTGTTGCTTATTTTTAGGTGATGATTATTTTTGAAGTATAAAACCTGGTTTTCGGATATATGATTCCATGAGAAAACACATGCTATATGGGATGATACTAGTTTATGGTTGGATTTTCTATGTAGACTATTAAAGTGGAAACCAAGATGATAACAATATCCAGTGAAGCACCATGCCTGATTTGCAGATAAAAAATGATATATGGAAACGATTTGTATAAATAGACATGAAAGTTTCCATTCAAAGAGTTTGGTATGCATAGATATTATGTAGGGATAAATTAAAATACCTCACAAAATCGAACCACTTTAAAACTGCTTCACTTGTTCACATAGTTTAGGTGTAATAACTGGTTTTATAACTGCCGAATTGTTACCTATAAAATTTTCAGTTGCTTCACAAATAAATTATTATGTGAATATAGAGCACTAATGTACAAAATAGACAATTTTATTTGAAAATGAATTAAATTTTATAGATTGAGATCTTCTCAAAAAGAACAAAAGTATTTTTTGTTAGTATATGAGAGTATATGTGAGTGTATACATTAGTTTCTTAAATAATATATTTTTTTTGCAAATATTTTTTGAAATGATACATAATTCAGGTCATAAATAATTAATACACATAAATATAATTTTTCATACTTTATGATAAACATATAATTGAGAAGTCAAGCGGAAAAAATTTGAAGATGAACCTTATTCAGTGGAGTTCTTCAGAATGTGAACTTATGATATTTTATTTATCTTGAAGGATCAAGATAAGGTTTATCATCAGTTTTTGTAAATTTAGACAACATTTTTAACTAGTATTTATTGAATTGTTTTGTAACAATTTTTGTAACAAGGCAGTGTGAATTTTTTTTCCAGTGTGAATATAGAATGAAAATTTGAAATCTATGCTTCTAAAGAAATGTATATTGTAACCTCTTATGATTATAATTAAGAATATATTATTGGGGAGTATATCTAGTCACAACAAAGAGTAAGATCATTTTTTGACTAAACATTGTAGAAATATTTTGTCCTACACCATTTTGTTTTACTACATTTGTGAGAGGATGAGTTATCATAATATTGGATCAAATCCTAATAGTTCAACAGAGGTTAATTTCATAAGAAAGAGAAATTGTAAAAATCAACACTGATTCGACCCCCTTTCTCAGTGGTGTAACTCTTACTTGAGCACTAAAATTGGTTTAAAAGCACTAGGTTCCCTCTATCAAGATCCAATAAGAATTGGAGATGGATATTTTGAATTCTGTTAATAGTAGCGGTGTTCCTACTTTTTATTGAAAAAACTATCATAGCTGGAAGAATAAGATGTTTCCCTATCTTCTATCTCTTTACCTTGAAGTTAATGGTACAGTTACTATTAGATTCTCAACAATTTCTAGTGAATCCCTTATGACTTTTACTAATAATTAAAATATGTATGTTAATATAAAATATAAAAATGGTATTTTTATGTCCCTTTAAGAAAAGGTTTACACAAAGGTTATAAGACAAAAAATTTCCAAGGAAATTTGGTATAAATTTGAAATAATTTATAATGGAAACCTGAATATCAAGTAGGAAAAATTAAAAATCTGAAGTAAAAAATTTCAATATATCAAGATTGGTAAAGTATAAAATATTGATGAATATTTCACAAGAGTTAAAAAAATTCAGTAATGTTCATGGTTTTGGTGAACAATGTATGATTCAACTATTGTAAAAAACTGATAAAGTTTTTCTTACAGGTTTGATCCTATAATATCATATTAAGAAGAAAGAGATGATATTTATCTCAATGAGTTACATAAAATACTCATTACATATGAAACATGAAAGATCCCAACCTCTAAGATAATGATAAAATATGAGATGGGTTTTGAATCTAGGAGAAAGCTCAAAATCAGAGATGATGAAATTTCAGAATCAAGTGAATCTCATTATGAAAATGAAGTTGAATATTAAAATAAAATAATTTCTCTTATATTGAAAATATTCAATAAGTGAATGTTTAGGGGTTAAATTAAATTACCACCAAGGTTCTATAACTGTAATTAAATTGGACATGTTACAACAAATTTTCCAAAAAAGAGTTTTGTTCAACCTGAGGCAGTTGATGAAAAAATTAAAGAAAAATAAATATGTGAAGAGTTTAAAAGGTGAATACAAATTTTATGGAATCAATAAGAAATTACTTAAAAGTAAAAGAATAATTTTAGTGATTAAGGGATATAAACATGACTACCCCACAAGAAATCAATTAGAAGATGCAACTAACTTCATGAATCATGTTAAAAAAGATTTTAAAACCTCTAGAAGTGATGATAATGAAAGTGAATGAAAAGATCTAGAGAACATGTTGAAAAACATATTAAAATATTTTATTGACAAAAACACAAATCTCAAGAAGGATAAGATAATATTTTTTAAATAAAAAATAAAATATAACTAAGGAAAAGGAAAAATGTGAAAAGAAATAGATGCTTTACATTGAAGAAATCAAAAGGCACAAATTGAAAGTGGTTGAAATGGGAAAAATGGAAAAAGAACATGAAGGAAAAAAATTCCCTCATAAAAGAAGAATAGTTGGAGAATAAGTCTAAATTTACTGAAGTAAAAAAACTAATTTAAATGACTTAGATAATATTTAAGCATGGATATTGAGGTTAAGGAAGAATAATTACAAATTTTTGAAAATAGGGGTTTAAAGAGGCATGTTAATTCAACACTCGATGAATCTCAAAATGCATCTTTTGTCTATAATAATGCAAGTACAAAAATAAAATTTGGACAGGCATGAAACATGAATACTAGTGAAATTTAATCTTATAATTCATAGGAATAAAAAAACTCCCCAATGAGATTCCCCCCCATAATAGAGGCAATCTCAGTTTATGGAATAAAAAAACAACTATCTTTATGATATGGCTGTTATTAGTTAGAAAGATCAAGATTAAAAGAGAACTACTAGTGTTGTGGGGTTCTTGGTAAAAAATCTTATTTATGTTGGTATAACATTTCTCTTCCCAAAATGAGACATGAATCAATGGGGATCTATTTTGAGAATAGGAGAGAACATTTTCAATGTAAGAAATCAGTTATCAAGAATTCATCCTATCTACCATCATAGAATAAATTTTTCTATATAGAATAAATATATGGAAGATGTAATCATAAAGTTCATATTGATGTAAAGTTCATGAGTATTATACCGAAACAAACATCTAAAATTATAAAAGGTATGAGAGTTTAAAAAATGAATGATGAAACTTCATGTCTCACTGTAGTTTCTTTGAATTCTACTAGAAAAACCATGTCATGGATTCTTGATAGTGGATGTTCATGACACATGAATGGTGAAAAAAATATGATCAAAATTGATAATAATTAAGGAGGAGTAATGACCATTGGAAATGACTATTCCCTGAAAATTAATGGAGTTTTCAAATAAAATATTGAAGCTCAAAATATGATGTCCAATAAAGTCTTGTTTTTTGAGGGAATATAGCATAATTTTATTATTTTTATCCAAATTTGAGATTATGGACATGATATTTTTTAAAAAATGATTCAGGTATCATTAAAAGAACAAAGTATTGAATAATTATCACTCGAGGAGAAAGAACCAAAGGTAATCCATTTCAAATTGGTGATTCTATCAATTCATGTTACTTGAATTCCAAAGATAAAATAACCTCTAGTATATAAGGCTTATCCATCTTGGTCAAAGGAGTGTAAGTAAAATCTTGAAGCATGATATTGTGAGAGATGTTACCAATATAAAGATAGAAAGAGATGAAATCTGTCAAACTTTTAAAAAAGGTAAATTAGCCCAAAGTTCACACAAAGGGAGGTATATCTTGTCTTCTAGCACCCTTAAACATATTTAGACTAACTTTTGTGGCCCAATGATACAAAAGTGTAAAAAAGGGTATCTAAATTTCATTATATTTATTAATTATTATACTCAGATGACTAATTTCATGTTTATCAAGAACAAGTCATAGGCAACGGAAATGTTCAAAAAAATTATAAGGCATACTAAGAATGAGATGTATATCTTTATCATGAAATTGAGATTAGATAATCATAAGGAGTTTAATTATGATGAATTTCAAATTTATCTTTCCAAACATGGAATCAAGCACCAGTACAACACAATATATACTCCACATGAAAATTGGGTAGTTGAAAGAAATAAAATAAGCATATTTGAGATGGGTAGGACTATGTTAGTTAAACAAAAAACCTCAAATTAATTCCAGAGAGATGTTTTTTGTACCACCATATATATATATAATAGATGTATACTGAGACCAGAAATAAAAAAGAAAACATATGAGTTGTGGTACAAAAAACCCAACTGTTAAATACTTCAGAGATATTGAAAGCCCTTGAATTATAAAGACCCATAATATGAATTTGGGAAAATTAGAATAAAAATATAAGGAATACATTTTCATGGTCTAGCCATATAATGGTATAGGATATATATATTGGAAAAAATGGTTGAAAATGTTGGTTAATTATAGTGATGTCAAAATTGTTTTAAGCCAGATCAAATCAGTTATCATAGCTGATATAGATTCTGAAGATTCAATAGAGAATTTTATGCAAATGGAACATATGAATGATTAATCTACTAATAAATAGAAAACAATTTTTTATATTTGTTCTTACCATACTAAAAATGAAGATAAAGCTGATGAAAATAAGAAAAAATGGCAAATTTTTTTGAAGAGGCATGTTGAGACTGAAAATATCATTATAAATCAAAGGGATCCAGTTCAAACTAGAAGAATATTGAGAATTGAAGATCAAAATACACTTATATATCAAATTAAACTTCATATAGTGATATAAGTAGCTAATAATGAGGAATGGATACAAGCTATAAATGAGGTAATAGATCAGATTGAGAAGAAATCCACTTAGGATATTGAATAAAGACCTATAAATAAAAATTCTATTTTCACCAAGTGGGTTTTCAAAAATAAGCTATATAAGAAAGGTGATGTATCAAGAATCAAATCTATGATGGTGTGAAAAGGATATTTTCAAATGAAAGGAATTGAATTTGAAGAATCTTTTACAATAGTATAATGGTTGGAAACTATTATAATGTTCTTAGCTTTAGGAAGAAACAAACATTATAAAATTTATCAAATATATGTGAAATATGTCTTTATAAATGGTGATTCTAAAGGGGAAATCTATATTGAACAACTTGATGGTTTTGTATTAGAAAATTATGGAATCATGGTGTGTATATTGAGGAAATCTTTATATGGTTTTAAATAAGCCACCTAGATCCTACTATTCCAAATTAGATGGTTGTCTAAGGGATGTGAAGTTCATAAATGGTAAAGTTGACAATAAAATTTATTTGAGATAAATTTATAATGTTACTCTCATATATATTGTATATATGGATGAAATCTTAATTTTTTGTGATAAGGAAGGTCTATTTGAAGAGTTTTATAGGAAAATGAAAATAAATTTTGAGTGTCTATGCTTGGACAAATGTCAAATTCTTCAATATTTTAAATAGAGCATAAAACAAATTCCATATTTCTATCACTAGAAACTTATGCTAGGTAATTGATAAAAAAAATTTAAATGGAAAATTAAAAATAAGTTTAAACACTCATTTCAATTTGATCTAAATTATACGAGGATGAATCTTAAAATTATGTTAATCAGAAATAATTTATAAGAATCATTGGAAGTCTTATTTATCTCACAACATCAAGGCTAGATATAACTTATATAGTGAATATATATAATAGATATCAAATTAAACCAAAATAAACTCACTTACTGGATGATAAAGAATTATGGGATATGTGAAAGGAACTATTAACTATGGGATTTTATATAGAAACAATATAGATTTGAAACTATGAGGGTTTATAGATGCTGGTTGGTTTAGTGATTGTATATACATGAGATTATCTTTAAGTGGAACCTTATTTTTGGGAGAAGTATATGTTCGTTAGTATAGAAATAAGTTGAGTTTATTACCATTAAGAATGGATGTAAATGAATATTTTTCAGCTACTCATGCAAATACTCAATTTTTTTTGATGCAAGTGAAATTGGAATATTTGAAAATTGATATCGAGAGACCATTGAAAATTTCATGTTATAATCAATGTGATATTATATTATCTAAAAATACAATACAAATTTCAAGAACCTATAATATTGATATCATGTATCGTTTTATCAGAGAAAATTTGGAAGGTAGAGATATTAAGCTAGAATACATGTCCACCAAAGATCAAGTTGTATATACTTTCACCAAATAAATTTGAAAGGAGTGGTTTATTAAGTTAAGGATGAAACTTCATGTTCATACGTATCATCTCCCTTGAAGACTATCCATAGGTTCCTCCTTATTACCTATCCTTTTATGTTTATTGTGAAAACAATTCAGGTAATCTAATTAGAAGTCTAGTTCATCATGGATTTCATTGAATTCCATGATGATAAAAGTAATGCATTAATTTAGGGGGAGAATTCATGATGTTTGGGTTATGTTGTCACACTCTTATCAATTTCTAAATTGAATTTATTTAATAAGAATGATTTTTTGATGAATTTCTGAGAAAAGAGGTAGTTATTTTTGTGCTCCAAAAATTTATGATGTGTTTGATAAAGTGGGTGCTGGATCAACTATTTCATTTGAGACTTTCTAATATTGATTTCTCATGACTGGATATTTAAATGATATCTTATATACCCTTGGTCATATTAATATTATTTTCTACACTGGGTATGACCATGTAGACTTAAATGTGATTAAATAATGGTTCTTTTCTAAATATCATGCTATTTAATTCATTCTTTTATGAAAATAATAGAAGTGGGGTTTTGAGAAGGTAGAAGAGATAAGACGAACACACATACCCTTTTCATTTTATTTTCATCACTAGGGAGTAAAGATGATACACAAATATTGAATTTTATGTAATGAGATATATGTGAAGATATACTGATAAAAAAATATAAAGGGGGATATTATTGAACCTAAGTGTTGCATTTTTTGTCACGGTGTGTCAATATGTGATTAGTGAGTGTAGATGAAGTTGTGATATTTGGAGAATTATTATGGATAAAGTGGTTATTCCTAGATAATTTTTATGGATCCATCTTATTGTATTGGGTTTAATTCTTGGAAAATTATTCTTTAAAAGGAATTAAATGTCATTCTTGGATAGTTCTTCTATGTATAAATGTGATGATCGTTTGTGCTGATCTTAATTGTCAAAGCCATGTGCTTAGGAGTTTTCACATTACTTAAACAAGAGTAATACCATAAAATTATTTATATATAAGTGTAAAAATTAAAGATTAGGTGGTTTTTTTCCATTTAATTTTAAAAATGGTTTGAATTGTTTTTAATTATACTTATAATTTTTCAAAGTATATTTTATCATGGATTTACTTAAACAATTAATCCAACCCATATATAATCCCAAGACACTAAACCAAGGAATTTATTGGACCTGAAGGTCAACCAAATTGAATGGAGTATCCACATCCAAGCCTGTGAGAAGAAAAGTGCCCACATGAAGTGTGATGGCCCATGTATAGGGCCTATAGAGCGGATACCCATAGGTGCACATGGGTTAGGACAGATGCGCACAACACATGATAAGTAGAGGCAGTGCCACCATGTGGGGTGGTATAGGTTTTATGAATCCTAGCTGCTAATAGTGTGGATTGTTTTTATACCATGACCCTGATATATGTAGAGTTCGATGTGGGACAACACTTTGTGGGTACTATTCACTCACTTTAAACATCACATTCCATTTTGACCAATATATCTAACCAATCAATTTGAATTTGAACCATCTAACAATAGTGGGAGGTTCTCTTCCTCCTCAAAAACAAATCATTCATGAATGAACCCCTCACACATGAAGGTTTGTAGATTGAGCACCCTCAAAATACCTTAACTCTATTCAATATCATTCTCCACTCTTTTGAAATTTAAAAAAATCAGCTAATTATAGATTTACACAAAGAAATAAAATTATTTCTGATGATGCCTTGTGGGATGAGTTCTTTAAAATTATATATTTTTGGTCATTTTTTTGTAGTTTTATATTCTTTGCTGAGGAATCAAGATATGTGATAATAGTGGTTTGTGGATAAAAAATATTTTCATGATTTACTGTAAATGAAATACATGTGGTGCAACTACTTCAGATTAAAGTTTCTTTGAGGATGAGGTGTTGCTTCTTTGTAGGTGGATGATGATTTGGAGAGTATAGAACATGGTTTTTAGAGATATTATTCAATGTTATGAAACATGCTATGAGGGATGCTACTAGTTTGTGGTTGGATTTTCTATGTGGACTATTTAATTGGAAACCAAGATGATAATGGTACACATTGAATCCCTATGAATTATTTGTGGATAAAAAATGCTATGTAGAATTGATTTGTATAAATAGATATGTAAAATTCCATGATAATAGTTTGGTATGTGGAGATTATATGAGGTGATAAATTAAAATTCATCACGATATTGAATTTCTATAAAACTACTTCTCACATTCGCAGAATTTTTATGTGATAGCTGGTTTGATAACCTCTTCATTAATTCCTATAAAAAATGTGTTTTTGCATGGATTAATTATTATGTGAAGAGATAGAATAGAAGTAAAAAAGAGATAATTTTCTATGAAAAGAATTTTTTTCTCAAATATTGAGATCTTCTCACAAAGTAATAAAATTATTTGATGTTAGTTTGCAGGAGTATATGTGAGTGCATACATCAATTCATGAAGCAATTTTTTTGAAGAAAGCTTTTTGAATGAAAAATATGATATTATATAATTATTTAATTTACATAAAGATAATTTGACATTCTATATGAGTATCATGTAGTTGAGAAGTGAAGAGAATAAATTTTGAGGAATAACCTTGTTCAGTGGAGTTCTTTGGAATATGAGCAAATGAAATTTTATTTATCTTGAATTATAAAAATAAAGATAATTAACATCTATAGTTAAGGTTGAAAAAAATTCAGAATTGGTATTTCTTATACTGTTATTCAATCATTTTATTACAAGTCAGTGTGAAACTGTTGTTCCTGTGGGACTCGGAAAATCATAGTGGGACTCTATGATAGTAAAGAAATGTATGTTGTAACCACTTGTGATTATAGTGGAGAATCAATGATTTTGGAGTATAAACAATCACAACAAGGATTGGACTCAGTTTAATATCAAACCCTATAAAAATATTGTGTTCATGTGCCATTAATTTTCACTACATTTGGGAGAGGATGAGTTATCATTAGAGTGGATTGGATCCTAAAAGGCCAACAAAGATTAATTTCATAAAAAAGGAAAAATCTTAAAAATCACCACTGATTCAAAACTCCCTCCCTTAATAAGGATGAATCTTCTCCTTGGGAACTTAATATAGAAAGAAGGTGGATGGTTTCAAAATAAAATATCCCCATTGTAGCAAAGTAAATCTAGAAGGATGTTGACATAAATTAAATATATCCTTGAAAAATAATTCTTCGAACAATATAAAAAAATTGTTTATGAATAAAATTCTTTGATACCAAGAGTTCAATCAGAAAATGATAAATATATATTAGAGTATAAACAGTGAAACATAATCCCTATTACATTCATTCCTTTTGATAATTTTAAGAGAAATTAATGTGAAAACATAAAAGAGTTATTAAAAAACATTTTTAGCATTTTCATAATAGAAAAAGTTAGAGGTCACTTTAGAAAGTAGTTTTCAAAAGGGTGAAGTGAAAAAATTTAATTTTGAAATTAATCATAAATAATGGATCCCTAAAAATAAAAATATGGTTTCCCAAAATAAGTGTGGTTTGGAAGATACAACACATAGTTTGGAAAGGGAAAACCTTTTAAAAAATCATAATATAATTTAATTTAAAACCCATACTGTAAAAATTGTAGAAAACAATTATATGTATAGAAAAATAATTTTCCCAAATATAATTAT
This sequence comes from Viscum album, assembly GCA_963277665.1. Taxonomy (NCBI): domain Eukaryota; kingdom Viridiplantae; phylum Streptophyta; class Magnoliopsida; order Santalales; family Viscaceae; genus Viscum; species Viscum album. The sequence goes on from OY728126.1 coordinate 1,135,018,125, forward strand.
AAAATAACATATATTACAATATTAGGGTGGAATAACCCAATAATGGAAAAATCCATGATAAATCCTTACAACTCAAATAAAGATATTTGTGTTACAAATAACCCTTATAGGCAACATATCCCTAGAGGTAGGAAATATTTTTCTAGTGGTTTATGTGGTAGAAATGTATATACCTAGAAAAAATGAAATAATAACACATAAAACAACCAAATGGAATAATGTATCCAACTTATATTAAATAAGTTCAAGAGAACAATCATAACCCAATGAATGAAAATTGAGTTACCAAAAAGCCTTACAACATGGGGAAAAATTGCGTGAAAATCCATTTGATAAAAAAGAAATGGTTAGTATTAGTATATAAATGAATAAAAAATATATAACAAAGATAAATTCATGGAAGTTAATACAACATTCAATGGAAAACATTGTTCATACCATAAACATGTCTCAAGGAATTAATGTTTGAGACAAATATCCCTTATAACTTGAGTAATATTTTAATAAAAACCACTAGAAAGAGAGGGATTGTAATTGAACTTAAAATAATATGATTAAATGTTAATTAATCATAATAAATATAAAATATTTTGAATATAAACCACATTAATTAAATTATTCATATAATACTATACATGTCTCAACGAGAGGAAATTGAGATGAAAAAACTTACTACGTTAGAAATTTTTGAATGAAATCCCATTGAAGGATATGATATAAAATAGAAAATAACATATCACGAATAATAATAGAATAAAGATAAAAAATATTTAAGTGGAATTAGATAAAATATTCCAAATAAAACATGGTGTATAATAAGAAGTTTGTCTATATGAGTGAAAATATGAGGCAAGAAACCCTTACCTTGTTCCTGATTCATTCTATGTAAGTGATTAGATTCTTGAATAATAAAATTTAATTTATTAGATAACTTATTAGGAATACTATTCATATATATTTCATTTAATATAGACTATTTATTATCATATTATCTTTATTTATTATATAGTTTTTTCTTATGTTCCTATGAAAGTTGAATTAGTTTCAGAAAATTTGAGTAATTTTAGAGATCAAATATGATATTTTAATAATAAGTTAAATAATTAATATAATAATTCCAAGAAAATTAAATCATTAATTTCTTATTAAATTATAATAATATTGGTATTTAATTTCTCATATTCATCTATTATAGATTTTTATATCTTTATTCATATAGGTGGTTAAACCAAACTCAACATGAACATGCTGTTTCTTAATGGGTGAGTATGGTTAATAAAGTGTATAATATCATTTTATAAAGGATTATGGTATTATTTAGATTTTTTTATTTTTTTAATAACATTTTATGTAGTTTAGATAAGTAAATATAATCCATATGAAAAATTAATAATGTTACTTTGTGAAGCCTGTAGTTTGCACAATACACAATTAACATTAATTAATTTTTCTAAGTGGATGGTAATGAATAAATAATAGTTTTAAATTAATATAATATTTCTTAAGTATAAAAACTATACATAGGTTATCATATTGACATGTTAATTATAGGATTATAAGAGAAATATTATGAATAAAATTTTAAAGATTAAGTAATACTCACTTTGGGACTTTAAACTTTCTCTAGTAAGTACCATTGGAAATGAAGGTAGTGGGAAACTAATTAAGACTAGAGGCTTTTGAAAAAGTTATTTACTTAAATTATAATAAAAATGGTAGAGCATATATAAAAACATGATACATTTAAAAGAAAACTATGTTCGATAGTGTATACAACACACAATACTAAGCCTAAACGTACCATAAAATATTATTATTTAAATATGACTATTATAACATAGAAATTAAATTGGATGGTATATATAGGAATAAATAATTTATTAAATATATATAACTGTCATACTCAAATTAAATTTATTGATAACTTCGTAGTAAAAAATCACTAAATTTTTAGAAAGGTCATTTTATTCATTAAAAATATGTTTTCATCAGAAATGGTTATTACTGATTTTTATGAGAGAATATTATAATTAATTAATTTATCACATAGAAATTTTATTTTTTAAAAAAGGATAAATTTTTGGAAATCAGAATATCAAAATTAACTTATTGTCAAATTTTGAGCTTTTTCTGAAATGTTTGATTTTTCAATGAATAGTCAAAAATACTAATTTTTATTGAAAAATGTATTTTCATTTAATGTATTTAAAAATTAAAATTCTATTTTGGATAATTTTTCAAGTCAAATTATTATTTTAATTATAAATAATCCAATTATAGTCTTTGGAATTGATTTTAAACTTTAATTTGTTACATAATCATGTTTATATTTAAAAAACATTTTTCTGAAAAAAATATTTCATTGAATTTTTCTTTTTTACCTGTAATTAATTTCTATCTATTATATAAATTGAATCATGAAAAATGAATTCCATTTTTAGAATCAATGGGTCAAAATTTGGTAAATATTTCCCTTTTATTTTTTATCGTTAGGAATAGTAACCATAATAAATAATTATCAACCTGATAAGGGTAAATCGGGTAATTAAGGTTAAAAATAATATATTATGAACTAAAAAATAACCATAAAATTTTATTTTATCCTATTTTACGGGTATATTTTATAAATTTCAATAATATTTTCCAAAATACTAAAAATTTGTGTCATATTTATTTTATTTTGACCTTTATATTATTTTATGTAAATAATTGTAAAAAATGTCATTCTCTTTGTTTTATTATCTCTAAATTTTTGAAATAGGGATAAAAATAGGATATGTTAAATTATAAAAGGTTTATTTTAATATTATTTTTTATAGGTTAATTATTTTATAATTTTTAGTGATATTATAATTACATTAAATGCCTATGAAACACCGACAAAAAATTTATTCAATTAACAAAAAAATAAAATAAATGATTTTAAAAATTATACAAGTATTAAAATTTTAGTGAATTATTATGTTCCATAATTTTTTTAGATAAATATAACATGTTCATGATATATTAAAGTAATATATTTTAATTATTTTTTTTCATTTTTTTTCAAAGTCAAAGTAAATGAAAAGTATCCAAAATGACATTAATGATATTTTATGTTAAATAATATTTTATTAAATTATTTAAAATTTTAAAAAATATTTAAAAAGGATAATTAGGGTGATAAATGGTCTGAAATATCATTCATTTTCCTTTTATGATTCAATTTTTACCTTATATGTAAAATTATAAACCTTTAATATTAAAAAACTTATTCCCGCAATAAAGGTTAAAATTTGTTAACCAAGGGTTTAATCCAAAAGATAAGGTTTAAAGTGATATCAACACTTATAATTTTTTATGGGTGATTATATTAATACCATTTATTTTTTATATTCTAATTAATTTCAATTTTCAAACATTTGAAATTATTTAGACACATATTATATTATAATATCTCATCTATTTCAAAAAATGATATATATATTATTTTATATTAAAAATATTTTATTAAATGATTTAAAATTCCTAAAAATTCTATATTGAATAAATTTATTATTATATGTTTAAACATATCAACCATGGTCCATTTATGGACCAAATATCCTTTTATGATAACTATATTGACTCAAAAAGAGTAAAACATTCATTACCATAGCAATTGTCAAAAAAGGTTAAAGGAGGGTTAAAAGAAAAGCTATGGGTAAAAACCTATTTTAAACTTTTAAAAAAATTATTTTATGATATAATTTGAACCCAAAATTTTCCTATATTAAAATTATATTATTTTATAGTATTATTTCTGTGGAAATTAATTTATATTGATTTATTATTTTAAGTAATTCCAAGAGTACCCCACCCCTCACCTATAAAAGGGAACTTCCTTTCCTCTTTTTGGTACAATTAAGAAGCCTTTTATTTCATTCAATACATACCCAAATACATTAATAAAATCCCTCTCTATTTTATATAGATCTTCTTTTGGAATAATACCATCCTTATAGTGTTTAACATGTAATGCAAAGGAAGTTGTCTGAAGAAGAGTTATAGTCTTTAATATTATGTTTAAGTTTTATTTCTTCTTCAAAATCCTTCAAATATTATCTATCATGGTAAAATAATAACACCAGTATCTCCCATATTTATATATGTTGTTATGTTAATATAATAACCTATATCTATCTCCTCTTCCATCAAATGGGAAATAAAACCGTCGTTTATGTGTTCAGCGTACTACCTCTTTGCGAATTGATGTAATTTGTTTTCCATCACTACCTCTCATAGATGGTTATAATTACTGATTAATTATTTATATATTATATTAATGAAATAATTATCATTATTTAAATATAATATATTATCTTTTTTATTACCTTTCCCTCTATTGAAAACTTAAAACATCGTTCATTCGTATGTGTCGATTATCACCTCCACGAAGTGATGCGATTCGTTTTCCATCACCACATCACACTGATGATATATATAAGTATATATAAATAATTAAAATGGTATTTATGAAATAATTATAATTTTTAAAATTTAGAATAATTATTACATTCTTTCCATCGTGATCAGTGAAAAAATGGGGATGTTACTCAAGTGTACGTATGACCTACTATCTCCCATGATTGTAACATAGTTCATTTTATATAACCATATTTCATGGTTCATTTAAAAAGTACGATTTATATATAAAAATGATAATTATCTAAAGATTATTATTATGGTGATGATGGAATAATGACCTCTTTGACCATACCTAACCTACTAAATCCATTTTGGACAAACGAGTTGAATATCATCAAAACATAAGATATGAACTTAATTGATTTAGTAATTGTGAATAACATGGTAAAATATAAAATGAAAATAATAATAAACATGAAAAAGTTTCTTAATAAATTAATTAATTAACAAAATTTTATTATTCAGGAAGATAATAAACATACTTGATGAGTCACATTAAAGATACAAGACACATTACATAAAAAAAACAATTTTCATTTTTTTATAGATTTATATTTTAAATATTTTTATTTGATGTATATATTCTTAAAATTATTTTATTATTGTATTTATATGGAAATAAATTAATTTTAAATGAAATTTTATTCCTATTTTTAATTTTTTTCAAATGTTTTAAAAATGAATCTTTTTACATATTTTATATGAAATAATTTAACCTTGAATTATGATTATTTCATATTTTCTATTTCGATGAAATTTCTTATTTTTCCATGATATTTTGATAACATGTTCTTTATCTTATGATCCCATGTTATTACTCATTGCCTTATATTTAAATAAAATTATATGCTACTTTATAAGGGTGAAATGTATAACTTATATTTTAAAAAGTTTTCACAAAATTTTGATGATTGAAAATGTACATTTATGAGTTTTATTTTTTTTACTTTATGATTTATTATGGAATGTTTTATGAAAATATTATGGTAGAGAATTTGATTTCTAGGGTAATAAAAAATAATTTTGAGCCCAAATTTTAATTTTAAAAACTAAAAATCTTGTATAAGTATTAATGAACTAACAAGTTTCTTTATTTCTCTTTATATATCCCTTAATGAATTTTTTTGTGCTCATAACATGTTTTAATTTTATCTTTCACATGGTTTTAAGGATGAGAAGTGGCAAGAATGAGGTCGAGAAGAAAATTGTGAAGATATTTCAAGAAAAAGAAAACATTTTATATCATAAAATATTTTTTATGGAAAATAGGTACTAAGTGGAAGTGTACACCTTGGGATTTAATATTTATTTATGTAAGGGTGATAGCCTAATTATATAAAAATATAAGCTTTAAAGATCCTTAAATATATGAAATTTATTTCTTGACATAAAAATAGAGATCATGTAATGTTTAAGGCTGATTTCTTAGAGTAGGTATCATTGTAAAGGTTTAGATAACTTTATATATTATGATATTTTTTTCTGAAATTAAATTAAGAGTTATGGATACCATCATGGGTTTATAAGTTTAAGGTTGATTATAAGTTCAAAGTCATGGAAAACCCTTTTTATTTTTTAATTGATGAGATTTTAATGTGAATAATGATAGTTTTTGGGGGATGTTTTACTGGTTAAAGGTATATTTAGCCTTTAAATTTGACATGAATGATTATTTTAGAAGAATGTGGTTACATTTTTTTGGGATGTAAGATGAAAGGTATGAGATAAAATTTTAGGTTAAAAAATTATTTAATTTTGATGTTATTAAGGTCATTTTTATGTTTATTAATCATAGTTTTGGGATTATATAGGAATTATATTAATATAGTTTTACTAAAAGTATAGTTCATCATGTTTTGTAAGTACATGATGATTGAACCCAAAACTAAAGGGTGATAAGGGTACAATGCATATCATTATACTATATGATGTCCCGGTTTGTATGTTATTTATTTTTAATCAAATTATTTGAATGATAATGATTAATTTTAATTTAGGAACATCTGTTTTATCAAATTGAAAACCTTGGGATTGAAAGTTGATTTAGTGGTTAAGTGATTAATGATATTTTCGAAGAAGAACACACGTTTGTGAACTATAACACCCCAATTTTCATCTAAGGTATAAAACCCTTAAATTTCAATTTTAATAGTTAGTTTTGTTCTTATTAATGAGCCTAAGAGTTTAAGGAAGAGTTTGGGAGAATTCAAGGATTTTTTTAGCCCAGATCTCTAAATTTTTGGAGATAACTTTTTTTGTATTTTTTTACTTTTGTTATCTATGTATTGTATATGCGACTTCAGCCATGTATACTTTCCTTTTTGTATAGCACCATGAAACACACATCAATTTTTATATGACATCTCTTTTGGATTAACTATTACTACTATCTAGATGATTTTATTCCACTGTTCTATTCAACATTATTATGCTTCTATTATTTATTCATTTATTATCACCCTTTGTGCTAATTTTATCATGGGGGTATTGTTCCCCCACTATACCACCTTTGAACTTTACTTTTAGTCGATTGGCTCTAGAAAATTGGGAGGTGTGCTTGATTCCAAGTGACCAAATGGGTTCAGTTACTTATGAGTGAACTGGGACCATAACATTAAATATTGGTATAAGAACCATATTTTTTTGTTTAACATATAATTTTGGTTTAGTAGAAAGGAGACTAGGATATTTTAAAATTTTGTAATGATCATATTCCTAGGATTAGTTAACCCATGTATGGGGAAAATACAAATTACCTAGGATGGGGATTGTTGTTCAGGATCCTACCTATTAAGGTAGTACTGATTTCACCACTGAGAGACACACATGGATTTTGGATTTTCTTATTATCAGGGACTCTTTTTTATCCTTGGCATGATATGGAAAGGAAGCACTGATCATGAATAATTATAGGCACCTTAGAGTATTTATATGTTATGCATCAAGCCATGCCCTGTAGTTTTCATTGTTGAATCCATGATATCTATTGTATGTGCCATGATTGATATATTTGTTTTGAAAGTAACATTTATATAGGGAAAGGGGATTAAATAATTAGTTATCAAAGAATCTATATCAACCTAAATGATGCTTTCCCATATAGTTTGACGATTTCTCCTTAACTTACCAATTATCACATGTTTAATCTATGTAACTAAGGTTACAAAGACTGATACTTTAGTTGATTTTGAATACATATATTTAATTAGTAATTTATAAAGTGCATGTACCTCCACAAATTGAGAATGATGATTCACTTAGTCAAATCATATTATATTACATGTTACATTATATTGTTGAATGGGAAGCTTTTGATATAGTTACATTAATTACCAATTGTAATTTATAAATCATATACTTCTATAAATTTTAAATAGAACTTCATTTAATTGGTATATAATATAAATAAAACTATTAAAGAATCTTAATTCAAATATTTTATTTTTTAAATGAGGATGCCAATTGAAATTTAAAGGGTGTTTTCCTCTATAAATTGTAATTGACACTCCATATACTGTGACCCCAAACTAAAATAGAGATATTGACCCAAAATCAACCTTATTAGTGGGAAGTAGGTAGTGTCTATTTTATTCCTTATGGACTAATAAGTTTCTCAGGCCTGGATTTAAGAGTCTGAAAAATGAGTGTGAATTACTTATAGGAAGGCTTTTACCTATTCTATTTTTAAATATATTGTATTTTGTTATCATATTCTATCTAAAGAATGTTGTTGGAATTTGTCAATCCATGCCACCATGACATCCTCAAGTCATGTTCTAAGAGGGTGATAATAACCACACTCTGGAGGTGGTAGGGCCCTATGCCACTAGTGATACCTATTGTAGTGCCATATATGGAACCTCATGCTATTCTTAATGTGAGCGATGATGCATAGTTTCAAGAGGGATCCCATGAATTATGTAGACCATACAAGGATATCTATGACCTAACACTTATATAGAAGAGTTGATGTCAGAGATTTAGTAGAAGAATCTACTTACTTTCTTAAGGGATTGTGGCCCCTAGACTGCCATGCTTGGGCTTGAGACTGCCTTATCTATCTTTGATAATTTGGAGATGCCTCCAGAATGGAGGTTCAAGAACTAAACGTATATTCTTCATGGGTCTTCCAAACATTGGTGGGATATCTAGATCCTAGAATATCATTAATGAAAAATGGTAGAGAGGTACTTAAAATATATCTTTTATGAATAATTTTTCACTGAGACCTCAAAGGATGACCCAGATAGGGAGTTTATACACCTAAAGATGGAAAATATACCTGTTATGGATTATTTAGATCTCTTCATAGAGCTTTAGTGTTTTAAAACTATCAATACCACTGATGATCTATCTAGAGAAAGATTCTTTGAGGATGAGCTCATAAATACTATTCACTCTTAGGTGAACATATTATGGTTGACTAAAATTTATAAAATAGTAAAATAGGATCATATTACTAAATGTAACCTAAGGAAATATAAATTTATGGATAAGAGTTGACCAAATTATCCACCTGATGGCAGTGTATCTGGTGTTAGGAATCATCACTTTGAGACCTCTTGTGATGGAATTACTAGTTATATCACGTATTAAAGAAGTTTTTTATTCTTCCAACAGTGTGGAAAGTAGGGGAACAAGAAACCTTAGTTTGATAGAGCTCCAATATTTTGTTTATCCTGTAGAAGTATAAGAAATTTATAGTGGGTTTGAAGAATATTTTCTCTAATATCCAATGATAGAGGATCTACATCGACTATGGGTATTGGAGTGGGATCATTAGCTCTACGTCAACCTGGGAGTAAGAGTTTTACTAGAAGATCAGGATAAGGGGTTAGTATTGAACGAGGGTGCCAGACCCCTGTGGTACAATGCTCGTAGAATGGGCCTTATCAAGGTAGTCAGGTTGTATTTTAGGGCTACGGATTAAGCCAGATATATGAAGTGTATCATGTACTGGGGGAGCATATTCCCATGAAATTTACTTTTTGAGGTATGATTTTAGTAGCTTCGACATTGAAATCTATTTTATTTGATAGAGGTGAATCCCAACCCTTTATTTCTATAGTGATTATTGGAAGCATTAGGATTGGTGTCCAATATTTACATGGTGTGATGAAACATGATACTCTATTGGGAATATTATTAGAGAGTGTATGTTTGTGCAAGGAATTCCCCTTTCAGGTAGGTAACTATCTGTTCTTGTGGAACTTATTCTTACTCAAGATGAAAAGATATTGATGTAATTCTTAGGATGGACTAGTTAGTTTTTTACCATGATTATTTAAATTTCTATCATCAGTGGGTGTCATTCACATCACCAAAGGGTGATATTTATATTCACAATAGTGAATGGGATATCCCTGAAAGTAGATCTAGAAAAGAGCATTGTGGGTTGGGTAGAGTGACATCCTAGATCACTAACCTATATATAGATGATCAGAGGAAAAATCTTACTAATTTAATCCCTATAGTATATCATTTTATAGATGTCTTATATGATTAATATTTTGTATTACGTCATGGGAGAAAGGTGGATTTATCTATTGATCTAGTTCCAGGAGCTGAACTAGTGTCAATTCCTCCTTATAAGATGAATACCAATGAGTTTTATGAGTTTAAGAGATATCTAGAGGACTTGGAAGATGAGGGTTTTATATAGACTAGTATATAACATTGGGGTTCAACAATATTTTTGTTGAGAAGGTGGATGATACCCAAAGGATTTTCATGAATTTTCGTCAATTGAACAATAATGTTGTGAAGAACCGATACCCACTACGGCATATAGATGACTTCTTATAATAACTACATGGAGTAAATTTTCATTAAATATCTACTTGAGGTCAGGATAAAGTCATGTATAAGTTAGATACTAAGACATACCTCATACAATGATTCATAGAATTTTTTTTGTGAGTATTTGTTTATAACATTAAGTGTCATAAACATTACCCCCATTTTAATGGATTTGATTACTCTGGTTTTCCAACAATATTTGGATTCATTTGTGGTGGTATTCATGGATGATTTCTTGGTGTATTATCAAACTTCACATGAACATGTAAAACATATTGAGATCATTCTGGATATACTATGAGAGCACCATATGATTTTTAATATTTTAAAATTCCACATTTGTGTTGATAAGGTTCACTCCATATGTATTATTATTTTAGAGGCATGAGTTTATATTGAACCAGAGAAGTTGAGTGACATCGTTCCCTAGGGAAACCCAATAAAGACTTTGAAATATGGAGTTTCTTGGGGATGGATTTCTATTACATGCACATCATACAATATTTATCACATCGAGCAGCACCACCCATAGGATTAACAAATAACGGTGTGGAGTTTATGTGTTCTGAGACATGCGAGATAGACTTTTAGGAGTAGAAAGGGATACTGAATTCAGTGATAAACCTGATTGTTCCTGAGCCTAGAAAAATATATGAAATTTATTGTGGTCCATAAGAAACTGGTATAGGATAAGTTTTTATTTTAGGATATGGATTCAATTCATAAATGTATTATCAATTGCAGAAATATGATAGAAATTACCTAACACATGATCTTTAGCTAGTATATGTGGTTCACACCTTGATTTTTTGGAGGAATTACTTTCTTAGAGTGACGTTTTTTCTTGTATTTAAAGATCAAAAAAGACTAAAATACATATTCACGTAGTGTGACATGAATCTTAGGTAGAGAAGGTTGGTTGATGCGTACAATACTATTATTTTTATCTTTCCTATATTCCAGGTAAGGTAAATGCTACAGAATATTCTTTGAGCCAAAGGACTCTGACACAGGTAGTTCAAAAGGCAAGTAGTGAGTGGTAATTGATGGAAATATATTTTGAGATACAATTAGTGGTATAAGAGATCATAAAAAACCTATCATTATAGCTTTGTAAGTGCCCTATTCACTTTTATAGAGATTGAATATGAGGTAGTTATTAGATCATGAGGGCCTAGTCATACAGGAGAGTGTTTCAGGTGAGGACCTGCCGCTAGGCTAGATCGTTGATGAGGATGAGGTAATACACATACATGGAAACATCCAAGTTCTTAAAGACATATCTGAGGAATTTATGAGAGAGTATCATACCTATAATGGGGTGATACACATTGGGATTATAAGGATTTATCTTGATCTATGTCACCAAAACAATCATCCTAGAATGAAAACTGGGATATCTGTATTTGTTACTCAGTTTTCCACCTATAAATAGGTAAGGGAGGAACAAAAATGATAAATAGGGCTTATATAGATTTTCCCCATTCTTAAGTGAAAATGGAATTGCACCACCCTAGATTTTGTGACTGGATTACTGAGATCTCCTCAAGAAAAATATTTATTATATATGATCATTGATAGAATCATAAAGGTCACTCACCTTTTAATTATGCAGGAGACCTTTTTAGTGGATAATATTTGTTGAATCTATGTCCAAGAGATTATCAGATTTTATAGAGTCCCATGAACTATTATACCAGACATGGAAAATCATTTTGTTTATCAGTTCTAGAAAGGGTTGTAGAGGATATTAGTTACACATATACTTTTGCGTACTGCATACCACCATTATACATATGGGCATTATGAACAGAAAATATAGGCGTTGTAGGACATGATTATAGCATGAATCCTTGATTTTAGAGGGTCTTGGGAGAAACATCTATCTCAATAAATTTTTTCTTACAATAAAATATTTCAGGAAACTATACCTATGTATCCTTAAGTGTCCTTATATGATATTCCATGACAATCACCTCAGTGCTGGTAATAGGAAGGTGATGTAACACTACTTAGACCTTGTTTAATTAATCAAACTTCAAAGTAGGATCATATGATCAGGAAGAGAATGACTACAACCCAGTCTAGAAATAATTCACATTCCAATCAAAATCAATGATCTCAAGAGTTTAAGGTTGTGGAACATGTATTTTTTTATGTTTTTACTAGACGTGGTCATCGTTGGTTTAGGTAGAAAGGTTAGTTGTCGCCCCATTTTTTTGGACCTTTTTAGATTTTAGAGAGAATTAGATCAGTGTATTATCAGATAGAATTTCTAAATATATATATATTTATGCACAAAATGTTTTACATTTATCTTCTATGTCACTACTATTCAGACTTGTCTCACATCTTTCAGCTCGATGAGGTTGAGTTATATGTAGATGCATCCTTTGAGGAGTATCCTATGTGAATCATGAACCGAAGAACGAATTATCTTCGAGGCATGTCATTTTCTTTAGTATAGGTGATATGGTATCATGACTGTGTATACGATAAGTCATGGAAAAGAGTGTTTGATGTACATGTCCATTAACCTGAGCTTTTCTCAAATAGTTCTTTATTACCCTCATAAGGGAAACTTATGGATGAGTTTTCTTAAGTGGGGAAGGCTACACCACCTTGGTTTTTATATAAGGAAATAAAACTTTGAATTCAATTTTTAATATGTATTTTTATTCATATAAATTTTTCTAAGAGATTAAGTATGGGTTCAAGAGCATCTAAGGCTTATTTGGATCCTGGAGCTCTGAATTTTTGGAGATAGCCTTTTCAATATTTTTCTAATTTTTTTATCTATGTTGGTATGTGTTACTACTACCATGTTTTCCTGTAGTTTTTTATAGTATCATGAAATAATCATCATTTTGTAAATATTGACACTTTTTTATTGATTATTACTAATTTTTGGATGATTTACTTCCACTACTATATTCATCAATATTATGCTTCCATTATTTATTTATTTGTTATCATTGTTGTGATACTCTAATCATGAGGGGATAATTTCCCCACTGTACCAAATTAGACCCTCACTACCATTTTATAGCCTTTGACATATGAGGATGTACACTTGAGGGCATGTGAATAATTGGGTTTGGTTAATTATGAGTGAACTAGGTCCAAGACGTTATGAATTGGGACATTACAGGAACTTAATAAAATTAAGGTAAATATAATATTATTGGATTTTATTTAAGGAATAAATATTGAACTATATTTTGGTATAATATATGATTTTATTGTGGATTAATGGTGATGTAGGTTATTTATGGAAATGATTAGCATATTTTAGAGATTATATAGTTAAGTCATATTCATTTTTTGGTACATCACTTTATGTGTAACTAATGTTGATTGGAGATAAATGTTAAATTAATATCATAAGAATATGTGATCAAATCCTTTTGATTTTTGGGGTTCTAAATTGATCAGGAATATTTTGAATAATTTTGTGGTTAGTTATTTATTATATTATCTAAGTTAAAAATTTGGTGTTATTAATGAGGAATTGTAGAATAATGTTGTATTACATTATATAAAGGTTTATCCATTTTGGTAATTATCTTACCTTGTGCTAACTATTTTGGTTTTGGTTAATGTATAAATACATGAGGAATAAATTTTTATATTTTTTTGGAATTATGTGATCCGGTAGAAGATGATTTTTTTCTTCTAGAAAAAAAATCATATTGAATACTCATCATTTTAAGGAAAATGAGATATTGTTGTAGAGATTTAATAAAGGATAAAATTATACATATTAAGTAAGTATATTTACTTATGTTCTTAGTTTATAATATAAAAAAATCCTCAACTCTAGGGAAAGGATCTTGAAAAAAATAATCTTATAACCTTCATTTTTTATGAATCGATGGTCTTTTTCACTCCCCTTCGGTTTATTGTGTTTGGGTTACTAACTTTCTCATGAGCATTCAATTTATTATGATAAATGTACTACATCACTGCCAATCATTATTTTGGTAATTATTATTTTGTATATTTCCATATTTTCACTTCCAACTAATGTTTTCAAATTTGGAAAGCTAGTATGATTTATTTCAGATAACCTTCATATTCCCTTTTCTCACTTATCATGAAGAATTTTTATTAACCCTTCTTATGATATGGGATTAAAAAAAAGATATTTATAGATATAAAACCCTTGATTACTAAGATCAAGATAAAATTGAAAGGGAAAAAATTATTATGTGGGGGGGGAGAGAATTTAATACACTAATATAATAAAAATAAAACTATGTTTGATAATTTATATGACACGTAACACCGAGGCTAAACATACCATGAAATATTATTATTCAAATATTTCTTTTATAACATATCCATTAAATTAAAGGGTATGAATAATATTAAATAATATATAAAATATATATAATGTTCCTAATAAATATAAATTTATTGCTAACACCTTAGTAAATAATCATTTAATTTTTAGTAAAGTCATTTTATTCTTAAAAAATATATTTTCTTCAAAAATAATTTTTATTAATTTTAATTAGAAAATATTATAATTAATTATTAGAAATCTTTAATTTTTTTTATAACAAGGATATAATTTTTTTAATTAAAATATAAAATTTTTATTATAATTAAATTTTTATTTTTTCTAAAAGTTTGATTTTTCAAAAAATAGTGAAAAATATTGTTTTTTATTGAAAGATGTATTTTAATTTAATGTGTTTACAAATTAAAAATCTATTTTGGATTAGATTTAAAGTATTATTAGTTTAGTTTTATTAAATATAATCAAATTATAGTATTTCTAATGAATTTAATATTTGAATTTGGTGTAAAAATATTTTTATACTTAAAAGGCATTTTTATAGAAAGCAGTTTTTCTTCGCATTTTGCATTTTAATATTAAATTAATTAATACCACTAATAGAAATTTAATCCTGAAAATTTTATTCCATATATATAATCAAGGGGTCTTAATTTGGTAAATAGGTCTTTTTTATTTTTGGTCATTCTGAGTAATAACAATTGTAAATAATTGACCCCACGGTAAGGTTAAATTAAGCAATTAAGGTTAAATATAATAAGAGAAGGACTAAAAAATAACCATACAAATTTTAAATATTATATGAGTGGAGTTAGGAAATTTCCATCCAATTTTCAAAAATATATAAACTTGGGGACATATTTATTTTATTTTTACATTAATATTGTTTTATATAAAGAAAAGTAAAAAATGTCATTCTCTTTGTTTTATTATCTCTAAATTTTTTACATAGGGATAAACAATGGCTATGTTTATAAAAATTTTATTTGAAAAATAAATTTTGTATAATATTAATTTATTTATAAATTTTAGTGATGAAATGATTAACTTAAATTCTTACGCAACCCCAATACATTATTTATTCAATTAATTGAAAAATAAAATAGATGATTATGAGAATATTAAAAGTAATATGATATGAATGTATTATCATTTTCCATGAAATTTTATGATAAATATAACATTTTATTGGAATGTTAAAGGAAAATATTTGAATTAAGTTTCTATAATGTTGTTTTCAAAGTCACATTAAATGAATAGTGTCAAAAATGAAATAAATGAAATTATATATCAAATAATGATTCATTAAATTATTTAAAAGTCATAAAAACATTTCAAAAATGTAGTTATGAGAATAAATGGTATAAAATTTACTAACATGGATATTTATGAGAATTTTTTTAACATATAAGTAAAATTATAACCATTTAATATTGAAAAATTTATTACTACGGTGAAGGTTAAAATTGGTTAACGAAGTAGTTAATCCAAAAGATATGGTTTAAAAATATATAAAACCTATAATTTTTTTATTATATAATTTTTTTATTATATGATTATATAAATGCCATATATTCCTTATATTCAAGTACATATCATTTTAGAACTATTTGACATGAGTTAGGAACATATTATATTATAATATTTTGTGTATTTTAAAAATGGAAAAACAATATTTTATAATAAAAAATAATTTCTTAAATGATTTAAAATTCATAAAAAAATAATATACATCTAATTTATTTTTATAGGTTTAAAAATACCAATTATGGTCTATTTATTGATCAATTTTCCTTTTACAGTAACTATATTGACTCCAAAAGAGTAAATATTTTATTATCATAGTAATTATCAAAAAGGGATAATATAAGGTTAAAAAAGAGATAAGGGTAAAAAGATAATATTATATAATATGAATTTTATTTTAGGATATTATTTTAACCCATATTAATAATATGTTTTAATTATATTAGTTTCGATCCTTTCTTTCTATTAAAATTAATTCATATTAACATTTTTGGTAATTCCTAGAGTGCCCCACCCATCAATTATAAAATGGTACTTCATTTCATCTTTCATTTACACTTAAAAAGCAATTTATTTCAGCCAATAATTTCCCAAATACATTCCTAAAAAAATCTACACATTCTAGAGGACGTTTTTTATAACAAGAAACTTATAGGGTTTGAGGTGTAAAACAGAGGATGTTTTCCAAAGAAGAGGTATAGTCTTTAACCGAATGTTTTACTTTCATTTATTCTTATACCTAATTAAAATATTATAAAAACATGATGAAATAATAAAAACATTATCATCTATATAATTATATATTCTTGTGTTGATTTTATAATCTATATCCACCTCCTCTTCCATCAAATTTGAAATGAAAGTGTAGTTCACATGTACGGAGAACTACCGCCTCGTGAATCGATGTTATTCATTTTCCATCACCACTTATCATGAATGGTTATAGTGATAAATTTAATTTTTATATATGATATCAATGATATAATTACCATTATTAAAGGATAATATATCGTCTTTTTTCGTACCTTTATATCCATTGAAAAATGATGGGATCATTCGTGTGTACTTGTGGATTGACACCTCTATGAAGTGTTGTGATTCATTTTTTAAAAACAAATCACATTGATGGAATATATAATTTTATTTAGATAATAATTTTGTTATTTATGAAATAATTATCAATTTTTAAATATAAAATAATACTTACCTTATTTCCATCATGATCACTGAAAAATGGGAATGTTACTCATGTGTATGTATGACCTACTGAATCAATGATTATAACAAAATTAATTTTTCCTAACCATATTTCTTGATTAGTTTTAAATGTATAAATTATATATAGAAATTATAATTATTTTTGGATAATTATTCAATATATAATGGAATAATTACCACTTTACCATAGTCTACCTACCAAATCCATTTTGGACATACAATCCGAATATCATCAAAACATCTGATGGGAACATAATTGATTAAGTAATTGTGTCTAACATGGTAAAAAATATAAAAAAAATGAATAATAAACCTATAAAAGTTTCTTAATAAATTAAATAATTAACATATTTTTTTTAAAAAAGATAACAAATTTACTAGTTGGGTCAAACATAAGATAAGAGACTTGTTACTTTAAAAACCAAATTTAAATGTTTTAATGATTTAATTTATAAATATTTCTATTCCATATCCATATTATTAAAATTATTTTATTGATGTATTTATATAAACATAAATGAATAATAAATTATATTATTTTTCTCTTTTTTAATTTCATTCAAATATTTTCAAAAGGAATATTTTACACATTTTATACAAAACTTTTTTACTTTGTTTTTAAGGGATGAAAATCATATTTCATTTTAATATATACGATGTTAATTGTTTTTTTCACTACTATATATGTTACTTTATGTCTAGAATACTTTATAAGATTCCATGCTTCATTCAATGTAAAAAACCTATTTCCCATTTATCTAAGTATTATCAAATGGGTTTTAAAATAATTGATATTTGGATATCTAGAAATGTTTTTCTTATGGGTGTAAGGGATCTCTCTAAACCACCCTTTTCTTCAAGTTATGACTATTATATCTACGACACATTTTTTCCCATTAATGTCACGGGTTACTTATAAAATCTAGATATATGTCTCTTACATATCTAACTATGTAATTATCTCTTACTTGATTTTGGTTAATTCATTCCCTAAATTCATTTTTAAAATTCATTCTTTAAAATCAAACCCGATTAAGGGGAAATTTTCTATCCCTTAATCCATTTATGTAATAATCATTTAAAAATTTTTATTTGAAAATTAACAACATATTTTGATAACTATAATTATTATATTATATATTAACATACATAATATTTAATTCCTTCTTATCATTGTAATATTTATGAAATTTCATTTGATTATAATATGAGTAATGAATATGAAACCCATTTCTTTCCATGGGAAATTATTATGATAATGCCTTGTCATAGATTTCCTTTTCTAACACACATAATCATAAACATGTTATAATGGTTGTACCAAGATTTCACTCCAATTAATTGGGTGTTGTTTTTTTCTCATGAGACATTATGTATGGTATTAGGAAGTAAACCTAATCCATGATGAGACTCTATCTACCATGTGATGTTGTCTTTGTAGTTAGACTTGACATATGCTTATGCACTATTTTTAAGTTTCTTCCAAAAATCTTATGTTGACATTATCTTTTGATACCATTTTATTTTTTTATTCCCCTATGTGATTAATCATGAAATTATGCATAAATTAAATAATATTCTACTTCATAAGGGTGAAATGTATAACTACTTTGAAAAAACATGCTCA
The DNA here is from genome assembly GCA_963277665.1 of Viscum album. NCBI lineage: Eukaryota > Viridiplantae > Streptophyta > Magnoliopsida > Santalales > Viscaceae > Viscum > Viscum album. Next base: position 1,135,037,045 of record OY728126.1, read on the forward strand.
AGTTTTTCATGATTGAAAAAGAACCGTTATGAGTTTTATTTATCCTTTAACATTTCTTATGAAATATTTTATGAAAATATTTGGGAAGAATATTTGATTGTTTTGGTGATAAAAGTGTCATTTTTATTCAAACATTTAATTTTGAAAAATAAAAATATTTTATAAGTATTTATTAACTAATGAATTTCTTTCTTTCTTTTTTACATGTCCCTTACAAAGCTTTTTGTGCTCATCCCACATTTTAAATTTTTTTTCAAATGGATTTAGGGATGTTTTAAATATGAAAATTGTAAATATATTGTCCTCAAAATAAAACTTGTTATATCATAAAATATTTAGTTTTGTAAAAAATGGACAATAAGTGGAAGTGTTCACTTTGTGAGGTAATATTTATTTATGCAATAGAGACAACCTATTTCTACAAAACTATAACCTATAAATATAATTAAATGTAACAAAATTAATTCTTGAATTAAAAATCAAGATTATGTAATATTTCAGGATAAGTACTTACAATTTTGGGTAGTAATTTGAAAGAATGGGTGTGGAATGAAGGGGTGGAAGTATCACCGTTTATAAGGGAAGAAAAGGGAACTTTTGTGAATAATCCATTACTTTTCAATAGTGTCATTAAACTATTCAGTTTTAATAGACTCAAAAATATAAATAATGTAATTTTGGGGGATATCAGAAAAATAATTTCTCAACCAAGTGTTTAAACCTATTTTATACATGATGGTAGTCCTTTTTATTTGGTTTTTATGTTTACCTTTTATTTTGTTTTTACCCTAGTAACTAGATTTTAACTAAATTATTAATGTTTTACTAAAATTATATAATTTCAAATATCACTAAATTTGTGTTTTTTGAACCTAAATTTAATCCCAATTTTATTGAATTAAATTTAAAAATAATATAAAATTATGTTTTAAATTAAATCATTTTATATATAAAAAACAATTTTTGTAGAAAAATGGTGTTTTAATCATTAAGTTTTATTAATCATATTTATCATTGGTTACTGATTAAATGTATATTAATATAATTATATATTTTTTTAGAAATCATATTATACTTATCATTTACAATATATTAGATTGATTAATTAGATAAAAATTACACAATATTAATAAATCAGTTCTTTGAAAATAACAATTTTATCATTAACATGGCCATAAAATTTAATATTAGTAATCATAATTGTAAGATGAAAATTTAAATCAACCTTAGTAAAGAACATGATAATTTTTATATGAAATATGAAATCCATTTTTATGGATTTAATTTCTATAAGTGATGAAAACTAATTTTTTACTATAAGATAATGAAAATAGTTTTTAAAATAACATCTTACTCATGTTTGAAAAATGATATACATTATCATAATCCAACCTGGATACCTTGGTACCCTGATACTTGAGCCGGCACCTAAAAATCCATAATGGCATTCCCAATTCCCATGGGTTGGTGACTAGCACCTGGAATCATAAAATATAAAAGTGCAAATAAATTTTCCTCAAAACAATGAAAGTCAAGAGAAACATATTAGTCTGCTCAACACTCCAAAGGGAGGCAATAAAAGAATATCAAGTAGGTATATCAATATCCCAATAAATTAAAACATTAACGTACTCAAAAAATGTACAAAAAACTAACAGAAACATTACACTAAGAGCCAAATGATCAAGAACATCCCCCTCCTCAAAGTGACACATTCCCTGTTCTTGAACCCGACAGAAGAAAATCTACAAATTCTTGAAGGAAATGGTAGGGTGTGAGATAAAAACCCAATAGGGTCTCATTAATTTTTCCATAATAATATTCCACAATATATACAAAAAATAATTATTTTAATTTTAATTAATATAGGAATGGAAGTATAATTGACTATTTAAAACAAAATATTCTTTTCAACTAAAAAAGATGGAAACATTTATAATAATCGATTAAGTAATTTTTTTATATGAAATAGTTTATTTAAATCATAAGGAATGAGTAAAATAGTTTCACAATAAATGAAATCTATATTTTAAAGTAATCACAATAATTCATATCATAATGGTCAAATTCCCTTTAGTATGTTAGTAACTCTCTATAGGATCCTTAGACTCTAAGATCAATTATCACGAAAAATATCCACTCCCACTTAAAGGAAATTTAAAATCATCCATTCATACGTAAGGGAAAATTACAAGAAAAATATGGTTTAGTTTATTTTCTATCATAAATCCTTTGGTAAGGAATTAACTTCCTAGAATGCTTGTCCTAACCACCTACTAAATACCATGCCTCCCATGTGCCTCAAAAACTCAATCAATATTGAGAAATTTATTTCATTTCAAATAAAAATTTCATTTACAATTCAATTTCCCAAATTCTCATTTCAATATTCCAAATCAATTTAAAAAACTAATCATGTATTTTTCTTCATTTCATCCTTTTCAAAATAAAACCGATCATGTATTTTAATAAAATCAATTTAATCAATTTTTTAAAATCAGTTCTCAAATCAATATACAATTTCCATCAATTCAAAATCATACCCCAAATTCCAATTCCATTGGAATTGGGGATTTTTTCAAAATTCATACCACATCTATTCAAATTTCTATTCCCATAAAATTGGGTTTTCATAATTTAATTGAATTAAATTTAATTTAAATAAAGAAAATAAAGTGTTTATTACATGTAAAATTTTAACAAAACCACATACATTAAATCAAAGTATCAAATATACATACCCACGGTAGGAATTTCCAATAATGAACAATAGAAATAGTGATTTAGAAGTCATACATAGATCTAGTATCCAAAAAAAAGGATTTAGATCCATAAAAAATATGATCAAACACTCTATAGGGAAGAAATAAAGAGAGATTTGGAGAGAAGGAATAAGAGAAGATCACTTACTAAAGAGGGATCAAACGTGATCATACACACATTTATTTTACTAGAAAGTGTTTTGAGGAGCCAAAAATATTTCTTGAGAGTCTGCAAAACCCATTTAATTTTGTAATCCTAAATTAAGGTTGAATGGGAGGAAAAATGAGGTTCAAAATTTTTTTAATTATTTTTTAGATATAAAAATAACTACATTCACGATTAGATGGGCATGGCCGCACGGTTTTTCAAACCGTGTGACCTAACCCTGCACCTATTTGATTGGGTTCATAGTTCCTACTTGGGGAGAAAAAGATTTTCCAAACCATGCCCTAACTATGAAAACCAAAATTATTTGGGTTTTCATTGTTTACACTTGGTGGGTGCGTGGTTTGAAAAAACCGTGCGCCAACCGTGCACAACACATAAATTTACAAAATTTTCAACATTTCAGTCGAAGAAACCCAAGATGACCGCCAACCAAAGTATGATAACAAAGGAGGGAAAAGTAGTACCTAAAAATTATAACAATATGTTATGACCTCACAACCATATAAACTCTTTGTCCCCAGAAATCTTGTCCAAAAGTATCCATGTAAAAAATATGGGTCCACTGCTCTCTCATTAGTGACTCTCTCTCCCAAGTCCCATGGGTAACAAAACTATGCCACTATAGAACTCCAACAAATGGTATCGTTATCCCATAGAGTACCTTGATTTCATAATGAACTATCCTTAATGGATGCTCAGTTAAAAATAAATCAGGCTAAACATCAAGATCAATCTAGCTCAAAACATTAGATGGATCAGAAAGATAATTTCATAGATGTGATACATAGAACAAGGTATGTATAAATGTCAATTTTGGTAGAATTTATATATATTAAGACACTTTCCCCACCTTATCAAAAACTTAAAAAGGCCTAAAAAATGATGATCAAGATTCCCTTGCGTCCCAAGCTGTCAATTACCTAAACGGGTTGAAACTTTCAAGAACACCAAGTCACCAACTGAAAAATATAATTATCTATAAAAAATATCAACATAAGAAATATATCTGATTTTTACCATAAATAATATCTAATGAATCAACTGAATATTTTATGTTATATATTAAAAAAATATCAATATAACCATAGAAATTTCAGCGATCCTTGACCAACACAATGAAGATTTACATGGCCATCCATTCAAGGCCTCAAATGGAGCCATTCTAATCATAGATTGGTAAATATTATTATAAGAAAACACAACCAGCAACAAATGTTTATCCCAATATCCACAAAATTTGATAACCTAGTCATGAAACATAACCTCAAGAATCTATATAACCCTCTCTCTCTGGCCATCCTTCTTTGTATGGTATATTGTACTCAAACCAACATAAGATCCGAGTTCCTCCTAAAGGAATATCCAAAAGAAAGAAGTAAAAAATTGATATCTATTTGAGACTATAGTTGATAGAACTCCCTGAAAATGAACAATCACTCTCACAAAAATATTTCCACTCTCATCAAATTTGGTTGTATCATGAATGGGTATATAGTGAGTCGATTTATTCAGCCTCTCGATCATGACCTATATCACATTCTTCTTTCTCTAGGTACATGACAACCCAACCACAAAGTCCATAGATATTTACTCCCACTTCCAAGTTAGAACTAGAAGTGTCTGAAGAAAACCCAAAGGCTTCTTATTCTCGTCCTTGACCTATTGGAATGTATAATATTTAAAAAAATAGAAATGACCCATCTCATACCTAGCCACCAGAATCATTGCTATATGTCATAATAAATATTTTTGGTTCCTAGATGGACAACCCACTAGAACTATGAGAACCCCCCATCACAACTTTTCTCCTAGGAAAAGGTACAAAGTAGCATTTATTAAAACATAGGATACCCTTTTCTATGAAAAACCTCTTAGAAACAGTCTCCCCACTATAAATAGAGTTCATAATTCCATATAATTCATCAGAAATCTATTATTCCTAATGAATCCTCTTGAGAAGAGAAGAGGTCAACAGAACACTGAAAAAAACCTAGTCCTTCACTTTCCAAAATCCTATACACAACTATGAAAAAGAGACATCAAGTTCCAATCTTAGGATGATTATATCACAACCTCAGTTGGAAGTTTCCTTCTCTAGGAATCTGTAATAACATTTACTTTCCATGAGGTATAGGAAATATCGAAATCAAAATATTGTATGTACTCCACCCAAAGCCTCTGGTGGAGATTCAAATCTTTTTTATAGAAGATATAACTTAAGATCCCGTGGTAAGAATATTTGGTAAACCATTCTCAGAAAATGTGCTTCCTCCATATATTAAGTGAATTCATGACAAATGCGAGTTCAAGGTCATGGGTTGGATAATTATTCACATGTTTCCTATTATTCTGAGATCTATAAGTGATGATGTGATCACTGTGCATAAGAACACATTCCTAACCCAAACCACATGCATCAAAAAAGAACATATATCTCTGCCCATCCTCTAGAAGATTCAAAACAAGTGTAGAAGTAAAAAAATGTTTCAACTCAACAAAACAACATTGACACTTATCATCCCAATAAAGATTCACTCCCTTGTCAGATAATTCATCGATGAAGCCATCTTTGAGAAATCCTTTATAAACCGATAATAATACCCATCCAAACCAATAAATATCTTAATCTCAAAAACATTCCATGGTTTCTACCATGTCATAATATCTTTCACCTTATCAGAATAAACCAAGATACCATGTTCTAATACCATATTTTCCAATAAATTCACATCCAGAATCCAGAAATCAAATTTTGATAGCTTTTCATAATGTCAGCGATTCATCAACAATTTCAAAACTATTCTCGAATGATGCATATGATCCTCCTCCTAAATTGAGTAAACAAGGATGTTATCCACAAATACCACCACAAAAGTATCAATATACTCATGCAATACCCTATTCATCATAGTCATAAATACTACAGGAGCATTCGTTAGACCAAATGGTATGACAAGATACTCATAATGGTCATACCTGCTCCGAAAGGCGATCTTATAAATGTAAGATTCCTTTATTTTCAATTGGTGATATCTAGATTAAAGATAGATATTTTCTAACCACTTCCCCCATTTAAAATGGTCAAATAGATCATCAATCCATGTGAATGGATAATTTTCCTTCACCACAACTTGATTGAGTTTTTTCTAATAAACACATAGGTGAAGCTACCCATTATATTTTTTATTAAAGATAATAGTTACTACCCATTTTGAAACACTTAAGCATACAAAGTCTTTATCTAAAAGATAATCCAGTTGAGTATTCAACTCTTTCATTTCATTTGGATCCATGAGATAAAAAGGAATAGACACTAGTAGAGACCCAAGTACTAAATTAATATAAAACTCTACCTCCCTTATCATTTGAAAACTAGAGAATTTAGAATGAAAAAAAATCGGGAAACTCATTGATAACTAGAGGTAAATAACCACTAAAAGATTATCTCTCTATATTAAAAGAAAAAAAATATCACTTTCCCTAACTCTAGATAAGAATGACTGACTCTACTCGACCTTGGGTCCAATTCTCCCTAAATGACACGACACACCTCATAAGGCATAATAAAGGTGACCTATAGAATATAATAATCAATTTAGGATTCATTAGAAATGGTCCAATATATCCTAAAAATTATGTCAAGAGGTTTCATGTCAGGAACCATAAAATCACAATTAAGATCACTCTCTAATAAAGAAAACACACAAGAAGTACAATAGAGATACTACTCTATCTTTATTCTAAGGGGTGTTGTAATATCCTTCACATATGATAAAATATATATAGTTATATTTAGTAAATTTAAAATATGAGTCAAAATGAATGTATGAGATGTACTAGTATCAAATAAATCAGTCACTAAAGATGAATATATAATGATGGAACTTATCATGGTCATTGTACCTATATCTGCTTCATCTGGAGACTCTTCCACTACATGGAGAATATTCATTCTAGATGTTTGTGGAAGGAAACACTTTGTTTTTAAATTATCTGATTGAACCTTAGTACTTTTAGGTGCAATTGATCTCATTCCACTACATAGATTATAATATATATGACATAACTTTATCAAGTGACATGAGTGTCTGCCTGAACCACATATCTTAGGTGTCTCAATGCAAACCTATTTTGGTTGCCCATGATTTACACACTAAATGCAAGTCAAAGGGACTCTTATAGGAACTATAAGAGGTTTATAATAAACCTATTGTTAAAAAACACCATGAGGATCATAATGATTTATATTCCCATTAAAGGAACTCATAGAACTACTACTAGAAGAAAAGGGAACTCCTACCAACCCTGACTTACCAACCAAGTCTAGATCAAACATTAATGTACTATCTTGCACATCAACTTAAGAGGAGAAATTTTATAATAAAAAATAATAATGAATATAAAATTGAATTACCATCTCAACCCTTTGAGTCTTTATATTCTCATTCAACACAATGTTAGGGGAATACTACACAATCCCAGTGAATCAGTATGTATATTCTATCATGGTCTTATCATCTTGATTAATTTTGAAAAACATAAAATCCTTATCTAGCACCATATACTATAGATAGAAATTTTCAATGAAAATAGATTTAAATTACTTACACTCAAATCCCTTATTCTTCTTTATTGCCACCATCGTGTCCCACCAACTCTTTCTAGTCCCTTTCAGCTTGAAGGTGGAACACTTCACTTTGATCACATAATGAATCTCCAAGAACTCAAATAAATTCTCACTCCTGGTCAACCAATCCACATAATATTGAGGATTATTAATTCCTTGTAACACTGGTGGATTTTGGTGAAGTAATTCCTCAGAATGAGTCCAAAATTCATCCCTATGAGGTTCTATAACTAGAGCCTAAACGAGAACGGCTGCAGGTGCATATCCCAGATCTTAGATAGCCTATAGAATAACTTCAACTAGATTCCAGTCCTTGGGAGGATTTTATTACCGTGGTATATCATCATCTTCCTCATAGGTCATATTCACATGTATTCTTATAGGAATGATGCTACAAAACATTAAAAAAACATTGAAGTCATTAGAAGATTACTCGGATCAACACTCAAACAAGAAAAAAAAGGAAATTAAACCCATTAGATAAGAAAAAAAGAATTGTATTTTAACCTATGAAAATAAAAATAATGAAAAAAATATAATTATTCCTCAATATTCCTTTACCAAGACACCCATGGGGACTTAAGTCTCATTACAATACAATCTGGAAAGATACTCACTTGTAACTACCTCTTAAGTCCCGAAAAAATTTCAAATTTCATACTTACGTTTAGAAAAGAAAGATAATATACACCTCTGATAACACTTTGTCACACTCAGATACCCTAGTACCCTGAAACTTGATCCAACATCGACATAGCCTAAAGGGAATTCCCAATCCCCACGGGTTGGAGAATAGCACCTACTATCATATATGATAAAAGTGAGAATGATTTTTCCCAAAATAGTGGTAGAAAATGGATACATATTAGTATACTCAACACTTCAAAGGGAGACAATACCAAAAATTCAAACAAGTATATCAAAAACCCAAAATAGTACATCATCAAATTACTCATAAAATATAATAAAAATTCAATAGAAACATCACTTCAATCCACAAAGGATCAACAACACCAACCACCTCTTAACAACACTTTCCCTTTTCTCAAACTTGGTATAAGGATCTCTACAAATGACCAGAGTAAAAGGTAGGGTTTAAGCTAAAATCCAAGTATTGTCTCACCATGTGTTCCATAAAAATATTTAAAAATAAATTGACTAAATCAGGAATTAAACTTTAAATAAAATAGTCATGGAAGTTAAATTTCATATTTATAAAAACATCCTTTTCATTTAAAAATAGATAAATATTTCAAACAATGGATTAGGTAAACATTTAATATAAAAAAATTCATATAAATCACTAGGTATGAGTAAAATAATTTCAAAATCAATGGAATATATATTTCAAAGTAATCAAAATGATTCATAACAAAATTGTCAAACAACCTCTTGTACATTAGTCACTGGCTATAAGATCCTCACACTCTCATATCAAGGATCATGAAAAGTCTCCACTCTCACTTAAAAGAAATTTACAATCATCAACTCCCACTTAAGGGAATATTATAAGAAAACTGTGGTTTATTTAGTATTATCATTGAAAATATGTTTCTATGGAATTATGTTCCTAGAGGTTTGATCCCAACCACCTAATAACTACCCAGTCCCCCATGTGATTGGATACAATAATCAATGTTACTTAATTTATTTATTTTCAAATAAAAAAATAATTTACAATTCAACATCCCAATTTATCATTAAATATTCCAAATAAATTTCAAAATGAAAGCACTAATTTTTTATAATTTTATATAATTTAAAAATATTATCAATTATAGGTTAAAGGAAAATTAATCCATTTTGTAAAATAATTTCTCCAATCAATTTTCAATTTCCATCAATTTCTGAAATAAACCCAAATTCCAATTCAATTGGAATTGATAATTTTTTTCAAAATTCTTTCCAAATCCATTCAAATTACAATTTTCATCACATTGCGTTTTTAATGTCTCAAAAATTCTTTGTAAAATTTATAAAAATTTAATGGGATTATTTTGAGACTAGGAGCTCTGACGACACATGATTCCAAGGCCCAGTGATCCTAAAATAAATGTTAGAACTATTTTTAGTTTATTTAAAATAGTGCACATTCGCGGTTTTGGAATCTTCTAATCGAGTGCTCGGATTAAAAATATGAGGGAACCATTGAATCTAAAATGAAGACTTTAACGAAGTAAGTATAACGACCCATACTTTACATACATTGTTATTACATCAGAATTGAAGCATACTTATTACAACATATAAAAAAACCACGAAAGGACCGTATATGTATAGCGTCTTTAGAAACTGGGAAACATAAACAACTGGTTCATAAATCATCTACATTGTCTCCCATTTAATTTATCATATCTATAGTCCCTTTTGGCATATTTTACTTAATAACCTTCATCCTGACCTGGGGGAAAGAAAACATACCAAAGGTTGAGCTCAAATGCTCAGTAAGGGTAAACAAAACAAAAATCAATCACATCATATTCATAAGAACATAACATTTTGGAAATCTTAACCTGCAAAAGAAATAATAATTTCATAACATGGGATAAATCATGGCAGTGAAATGTAATCACAATAATCATAACTTAAAACATGAAACTTTGTGTCATACACACATAATCATAGAGAATCATTTCTTATTAGTCAACACTCATTGCCAAGACTATCTTAGTGGACAAAGTCCATTCTTGAACCGAGTTCACTCCTCGTTTCCGTCCTGTTTCACTAAACCGGTATAACCTACTGTTCCAGCCATGTTTATCTCATGAGATATAAAATCTTTACCCAATGCATTGGAGGGAGATATAGGTCCCACCCATCTCATAATGATACCATTCTTATGTGTGCCACAAAATCATAAATCATACATCATTGCATAACTCATGTAATAAAAATGGGATTCTTAAACAACATGACATCATAAAAAAATTCATATAAGAATTCATAAAAATAATTCCATCACAACATAATCAAATCAATGTAATAATAGATATAGAAACATAACCCTTTATTATCTTATATGGAAAATAATTTTGATAAAACACTTGAACTCCATTCTTGAGGAAAATATCCTTTCTTCTTCAAAAACACTTTTCCTTTCATAACATGTCATACAATTCTAAACTAAAAGAAGTTTATTAAAAATAAACTTGAAAACTTGTAAAGGAATCTTCTTGGAAATAATGTTTTAAAAATCCATTAATGTCGTATAAGTTAAAAAAACATTCTTCTCGTACTTTTGTCGGAAAAGTCAAAAAGTACCTCGTATGAAAAACGACAAAAGATTCCTTTCATATCTTTTACTAAAAACTCTCCGAAGGGTAAAATTGGATTTAAACAATTGTAGGTGGATGTAAATAATATGACATATTGAGGAAACATGGATGTGGATGATAAAATACACCCCAGTAAATACCAAAGTATAAACAATCTCGGGTAAAAATGAGATTGTGATATTTTCCCTTACCTTAGGTCCGATATGCTTTGTACGTGTCCGAACCTCCTGTATAATGATTTAAATAATTTTATTGACTTATTACAGAATCATACTTATTTTTATGATATCATATATGGTCATATTCTTAGCTTCTTAGTAGTAATATTTCATTGCTACTTGTTATTCGGGTGTTTATAACTTTTTGTTCTTATGCGTGTTTTGTCGAATAAATTCTTATTCTTCTCTTTAGGTTATAGATACCTAATTTCAAGAATGTTATTAGTGTAATATATATCATATTCATTCATTCAATTAATTTATATAATCATTATGCAATGAAGATCATGTAGAACGAGTCGCATCACATCGTGGAGACGGTATTCCGTACGTACGCACGAGTGATGATATCATTCCTATGATCGTGGAATTGTATTGGAGTGTATGTATACTATTTCATAATCAATATCAATTTATAATAGTCATATATAGTCATTATGTACACCATTATACCCATCCAAGTAAGGTGGTGGTCGAAAATAGATTACACCATGGCGTGGAGACGGTATTCCGTACGTACGCACGCGCGGTGATTTCTTTTTCCGTAGAATGGATAGATGGTGAAATAGGGTTGTTTCATACTTATAATAACATATCAGTATATGAGTGATACTGATTTTATTACTTCATAATGAAACAACTAAATAAGAAGAAGTGGAAGAAGAAATAAAGATGAAAGAATCGGTAACGGACATTACCTCTTCTTTGAAGTGCTTCTTTGAGACCTCCTTTTAGGGCACTAAAATAGGTCTTTGAAAAAGACCAGAACCTCTAGGATGTTTCTAGGGAAGTGGAGTGGAGAAATTGGTAGGGTTTGGCCGAGCTTGAAGGATCAAAGTGGTGTGATAAAGAGGGGGAGGAGGTGCCCTTTTATAAGGGAGGAGAGAGGCACCTTTGGAATAACTAAAAATATTATTTTATTATAAAGTCAAGTTCGGTTTTAAATAGATCAAAATTGATATATTTCGAAGCTAAGGTGGGGATGGGTCGAAATCCTCTCATCCTAGAGAATTTAGACAAGTTTAGGTTCCTATTATAACCTTATCATTTATATTTAACATTAAATTAAATAATTTTACTTTTATCGTGTCTTCTTGTGTTCTTATACTATAAGGTTAATAAACTTACTATAATCAGCCAAACGAACCCCAAGTTGTTTATTATTAATATATATAACCTTATCTAAGTCATTTGGACGAACCTTAGATTTTTAGGAATAAAATAACAATTACTAATATAATATTTGTTTTAAAAGCTATTTTTTGTCAACTTTGACACTATTTAGTAATTGATTTTTGTGAAAAACATAACAGAATGATTAGTTCAAAAAAAGATAATTAAATAAATACTAACATGTCATATTAACCTATAAAATTAGTGTAATTCATGAAAAGTCTCAAATTACATTTATTTTCGTTTTTATAACATCAATTATGTCAATATTTCATTAATAAGATAATTACTGCATCATCTTTGTGTCATAAATAAATTAAATTATTTAATGTCTAAAAATTACAAATAAAATACCATTATGTAGGAAATATTTTTTAGCTTTATAATAAATATTTATAGTCTAATTTATCTTATGTATAACCCCATATTAAAAATGATTTACTTATTAAACTTTGATTTTAACTATTTTAACCCTTCTTTAAATAAATTAATAATAAATGTCCTAATCTAATCCAAGTGGGCCTAAATGGTCATATTTTATTCCTAAGGTTGCTTTTGGTCTAATTACACTTTTCCAATAGAATTAGGACATGTGTTAGGGTAATAATAATATCATTTTTACCCTTAATTTCCCTATTTACTTTTAACCGTGGTAAAAACAAGTAAAAAGTACCTATTCACCAAAAAATTATTTTCATCTCATTGAACCACATTTTACTTACTGAAATCAACCGTGTCTCTCGGATTTTCAAAATTCCACTCACAGAAGCGGTAAAATTAAGTTTTATGAAAAATTCAGTTTTTTTAACTTCCACTTAGTGGTTTCACTATTCATCAAAAATTGAAAGTTTTCAGAAAAATACCAAAATTTCACCCTAAGCTAATTTCGATATTCCGAATCAAAAAATTAAGTCCATTTTGAAAAATTAAATTTATAAAATTTCAAAAAGTGGTTATTACTATTCATAACGGCTAGTTTTAAAAATATTTTATTAGCATATCATTGTTTAGTTACACTCGGTATTGCGTACGACGCAAGCTATCGAGGAAGACTGCGGTTGCGTGTAAAGCAAGCCAAGCTAGTGTTGTTTGTAGTGAAAGATTCCTTCGATGATTTATATAAAAACAAAATATTTCACATAAAAGTCTCGGGTGTTACATTCTACCCCCCTTAAAATGAATTCCGCCCTCAAAATTCGTCACTTTGTAACAAACAAATGAGGATACCTCTCCCTCATCATATCCTCAAGCTCCCATGTAGCTTCTTCTAATTGGTGGTTCCTCTATAAAGATTTCACCAAGAGAGTGGTCTTGTTTTGTAGGAATTTTTCGCTACGATCCAGAATCTCTATCGGTTGTTCTTCATAAGAAAGATCTTGCTTCAGCGGTACAACTTCTGAGCTGAGTACATGTGAAGGATAAGGTATGTACTTTCTCAGGAGAGATACATGGAACACATCGTGTACTTAAGAGAGATTCGGTGGAAGCACCAATCGGTAAGCTACCATCCCGAAACGATCCAATATTTCGAAAGGACCGATATATCTAGGGATCAACTTCCCCTTCTTTCCAAATCTCATGACCCTCTTCCAGGGAGATATTCGTAAGAACACTTTATCACCCACTTCAAACTCTAGGTCTTTTCTTCGGTTGACGGCATAACTTTTATGTCGACTCTGAGCTGATCTTATGTGTTATTGAATAGATCTAACCTTTTCTGCCATTTCATCAATGAGATCAGGACCTAATAGCTTTCTTTCCCCAACTTCATCCCAACAAGTTGGAGTCCTGCATTTCTTTCCATAGAGAGCTTCATAAAGAGCCATCTGAATACTGGAGTAAAAGCTATTATTATAAGAAAAATACCCCAATGGTAGGTGTTTATCCCAACCACCTTTGAAATCCATAGAGCAAGCTCTCAACATATCTTCTAGAGTTTGAATTGTTCTCTCAGACTGACCGTCTCTCTGAGGATGATAAGAAGTGCTGAAACTCAACTCTGTATCCAGAGTATGCTGAAGACTTCACCAGAACTTCAAGGTAAATCTCAGATCCCGATCAGATATAATAGAAAGTTGTACTCCATGAAATCTTACCACTTCCTTTACATATATCATGGCAAGCTGATCCAGAGAGAAATCATCTCTAATAGAAATGAAGTGTGCAGACTTTGTAAGATGATCAATTATGACCCAGATAGCATTATTTCCTTTGGATGTTTTAGGAAGTCTTGTTACAAAGTCCATAGTGATGTTTTCCCATTTCCATTCGGGTATGGGTAATGGTTGTAACATCCCCCTAGACTTCTGTCTCTCAGCTTTAACTTGCTGACAAACCAAGCATCGAGAGACATATTCAGCAACATCTCTTTTCATGCCATCCCACCAGAAGTACTCTTTCAGGTCCCTATAAATCTTCGTGCTTCCAGGATGAATAGAGAATGAAGAACTATGAGCCTCATCCAGCAGCTCCTTCTTTAATTACGGGATGGTAGGAACACAAACCCGATTCCAAAACATTATTATCTCATCACAATCATGGTTGAATTCAGGAACATTTCTCACCTTCTTTTGTAACTCGACATCTTCTTTCTGTGCCTCTTTAATCTTCACATGTATAGATGGTTGAACATTCATTTAATAAAGATAAGATTTTTCCCCTTCCATTATAATTCCAAGATCCATCCTTTGTAAATCCATAAATATTGGATCTTTTGTGATCCTCATCATGGATAAACTGGCATGGTCTTGTCGACTTAATGCATCTGCCACCTTGTTTGCTTTCCCAGGGTGGTAATGAATTGAGCAGTCGTAATATTTAATCAGCTCCAACCATCTACTTTGGCGCATATTCAGCTCCTTTTGTGTGAAAATATACTTTAAACTTTTATGATCAGTATAAATGTCACACCTTTCTCCATAAAGATAATGCCTACAAATCTTTAATGCAAAGATTACCGCAGCTAACTCCAAATCATGAGTTGGGTAATTTTGCTCATGTATTTTCAACTATCGTGAGGCATAAGCTATCACCATATCATTTTGCATAAGAACACACCCCAATCCCTTCTTGGATGTGTCACTATAGATCACAAACCTTTCTCCACTACAAGGAAGTGTGAGCACAGGTGCCCTGGATAACCTTCTTTTCAACTCCTTGAAATTCTCTTCACATTCTTCCGTCCAAACAAACTTAACTCCTTTCCGAGTCAACTTGGTGAGTGGATTAGATAATCGTGAAAAATATTTCACAAAACCTCGATAATATCCAGCCAAACCAAGAAAACTTCAGATCTCAGTTACTGTTGTTGGTCTCAACCATCTTTCGATAACCTCTGTTTTTGCTGGATCCACAGATATCCCCTCTTTTGAGATTATGTGACCCAAAAATGCAACTTTTTTGAAGCCAAAATTCACACTTGCTAAATTTGGAATAAAGCTTCTCCTTTCTTTGGGTATTCAATATAATTCTAAAGTGATCTTCATGTTCTTCCTTTCTCTTTGAATAGACAAGAATATCATCTATAAAGACTACAAAAAAATTGATCAAGATAGTCTCTAAAGACTCTATTCATCAGATCCATGAAGATAGCAGGGGCATTAGTAAGACAAAATGGAATTACAATAAATTCATAGTGTCCATACCTTGTATGGAAATCCATATTTGGTATATCCTCCCTTTTGACCCTTAATTGATGATACCCTGTACAAAGATAAATCTTGGAAAAATATTGAGCTCCTCGTAATTGGTCAAATAAGTCATCAATGCGTGGGAGATGATATTTGTTCTTGATAGTGATCTTGTTAAGTTCTTGATAATCAATGCAGAGTCTCATTGATCCATCTTTCTTCTTAACAAATAGAACAGGTGCTCCCCAAGGTGACGCACTAGGGCGTATGAATCCCTTATCAAGATTCTCTTGGAGTTGCTTCTTCAATTCCTACAACTCAATTGGGGCAATTCTATAAGGTGTCTTTGAAATAGGCAAAGCACCCGGTATGAGTTCTATTGAAAACTCAACTTCACGATTTGGTGGAAGGCCCGGTAATTCCTCCGGAAAGACATCATCAAACTCCCGTACAATGGGAATATTCTTAATCGTGAGTTTCTCACCAACCATTTGAGATAAATAACCTCCATTTAGTGGAATCAAGACCCATAAGGTAGAAGGAATTTCCACTGGAAGGTTATGTTCATCCTTGCATTGATAGACGATCATAGATTGATCTGGAATATGAAATGTGACTTCCCTTCTTTGGAAATTGATTTGAGCTCCATATAAAGAAAGCCAATCCATGCCAAGAATCACATCAAATTCCACTATAGGAAGGATCACAAGATTTTCAGGAAGCACTTTCCCACAAACTTCGATCGAAGAAGAATTATAAACTTTTGATGCGACTGTTGTTCCATTAGGTGTTGTCACAGCTAACTCAACATCTAATTTTTGAGGTAATACGGTGATACCCTTAGAAAATTCTTCAGAAATAAAGGAGTGGGTGGATCCAGAATCAAATAAAACATTTTCTACTTTAGAGTGGATGGTAAGCGTACCTTTCACCACATCATTATCATACTCCACATCGCTGATAGAAATTGCATGTGACTTTCCTTTGTCTTTATCCTTAAGAGTTTGTTGACGTCGACCATCATCATCAACCCTTGGATTAGGTAATTTATTGGCATAATGTCCCATCTCCTTACACTTGAAACATTGAAGTGTAGTAGGTTCATTCTGTGTATCCCTTCCTTTGTTTGTATCATTAGACATCTTCTTCCCATCATCGCAGCATTCAAATGCCCGATGACCTTCCTTTCCGCAATTGAAACATTTACTTGTCCCTTTAAGACAACTCCCTCAATGTTTCTTTCCACACTTTGAGCATAATGGAAAGCTCATCTTCTTTTCAGTGTGCTCTTTAGATTTTCCTTTGAATTCCATTTTCCTCTTCTTATCAAACCCATATGACTGATGGGTTACTCCAATCTCCATATCAACTTTGAGAGCACATCGAACGATTTACTCGTAGCTATTGAAGTCCCTTATGGCTAAGGCCCTTCGAAGACTTGGTTTTAAGCCACTAAAGAATCGATCGATCTTACTCTCAGGTTGGATAATAATACCACAAGCATACCTTGCAAGTCTTGTAAAATTTGCTTCATAGGTACCAACAGATTCATCATCCTTTTGTTTCAGTTCAAGAAACTCTTTCTTCATCTTTTTTTAGAGAATAAGAGGGAAGTACTTATTGAAAAATAAGTTCTTGAACTCGTCCCATTCCATGGACTCAATTTCATCCCTTTGCCTCGTATTCTTAATAATATTCCACAATTGATCAGCATATCCTTCCAAACGATACACTGCTAGGATGACTTTATCATGTTCAGAACATTGAAGAACTGAAAATATCTTTTCAGTAGTACTAATCCATTGTTCAGCAACTAATGGATCAGTAGACCCGCTGAAAGAAGGTGGACGCTGCCTCATGAAAGATTCAACAGAATGTTGCTCCTTCCTTTGCTCGTTTGGAAGTCATGCATGATTCATAGCTTGAGAATGTTGTGTGAGCATGGCTACAAGATTTTGCATTCCATCTCCCATAACGTTTGGTTGCTCAGGGGGACAATCATTGCATTGCCCGTCGCATTCCGCATTAACACGGTTCCTTCGGGTTCCAGCCATTGACTAAAACCAAGAAGAATAGTGTGAGCAACACTAATTATAATAGGAAAACCACACAATAAAGAATAAAATTTCACACTTAAGGTCTTATCCTAGGATATTGATGGTCATTTCTAAAACACTAAGATTGTGTTCTATGCTTAGACATATCCTTAGGATTCTTACTGAGGCTTTCAAATCCTAGTTTCCAAAGGTTGACTATACCTTTCCTATGATACCAACTATAACGACCCATACTTTACATTGTTATTACATCAAAATTGAATCATACTTATTACAACATATAACAAAACCACGAAAGGACCGTATAGGTATAGTGTCTCTAGAAACTGGTAAACATAAACAACTGGTTCATAAAGCATCTACATTGTCTCCAATTTATTTCATCATATCTATAGTCCCTTTTGGCATATCTTACTTAATAACCTTCATCCTGACCTGGGGGAAAGAAAACATACAAAAGGGTGAGCTCAAATTCTCAGTAAGGGTAAACAAAACAAAAATCAATCACATCATATTCAGAAGAACATAACATTTTGGAAATCTTAACCTGCAAAAGAAATCATAATTTCATAACATGGGATAAATCATGGCAGTGAAATGTAATCACAATAATCATAACTTAAAACATGAAACTTTGTGTAATACACACATAATCATAGAGAATCATTTCTTATTAGTCAAGACTCATTGCCAAGACTATCTTAGTGGACAAAGTCCATTCCTGAACCGAGTTCACTCCTCGTTTCAGTCCTGTTTCACTGAACTGGTATAACCTACTGTTCCAGCCATGTCTATCTCATGAGATATAAAATATTTACCCAATGAATTGGAGGGAGATATAGGTCCCACCCATCTCATAATGATACCATTCTTATGTGTGCCACAAAATCATAAATCATACATCATTGCATAACTCATGTAATAAAAATGGGATTCTTAAACCACATGACATCATAAAACAATTCATATAAGATAAAAGAATTCATAAAAATAATTCCATCACAACATAATCAAATCAATGTAATAATAGGTATAGAAACCTAACCCTTTATTATCTTAGATGGAAAATAATTTTGATAAAACACTTGAACTCTATTCTTGAGGAAAATATCCTTTCTTCTTCAAAAACACTTTTCCTTTCATAACATGTCATACAATTCTAAACTAAAAGAAGTTGATTAAAAATAAACTTGAAAACTTGTAAAGGAAGCTTCTTGGAAATAATGTTTTAAAAATCCATTCATGCCGTATAAGTTTTAAAAAACATTCTTCTCGTACTTTTGTCAGAAAAGTCAAAAAGTACCTCGTATGAAAAACGACAAAAGATTCCTTTCATATCTTTTACTAAAAACTCACGGAAGGGTAAAATTGGATTTAAACAATTGTAGGTGGATGGAAATAATATGAAATATTGAGGAAACATGGATGTGGATGATAAAATACACCCTAGTAAATACCAAAGTATAAACAATCTCGGATAAAAATGAGATTGTGATATTTTCCCTTACCTTAGGTCCGATATGCTTTGTACTTGTCTGAACCTCCTGTATAATGATTTCAATAATGTTATTGACTTATTCTAGAATCATACTTATTTTAATGATATCATATATGGTCATATTATTAGTTTCTTAGTAGTAATATTTCATTGCTACTTGTTATTCGGGTGTTTATAACTTTTTGTTCTTATGCGTGTTTTGTCGAATAAATTCATATTCTTCTCTTTAGGTTATAGATACCTAATTTCAAGAATTTTATTAGTGTAATATATATAATATTCATTCATTCAATTCATTTATATAATCATTATGCAATGAAGATCATGTAGAACGAGTCACATCACATCGTGGAGATGGTATTCCGTACGTACGCACGAGTGATGATATCGTTCCAATGATCGTGGAATTTTATTGGAGTGTATGTATACTATTTCAGAATCAATATCACTTTATAATAGTCATATATAGTCATTATTTACACCATTATACCCATCCGAGTATGGTGGTGGTGGAAAATAGATTACACCACGGCGTGGAGACGGTATTCCGTACGTACGCACGCGCGGTGATTTCTTTTTCCGTAGAATGGATAGATGGTGAAATAGGATTGTTTAATACTTATAATAACATATCAGTATATGAGTGATACTGATGTTATTACTTCATAATGAAACAACTAAATAAGAAGAAGTGGAAGAAGAAATAAAGATGAAAGAATCGGTAACGGACATTACCTCTTATTTGAAGTTATTCTTTGAGACCTCCTTTTAGGGCACTAAAATAGGTCTTTGAAAAAGACCAGAACCTCTAGGATGTTTCTAGGGAAGTGGAGAGGAGAAATTGGCAGGGGTTGGACGGTCTTGAAGGCTCAATGTGGTGTGAGAAAGAGGGGGAGGAGGTTCCCTTTTATAAGGGAGGAGAGGGGCACCTTTGGAATAACTAAAAATATTATTCTATTATAAAGTCAAGTTCGGTTTTAAATAGCTCCAAATTGATATATTTCGAAGATAAGGTGGGGATGGGTAGAAATCCTCTCATCCAATAGAATTTAGACAAGTTTCGGTTTCTATTTTAACCTTATCATTTAGATTTAACATTAGGTTAAATAATTTTACTTTTACCGTGTTTTCTTGTGTTCTTATACTATAAGGTTAATAAACATACTATAAGCAGGAAAACGAACCCCAAGTTGTTTATTATTAATATATATAACCGTATCTAAGTCATTTGTCCGAACCTTAGATTTTTAGGAATAAAATAACAATTACTAATATAATATTTGTTTTAAAAACTATTTTATGTCAATTTTGACACTATTTAGTAATTGATTTTTGTCAAAATCATAACAGAATGATTAGTTCTAAAAAAGTTAATTAAATAAATACTAACATGTCATATTAACCTAGAAAATTAGTTCAATTCATAAAAAGTCTGAAATGACATTTATTTTGGTGTTTATAACATCAATTATGTCAATATTTCATTAATAAGATAATTACTGCATCATATTTGTGTCATAAATGAATTAAATTATTTAATGTCTAAAAATTAAAAATAAAATACCATTATGTAGGAAATCTTTTTTATCTTTCTAATGAATATTTATAGTAGAATTTATCTTATATATAACCCCATATTAAAAATGATTTACTTATTAAGCTTTGATTTTAACTATTTTAACCCTTCTTTAAATAAATTAATAATAAATGTCCTAATCTAATCCATGTGGGCCTAAATGGTCATATTTTATTCCTAAGGTTGCTTTTGGTCGAATTACACTTGTCCAATAGAATTAGGACATGTGTTAGGGTAATAATAATATCATTTTTACCCTTAATTGCCCTATTTACTTTTAACCGTGGTAAAAAAAAGTAAAAAGTTACTATTCACCAAAAACTTATTTTCATCTCATTGAACGACATTTTACTTACTGACATCAACCGTGTCTCTCAGGTTTTCAAAATTCCACTCACAGAAGCGGTAAAATTAAGTTTTATGAAAAATTCAGTTTTTTTAACTACCACTTAGTGGTTTCACTATTCATCAAAAAATTAAAGTTTTCAGAAAAATACCAAAATTTCACCCTAAGCTAATTTCTATATTCCGAATCCAAAAATGAAGTCCATTTTGAAAAATAAAATTTATAAAATTTAAAAAAGTGGTTATTACTATTCATAACGGCTAGTTTTAATAATATTTTATTAGCATATCATTGTTTAGTGACACTCGGTATTGCGTACGAAGAAAGTTATAGAGTAAGGCCGCGGTTGCGTGTAAAGAAAGACGAGCTAGTGTTGTGTGTAGTGAAAGATTCCTTTGATGATTTATATAAAAACAAAATATTTCACATAAAAGTCTTAGGTGTTACAGTAAGGACCTAACCTCGACCAATATAGGTTGAGGCAATCAGGGCATGATCTGGGATATTTCTATGAACCTCTGGAGAACTTACATTGGAAAACGACGAACTGCCCGCAATGAAGAACACCTTAATTCCTTCGTTTCTCTTTGAGGGATCTCACCATCAAAGAGAGTTTTGGATCAATTAATGATAATAGAAAAACTCCATTCTTCACCCATTAATGATGTGATTCTAGGTAAGGGTTTTTTTGTTTTCTATGTGTCCTTAATTACCCCGTTATTCCTTTCTAAATAACTAACACATGTCAATTAACTTAAAAATTGACCTTTAGATCGATCGTCCTTGCGGGAATGGGATTTTGACATGTGGGGATTAAAGAGTGGATTATATCATGGAAATTATCTGAATGTATCTCCTTTATTTTATAACACAAAAAACTAAGGACAAACTAACAAGGATGACATTTTTTGCCTTGGGTGTTTATTGTGATATCTCTCCCTCCTCACGTTCTTCGCTGACCGACCCCTGTGGTCACGTCAGATTCCTATTAGAAGGTTCTGAATGTGTTCAAACCCTCAGATAGATGGAATGATGGCTTGGAACACACCATAGTGGAGCTGATGACCCAAGGATCATAGAGGGACTTTTGAATCTAAAAATAGACCACTAGAGAGAGTATGATGTCCTGCAGAAGCACCCATCAGCACACTACGGCAGTGAAGGTGGCCCACAGTATCCACCACAAGTGGTGATCAGAGTCCGTTGGAAAGCAACAGTGTGGGTGGATGCAGAGAAGGACTATGGTAGGACCCATTGAAAAATTAATACGGCAGTTATGAGGCAGTCCACGTGGATCAGACGGACATGTTACTCACTGCGTCTTGATTGAAAAAACAATCATGCTAGTGTGGGCCAGGCTGGACAAAGACTGGGCCACTAGGCGGTCCAGCAGGATGGATCGACGGTCCAATGTTCTGTGTCTAGCAAGCCCGATGGGCATGACCCTTGAACCAGGATGATCTAGGTTGTCCCAAACCCGACCGAGTCAGGTCGGGTCAGCCGAACTGGGTCGGGGTGGGTCGGTCCGGATGAGTTGGTTTGGCCTGGTCCGACTGGGCTCGAATCCAACTGATCCCTTTTCACTAAATGGATCATAACTTCCAAACTATACATCTGATTGGAGATTTGTTTTTGGCATTGGGACCCTCGCACCAAGGAGGTCCCTTTGATATACTCTAATTGAGTTTTTTGTGTAATTTGAGATATGATTGATGGATTGAGGTGTAGATCCCCCTGGAATCAATCATGCAACGAGCATGAATCTTGTGGATGGATGGATGAGAAGCCTGTGATGAGTTGGTCTAAGTGACCCAGTAGGGATAAGTGTAGAGCGGTTCTAGGTTCCCCAGAAGGCCTACATGATGATTGGGTCAAGGTTCCCTAGTAGGATTAAGTGAAAATCGGGTCTAGGTACCCCAGGAGGCCTAAGTGACGAGTGGGTCTAGGTGCCCCAACATGCCTAATTGACAAGGGGGTCTAGATGAACCAACATGCCTAAGTCACGAGTGGGTCTAGGTTCCCCAGCAGGACTAAGTGACTCATCGTGGATGAGTTTCTCGATAGTACAAGGTGTTCATTGTTTATGACTGATAGTATTTCTTTTCACAGTTTTGATTTATACTTGTGTAAGCTAACAACAATTTGTGCATACTTTCCTTTGTGGTATTACCTTTGTGTTTTTGGGTCCATACTAAGTATTGTGTTACTCACCCCTATATGGGATCCACCCACATGTGTTGTGTCTTATGTAGGTGACAGATGATTTGACAAGGTTCTTTGTGGTTTGGGACCAGGTGATGCCCTGTGAGATCCGACAGACAAGGAGTACTTCTACGACTTCATACAGAACCCCCTTCACCTACCCTTTAGGTAGGGTTTACTACAGACATACTTTAGAATTTTGTACTTATCTTTTTTTGGGATTGTATTCTAGAACCTTTACTTTCAATTTTTTAGTTTTACTCTCAGTGGTTATTTTAGTGGCAAGCATGTTTACTTTTCAGCATTGCAGGATTGGGATGTGTGTGTATGTGCATATAGGTAATCAAAAAAATGCCTCTAATTTGGGGGATAATTCCTTTAAAAAAGTCTCAATCCCATGGCCGTTTTGAGTTGGGCATGAGGCAGTCACAACATGGGCTCTGGGGGACGAGTCATGATAGAGTGGTATTGGAGGAGTTTGGATCTACCTTAAGGACCAGGAGTCTGTGGTTTTGTTTTGGGGAAACAGTGTTGAATTATGCATGTTTGAATTTCAGACTCGGGGAGTCCAGTGTTGGTTCAGCGGCTGACATATCCATACACCAAGACCCTGAATTCTACTTTATATCATGGTACATGAAGAAACTAGTTGAGACCAGCCCAGACCCAACCGGCCCCTTTTCACTGAATGGATCATAACGTCCAAATCTTACATCTGATTAATGAGTTGTTTGCAACTTTGGGACACTCCCTATGAGGATGTACTTTTGATATACTCAAAGTGGGTTTTTGTGGAAGCTGAGATATTATTGGTGGATTGAGGAATATATTATCCTGAAATCAAGCGTGCTATGAGTGTGAATAATGTGGATGGATGTGATGAGAATATTGTGACCAGTGGGTCTAGGTGCCCTAGTAGGCTTAAGTGATGAGCAGGTCTAGGTTCCCCTATAGGCTTAAGTGATAAGTTGGTATTGGTGCCCAAATAAGCCTATGCGAAGAGTGGTTCTAGGTTCCCCAGCAGGCCGAAGTGACTCATCGGGGATGAGTGTCTCGACAGTACATGGTGTTCCACAATTACGACTAATAGTCTTTCTTTTCATAATTTATATTTATACCTACATGAGCTGACAACACTTTTTTCATAATTTCATTTGTGGTATTACATTTTTGTTTTGGGTTCCTTACTTAGTATTGTGTTACTCAACCCTACATGAGCTCTGCCCGCACATGTCATGTCTTGTGCAGGCGACAAATGCATCGACAGAGACATTGGTGGTCTGGGACGTGGCAGTGCTCAGGGAGGTCTGACAGATGAGGCGTACTTCTATAGATTCGTAGAATACCCCTTTCAACTACCCTTCAGTTATGGGTTATCACATATAGAGTTCAGGAGCTTTTAATTATCTTATTTTGGGCTCGTATTCTTACCCCTTTACTTTGAGTTTTGGACTGTTACTCTCAATGGTTATCTCAGTGGAATGGATGTTTACTTTTCATCATTGTGGGATGAGGATGTGTTTGTGCGTGTGTAAAAGTACTCAGGAAAATGCCTCCCAATTGCAGGATAATGCCTTTGGTGCTAGTCGCCAGCCCCTTACCTTTGGGAGGCGGTGTCATGACCCGACCCTATCGGTCCCGAGCCGCAACTACCTCAATCCCACCTCCATAGGCCAGAGGATGGTGACTAGTTCCAAAGCCGAAAAAATCTCGAGGAGGCCGTCGCCTAAGTACCTGTACACACGCACACACAACCTACTCAATGCGGAAGTGCATAGTAAAAAGAAAAAGACAGGACAAACAACTATAACCCAACTACAGTCATGCATTAACCACTAAATAGAACAAGTAAAGTGTTGAAAGTACTGATAGGTAAACCGAACAGTAATAAGGGAAAAACATGCACCCAACCACAAAGGTGCCACAACATGACAATAGGTAACAAAAGGAAACAACTGGATAGATCCCCACCTGAAAACTCTGGCACGACCACGACATGCTGTCCAAGCTCCTGTGACCTCTACGCTCCTCCGTAGTCATGATCACCCACCCGTCGTCTACAAGGGCACACGGGGTGCGGGAAAAGCCTAAGCAGGGGTGAGTATAAAGATACTCAGTAGGATTCCCCGAAAGCTCAAGGGAGCCAAAATGGAGACACTAAAGAGGAAGGAAGTAGATAGAACCAGAACAGTAAAAGATTACAGCAATGAGAATTCGGCTCAACCCAAAAAGAGGAAGGAAGTAAACTCATCCAAACACAATGAGCTAGGGATGATGAGAAGATGAAATTCTCACTGAGTATTCTATACCTATAGTAGGAGAGTGGACTCGTCCAACCAAGGGAAGGTAAACACGGAAAGAATGTGGCATACCCTGAACGTCTTCGCTCCTCCTAGAAAGAGAGTAACTAAAACCAAAGAGTGGAAATTAAAGTTAGGTGTATATGTATATATATGCTCAACAAGGAACCCAAACAAGTTTGTAAGGGGACTTCTATCTCCAAACTCAGCCTAGGAAGAGTCTCCAATAGTTCTAGGGATATCCAACACTGAACCCAAATGTCCCCCATGTCAACCTAGGAGGTATAAGTTAAAGGGGTCAATCACCGCACCTCAATACTATTCACCCGCATAGCTTTTAGGCCGCATTTCAAGGATGTGTCTCAGTGGAAAAAACACACCTCGTCCTTGTATGTCCTAAGGTCACGTCAAATTTTTCATATCGCCGATCTGTACAACCAAGGATCTCACTCCGGTAGTCATGAAGAAAAAGTCACTGATTAGCCCCGTCAAATGGGGTGGATTCTAAAAGAAGTTGACAGGTAACACACTGCCCATCCCAGCTGGGGGGTAAACCCCTAGAGGTCATCGGGTAACCCACTGACCAGCTGCGCTGGATGGGAAACCCTAAATGTTGTCGGGTAACCCACTGCCCAGCCCTGCTAGAGGGTAAACCCTAGTAAGTGAATGAGTAACCCACTACCCATCCCAGCTGGAGGGTAAACCCTGATAGTTCGATGGGTAACCCACTACCCAGCCCCGCTGGAGGGTAAACCCTAATACGCTGTTGGGTAACCCACTGCCCAGCACAGCTGGAGGGTAAACTCGGGACTGGTCTGATAACTCTGAACTGCCCAGGATATCACTGGGTTTCACTAACATCCCGACTATGCGTTGGGTCTGAGTGCGTTAAAGGAGCCTCCGACCAATGGCCTTTTCTATTTCCACATTTAATAATATCCTGTAATAGGCTCCGCTCGATCGAACAAATTATCCAGTTGTAATCCTTGTGAAAAAACACGCGAGATAGACTACTTACTCGCTAGAAATGCCCTCCCGATGGAAAAGTTGTTCGCTACTGCTTTAGGCCCGCTCGGTGTCTCATGGGGCCCAGTCCCAGTCCCGAAAGAGGTTGGGCAGACTACACCATTGCGATGGCCTTGGAAAAATGCGTCAAATCAACTATTCATCCCCCCGAATGGGATCCTGATGAAAACATCACCAAACGCTACATGACCCATAAAAGATGGCGCGTAGAGCCCACATCTCAACTCTGACTTCAATGTCCAAAACCATAATGTAAAACTCCACCTTGATACTAGGGTCACAACGCTACTGATAGCAGTCAAATTGGACATTGGATGTGTCTGCACCAACCAAAAAAAAGAACCCCTGGAAAAACACCAACCCACACAATGGGCGTGTCGCGCCACCGAGGCCCCCGTCTCCAGAATTAAAAATCCATGAGACTATCACAAATCTTCATCTCGAGTTAAGGATTGAACTGCTATAGACAGAACATAAAATGGACACCCGTAGCGAACGTTACGGGTGTCCAAAGTCAGAGGGGACGAACCCCTTGGGATGGACCGGCCCAGTCCACCCGGTCCGCCCGGTCTGGACCATCCCATGCCAGCTGGCCTGACTCACAGCGTCGGATCGCAGCTCAGTCGCACAACCTAGTCATGGATCCCAGGTCTGTATAGTTCCAACTAGATCTCATGGCCGGTCGCGGTCGTGCGCGGAGACCCGCCACATGCGGGTCTCTATTCCCGCATGGGGTCGCGTGCCACGACCCCGCCCTCATCGCGCTCCGGCGAACTCGCCCGCCGACTAGAGTCGCCACCTGGAACCCCTATCATGCCGCCATCTTGGAACTGCTCCAGCACTGCCTGGAGCCACCATGCGCCGCCATCATCACCTAGAGCCACCGCGCGCCACCGCCGGAGCTCCCTGGAACCTCCGGAAAAAAAGGGGAAAACGGCCGGGAACTTCCCGGGGTTGTCCCGGATGCCCCAGGACTTGAAAATTCGGTCTGAAAAGATTGTTCGAAAGATAAAATCAATCCCTATGAAACCAGGGGATTATCTCAATGATCAGACAACAATTTGACAAAGGAAATTAATTTTAAAGACAAAGTGGAAACCAAAATGAACAACGAAACCTCCGACCTCGTTGGGCGTATCCTGAAGCTTCATGATTGGTCGGCCGGAGCTGCCGCATCAATCCGAAGTGGTGGAGGAGAGGAGAGAATCTCATCGAGAGGAAACTGCTAGGGAAGAGCTAAGGGGGAGAATAAGGTGGGGGTGCTGTTTAAATAGAAAACACTTAAACCCCCACCCGTATACCCCGTACCCAAACTTTTGGCGGGGTCGGGGTTAAGTATCCCCTAGGGTAAAAACTACGTTTTGAGCGCAACAGCGGTCTCATAATTTTAATTCGAGCATCCCTTAAAAAGTTTTAAAGTCCATTCCTGATGCTGCTATATTACGAAAATGCCCCTGCCGGCGTTTTTCACAGAAGGGCCGCACCCGCTAAAGTTATACCCCTCCTAGGGTAAACGACACGTTCCAGACTCAAAGGTGCCCTCAGTTTTCCCATACGAGCAACCTCTTATGATTTATTCTATTTATTTAGTGCGTACAATGTGAACGCATGTCAAATTTCATTCTAGCCACAATGAGACTTGGAATCGCACACCGTCTGAATGCCCTACTTTGGAATAACAACAAGAAATACAAAAAGTATTATAGGTTCAAAATCCGGGTTCTTACATCATTCCCTCCTTCACGTTTTTCGTCCCCATAAAAAAAACTACAAAAAAAAAACTTGGGATACTGAGCCCTCATCTGACTCTCCCGCTCCTAGGTGCTCTCCTACACCCTCCTGTGCTGCCACAACACAGGAAACAGAGGAATAGCCCATCCATGTAGAGTTTTCTCCTGTCAGTCCTCCATCGCCACCGGGTTCTCCACAAAGGTGGATCCATCCTCAATGTCTATCTCTCCCCAGTCGATAATGTGCATGGGGTCGTGCACGTATTTCCTCAACTGCAACACGTGGAAGATGTCATGCACTCTCTTCAACTGTGGGGATAGAGCAAGATGGTAGGCGACCTCACCAACCCTGTGCATGATCTCAAAGGGTTCGATGAACTACAGGGACAACTTTCCTCCCCAACCAAGCCTCCACCTTCCACGCCATGAGGATACTCTCAAAAAGACATGGTCTCCCTGCTCAAACTCCAAAGGCCTGTGACATCGGTCTGTATAGGACTACTTTCTACTCTGATCCATCCTCATCTGCTCACAAATGACCTGCACCTTCTCCATCATCACCTGCACCAACTCTGAGACAATGAGGGAGGTATCCCCTACATCCTTCCATCACAACGGTGACCTGAAGGGTCTCCTTTAGAGGGACTCAAAAGGTGCCATGCCAATAGTATAGTGGTAACTGTTGTTATATGAAAACTCTACCATGGGCTGGTGATCCTCCTAACTCTGGTCAAAGTCTAACACGCACACCCTGAGCATATCCTCCAACACTAGGATAGTGTGATCGGTCTGCTCGTCAGTCTTGGGGAGAAAAGCTGTACTCATCTGCAACTGAGTCTTGAATGCCTCAGGTAGGCCTCTCCATAATCCTAAAGTAAACCACAAATCACAGTCGGAGATGATCGTCGAGGGTACTCCATGAAGGCGCATGATCTTCCGAACATATAACTGCCCCAGACTCTCCACCGATCTTTGCTCCTTAATAGCAAGGAAGTGTGCTGACTTCGTGAGTCAGTCCACTATCACCCAAATGGAGTCATGGCCCTTCGTTGTGCACGGAAACCCTGTGAAAAAGTCCATAGATATTCCATCCCACTGCAACTCCGGGATATCAAGGGGCTGCAACAACCCTACTGGAACCTGGTGCTCTGCCTTCACCTGCTGATAGGTAAGACCCCAAGAAACAAACTCAGCTATGCTCCGCTTCATGCCAGACCACCAAAACTACTACTGAAGGAATATGTACATATTCCCCACACTGGGATGTACAACCAAGGGAGAAGTGTGGAACTCCCGCATCACCTCCTCCCACATCTCCACTGGTACTATAGCTCTCCCCTGGAACATGATCTTGTTATTCCCTCCTTTAGAATACCCATCGGGTGTGTCAGCGATGGAAATCTGATCACATAGTACCTCGCTGTCGACATCCCCCAGCTGCGACTCTCTCACACACTCAAGGAGCGAAAGGGTCAACACCATCGACTGTAGATAAGTCGTGCCCTCCTGCTCCACCAAGGTCAGCCGTAGGGAAGCCAACTACTCTAAAGCTTCCCGCACTAAACAAGTCTAAGACTTCCTGCTAAGGATGTATCCTACTACGTTTCCCCTCCCTGGAGTGTAGACTATCTCGAAATCATATTCCTACAGAAACTCCATCCAGTGCCACTACCTCAGATTAAAATTCCTCTGAGTGAAGATATACTTGAGGATCTGGTGGTCTGAGTGGACCACAAAATTATCACCTAGAAGGTAGTGTCTCCATAACCTCAAGGAGAAGACCACTGTTGCCGGCTCCAAATCACGAGTTGCATAATTCTGCTCATGGGGCCTCAACTACCTTGACCCATAAACAATCATAGTTTTTTTCTGCATCAACACGCACTCGAGCCTAGCTCCTGAAGCCTCACAATATATGATGAACTCAATGCCCTCCCTTGGAAGCCTCAACACCGGAGCACTAGTTAGCCTCTAACTCAACTCCTCGAAGGACTTCTGGAATTGATCAGTCTAGGTAAACTGTTGTTCCTTCTATGTCAATGTAGTCGAAGGGGAAACAATCTTGGAGATGTCCTCCCCGAACCTCCTGTAGTACCCTACCAAACCAAGGAAACTATGCACCTCAGACGCATTCTTGGGTGGCTCGTAAGCAAGAACAACCTTGATCTTTGCAGGTTCCACATCCAAACCATGTTCCGTAATGAAATTCCCCAGAAAGTGAACATCATGAATCCAGAACTAACACTTCAAGTGCTTCCCATACATATGGTGCTCTCAGAGAAAATCTAGGACCATCTTCAAATTCTCTACGTGCTCCTCTTCTGTCATAGATTAAATGAGTATGTCGTCAATAAATACAACCACGAACCGGTCTAAGTACAGTTGGAAGATCTGGTTCATCAAATCCATGAAAATGGCAGTAGAATTCGTCACGCCAAAGGGCATTACTAGAAAATCGTAATGCCCATACCGATAATGGAAAGCCAACTTCTGGATATCAGCCTCACGAACCCACAACTGGTGGTAGCCAGATCGAAGATCAATCTTGGCAAACCACTTTGCACCTATAAATTGATCGAAGATGTCGTCGATCCTCGACAAAGGGTACTTTTTATTTATCATGGACTGATTAAGGTGACGATAATCCACACAAAGCCGCAGACTCCCATCTACCTTTTTCACAATCAAATCAGGAGCTTCCCAGGGGGACACACTGGGCCAGATGAATCCCTTATCACGAAGGTCATCCTGCTGAATTCATAGCTCCCAAAGATTTGTGGGTGCCATCCGATAAGCTGCACATGATATTAGGGCAGTCCCCGGCTGCAAGTCAATGCAGAACTCCATCTCTTGCCTCAGAGGATGTCCTGAAACATCCTCGAGAAAGACATCTATGTAGTCCTCTACAACGGTAGGGATCTAGGTGCCTGTAGCGTCTACTAATCTGAGATCCATGCTCGCCAACTGGTGAGAAAAAGGTCAGGTCCTCCTTCTCAGAGTACCCATCTGCTTTGACACGAGGTCTCGTTCACCAAGGATGGTGAACCTCGTCCCATCAGAAAACACGCCTATGACTCGTCTATGATAATAGTCGATCTGGTCATGAACCATAGAAATCCAATCCATGCCCAGGATGATGTTTTAAGGTTCCATCATGATGACGAGAAGGTACCATGTAAAACTCCCACCTCTGAATGATAGTTCGCACTATCTGTAGATAAAGGTCACTAACGAGTCACTTCCCATAGGAACCTTGAGGATAAGAGCAGGTGTCAGCGCCTCTACTGGAAGCTCCAACTCTTGTACCAATAGCAGGGATATAAAAGTGTGGTTGGTGCTTGTGTCTACTAATACTGAATCAAGCGTAGAGTAAACAAAAAACATACCTCAAACCATCTCGTGTGTTGGGGGGTCACGAACAGCCATAGCCTAAAGCTGCCCATGGCCCCTACTACCACCTCCCTGAGCCTAGCATGGGTTGCATGGTGGTGGCGGTTGAAGGACCTTGAAACACCATCCTGGACCTCTAGGTCCTGGTTCTCTACCTACGCCACCTCCTTGAGGACAACCTTGTTCTCACCTGGGGGATCCCTCGTCACGGCACTACCTCTGCCGCTGTGGTTCACCCACTGCCTGCCACGGATGGTCGGGCAGTCCCATGCTAGGTGGCCCCGTCTGTCATAGACATAGCATCAACTCTCTCCTGCCTACCCAGGTGCCCCACGGCACCACTGCGGTGTATGAACCGACCCCTATGTCTACTCAAGGAAGGGCCTCCTCGACCGAGGCTCTGCTCTCTGCCGCCTGCCTATCACTGAAGACTCTCCTTTAAAGAGGCCACTACTAGGCCCTGCCATCTGGCGCCCCTCGTCTAGGAAGCTCTCGGTCACAAGCGCCCGCTCCAGCACCCCGAAATAAGTGGGGATGCACAAAAGGTACCACGCTAGCACATATCTCCCTACGAAGACCCTGACCGAAATTCCGCACCTGGAAGTAGCTATCGCGGATCATGTCCTATGAGTAGCGTGTAAGATCAGTGAACCTGTCCGAGTAATGGGACAGGGACATCCCCCCTGATTCAGCTCCAAAATCTCCTAGATCTGAATGGAGAATAAACATGAGGGGGAGTAATCCTCCTGGAAAAGCTGGTGGAAGCCAACCCATGTGAGGGACGACTCTTCATGGGTCTTCGTTACCAAATCCCACCATCGCCCGACTGTCCCGAGGAAAAGACAGGTGGCTAGGGCCACCATCTGGTCTGCTGGGGTCTGTAATGGCCTGAAGAGACATTCCACTGACTCAATCCAGTCCTCCACCACCTGGGGATCTGGGTCCCCGTGGAACCTCAGTGGCCTCTGATGCTGGAAGTCTCATAGCGCGCTCAGTCTGTGCACAACCTCGGCCTGAGCTGCCGGTACTAACTGACCCTCCTCAGGTGGAGGGGCTACTGCTGAAGCACTAGGCAAAAAGGTATCACGTGAGGGTCCCTAAATTGATTCCTAGTCACTCACCAGGTCTTCGTCACGAACTAGAGAGGGTAACCTGGCTGGTTGCTGTCATGGGGGCATCCTGAAAATTATCAAGGATTACCGTGATCATATGAGAATATATATATATATATATATATATATAACAGTAATCACAAAGGGGAGCTGACTCAAAAAGGACGGTCAAAGACTCAATCCTACCGGATGCACGTTCCAAAGTTCCCTGCAAGAAGGGTCTAAGCGTGCCAAGTCGACAAGCGGGTTATCATGGTCCTAGTGAATGGATACGTTGGTTGCCCATACCATCATTGGATTCTCTGGCCTAAGAGCTGCTCTCGAGACACATCGACACTATTGCCCTAAATCCCAACCAATTCCTTTTTAGGGGCGTCGAAAAAATGCCCCAAGGAATGAACCACCTCTGATACCACTTTTTCATGACCTTACCCTACCGATCCCGAGCCGTAACTACCTCAAGCCCGCCTTCATGGGCTAGAGGCTGGCGACTAGTGCTGAAGGCGTAACAATCTCGGGGAGGCCTTAACCTAAGTACTTGTGCACACGCACACACAACCCACTCGATGCAGAAGTGTAGAGTAAAAATAAAACCACAGGACAAAAAACAATAACCCAACCAAATTCATGCATCAAACACTAAATAGAAAAAGTAATGTGATGAAAGTAGTGATAGGTAAAACGAATAGTAAAAAGGGAAAAACACGCACCCAACCACAAAGGTGCCACAACCCGGCAACAGGTAAGAAAAAGAAACAACTGGATAGAACCCCACCTGAAAACTCTGGCATGACCACGACATGTTTTCCAAGCTCCTGTGACCTCTACGCTCCTCCGTAGTCATGCTCAACCTGTCCATTGTCTGCAAGGGCACACCAGGTGCGGGCAAAGCCCAAGTAGGGGTGAGTATAAATATACTCAGTAGGATGCCCCGAAAGCATGAGGGAGAAACAAAGGAGGAACTAAATAGGCGAGCAGTAGACATAACCAGAATAGTAAAAGAGTACAATAAAGAGAATGCAGATAAACCAAAAAAGTGGAAGGAAGTAAACTCGTCCAAACACAAGGAGCTACGAATGGTGAGGAGATGAACTTCTTTCCGAGTCTTCGCTACCTATAGTAGGAGAGTGGACTCGTCCAACCAAGAGAATCTAAACATGGAAAGAACGTGGAATACCACATGAGTCTTCACCCCTCCTAGAAGGACAGTAACTGAACCCAAGGAGTGGAAACTGAAGTAAGGTGTATATGTATATATATGCTCAACAAGGAACCTGAATGAGTGTGTAAGGGGACCTCCATCTCCAAGCTCAGCTCAGGAATAGTTGCCAACAGTTCTAGGGATATCCAACACTAAACCCAAACATCCTACAAGTCAACCTAGGAGGTACAAGTCAAAGGGTCTCAATCACCACACCTTGATACTATCTGCTTTGGGAAACACTGACTCGCCCGTACTGCTTTTAGGTCACTTTACAAGGACACATATCTGTGGGAAAAATTACCCTCATCCTCGTATGTCCTAAGGTCACGTCAAAGATGTCATATCACTGATCCGTACAACCAAGGATCTCGCTCTGGTAGTCACAGAGAAAAGGTCACTGACTAGCCTCATAAAATGGGCCGGAGTCTGATAGAAGTTGACAAGTAACCCAATTCCCAGCCCAGTTGGAGTGTAAACCCCTAAAGTTCATCAGGTAACCCACTGCCCAGCTGTGCTGGAGGGTAAACCCTAAAAGTCGTCAGGTAACCCACTGCGCAACCTCACTGAAGGGTAAACCCTAGTAAGTGAATGGGTAACCCACTGCCCAGCCCGACTGGAGTGTAAACCCTAATAGTTTGACAGGCAACCCACTGCCCAGCCCCGCTGGAGGGTAAACCCTAATATGCCGTTGGGTAACCCAGTGCCTAGCCCAGCTGGAGGGTAAACCCGGGACTTGACTGATAGCTCTGCACTGCCCGTGCTATCACTGGGTGTCGCTAACATCGTGACCGTGCATTGGGTTGGACTACGTCAAAAGAGCCACCAACCAACACCCATTCATATTTCCACATTTACTAAGATCACATAAGAGGCTCCGATCGCGCGAATAGATTACCCCATTGTAATCCTTGTGGAAAAACAAGCGAGATAGACTACTTACTCGCTGGAAACAGCCTCCCGAAGAAAAATTTGTTCTCCACTACTTTAGGCCCGCTCGGTGTCCCGTGGGGCCCACTATCGGTCCCAAAGGAGGTTTGGTGGATTGCGCCATTGCGATGGACTTGAAAAAACACATCAAATCGACTATTCATCCACCCCAAATGGGTGCCTGATGAAAACGTCACAAAACACTACATGACACTTAAAAGACGGCCCGTAGGTCCCACATATCTACTCCGACATCAATGTCTAAACCATACTGGAAAACTCTGCCTCGACGCCAGGGTCACAACACTTCTGATGGTGCTCAAATCATACATCGGATGTGTCTGTGCCAACCAAAACAAGAACCCCTGGAAAAATGCCAATCCACTTAATGGGCGTGTCGTGCCCCTGAGGCCCCCGTCTTGGGAATTAAAAATCCCTGAGACCATCTCGAAGCTTTGTCTCAAGTTGAGGATTGCACTGCTATAGACGACACACAAAATGGACACCTGTAGCGAATGTTATAGGTGTTCGTAGTCAGAGGGGACGAACCCCTTAGGCTGGACCGGCTCGCGCCGGCCGGCCCTGCTCGCAGCGCCGGCCCGCGGCTCAGCCGTGCGGCTAGGCCGTGGACCCTGGGTCCACGCAGTGCCGACCAGTCCTCATGGCCAGTTGCGGTCGTGCGTGAAGACCCAACACATGCAGGTCTCTGTTCCTGCATGGGGTCACGTGCCATGACCCCACCCTCGTCGCGCCCCGACGAGCTCTCCTGCCGCCTGGAGTCCCCGCCTGGAACCCCTGCTGCGCCGCCATCTTAGAACCACTCCGCTGCCACCTTGAGCTACCACGCACCGCCACCATCACCTGGAGCCACTGTGTGCCACCGCCTGAGCTCTCTAGAACCATCAGAAAAAAGGGGAAAACATCCGGGAACTTCCCAAGGATTCCCCAGACACCCCGTGACTCAAAAAATTGATCCAAAATGATCGTTGGGAATATAAAATCAAGACCTATGTAACCAGGGGATTCTCTCGATGACTGGACAACAATTCGACATAGGAAATTAAATATAAAGACACAGAAAAAACCAAAAAAAAGAATGAAACCTCCTACCTCGTTGGGCATAGCCCGAAGCTTCATAATTGGTCTGCCGGAGCCACCATGCCTTGTCGGAGTGGTGGAGTAGAGGGGAGAATCTCTTCGTGAGGAAAATGCGAGGGGAGAGCCATGGGGGAGAAGAGGGTGGGGGTGGTGTGTAAATAGAAAACACTTAAACCCCCCGCCCGTAGACCCCGTAATCGAAAATTCAGCGGGGTCGGGGTTAAGCCCCCACTAGGGTAAAAACCACGTTCTGAGCACAATGGCTATCTCAGAATATTATTCTGAGCCTCCGTTCAAAATTTGTAAAGTCCACGCCTGATGCGGCTAAATTACGAAAATGTCCCTGGTGGCATTTTTCACAGAAGGGTCGTGCCCGCGAAAGTAATAACCCTCCTAGGGTAAATGGCACTTTCCAGACTCAATAGTGCCCTCGATTTTCCCATCTAAGAAACCGTTTAGGAGTTATTATGCTTATTTAGAATTTTCGGTGTAAACACATGTCAAATTTAATTCCGGCCACACTAGGGATCAGAATCGCACGCCGTCTGAACATCCTACTTTGGAATAACATCATGAAATAAGCAAAGTCTTATAGGTTCAAAATTCAGGTTCTTACATGTGGGCATGAGTTAGTCATGGAATGGGCCCCAAGAGACGGGTTGTGATAGGGTTTCATAATTAAATTTTAATAAATTTAATTTAAATCAAGAAATTTAAGGGTTTATTACATTGAAACTCTCAATGGAACAACCTACCTTAAATTACAGCCTCAAAAATCAACACCCATACTAGTAACTGCAATAAAAAAATGATGGAAATGATGATCTAGAAATCCTAACTAGCTCTAAGATCCCAAACAATGGATTTTATATCCATCAATAATTAGATGATCCAAATCTCTCTAGGGAGAAAATAAAGAGAGATAAAGAGATAAGTAATGGGATAAGATCACTTTCCAGAGAGGGATCAAATAAGATCCACCATGCTTCGATCCACCTTGGAAGTGGTTTGGAGGATCCAAAAATGGTTCTTAAGAGCATCTTAGACATATAAATTCATTTAATCCTAAGTTCAGGTTAATATTGATGTAAAAAGAAGGTTTAAGAAATTTTTAATTAATTTTTGGAAATAAAAAACACCTCTCACATGGTTAGATGTGTAGGTTCATACATTAGTTTCTAAATGCACACCCAAATCATGTGCCCCTATGATGGGGTGCATAGTTTCTACTTTGTGGTTGCACAATTTTCCAAACCTTTGCATCGACTGTGTAAACCCCACTGTTTGAGTTTGTATAGTTTTGAAAAAACCTGTACCAACCATTCTCAACCCCTAAATTTTAATAATTTTTAATTTTTCACCTTAAGAAACCTGAGAAAAACTCCAACCAAAGTATGATAAAAATGATGGTTGAGGAGTACCTAAAAATGACATTTTTTTTACATACATGGGTTTTATAAATATAAAATAGTAACTTTAACTGATTTATTTTACTTATAAATATATTTATTTTATATACAATTTTTTCAAAAACATTTAATTCATCATTTTATTGTGATAATGTCATAAAAGTGATATTTTTTAGCAAAATCGGTGTTTTTGAACTATTCACCTAAAAACCAATTATTTTAGAAAAATATGAAAAATTAATCTCAAAATAATAATATTATTCTAAGTCCAAAAAAGATTTTAATTTTTTCAAATTCAAATTAAAAAATTTATAAAATAAATTTTTAATGAAAATCAAAAAATATTATGAAAAACAGTATTTATTGGAAAATGACATTTTCAAATATTAATCATTGTTAGTACTATTTCTCATAATTTACCTACTAAATTGGTGATAACCAATTATTGATAAAAAAATTATCACCATTGATAATAGATTTCTTGAATTATAAATTCCTATCACATAAAAAAAATTTAAAAAAGGATTTTCTAAACAATAATTGATATTGTTTGTAATTTTTTGTAAACTAATTGAATTTCATTTATATTAAAAGTATATTTAATTATATATATATATATATTTCATAAATTGGTTACTTTTATTCATTCTTACTAATTCGATGTCTAGGTTTTAATAGTCATACTTCATATTTATATTTTTATCAAAATATATAATGGTTTCATTTTAGTTCAGTGTTACATGTGGATAAAGATATCAATCAAATTTAATTATTTAAAGGTAATCATATTTTAAGATCTCTGAGTGTTACATTTTCTCCCATTAAATAAATTGCATCCCCACAATTTCAATTACTACCCATTAAAGAATGTACGTGAGGGTATTCTTTACATATTCATCATTCAAAATATAATCTCTATTATGAAATATTACTTACTCTATTAGGATATACTGAGTTAATTATATTTCATTAAAAACACTAATCATTCATAAAATCATATTTCCATGCATGTATATAATTGCATCATATATTCTCCATAACATAATTTTTCCAAAACTATTTGAATCTCCAATACCTTAAAACATAATGAAACCATATACCCTTCCATAAATTAATACAATATTTAACCATAAAATGATATAAAATCACACCCTGGGTTATATATACCACAATCCCAAAAATGAAATGAACTTCACTAAGAATATTATTAATCAATTATTAGTCCCATGGGTTACCAGTACCATCTAACTTACTTTTTCAAAATCAGTCAACCCTCTATTATATCAAAATCAAGTGCATATTAATCCTAAGAATTATCCATACCTCAATAATGTGTTCTCCAATAGTTAAACATAAAATATAACCTTATTATAAAATTGATTTTTGAAGTTATTAACACCCATTAATATATTATTCCAAAATTTTAAAGTAGAACCAATGAAGAAAAATAATTATATGTCTTAAATAATCCGTATACAATTTAGAATATACTAGAATATCATTTATAAACATCAATCACTAATAAAAATAGATAAGCGTATAAAGATTTAGTTTTTATTTAGATATCAACCTCACCACCTTATCCAAGATAAGAAAACTTAATTTTTTCATCTTAACAAGAATATAATAGAATTATCAACCATTTATGTATGCTCCCTCTTTCAATTATAAAACATAGTGGTTTCTGGATACATACCTTTCATAGATTAATTTTATTGATCTTGTTTCAACTAAATACTAAAACCAAAATGGATATGATAACATTAAAAATATGAATATAAAGAACTAAATTTTAATATTTCTTCCCCTATGATGCCTTCATTTTTGATATATTATACTTTCAGTTCATCCCGTTACTCTCTTTGTTTAATCCTTGGTTATCCATGGTCATTTTCTTATTTGGTTCTCTAAACTAATGAGTTAACATAATACCCAATTCCTTTATAATGGATCATTAAATATAATGTTAATAAATCATTTCATATCCCTAAAAAGTGTCTATTAGGGTGTGGAGTCTTAGGCCCACTGTAACACCCCGAGATTTTATGAAAAATATTCTTTTTAATTTGATTAATGTCTTGTGTTGTACGCTACACCAAAAGGAGCTTGCACAACATGCATCCTTGACTTGCCTTGCATTACACGCAATCACGACCTTCCTTGATAGCGTGTGTAGTACACAATACCGAGTTTCACTAAACAACAATATGCTATTAAAATATTATTAAAACTAGCCGTTATGAATATTAATAACCACTTTTTGAAATTTTATAAATTTTATTTTTCAAAATGGACTTCATTTTTGGATTCAGAATATCGAAATTAGCCTATGGTGAAATTTTGGTATTTTTCTGAAAACTTTCAATTTTTGATGAATAGTGAAACCACTAAGTGGTAGTTAAAAAATTGAATTTTTCATAAAACTTAATTTTACCGCTTCTGTGAGTGGAATTTCGAAAATCCGAGAGACACAGTTGCTGTCATTAAGTAAAATGTGGTTCAATGAGATGAAAATAATTTTTTTGGTGAATAGTACCTTTTTACTTTTTTTTACCACGGTTAAAAGTAAATAGGGTAATTAAGGGTAAAGATGATTTTATTATTACCCTAACACATATCCTAATTCTATTGGACAAGTGTAATTAGACCAAAAACAAACTTAGGAATAAAATATGACCATTTTGGCCCACTTGGATTAGATTAGGACATTTATTATTAATTTATTTAAAAAAGGGTTAAATAGTTAAAATCAAAGTTTAATAAGTAAATCATTTTTAATATGGGGTTATACATAAGATAAATTCGACTATAAATATTCATTAGAAAGGTAAACATAGTTCCTACATAATGGTATTTTATTTTTAATTTTTAGACATTAAATAATTTAATTTATTTATGACACAAAGATGATGCAGTAATTAACTTATTAATGAAATATTGACATAATAGATGTTATAAACACAACAATAAATGTAATTTGACACTTTTTATGAATTACACTAATTTTATAGATTAATATGACATGTTATTATTGATTTAATTAACTTTGTTTGAACTAATCATTCTGTTATGATTTTCACAAAAATTAATTACTAAATAGTGTCAAAATTGACATAAAATTGTTTTTAAAACAAATATTATATTAGTAATTGTTATTTTATTCCTAAAAATCTAAGGATCAGACAAATGACTTATATAAGGTTATATATATTAATAATAAACAACTTCATGTTCGTTTTTCTGCTTATAGTAATTTTATTAACCTTATAGTATAAGAACAAAAGAAGACACGGTAAAAGTAAAATTATTTAACTTAATGTTAAATATAAATGATAAGGTTAAAATAGGAACCTAAACTTGTCTAAATTCTATTGTATGAGAGGATTTCGACCCATCCCCACCTTAGACTCGAAACAAATCAATTTGGAGCTATTTAAAACCGAACTTGACTTTATAATAAAATAATATTTTTAGTTATTCCAAATGTGCCCTTCTCCTCCCTTATAAAAGGGCACCTCCTCCCTCTCTTCCTCACACAACTTTGAGCCTTCAAGATCGTCCAACCCCTGCCAAATTCTCTTCTCCACTTCCCTAGAAACATCCTAGAGGTTCTGGTCTTCCTCAAAGACCAATTGTAGTGCCCTAAGAGGTGGTCTCAAAGAGGCGCTTCAAAGAAGAGGTAA
Organism: Viscum album; assembly: GCA_963277665.1. Taxonomy (NCBI): domain Eukaryota; kingdom Viridiplantae; phylum Streptophyta; class Magnoliopsida; order Santalales; family Viscaceae; genus Viscum; species Viscum album. The sequence goes on from OY728126.1 coordinate 1,135,078,456, forward strand.
TTTCCGTTACCGATTCTTTCACCTTTATTTCTTCTTCCACTTCTTCTTCTTAGGTTGTTTCATTATGAAGTAATAACATAAGTATCACTAATATACTGATATGTTATTATAATTATTAAACAACCCTATTTCACCATCTATCCATCCTACGGAAAACGAAATCACCGCGCGTGCGTACGTACGGAATACCGTCTCCACGCTGTGGTGAAATCTATTTTCCACCACCACCTTACTTGGATGGGTATAATTGTGTAAATAATAACATTGTATTAATATTTTAAAGTGATATTGATTCTGAAATAGTATACGTACACTCCAATATAGTCCCACGATCACGAGAACAATATCATCGCTCGTGCGTACGTAGGGACTACCGTCTCCACGACGCGATGAGATTCATTCTCCACATTAACCATTCATGAATGATTATAAAGTATATATAATAAGTAATCATGAAATATATGAAATAATAATGATACTGGATTTATGTATATATATATGTATGTCATCTACTTAATTCCGTTCAACTCAATAAGGAAATGAAAACAACGTTCATGCGTACGTACGGCCTACCGTCTCCATGAACGGTGTATTTGTTTCCATTTTCTGATTTATTATATATATGTATATTCTGAATATTTATATATAAATCATGTTTTATATTCTGGAATTAAGTAATCATGATCTAAGTAATCATATGAATAATTACAAGTCAAAACACGGACGACAAATGAAACAATTTTACCCAAAACTCTCTTTAACATGGAATTTACAAAAGAACGGGTAATATAAAGTCATAAGTGAACCATATATGATATCATAACAATGAATATGATTATTTAATAAGTCAATGACATTATTTAAATCATTATACAGGAGGTTCGGACACTTACGAAGCAAATCGGACCTAAGGTAAGGGAAATATCACAATCTCAATTTTATCTGAGATTGATTATACTTTAGTATTTACTGGGGTGTATTTTATCATCCAAATACATGTTTCCTCAATATGTAATATTATTTCCATCCACCTACAATTGTTTAAATCCAATTTTACCCTTCGGTGAGTTTTTAGTAAAGGATATGAAAGGAATCTTTTGTCGTTTTTTGTACGAGGTACTTTTTGACTTTTCTGGCAAAAGTACGAAGAATGTTTTTTTAACTTATACGACGTGAATGGATTTTTAAAACATTATTTCCAAGAAGCATCATTTACATGTTTTCAAGTTTATTTTTAATCAACTTATTTTAGTTTAAAGTTGTATGACCTGTTAATAAAGGAAAAATATTTTTGAAGAAGAAAGGATATTTTCCTCAAGAATGGAGTTCAAGTGTTTTATCAAAATTATTTTCCATATAAGATAATAAAGGGTTCTGTTTTTATCCCTATTATTACATTGATTTGATTATGTTGTGATGGAATTACTTTTATGAATTCCTTTATCTTATATGAATTGTTTTATGATGTCATGATTTTTAAGATTCCCATTTGTATTACATGGGTTATGCAATGATGTATGATTTATGATTTTGTGTCACACATAAGAATGATATCATTATGAGATGGGTGGGACCTATATCTCCCCCCAATGCATTGGGTAAAGATTTTATATCTCATGATATAGACATGGCTGGAATGGTAGGTTATACCGGTTCAGTGAAACATGACTGAAACGAGGGTGACTCGGTTCAGAAATGGACTTTTTCCACTAAGATAGTCTTGGCAATGAGTCTTGACTAATAAGATATGATTCTCTATGATTATGTGTATGCCACAAAGTTTCATATTTTAATTTATGATTATTGGGATTTCATTTCACTACTATTATTTATCCCATGTTATGAAATTATGCTCTCTTTTGCAGGTTAAGATTTCCAAAATGTTATGTTCTTATGAATATGATGTGATTGATATTTCATTTGTTTACCCTTACTGAGAATTTGAGCTCACCCTTTTATGTTTTCTTTTCCCCAGGATATAAAGAAAGGTTTTAGGTAAAAAAAGGAAGATCTTTATGGGAGATGTTGAAGATCTTTCACCACGATTAGAAGATTATATTCCGAGTTTCCAAAGACAATAAACTATTACGATCCTTGTGCGTGTGTTTTTTTATGTACTAAGTATTCTGCAAAAGTAATGTAATGTCTATGTACGTCAAGCTTCGGGTCTCTACAGTTGGTATCAGAGGAAAGGTTTAGTCAACCTTTGGAAACTAGGATGCGAAAACGTTAGTGAGATCCCTAGAGATATTTCTAAGGAATGTCTAGGGATGTCTCTAAGGTTAAGTATACATATAGGTTATAGTACTAGAATTACGCTAACGATCATAGAATTAAACCTAAGATGTTAGATATTGAAGGTACTCCCCCTTTATTATGTTTTTTCCCTAGCATGATTTTTGCCTCTCACACTATTCTTTTTCGGTTTTAGACGATGGCTGGAACCCGAAGGAACCATGTTGATCACTGTAATGGACAATTCAATGATTGTCCTCCTGAACAAACAAATGTTATGGGAGATGGAGTGCCAAATCTTATTGCTATACTTACATAGGCTATGAATCATTCTGGACTTCAAAATGAGCAGAGAAGGGAACAATATTCTATTGTGTCCTTTATGAGGCAACGTCCACCTTTTTTCAGTGGGTCTTCTGATCCACTTGTTGCTAAACAATGGATCAGTACCACTGAAAAGATATTTTCAGTTCTTCAATGTTCTGAACATGATAAAGTCATCTTAGCAGTATATCGTTTGGAAGGTGAAGCTGATCAATGGTGGAATCTTATCAAGAATACGATTCCAAGAGATGAAATTGAGTCAATGGAATGGGATGAGTTCAAGAACTTGTTTTTCAGTAAGTACTTCCCTCGTATTCTTCGAACAAAGATAGAAAAGGAATTTCTTGAGCTGAAGTAGAATGATGATGAATCTATTGGTATATACGAAGCGAATTTTACAAGACTTGAAAGGTATGCATCTGGCATTATCATCCAACCTGAAAGTAAAGTTGATCGATTTTTCAGTGGATTAAAACTAAGTCTTCGAAGGGAATTAGTTATAAGAGACATCAGTAGCTATGAAGAAATTGTGCGTTGTGCTATCAAGGTTGAAATGGAAGTTGGTGTTACTTATCCATCTCATAGTTTTGACAAGAAACGAAATATGGAGTTCAAGGAGAAATCTCCGAATAATGGTGAAAAGAAGATGAATGTTTCCTTATGCTCAAAGTGTGGAAATAATCATAGTGAAGATTGTCTTAAAGGGACAAGAAAATGTTTCAAATGTGGAAAGGAAGGTCATTGAGCATTTGAATGCCGCAATGATGGGAAGAAGATGTCTAATGATGCAAACAAAGGAAGGGATACACAGAATGAACCTACTACACTTCAATGCTTCAAGTGCAAGGAAATGGAGCATTATGCTAATAAATGCCCTAATCCAAGGGTTAGTGATGATTGACATGAGCAACTGCTTAAGGAAAAGGACAAAGGGAAGTCACATGCGATCACTATTGGAAATGTTGAATATGACAACGATGTGGTGGAATGATTAAGTGTTTATGTAATGGGATTCCAAAATAATGTTGTATCATGGAGTATTAGAATATTTATGTATTGGTCTAATGTGGTATTCAAAGTGATTGAGATATTTTTGGAAATAAGATGATATGTGCATAATGAAGGGAAAGCGAGAAAATGAAATGTTTAACAGTATTCATGAGCTCATGATTGATATAAGGACTAAGTGATATCATGGTTTGAGTATATAGAATTTTTAGGATTTTGGTATGTGGAAAGTGTTAACTTTTAACTGCATTCATGTTTTCACTATGGTTCAATGGGTATTCATTTTTTCAAGAGAATACATGATTAAGGTATTCACATGATTGGAATGTGACCAACAATATATATATATATGGGGGATAAATGATGGTATTCACATGCTTGGTTGATGACATTTCAAGTAATCGTTTTCTTTATACTATGAGCTTGGACCAAAATATTTTAGATAAGCCTAAATATTGGAATGGATTATGTTGGACATATTCTAAGTATTGTTTAAAAATAGAACTTTTTTCGATATTACTGATGGGATTTTATAGTAATGTTGTTTTAGAAAAAGGACAACCTGCAGGATGGGCGACAGCCCATCGCGTCAAACAAGGCTGTGGGAATCGAACCCACAACCGAAGTGCGACTGGCCTTTATCGCCTACCACTGGCCTACAGGAAGTCCCTGTTTAGTAGAAACTAGTTTTATTATATTAATCAGTATGATATATGAAGTATAAGTCCATTTTAGGAACCATATATGATTAATCTCACTATATATCGACTTATGTATATAACTTTTGCTAACCTTTTGTTTGAGACAGATAGAATGACCCATCATTCTATCACATGATCTGCTAACACTTCACGAATAACAAATTCAACTTCATTTATTTAAGAGATGAAGTGGAAATTGTTCAAGGCACGAACAACAGTGAGATTGTACCAAAATAAAGTAAGTATTTATTCTAATTCAAATTCTTCAACTTTAGGGAAATGATCTTGAAAATCAAAAATGCTATCCTAGTGCCCTTATATCCGATGAATCAGATGGTACCTTAGATCGTCACAAATTTATGGCTTTGTGATTGTTGGATTTTCCATATCCATGTTCTCTACCACTCTCCATCAGAACATGATGGTTAGATTTCTCTTCCATATCCATATTTTTACCTATGTGGAAACCCAATGATTAGTTTATTTGGGTAACCATTACGTTTCATACTTTTGTTTTTAAAGATTTGTTTTGGTATTCCTTTTTATGATGTGGGTTTCTATTAAAGAAACTTTCGAATAGTAAACCATTTATAACCCCGACGAATTTCGAGGGAGAAATTCATTTTAAGGGGGGTAGAATGTAACACCCTGAGATTTTATGAAAAATATTCTTTTTAATTTGATTAATGTCTTGTGTTGTACGCTACACCAAAAGAAGATTTCACAACACGCATCCTTGAATTGCCTTGCATTACACGCAATCGCGACCTTCCTCGATAGCGTGTGTAGTACGCAATACCAAGTTTCACTAAACAACGATATGCTATTAAAATATTATTAAAACTAGCCGTTATGAATAGTAATAACCATTTTTTGAAAATTTATAAATTTTATTTTTCAAAATGGACTTCATTTTTGGATTCGGAATATCGAAATTAGCCCAGGGTGAAATTTTGGTATTTTTCTGAAAACTTTCAATTTTTGATGAATAGTGAAACCACTAAGTGGTAGTTAAAAAACTAAATTTTTCATAAAACTTAATTTTACCTCTTCTGTGAGTAGAATTTTGAAAATCCGAGAGACACGGTTGATGTCAGTAAGTAAAATGCAGTTCAATGAGATGAAAATAGTTTTTTGGTGAATAGTAACTTTTTATTTTTTTTTACCACGGTTAAAAGTAAATAGGGTAATTAAGGGTAAAGATGATATTATTATTACCCTAACACATGTCCTAATTCTATTGGACAAGTGTAATTCGACCAAAAACAAACTTTGGAATAAAATATGACCATTTAGGCCCACTTGGATTAGATTAGGACATTTATTATTAATTTATTTAAAGAAGGGTTAAATAGTTAAAATCAAAGTTTAATAAGTAAATAATTTTTAATATGGGGTTATAAATAAGATAAATTCGACTATAAATATTCATTAGAAAGATAAAAATATTTCCTACATAATGGTATTTTATTTTTAATTTTTAGACATTAAATAATTTAATTTATTTATGATACAAAGATGATACAGTAATCAACTTATTAATGAAATATTGACATAATTGATGTTATAAACACCAAAATAAATGTAATTTGACACTTTTTATGAATTAAACTAATTTTATAGATTAATATTAAATGTTAGTATTTATTTAATTAACTTTTTTCGAACTAATCATTCTGTTATGATTTTCAAAAAAATTAATTACTAAATAGTGTCAAAATTGACATAAAATAGTTTTTAAAACAAATATTATATTAGTAATTGTTATTTTATTCAAAAAAATCTAAGGTTTGGCCAAATTACTTAGATAAGGTTATATATATTAATAATAAACAACTTGGGGTTCGTTTATCTGCTTATAGTAATTTTATTAACCTTATAGTATAAGAACACAAGAAGACACGGTAAAAGTAAAATTATTTAACTTAATGTTAAATCTAAATGATAAGGTTAAAATAGGAACCTAAACTTGTCTAAATTCTATTGGATTAGAGGATTTCGACCCATCCCCACCTTATCCTAGAAATAAATCAATTTGGAGCTATTTAAAACCGAACTTGACTTTATAATAAAATAATATTTTTTGTTATTCTAAAGGTGCCCCTCTCCTCCCTTAGAAAAGGGCACCTCCTCCCTCTCTTCCTCACACACCTCTGAGCCTTCAAGCTCGGCCAACCCCTGAAAAATTCTCTTCTAAACTTCCCTAGAAACATCCTAGAGGTTCTGGTCTTCCTCAAAGACCGATTTTAGTACCCTAAGAGGAGGTCTCAAAGAGGCGCTTCAAAGAAGAGGTAATTTCCGTTACCGATTATTTCACCTTTATTTCTTCTTCCAATTCTTCTTCTTAGGTTTTTTCATTATGAAGTAATAACATAAGTATCACTCATATACTTATATGTTATTATAATTATGAAACAACCCTATTTCACCATCTATCCATCCTACGGAAAATGAAATCACTGCACGTGCGTACGTACGGAATACCGTCTCCACGCCGTGGTGAAATCTATTTTCCACCACCACCTTACTTGGATGGGTATAATGGTGTAAATAATAACAATGTATTATTATTTTAAAGTGATATTGATTATGAAATAGTATACATACACTCCAATAGTCCCACAATCATGAGAACGATATCATCGCTCATCCGTACGTACGGACTACCGTCTCCACGACACAATGAGATTCATTCTCCACTTTAACCATACATGAATGATTATAAAGTATATATAATAAGTAATAATGAAATATATGACATAATAATGATACTGGATTTATGTGTATATATATGTATGTCATCTACTTAATTCCGTTCAACTCAATAAGGAAACGAAAACAGCATTCATGCGTACGTACGGCCTACCGTCTCCATGAACGGTGTATTTCTTTCCATTTGATGATTTATTATATATATGTATATTCTGAATATATATATATATAAGTCATTTTTTATATTCTGGAATTAAGTAATCATGATCTAAGTAATCATATGAATAATTACAAGTCAAAACACGAACGATAAATGAAACAATTTTACCCAAAACGCTCTTTAACATGGAATTTACAAAAGAACGGGTAATATAAAGTCATAAGTGAACCATATATGATATCATAAAAATTATTATGATTCTGTAATAAGTCAATGACATTATTTAAATCATTATACAGGAGGTTCGGACACTTACAAAGCAAATCGGACCTAAGGTAAGGGAAATATCACAATCTCATTTTTATCTGAGATTGTTTATACTTTAGTATTTACTGGGGTGTATTTTATCATCCAAATCCATGTTTCCTAAATATTTAATATTATTTAAATCCACCTACAATTGTTTAAATCCAATTTTACCCTTCGGTGAGTTTTTAGTAAAAGATATGAAAGGAATCTTTTGTCGTTTTTCGTACGAGGTACATTTTGACTTTTCTGACAAAAGTACGAAGAATTTTTTTTTAACTTATACGACATGAATGGATTTTTAAAAAATTATTTCCAAGAAGCATCCTTTAAAAGTTTTAAAGTTTATTTTTAATCAACTTATTTTAGTTTAAAGTTGTATGAACTGTTAATAAAGGAAAAATATTTTTGAAGAAGAAAGGATATTTTCCTCAAGAATGGAGTTCATGTGTTTTATCAAAATTATTTTCCATCTAAGATAATAAAGGGTTATGTTTTTATACCTATTATTACATTTATTTGATTATGTTGTGATGGAATTATTTTTATTAATTCCTTTATCTTATATGAATTGTTTTATGATGTCATGATGTTTAAGATTCCCATTTGTATTACATGGGTTATGGAATGATGTATGATTTATGATTTTGTGGAACACATAAGAATGGTATCATTATGATATGGGTGGGACCTATATCTCCCTCCAATGCATTGGGTAAAGATTTTATATCTCATGAGATAGACATGGTTGGAATGGTAGGTTATACCGTTTCAGTGAAACAAGACTGAAATGAGGGTGACTCGGTTCAGAAATGGACTTTTTCCACTAAGATAGTCTTGGAAATGAGTCTTGACTAATAAGATATGATTCTATATGATTATGTGTATGCCACAAAGTTTCATGTTTTAAGTTATGATTATTGGTATTTCATTTCACTACTATGATTTATCCCATGTTATGAAATTATGCTCTCTTTTGCAGGTTAAGATTTCCAAAATGTTATGTTCTTATGAATATGATGTGATTGATATTTCTTTTGTTTACCCTTACTGATCATTTGAGCTCACCCTTTTATGTTTTCTTTTCCCCAGGATATAAAGAAAGGTTTTAGGTAAAAAAAAGGAAGATCTTTATGGGAGATGTTGAAGATCTTTCACCACGATTAGAAGATTATATTCTGAGTTTCCAAAGACACTAAACTATTACGATCCTTGTGTGTGTGTTTTTTTATGTACTAAGTATTCCGCAAAAGTAATGTAATTTCCATGTACGTCAAGCTTCGGGTATCTACACCCACTCATCAAGCACTATAGTAAAGGTCGAGTTTATGATCAACCAATGTTTTTCAGGATAATTAAACTTATCTATATCTATTCCAAGCTGCATCCAATTTCTTGTATTAAAATATGGGTTCATTTTCTAGGGTAAATACATAGTATATAATTTACTAATACTCTAGGATATCATCCTATCCTTATAATTATCACATACACTTATCCTTAGAGTTTTCACTAAGGTCCTTTTGTCTTAATCCAAAAAAATTTAAATATTACCTCAATTAACCTAGAGGTTTATCTATACCTTTTAAATTATGTTCAACCATAACTTATGAAATTTTGATAAAATATATAACTCATAAATGATCCTCAACCAATTTTATTCTAATTATCATGACCCATACCAGTGGGACCCATGCCATGACTCTCCAATCCTACATCTAATAGGTCAAGGATAGGAGACATGTGTTGAGTATTCATATCACTAACATGGGAGTCCTCAGCCTAAGTACCAGTACACACACAGATATCAAAGACCATACAATTCTAAAATGTAAAAATAACATAACAACCTTGCATTCCTACATCTAAATCCCACAACCAGATTACGACAAAAAGTGATAGAAATTAAAGAGGTCAAAATATAATCCCACCACATAGAGTTTGAAAACAAGTCTATATCGAAAGTAATACTGAGGTCTACTGTCAAGATAACCCAATAACACACCTCAGTCTATCTGGTCTCACTAAGAACCATATAGTCCTAGTCTATCTGGGAATCTATAAAACAGTCGAGCATTTTCACAAGAAATGAAACATGTAGAAAAATCCCATGCCGGGGTGATTATAACAATACCTAATAGGACACCCCAAAACCAAAAATAATACAACAATGGAAAAAAATAATCTCTACATAGGTATATGTCTATAAAAAATATAATAAGAATATTCAAATACACTCAACCAAAACACACATTATAGAGGTAAATTCATAACCATAATACCAGCCTATGATTCCAGCTCGAAGGTTCCGCATAGAACCCGTTTGAGATAAAACACTTCACAAGTCTAATATCCTTGATGATGTCCATCCGATAGGAAAATCATCATCGAGACTTTCCATTATAAGTACATGGTGAAATTTTTAAAAGATATTATACAAATATGATAATCACTCCCAAGTCCATGGGGTATACCAACAACTCAATCTGGATTAACCTTATTAAGTAGAGGATCATCACCCACATAGTGTTGGTCATGATGATACCATGAAATCCACCTAGGGAACAAGGATGAATAAAGGATCTCTCTCCAAGACTCATAGAGGGATTCCAACAACTCTATCCAAGAAGTAATGTTGAAGGGATCAATGGTCTAGGTTAAGGAGGCAATTCTATATTAACCTCAGTGAATGAATATGCGAAACACACCCTAAAACAAATTGTCCAACACATAGAAGAAAATGGATATAAGGTATGATTTAAGGATTAGACAATGTATTATAGGGTTACACGTCGCGTCCCTTCGACCTAGAGTCTTTCCTGTGTAAATGAACGATGTCTATGTCTGTGTAATATTACATGACGTGAAATTTCCCTAGTACTTCACCCCATGAACTAGTACATGACTTAGTATATGTACATGCCATCCTATCCATGTTCATTAAGGAGTTAAATGCTTTCACGTGCCTATGTGATCCATCCCATGTCTGTGTACTCTCTGAGGTACACGCTGAGCCATTGGCGATAGGTCACACACCATGTGACCCAGTCACACATAGCTTGATACTTATCTTTCTCCCAAAACCCTATTTGCTGCTAAGGGGGAACCACAATGCATGTATCTCTAACTTACACACCAGTTTTCATGGAATTTTCTATATTCTCTTATATAGTTTGTGCATTATCAACCACTCCCCCATCCACCGTTTCGACCTCAACCTTTGCATAAACCAAGTTAGATTTTTATATTAATCTATTCATAACCAAATAACAGGATTTAAACCTTGAATCTATCTGGAAAATATATTTTCACATTGTTCTTCATTATGAACTAAAGAACATGAAATCATGTATAAAAAACTATCTGATCCACCACTTATTTCATCACCACACCATCATCACATCATGATGATCCCAGATCTACAATATGAAATCATTGAGACAAGAAATAGGTGCACAATGATCAATTTACTGGTGGATTTCGAACCACAGGAAAAACAAGAACACCCTTGATGAAAGAAGAAATATGGGAATAATGAAAAACCACAAACACAAGAAACAAACATAAGGCTATGTTCAAGTTAGCCTCAATCTTTCACCATTTGGACGATAAGTAAAGAATCAAATAAACACAATAAATTCTCACAATAAAATCCCCACAATAAATCCCATCCTGAAAATGACCAATATGTAGATCAATCTATTGGTAGATTGATCTGTGTTCACCTTATAATTAGAAAATGGGTAAATAAAAAAATTAGAAAAATTCCCACCTAGCGAATGATCAATCACTAATGAAGACTACGAATGCATCATTATCATTAGAGAGATCCTAAATCCCATTATCTACCAATCAATGATCTATAATCTAGTTGTCATTCATCTTAGAGAGATCCTCCAACACTCTCCCCAAAATATCTTAAATGGGTTCAGGGTTCTGAAGACAACCCTATAATTTCATCATAATAATATTTTAAATGTAACATAATTCACTACATCGACAACATAAAAGTAGAATAATACATTTAATTATTTTATTCATTTCACGCCTGCAATTAATTTTCCACAAAAACCCCACATCAACCAATGTTTTATCATGCCTAGGTAAAAACACACATTCTAAACTAAACAATACCCTCATATTTCTGATCCCACCCACTTCTATGTTATTCCAATTTTGTAGGAAAACTGCATGTGACTACTATTTAACATATTTAATATTTTAAAAAAATTATTTCAGGAACACTAGTGTTGATAATCGCATGTCATTTTAGTGTATGGTCTCGAAAATAATCCATTCATTGTCAAAAAATAATAAATATAAATTCTGAGTCATTACATTTTCCCCACCTTGGGTATTTATTTCCTAAAAATCAAAAATAAGGGATATAGAAAGAGATTTGGGTACTGAGCACGAATATTATCCTCCCCTCCCATGTGATCTCCATGAGATTCTCATGATAACACTAAACATTTACTAAAGTAATCACTCACCCATGAAAGATCATCTCATATCGATCCTCGGTATATAATAGGTACTCAACCCAGGTAGTTCCATCCTCAATTTCTGGTTCTCCCCAATTGATAATGTGTAATGTTTCATGCACATAACTCCTCGACTATGTCACACGAAAGATGCTGTGTACCCTGTCAAACTGCAGTGGAAGATCTGAGTGGTACACCACCTCACCAACTCTCTGTAGTGTCTGGAATGTGCTAATGAATCTCAGAGATAACTTGTCGCCCCGACCAAATCTCCATAGTCCATATCATGGTGAAAACCATATGAACAAATGGTCTCCCACCTTGAACTATAAAGGAATCCATTTTCTTTTCATATAAGACTTCTAATTTCTTTGTTCAGTCATCATCCCTCTTGAAAGATCTACACCTTCTCTATTGTAGATCACACCAAATCTAGGCCGATGGGACCTAAATCTCTTAAGTTATTCCAACAAAGGGGTGACCTATAGGGTTTCACATAGGATGAATGAAATGGTTCCATATTGATGGTGGAATGGTATATTTTTTTGTACACAAATTACACCAGTGATATAGGATCCTCTCAACTATACCCAAAGTTCAACATGCAAGAAAATAGCATTTCCAAAAAGACTTGAATAGTCTGCTATGTCTGGTCATTATTTTGGGGGTGAAATTCTATGCTCAAGAATATATGATTCCTAAAATCTTCCTATAATCCCGTACATAATTAATATGTGAAGTGAGAATCACAATAAGAAATCATCATCAAGGGAACTCCATAGAGTCAGATTATCTCCTACACATTGAGGTTTCCCAAGCTCTCTACTAAACTCTACTTCCAAATAGCTATGAAGTGGGCCTAATTGGTGGGTCGTTATATGATCACCCAAATGGAATCGTGTCCCCTTAAAATACATTGTAATACCATCATAATGTCCATGGATATCCCATCCCACTTCCACTCAGGAACCTTAAGGGGTTTGTATAAACCCTCTAAAACATGGTTCTCGGCTTTCACTTACTGACAACTAAGGCATCGAGAGACAATCTATGAAACTCCATTCTTCATTCTTGGCCACTAAAAATAATATTGGAAGTACTGGTATATATTTAACACAACTGTATTTAACACAAAATTATATGTATGAAACTCTCCCAGAACATCCTCCCACAACATCATTGGTACCATTGTGCATCCTTTAAAAGAGATGACATACTCCCCACCTTCAAAAAATTTATCAATAGAATGACTAGTGGATATATAAGTATGTAAGGTCTCATATTCAACACCCCTAAGTCAGGCCTCCCTGACTCAATTTAAAAGTGGAGGGGTAACAACCATCTACTATAGGTAATATGTTCCATCACCATCCCAAAAGGATAAATGCAACGAGGCCAACTATTCTGAAGACTTATTCAAAAAATATGAATAAGATATTCAACTAAGAGAATCTTCTACTATGTCCCCCTTCCTTGGAGTATAGAAAATCTCAATTTCATAATCCTGGAAGAACTCTAGCCATCTCCTCTGCCTCAAGTTAAGATACCTTTGAGAGAAAATATACTTGAGACTATTGTGATCAAAATAAGAAAATAAACTAATTTTCCATCATGTATTGTCACCACATATTTAATGATAACACTAACACTGCTAACTCAAGATCAAGTGTTATATAGTTCTTATCACATGGTCTCAACTGACATGAAACATATGTAATCACTACCTTCCACTACATGAGAAGACAACTAAGACATGTACTTAATGCATCATAGAACACTACATACTTAACACCCTCCTCAATAAATTTAAAGACCAGAAAACTTGTCAAACTCTACCTCAACTTTTGAAAAGCCCAATTTAACCTCTTTTTCCACAAAAAAGACCTCCCCTTTTAGGTCAAAACTATCATGGGTGCTGAAATACTGGATAAATCAGGTAAGAATCTATAGTAAAAGCCTACCAACCCATGAATGATCTGAACCTCCATCATGCTCTTGGGTGGATCCCAAGCTAAAACTTCCTCAACATTGGATGAATCTACTACTATGCCATATAATGAGATAAGATATCCCAAAAAGTGGACCTCACATATCTTGATCTCACACTTCATGAGATTTATGTTAACTTTGTGCTCTTGGAGTACATCCAGAACCATCTTCAAGTGTCTCGTGTCCTCCACCTTGTATGCTGAGTACTCAAGGATATCATTGATAGAGACTATCATGAAACTATCTATGAAAGGATGAAAGATCAGGTTCATGAGTCACATGAACACTTCTATTGAGTTTTATCATGCCAATGGGAATCAATAAGTTCTCATAGTGACCATATAAACATCTAAATTGATAGAGAGATAAAATTGAATTGGATGTACCTATGCAGTCCAAGATCAGAAGAATAATCACGAAATATATCCATGGAGTACCTAGAGAGGTTGGTGAACCTCGATGAATACTCAACTATTGTTGTGTTTCCCTATTAGAGCTATATAAGCTCCTAGATATGTACAACCCATGAATTGGATAAAGATAACTCATGACTAAAGAGATTCTCAATATCTAACCAAGTTTGAGTCACCTCATTGTATGACTAGGTATCTAACCGATACTATTATCCCTATGATCCTTGAATAAGGTTTATATCCAGGATCACCATATGATCAGTTGGTATCCTGACCAAATAGAAAACTCATGTCACTGCCTCAAGCCTATCAACAGATGCCTATGGGTTAGGATCACCTCAGAACCCATGTAGAATCTGTCACTGAAAATCTTGAAGTGTGATTATCCTTCACACCTCATCCGTTGTTACTATGGGTACCATCTAGTGCTCAACAGGTTGTGGTATAGCTGGTGCACCACCTATTGGTAACATCTCTAGAACCAATACTTTTATCAATATCTCATCACTAAAGAGATCAATATTGTACCCTAGATATATTATATCATGGGGAATCCTGAAAGTAAACAACATGTACCACGATCAATGAGTATATATGGAGAGATAACTCAAGAAGGCCATGGAAACCACAATCCATTTCAATATGATGCATGTACCATTGTTTCCCCTAAAACTAGTGTTCACATATACCAAGTGAAAAGGTAGGTGATCAATGTCCAGGTGTATGGATATGTTAGCCACCACACCAATACTGGTGTCCCTAGCCCGAAATCCAAAACTAGAAACACTTACCACATTTTCCCCAAACCAATCTCATAGACTCCGGTCCTAAGGTAGAATCGACTTCTCTAACACCACTCTATCACATCCAAATAGGGACTATTCTGTGACTCCCCAAGCCCACTCCCAATAGGCCAGGGGCTACCGACTGGTGATGGGTAGGCATATCACTAAAGTGGGAGGCCTTAGCCAAAGTACATGTACACACACACACATCTCCATGACCATACAAGCCTGAAATGTAAAAATAAATAAACAACCATTCATTCATACATCTAAATCCCATATCTAGAGTATGATAAGAAGTAATGGAAAGTAAAAAATTCCAAATATGATCCCACCAAAAAGAGTCTGAAAACAATTCCAACCTGAAAGTAATACTAGGGGATATTGTTAGGAGACTACATGAACAAACCTCGGTTTCTTTGGTATCACTAAGCACTATATGTTCCTAGTCTATCTAGGAATCCATAAAAAGGAAAATATTATAAAAAATAAACAAAATGTTCAGGAAAATCCCATGCATGGGTGAGTAAAAAAATACCCAGTAGGACACCCCAGAACCATAGAGAATATAACAAAGGAAAACAGTCATCTCTACACATGTATATTTCTACAGCACATATAACATGAATATCCAGATATACGCAATCAATAAAAATAGTGAATAGGTAAAGTCATAACCGCAATACCATCCTATGATTCCATCTTGAAGGTTTCATATGGCACTCATCCTAGGGAACAAACTCAATGAGTCTAATAGCACATATAACGTTTGTCCAAGAGGAAGATGCTTGTTAGGAATCACCATTAGAAGTATACACCGAATGTTCTTAGAGATATGATACATATGTGAGGATCACTCCCAAGGCCATCGGGGAATACCAAAAACTCGATCAAGAATAACCCAACTAAGTATAGGATTAGCGCCCATGTTGTATTGGTCACGACGATAAAAAGAAACTCCCCTAGTGAATGAAGATGAATATAGAATCTCACTATGGGCCTCATGAAGGGATTCCAAGAACTCTTCCAAGAATTCATAATGAAGTGATTTCTACCCTATGTGTAAAATTAAATTCTATACTAACCCTCAAGGAATAGATATAGGGAATAAACACTAAAAAACTTTTCTGAGATATATAGGAAAAGGGCCTAAAAAGATGATTTAAGGATTTCACGGTCTGTAGCATGGTTACACGCCATGTCAATTTAACCTCGGGTCCTGCCCATGTAATGGCCCATATTCATGTCCCTGTAATAGTACATGGCATGTGACTACCCATTTACTTCACCCTATGATCTGGATGATAGTTTAGCTCATGTACATGATGGACCAACCATGTTAGTGTAGGAGTACATGACACACCCATGCTTGTGTACTTCATCTTGTGTCTGTGTACACTATGACGTTCATGTCGAGTCATTGGGGAGAGGTGACATGCCATGTGACATGGTCACATGACATGTGATACTAATCTTTCTACTGGAACCATATCCTCCACTAAGGGGGTCCCATACATCATGAAATTCCGACATACACATTGTGTGTCACAATTTTTTTTGGATTCTTAGATATGGTTTTTGCATCTCTGACCACTCCTCCGACCACCGTTCTAGCCTCATACTTCACCATAACTAAGAGAGATCATCATATATACCTCATCATCATCGAATACCAAGATTCAACACTTTATCTCATTCAAAAAATATATTTGTATGTCGTTATTTATTACACACCGAAGAATAGCAAATAGGGTATCAAAAACCATTTGATATGACACCACTTCAATTTTCACACCACCATCGCATGGTGCTGATACTATATTTACAGTATCATATAGTTGAATCAAGAAACTACTGAACAATGATCAATTTCCTAGAAAATGTCAAACCACAATCCCAAAAGAGAATTCCCATGATGAACAAACAAATATAGAATAAATGAACAACCACAAACATAAATAACGGACCACATCCATTTTTCATGTCGGCCTTAGTCCATAAACATTAGAATGCTAATAAAATAATAAAATAAATATAAGATATTATCCCAATAAAATCCCTGCAATAAATCTCATCCCGAAAATGACCGATCCATGGATCAATCTATTGGTTGATTGATCCCTGTTCATCATAGAAATAGAAATCAAAGAAAAAAACCAAATTAAACAATGTCCAAAATCTATATAGATTGATCACTAATGAAGAATGAACCTGGTTTTTTTGTGGGATAGGGAATCATGTTACCTACCATATACGATCCGGTTACCTATCTTCTTAGAGAGATCATCTAATTCTCTCTCCAAATACTCTCAAATGGCTACAAGGTTATGCAGATAACCATGGAATGTCTTTATAAAAATATATTTAAAGAAAATTTAGTCGTTGCATCAAAAAAATAAAAAAAAATCATTTAATTATTTTATTCATTTCACGCCTGTGATGACTTTTCCATAAACGCTACATGTTGACCAAAGTTTTTTCGCACCTAGGGTAAAAACCCTGTTTTAAACTAAATAGTACCCTCATATTGTTTATATGATCCCCCTTTTGAATGTTATTCTACTTTTTCAGGAAAACTAAACATGATTTCTATTTAATACATTTAAGATATTTATTATTTTATAGACATTTATTCTAGGCACCCTAAGCCTTATAATTACACTCCATCTTAGGGAGTAGTCTCAAAAATAATACATTCAATATTAATAAATAATATATGGAAAATACAAGTTATTACACTAATATCTATATTAATCTAAACCCCACTCTGATACAAACTAGGATGCCCCATAACCACACTCCAAGATTCAGTTCCATAAACACATATTTTACATACTATATTAGATATCAAATGTAGATTCTTAGATATAAATATCCAATAATTACATGAATTGAAGAAATTATTTCATTACATACATTCCAAATCCCTTTTAGATTTAGAGATTTATATAATTAGAAAAAAAAATATAAACTAACAAAACCCATTCCTTTTTCAACTAAATGATATTGTCATTTCACTATAAAATAAACTAGCTAACCCATAATAATTGTTCGACATATCCCACAAATTCTACACAAAAATATCCTTTTAGACATATAATATGAAAGTATTTTATTCATAAAATAGGGAAATGGAAACATAACAAGGGGTGATCTTAAACAATTAGTAAGGGGAAACATACAATAGACGTAATAATGGATTAAAAATAGCATAAATTTTTGTTAGGAATAAGTAATCATCATTATTCCATAATCAACTGAAAATAAATGAATAATATATACATGTATAGAAATTAAAATTTATATGTCACATGGATAAAAATAACTAGTTCCTTAGAAATGAAATGAATAATATTAAACAAATAATTCAAAATAATAACCCAAGAAATTATGATCTAAGACATATTGATCTTACCATAAATGAAATATCTTTTTCTAGGTATAAATACACAAAAATACCCAATCATGTTTGTGTCCTAAGAACTATATAAGAATCCAGTGGCTATAAAATTCTGATCCCACATCTGCTACTTGTTTGATTAAAAACCATTCATCTTATGAGATATTCATTAAAATAATATATAATCAAATTTCCCCAATAATCATACATATTTTAATAACAGCATACAGAATGACAATACCTTTACCCATGTCAACATAAGGGATAATATGACCATAACACATCTCGAGAAAGAAGGTATATGGTTAAAGGCTACAAAGTTAATTTTCCAATAATAATATTTATTGGAATAAAAACATACATAATGCTAATACTTTTCCCCATATTAATTTAATAACATTATTTCTATGTGAACAACATCCAAATTGAATTAGTTAAAATTTGATGTTCACGCCATATAGATAAATGAATATATGAATAAGTAAATACTAGACTTACATGATCATAATTCATCAAGATAAATAAGGTGTGTAATTTCAAAAAAAATCCATAATGTATCAAAGAAAATCTAGAAGGATGTTGTTATAGTTAAAAAACATCCTTGCAAAAGAATGCTTCGAATGATATCACAAAAGAAAGGTTTAAGATTGGAAGTGTTTGATACCACGAGTTTAATCCCCAAAATGATAAATATATGTTTGATTATAATGGCTGAAAAATATAACCTATTAGGTAAAATCATTTTGAAAATGATAAGGTAAATGGATTTGAAAACATAAAATATTTTTTATAAAACAAATTCAACATTTTCTTAAGATAAAAAGTTAAAGGTCACTTTAGAAAGTAATTTTAAAAATGTTGATGATATGTTTTTCAAAAAATTTAATTTAAAAAATAATATTTAATAAAGTATATTTGAAAATGTTATATAAGTTTTTAAAAATAAGTGGGGTGTGGCAGATATAACACATGGTTATGAAAGGTTAATCATTTCAAAACATATTAATATAACTTCATTTAAAACTCAAATTTTAAAAAGTGTTTTAAAACCTTATTTTTATTAAAAATTATTTTTACAAAATAGTATTATAAAATATCAAATAATAAAATATTATGGTGGAAGAACCCAAAAATGGAAGAACAAATTCCATAATAAAACTTTATAACTCAAGGAAAGATATTTTAGTGACCAATAACCCTTATGGGAAAAATATCCAATGAAGTGAGAAATATATGTCAAAGGGTTTATGTTGTAGGAATATATATCCTAGAAAAAAATGATAGATTACCAAATAAATGAATCAAAAGGTAAAATTTTCCCAACTTTTATGAAATAAGTTTAAGGGAATGATCATAACTCAATGAATGAAAATTGAGTTACCAAAATTTCTGACAACTAGGGTAAAAGATAATTCTCAATAAATTTGATGAAAATAAACTAATTTATCTTGGTATTTCCATGTTTAAAAAAATATATGAAAAATATACATCCATGGTAAGTGAATACACCATTAAAAGGAATGCATTGTTCATAACATAAACATGTCTCAATGAATTAAAGTTTCAGAAAAATAACCCTTGTGGATTCTGTAGCATTTTAATAAAACTAAATAGAAATATAAGTCTCATAATTTATCTTTAAATATAAAGATTAAAATATAATTCACTGTATTATATCGTAAATATGTGTTATTTACAATATATAAATAAAAGTATATGTACAATACCAAGTCTGTAAGTAAGAGAAGAATTTGAGATGAAAAACCTTAAGATGTTTGAAATTTTCAAATAAAAACCGCTTGAAGGATATGATTTCAAATGAGACATAAAATATAAAAAATAATGATAGAATCATGATGAAAAATATTAAATTTTTAGTAGGTACACCATTTTGAATAAAACATGGTGTATAATCAGAAGTATGCCTTATGTATTGAAAATTTGAGAGAAGAAACCAATACATTTTTCCTAATTTGTTCTGCGCACGTGATGAAATTTCTGAATAACAAAATTAAGTTTATTAGATACCTTATTAGTGTCCTTATTCATTTAAATTTAATTTAATTTAGACCACTTATTATCATATTCTATTCATTTATTTTACATTTTTTTCTTATGTTTCTGTGAAAGTTGAATTAACATCAACTTATTTTAATGATTTTTGCGATCTAAAAAATTATTTTAATAATAATTTGAATACATAGTATAATTATCAAACAATATAATAAAAAATTTAATTTATTATTATATTATAATAATATTGGTATTTTTTCCCATTTTCATTTATGATATCATTTTATATCACAATTCAAGTAGGTGGTTAAATCGAACCAAACATGAAAACACTCTTTCTAGATGGGTAATGATGGTTAAAAAAATGTATAATATCATTATAATATAAGTATAATGATATTATTTAGAAATTTTAAGTTGGTTAATTATATTTTAAGTGGATTATATAAATAAATAATATCAATATTAAAATTGAAAATCATTACGTTGTGGAGGCGGTAGTCTACACAACAAATAGTTAACCGTATTTTGTTTCTGTAAGTCGATAGAAATAAATAAATTATAATTTTACATTAATATAATAACACTTAATTATAACAATGATAGAGAGATTGTAACGTTCCAACCTGGGATCTACTCAATTGGTGCCCTGAGGTGGTGGGTCACATGGCCTCAAGAGTGCCTCCCCATACACATGAGGCTACTGACTAATAGTAAGGTTATAAGGTGGTATATTGGGGAGACTATACCCCCATATTATAGTTTAAAAATAGATATAATAAATAAACAAAAATAGCGGAATAAAAAAATATAATGATAGGACAAGTAACTCTCTATAGGGGAAGCAAATATATAACTGATGGAATAGCATAATGAAAATACAATAAACAACTTCAAAAACATAAATAACCAATAATCTATAAAATAATCAAAAGACAAAATTCTAAGTCAAATAGAATGACATAATTTCATGGTGATATACAAGAAGGGGGGAAAAGGGACACACATATGCACCATGCAATAAAAATTACAAAACGGAAAAAGACTACTCAACTAGGATCACAACCATATGCTTGGTCCACTGCTCCCATGCTCCAAGCTACAAGTAAAGCATATCAAATATATGTAACATGGAACTTTCCCTTATCCAATACCACAAAGAAGTAATCTCCTCGGGTACCACAGACAGTCCGAGTATGGTGTAAGATAAAATCCCAGTATGCCACTACCAATGGTGTTTAGAAATAATCCAAGTACTATACATAGAAACATAAATGTTCAGGTAATGAGAATAATAAATAATAAGATCAAATTAAAACCAACTATCTCAGGTTCTTATAGGACAGTTGGATAGATCTACCTGCTTTAACATTGGCCGGAATGAGAGTCTGATCGGTAACCCTATATATATATATATAAATATTCACAATAATATATATATATAGTTACATATCATATACACCTATATAAACTAAGTATGTGAGGAAATAATTAGTCATATACATAGATACTAGGTGATGGCTAGAAGTGGGGCATAACTCAAGAATCCATAACCAGTCTAACAAGATATAAGTACCAACAGAGGGTAAACACCCCAAATCACATAATGAATGTGATAATTCATTCTCATCACTTGAGATAGGTGGGGTGAGACATCATACCCAACAACTAAAACAATTGAACATGAATCTTCATGCACATCATCCAAATATAAGTTTAATAGTGAGAGACATCATTCCCAACACGCGATGTAAGGGAGAGTGAAACATCATTATCAATAAGTCACTTAACAATAATTCCGTATACAATATCAATGTAATAATCACAATAATAGTAATATCACAGGGGATAAAAAATTTAGTAAAATAATCATCAAAATAATATAAACCATGGGGATCATATATCTTGCAAATTTATATTTTATAATTGTATAACATGAGGAATCAACTTACCACCCACTTCCAATGAATATAAAAAATATCCATTTTATTAAAAAATCATGGTAAATAAATTACAAGGTTCAATAAAGCACTTAAAAGCTGTTATTATCAATTAATAAATTACCCACAAATGGGAAATTCAATTTGAAACTCAAATTAAACACTTGGTTGGTGTTTGGTCTATTTAAACAATTATATTAAAGAGGTAAATTTATTCAACACACCAAAAGGGGTGGCTATGGTTCAGGTCATTATCCTCTAACCACCTCACAAGGATACTTGGAATTATAGAAACATTCATATATCAATTTAAAGATAAATATATCATTTTATGAAAATTTATGATAATGAATAACATGAAACAAAATCAAACAACTGTTAAAACACCATAAATTTTAGGTAAAAAAATAAAGAACCTACCATATGGCATTATATATGTACTCGCCCAATATCAGCATGAAATTTGAGGTAGATCAGACAAAAAATGACGAACATTCAAATTCCCTAAAAATTGAGAGAATAAGCTCATACATAAATAGCACAACAGATAGGAAGATAAAACATGAAAGGAAATAAGAGGATTCAAGAGATTACCAATATAGATCTGATTCTTTTGATGGTGTTTGACTTGGTATCCAGATGGATGAGTCATAAAGATACCTACCTTAGGGAGAGGAAGTACCCACAAGAGAAGAACTGAGCCCCATGTCCACTACAAATGGGATAATGGAAATATGGATTTGGGTTTTAAATTAATTAATTGTAGAATTTTAATCTCACCCATCTTAATATGGGTGAAAAGTTTGGTTACATGGTTATCCATAATGTGCGCTAACCATCTGCTATAGAACTGCAAAATAAAGACCTCACATGGGCTAGGTGTGTGATTTTTCTAACTATATACAAGCTGTAAAAATCCTTATTGTCAAGATTTCATGAAATCTCACATGGGAATGTGACTTGGCTCACATGGTTTCATACTAACTATTCATCCCCAACCCCCCATGAAATTCCCCACATGGTTAGAAGTAACTATGTGGTCTGGGCGGTACATTTTCCTATAACCATGAAACCTAGTCTGTTTTCCAAATTCGTGGGGTTCCAGGCATAGAACAAGTCCTAGGAACCCTTGCGACCTCTGTGTCTACATTAGGCAACATTATAAGGGACATAATAATTAATTAAAAAAAATAATTTGTACCTTTGATAAAATATGGGTCGTTATAACCACCCCTCCTTAAAGAAACTCATCACTGAGTTGGACTTATAAGGGTAAAGAGTTATCTTTTGAGAAAATTTATAGTCATTGGGATCATGTATCACCCTCAAAATCCCAGGTTTCTTTATGTACTCAAATGTGATTCCATAGAACCCATCCTAGAGGAAATAACCTTCCTCTGAGTGTATTTGAAGTCAGATCCAAAATACCCACTGGGAACTACTCTTAGAAAAAACCCTACTTTAATTAAACCTCATCATGTTGTATAATGTGAGAGGGATCTGAATAATATTGGTGAAGCTATGATACCTGAAATAAATCATGCAGAGTCTGTTATCTGTGAGGAAGTGTTATCCTATAAGACACTAGTCAAGTTTGTTTTAAAACCATAAGGGATCCAAAATATCTAGGTGAGAGCTTTCCCTACCTCGGAATATGTCAATTTTAAAAATTGGAAAAAATAAAAAAAACTGGATCTCTAATGATGTTTTTCCTTCACTTAATAATAGGTGGAACATCAAGTGATAAAACTAGGTATCACCCATTTCATAAGAGGAAAAAAACCGGTGATGTAAAACTTGATACATCGTGGTTACACCAGGATACAATACCCATACCGAGGCATGAAATTACTACATTAGCTCCTCTTTGATGTCTACTGGGATCCAGAAAAATCCATGAAAAAATAAATTCTCATCTTCATGAATGGTAAAAAAAAATATAAATCATTATCTAAGATAAATTCCCTTAGGACTAATCCCTTGGGATTCGAATTTTGCCTCATTCCCACCCATCCCAAAAAGAGTAGAGGTCACTTCTAAAGACGAGAGGATAGTTTACCCATGATCCTCCAAAATTCAACATAAATTTCTGAAATGAAATCCATGAGTTTCCACTCTCAACTGGCCTCCTAAACCACTTGTTTGGGAGTCTTCTAGATCTGATCATAGGCTACCACATTACCTATCCTAGGTGTGTATACAAGATCAAAATCAAAATATTGTAGGTAGTCAACCATTCAAAATTAACTGAGATTAAGATATCTATTTGTAAATATATACTTGATCCTTTTATGATTAGTGAATACTATAAAACACTCTCAAATTTAATAGTGTATACAACAACATAGAGAATGTACAACAACTACTATCTTTTGGGCAGATGTTGGGTAATTACACTCATCTTGCCTCAAGCTAACAAGACCCGTATACTACGACTCACTCATCCTATATCAGAATAGATCCCATTATGATACATAATTCATTATAGTAGACTTTATAACTCCTTCTTAGCTCTAGAAGAATCATTATTGGAACTAATTTAAATATTTCCTTCAACTCCCTAAAGTCTGCTTCAAATGATTCTTACCATACCAGTCTTTTTCAAGATCATAATCAGTGCCAAAAGTTATATGAAATCATGAATGATGAATCTATAATATTTTTATTGTCCCAAGAAACTCTAGATAGCAAAGAAATTATTGTGATTCTACTAAGAAACTACATATATCACTTTCTCAGGGCCTACTAAAACTCCTAACTCCATGATAATATGACCTAAGAAGTGATCTTTCCCAATCCATAAGTTTCTTTTTCTATGTTTAGAATAAATATATTGATCTATTAGTGTATTCAACACATTTACAAGATGATTGTCACGGTCATGTAAATAATACAAATACACTAATATATTATCCACAAATACTACCATGAATGAATCTAAATATTAGTGGAAACAATGATTCATCAATGCCATTAAAAAAGATGGTGCATTCATGAGACTGAACAACATAACCACGTAATCGTAAAGACCATACCTACTCCTGAATATTGTGTGAGGTATGTCTGATGATCTACCACATACCTGATGATATCCTGACCTCAAATAAATATTTTAAAACACCATAGTTCTTCATAGAAAATAAAATATGTCATCTATTCAATGCTATGAATATCTTTTCTTAACCGTAACTTGGTTCAACAAATGGTAAACCATGAAAAGCCTAATAGTACTGTATGAATTCTTGAAACAAGGATCCGTGAATCCCAAATAGAAGTTCTGGGGCATATAAATCCTTAAGCCTCCATATCCTCCAATTTTTTCTTGAGTTTTTCAAGCTCCATAGGTGACATCCTTAAGAGAAGAATGGACATACACACTTCTCCTAGATCTATATTAATGGTGAATTATACCTATCAAACTATAGGTATAATAAAAAATATATTAGGAAAGACATCCATAAAATGATCAACTATAGGAGAGAAAATAGTGAGTTGTAACCCCTGATAATCTAGGTAGAGACCAGCGATCTGAGTTGTCAGACTACCCATTCTTTACTGCCCAAGTCTAGCTCAATTCACATGACCATCCCATTCTCCCTTACGCACATGTCTACCACCCTATGGTAATGTGAACTACTCCCTTAAATTATAAAAATAAATATGGGCTTGATAGGGAAGCTACTAATCAATATCGATGATTAAATGAAACCTTATCACGTAAAATGTGAAAACATTCCACACGAATAGGTTAGAATATATCTCAAAGGGACAATATCTACACCAATGGACACACTAGGATCGAATACCTAATTGGGAATTGAGTGTCATCACGCCACATAAGTGTTATATATCAAGGACTATAATATCTATAATTTCCTTAGATATAAAATAGAATGACACATCAGTGTTAAATAATGTGGAAACTAAGTGGAGGCTAATAGAATAGTACCTATAATAGCAGGTGGTATAATGTGTTTTTCCTCTGGAATATAATGAATTACATGAAAATATCATGTAATATGGCCCTGAGTCATAGATTGACTACCCAGAGTAGGTATTCTATTCTAATATCAAAAATCATGAGTCTAGTTTCCTCTACCTCAACCACCACCTCCGCTCGTGTGGCTGGTGGTATTCTAGATACCTGCCAAGAATGATACTATTAGACCCGCTCCGAAATATGGGGTAGGTTTAGATCCCAAATCTCTAGTAACAGTTGTAAATTTCCTACAAAAGTGATGGATATTCCTCATCCTACGACAACCTTTTCATTCTACCATATCCCATAAACACTGGAGTTTTGCATTTCCTGGCTTCCCGCACCGTTGAAATATCAATACTTTGTTAGTACCCACTAGATGACTGTTACTACCACCATGAGAAACCTGTAATTATCACTTTAATATTAAAGAAGATACACTAACAGATCTTGGTTCTGAACCACCCTGGTTCCCACCATCAGATTCCCTTAGATTCATCTCTACGACGATGGTGTGGTTAACTAAATCAAAAATAGTCACCAACCTAAAAACATTGACCTATGATCGGAGGACATATACCATCCCATCCTTGAATAATCTAGTAGTCATAAGGTCATCACTAGTTAGATTCAATGTGAAACACTACAACTTAGTAAAATGAGAAAAAATATCCCATGAAAGACATGGATCCCTACTAGAGGTTCATAAAACCTCAAGCTCAGTCAGCCCTTAGAGTTTTTGGAAAGAAGAATTCATAAAATATTGTCTGGAAGTCTGTACAGATCATATCTCGATGCCAGTCTGCCTGTGTAATAACATCCCACCATCACATGGAAGAATAAAAAGGAATATAAGTTGCAAGATTGGCACTCCACTCTAGAGGTGCCTCCAGATACCTAAATATAGAAAGAATAGATTCAATCCATGATTCCACATCATGTGGTCCACTATCCCCCAAAAATGTGAGAGGATGCTATAGTTGGGACTCCTGATTCAACCCCACCATAATCGGGGTAGGTCGAGAGACACCTTGCATATACTGTAAAATACATACAAATCCCTCTCGAAACTAGGAATTAGTTCCCATATCAGGAATAGAAGGAAGTTACATAGGTGGAAGTATAGGAGGTATCATTGTTGGATCAGTGACCACCACCTCCAATTCAAGATCATCACCACCTTCTTAGTGTACAATCATAGTCCACCATGGTGGAATCAATCTAAAATGCCAAAAAATACATCAAAAGTTAATTTAACATCTGAAAGAGTTACAGATAGGTATGTAAGATAAGTATACAACCTTTCTATGAAAGGTAAAACCTCTATTCCTTCTCTAAAAGTCAGGTCCTGGTTTAAGGAAAATACAATAACTATAATATATTAAATTTTGTGTGTATTATTTTTGAATATTATATGGATTATTTTTGAGGCCAAGAGATGAGATGACAAGTGATTCTGAGGCCTTGTGTGCTTGGAATAAATGTTTGAAATATATAAAATATATTAAATATAATGCATACATATTTTTCCTAAAAAAGTAGAATAAATTCTAAATAGGTTATTGGATCAGAAATATGAGGGCATCGTTGAGTTCAAAACATGAGGTTTACCCTAGGAGGGACTTAACAATAGTCGACATGGGTCATTTGTGGAAAATATTTCATTAACATAAAATTAATAAAATAATTTATCAATATTATATTATGACACAATGAACTATTTGTCTCTTTAAATATATTTCTATGTAAAATTAAATGGGTTATCCACATAAACCTATGAATTTTATGTGTTCCATTAGAGAATTGAAGTAGACCCCATTGGCAGATGATGATGGATTGTGGATCGACAATCAGTTCACCTCAAATTTGATGGATCTTTCCAACAATGAGGAAAACACATCATTCTTAAGCATCGATCAAACCAAATCAAGGTAGGGAGTGTGTTTGTATTTGTTTATTCCTTATTGTTGATTTCTATGATGAATGCAAACCAATCATCAAATAGATCGATCCATGGTTCAGTTGTCTTTAGGATGGTTTATAATTACGAGGGTTGAGTAGAATTTCAAAGGGATTAATTATTGATTCTTTTATCTTAATTCTAAAGGACACTAAATAATATTTACATGAACATCTATCGAGGTTCATTCCTCTTGATTGATTATTTCCTTTTATCCCCTCGATTCACTATTTATCATGTGCATTCTTTGTTGGCCCATGGTTCTATGTTTTACCAAAAAATCAATCGTTTCACACTCGTTTCTCGTCACAATGATCCGAAATCATATATCTGGGATTGGAATGACATGATGGTGATGCGATGATAGAATCAATGACAAATCAGATGATGGCTGATACCCAATTTCATATTCTTTAGTGGATAGTGAAGAACATTGAAGATCTCATTTTTTGAGAAGATTGAAGGTCCTAATCTTGTTGATTCGGTGTTTGTAGAGACCCGAAGCCTGGCGTACATGGACATTACATTACATTTGCGGAATACTTAGTACATAACAAAAACACACACACAAGGATCGAAATAGTTTAGTGTCTTTGGAAACTGGGAATATAATCTTCTAATCCTGGTGAAAGATCTTCAACATCTCCCATAAAGATCTTCCTTTTTTTATACCTGAAACCTTTCTTTATATCCTGGGGAAAAGAAAACATAAAATGGTGAGCTCAAATGCTCATTAAGGGTAAACAAAATAAATATAAATCACATCATATACATAATCACATAACTTTTGGAAATATTAACCTGTAAAAGAGATCATAATTTCATAACCTGGGATAACTCATGGCAGTGAAATGTAATCACAATAATCATAACTTAAAACATTAAACTTTGTGGCATACACACATAATCATAGAGAATCATTTCTTGTTATTCAAGACTCATTGCCAAGGCTATCTTAGTGGACAAAGTCCCTTTCTGAACCGAGTCACCCCCGTTTCAGTCCTGTTTCACTGAACCGGTATAACCTACCATTCCAGCCATGTCTATCTCATGAGATATAAAATCTTTACCCAATTCATTGGAGGGAGATATAGGTCCCACCCATCTCATAATGATACCATTCTTATGTGTGCCACAAAATCATAAATCATACATCATTGGATAACCCATGTAATAAAATGGGATTCTTAAACATCATGAAATCATAATCCATAAATAATTGATATAATTTCATCATAAGAAAATTTAAACCATTTAAATCATAGAGACATTTTACTTGAAACATACATATCAAATAACATCACCTTAGATGGAAAATAGTTTTGAAAAAAAACACTTGAAATGAATTCTTGGGGAAAATATCCTTTCTTCTTTAAAAACATTTTTCCTTTCTTAAAAATTCATAAAACATTAAACTAAAAGAAGTTGATTAAAAATAAACTTGAAAACTTGTAAAGGAATCTTCTTGGAAATAATGTTTTAAAAATCCATTCATGCCGTATAAGTTAAAAAAAACATTCTTCGTACTTTTGTCGGAAAAGTCAAAAAGTACCTCGTAACATAAACAAAAGAAATATTACTTACATACCATGTGGTAAAAGTCAAAAATGGGTAAAAAAGGACATTAAACATACAATAAAACACTTTTATAAAACATGGACACGGATGATAGAAATAACCCCAGTAAATACCAAAGTATAAATAATCTCAGATAAAAATGAGATTATGATATTTCCCTTACCTTAGGTCCGATTTGCTTTGTACCTGTCTGAAGCTCCTTTATAATGTTTAAATAATGTTATTGACTTATTATAGAATCATACATATTGATATGATGTCATATATGGTCATATTCTAAGCTTCTTATTAGTAATATTTCATTGTTACTTGTTACTCGGGTCTTTATTGCCTTTTGTTCCTATGCGTGTTTTGCCGAATAAATTATTATTATTCTTTTAAGGTTATAGATAACTTATATCTAGAATGGTATTAGTGTAACATATATCATATTTATTCATTAAATTCATTTATATAATTGCTATGTAATGATGATCATGTAGAACGAGTCGCATCACATTGTGGAGACGGTATTCCGTACGTACGCACGAGCGACGATATTGTTCCCATGATCGTGGAATTGTATTTAAGTGTATTTATACTATTTCTGTATCAATATCACCTCATAATAATCATATATAGTTACTCATTACACCATTATAACCATCCTTTTAAGGTGATGGTGGAAAATAGAGTACACCACGGCGTGGAGACGGTATTCCGTACGTACGCACGCACGGTGATTTCATTTTTCCGTAGGATGGATAGAAGGTGAATTAGAGTTGTTTAATATTTATAATAACATATCAGTATGTAAGTAATACTTATTTTATTACTTTATCATGAAACAACTAAAGAATAAGAAGTTGAAGAAGAAATAAATTGAAAAGATCGGTAATGGATATTACATCTTCTTTGAAACGCCTCTTTGAATCCTCCACTTAGGGAACTATGATTTGTCATTGAAGAAGACCAGGACCTCTAGGATTATTATAGGGAAGTGGAGAAGGGAATTTGGCAGGGGTTGGCCGAGCTTGAGTGCTCAAATTGGTGTGAGGAGGAGGGGGATGAAGTGCTCTTTTATAAGGGAGGAGAGGGGCACCTTAGGAATATCTCAAAATATTATTTTATATTAAAGTCAAAATCGGTTTATAATGGTTCCAAAGGGTCTTATTTAGAAGGTAAAGTGGGGATGGGTCGAAATCCTATCAACCAATAAGATTAATACAAGTTTAGGTTATTATTTTAACCTTATCAATTAGATTTAACTCTAAGTTAAATAATTTAACTTTTACCGTGACTTTTTGTTTTCTTACACTATATGGTTAATACACTTACTATAACATGCCAAACAAACCCCAAGTTGTTTATTATTAATATATATATCCTTATATAAGTCATTTTGCCGAACCTTATATTTTTAGGAATAAAATAACAATTTATAATATTTGATTTAAAAACTATTTTGTGCCAATTTTGACACTATTTGATATACGATTTTTGTGAAAGTCATAACAGAATTATATGTTAGAACCAAGTTTATTAAATCAACACTAATATATCATAGTAAAATATAAAATTATTGGAATTCATAAAAAGTCTCAAATTACATTTATTTGAGCATTTATAACATCAATTATGTTAACATTTCCTTAAAAGGGTAATTACTGCATCATCATTGTGTCATAAATAAATTAATTTATTTAAAGTCTAAAAATTATAAATAAAATATCATTATGTAGGAAATCTTTTTATCTTTCTAATGAATATTTATAGTCAA
This sequence comes from Viscum album, assembly GCA_963277665.1. NCBI lineage: Eukaryota > Viridiplantae > Streptophyta > Magnoliopsida > Santalales > Viscaceae > Viscum > Viscum album. The sequence goes on from OY728126.1 coordinate 1,135,110,202, forward strand.
ATTTATCTTATGTATAACCCCATATTAAAAATGTTTTAGTTATTATACTTTGATTTTAACTATTTTAACTATTCATTAAATAAAATAATATTAAATGTCATAATCCGATCCAAGTGGACCTAAATGGTCATATTATATTCATAAGGTTGTTTTTGGTCGAATTACATTTATCAAATAGAATTAGGACATGTGTTAGGGTAATAGTAATATCATATTTACCATTAGTTACCCTATTTACTATTAACCGTGGTAAAAAAAAGTAAAAAGTTACTATTCACCAAAAATGATATTCATCTCATTGAACCACATTTTAGTCCTTGATATTAACCGTGTCTGTCGGATTTTTGAAATTCCATTCACAGAAGCGGTAAAATTAAGTTTTATGCAAAATTCAGTTTTTAACCTACCACTTAGTGGTTTCACTATTCATCAAAAATTGAAGTTTTTCAGAAAAATGCCTAAATTTCACCCTAAGCTATAATTGATATTCCGAATTCAAAAATGATTTCTATTTTACGAAATTCCCAACATATAAGTTGCATTAATTAATTTTATAATTAATTTCCGCTGTCACAACAAATAGCGTGTTTTTAAGAGATAATAACTATTAAAAGATTGACACTTGTTTATAACTGGTTTAAATGTGAAATTACATCCAATGACCAAAATTGTATTAAATTGTAAAAATATATTCTAAATATACTTCAAAACCACTCAAATTAATAATTTATCACTATTAATTATTTTGATTAAAAAAGTTGTTTTTAATTAAAATTTAGCAATTTTCACTATTCATCAGAAAATGAAAGTTATCCGAAATGTACCAAAATTTTACCTTAGGCTAAATTTGATACTCTGAATCCAAAAATAAATTCCATTTTGAAAAATAAAATTTCAAAAATTTCAAAAAGTGGTTATTACTATTCATAACGGCTAGTTTTAATAATATTTTAATAGCATATTGTTGTTTAGTGAAACTCGTTATTGCATACTACACACGCTATCGAGGAGGGTCGTGATTGCGTGTAATGAAAGGAAAGTCAAGGATGCGTGTTGTGCAAGATCCTTTTGGTGTAGCATATAACACAGGACATCAATGAAATTAAAATAATATTTTTCATAAAATCTCGGGGTGTTACATTCTACCCCCCTTAAAATGAATTTCGCCCTCGAAATTCGTCGGGGTTATAAATGGTTTACTACCCGAAAGTTTCTTTAATAGAAACCCACATCGTAAAAAGGAATACCAAAACTTGGCTTTAAAAACTAAAGTATGAAATGTAACGATTACCCAAATAAACTAATCACTGGGTTTCCGCATAGGTGAAAATATGGATATGGAAGAGAAATCTAACCAGCATGTTCTGATGGAGAGTGGTAGAGAACATGGCTATGGAAAAGCCAGTAATCACAAATCCATAAATTTGTGACGATCTAAGGTACCATCTGATTAATCAGATATAAGAGCACTAGGACAACATTTTTGGTTTTCAAGATCATTTCCCTAAAGTTGATGAAATTGGAATTAGAAGAAATACTTTCGTGATTTTGGTATAGTCTCACTGTTTATCGTTCTTTGGACAATTTCTACTTCATCTCTTAAATAAATGAAGTTGAATTTGTCATTCGTGATGTGTTAGCATATCATGTGATAGAATGATGGGTCATTCCATATGTCTCAAAAGGTTAGAAAAGTTATCAAAAAATACATAAGTCCATCTATAGTGAGATTAATGATATATGGTTCCTAAAATGAACTTATACTTCATATATCATACTACTTAATATAATAAAACTAGTTTCTACTAAACAGGGGCTTCCTGTAGGCCAGTGGTAGGCGATAAAGGCCAGTCACACTTCGGTTGTGAGTTCGATTCCCACATCCTTGTCTGACGCGATGGGTTGTCACCCGTCCTGCAGGTTGTCCTTTTTCTAAAACTACATTACTATAACATCCCATCAATAATATCGAAAATCTTCTATCCTTAAACAATACTAACTTATGTCCAACATAATCCATTCTAATCTTTAGGCTTATCCAGAATACTGTAGTCCACTCTCATAATATAATGAAAACGATTACCAGAGATTTAATACCATCGTTGATCCCCATATATCATAAGATATGTCTTGTTGGTCACATTCCAAACATTCAAAGGCCTTAATCAAGTATTTTATTGAATACCCATTGAACCTTATTGAAAACATGAGTTCTGTTAAAAGTTAACTCTTTCCACATACCAAAATCCTCAAAATTCTATATACTCAAACCATGATATCACTTAGTCCTTATATCAATCATGAGCACATGAATACTGTCAAACATTTCATTTTCTCCCTATCCCTTCATTATGCGCATATCATCTACTTTCCAAAATATTTGGATCACTTTTCATGGTTACCAGTACCTTAAAATTATTGTAAACCACAATAGACTAATATATAAATATTTCAATACACCATAAAAGTACCTCAACAACATTATTCTTGAATACCAATACATAAACACTTCAGTCCATCCACTTCAATGATTGTCCTGGAATAAGTCCTTCCTTGATATAGAAGTAACTTTTTAGGTCAGGGCATTGAGTTGGGTAATGCCCATGTTCTCTACAAATAAGACATTGAACTCCATAACAGTCTGTCATTCTATGACCCTTTTCTCCACACAGATAACATCGGTCCCTCCATTTGAGGTATTCCTCAAGGTTCTTCTTCCCTTCTTTAGAAATCTCAATCTTCCTTTCTTTATGCTCCTCAACATGCAAACATGAATAATAGTTTATCTTCCTCTCCTTTGATGAATTAGGCATACCACTAAATTTCACCTTGTTAATCATATATCGCGATGGCTGATTCGGCATAATCACAATATCTTTCTCTCTAGGAATTACACAATTTTGTTGCTCATAGTCACCAATTTGTCCATTGGATTCAATGTTAACCAAATTCCTTCCGGTTCCCTCCATTAACTAAAACACAAAAATAATCTTTTGAGAGGAAAAAATCATGCTAGAGAAAACAACATAGTAAAGGGGGAGTACCCTCAATATCTAACATCTTATGTTAAATTCTAATATCGTTACCGTAGTGCTAGGACTATATCCTATACGTATACTTATCCTTAGAGACATCCCTAGACATACCTTAGCAATATCTCTAGGGATCTCACTAACGTTCTCACATCCTAGTTTCCAAAGGTTGACTAAACCTTTCCTCTGATACCAACTGTAGAGACACGAAGCCTGACGTACATGGACATTACATTACATTTGCGGAATACTTAGTACATAACAAAAACACACACACAAGGATCGTAATAGTTTAGTGTCTTTGGAAACTCGAATATAATCTTCTAATCCTGGTGAAATATCTTCAACATCTCCCATAAAGATCTTCCTTTTTTTATACCTAAAACCTTTCTTTATATCTTGGGGAAAAGAAAACATAAAAGGGTGAGCTCAAATGCTCAGTAAGGGTAAACAAAAGAAATATCAATCACATCATATACATAAGCACATAACTTTTGGAAATATTAACCTGTAAAAGATATCATAATTTCATAACCTGGGATAACTCATGGCAGTGAAATGTAATCACAATAATCATAACTTAAAACATTAAACTTTGTGTAATACACACATAATCATAGAGAATCATTTCTTGTTAGTCAAGACTCATTGCCAAGACTATCTTAGTGGACAAAGTCCCTTTCTGAACCGAGTCACCCTCGTTTCAGACCTGTTTCACTGAACCGATATAACCTACCATTCCAGCCATGTCTATCTCATGAGATATAAAATCTTTACCCAATGAATTGGAGGGAGATATAGGTCCCACCCATCTCATAATGATACCATTCTTATGTGTGCCACAAAATCATAAATCATACATCATTGCATAACCCATGTAATAAAATGGGATTCATAAGCATCATGCCATCATAATCCATAAACAATTGATATCATTTCATCATAAGAAAATTGAAACCATTTAAATCATAGAGACATTTTACTTGAAACATACATATCAAATAGCTTCATCTTAGATGGAAAATAGTTTTGAAAAAAAAACACTTGAAATGAATTCTTGAGGAAAATATCCTTTCTTCTTTAAAAACATTTTTCCTTTCTTAACATGTCATAAAACTTTAAACTAAAAGAAGTTGATTAAAAATAAACTTGAAAACTTGTAAAGGAAGCTTCTTGTAAATAATGTTTTAAAAATATATTCATGCCGTATAAGTTAAAAAATACATTCTTCGTACTTTTGTCGGAAAAGTCAAAAAGTACCTCGTAACATAAACAAAAGAAAGATTACTTACATACCATGTGGTAAAAGTCAAAAATGGGTAAAAAAGGACATTAAACATACATTAAAACACTTTTATAAAACATGGACACGAATGATAGAAATAACCCCAGTAAATACCAAAGTATAAACAATCTCGGATAAAAATGAGATTGTGATATTTCCCTTACCTTATGTCCGATTTTCTTTGTACGTATCCGAAGCTCCTGTATAATGGTTTAAATAATGTTATTAAATTATTCCAGAATCATACATATTGATATGATGTCATATATGGTCATATTCTTAGCTTCTTATTTGTAATATTTCATTGTTACTTGTTACTCGGGTCTTTATTGCCTTTTGTTCTTATGCGTGTTTTGCCGAATAAATTCTTATTCTTCTTTTAAGGTTTTAGATACCTTATATCAAGAATGGTATTAGTGTAACATATATCATATTTATTCATTCAATTCATTTATATAATTACTATGTAATTATGATCATGTAGAACGAGTCGCATCACATCGTGGAGACGGTATTCCGTACGTACACACGAGCGACGATATTGTTCCCATGATCGTGGAATTGTATTTAAGTGTATTTATACTATTTCAGTATCAATATCACTTTATAATAATCATATATAGTTACTCATTACACCATTATACCCATCCTTGTAAGGTGATGGTGGAAAATAGAGTACAACACGGCATGGAGACGGTATTCCGTACGTACGCACATGCTGTGATTTCATTTTTCCGTAGGATGGATAGAAAGTGAATTAGGGTTGTTTCATATTTATAATAACATATCAGTATGTAAGTAATACTGATGTTATTACTTTATCATGAAACAACTAAATAAGAATAAATTGAAGAAGAAAGAAATTGAAAAGATCGGTGATGGATATTACCTCTTCTTTGAAATGCCTCTTTGAATCCTCCACTTAGGGAACTAATATTGGTATTTGAAGAAGACCAGGACCTCTAAAATTATTCTAGGGAAGCGGAGAAGGGAATTTGGCAGGGGTTGGCCGAGCTTGAGTGCTCAAATTGGTGTGAGGAGGAGGGGGAGGAGGTGCCCTTTTATAAGGGAGGAGAGGGGCACCTTAGGAATATTTCAAAATATTATTTTATATTAAAGTCAAAATCGGTTTATAATGGTTCCAAAGGGTCTTATTTCTAAGGTAAAGTGGGGATGGGTCTAAATCCTATCAACCAATAAGATTTAGACAAGTTTAGGTTATTATTTTAACCTTATCAATTATATTTAACTCTAAGTTAAATAATTTAACTTTTACCGTGACTTTTTGTTTTCTTACACTATATGGTTAATACACTTACTATAACATGCCAAACGAACCCCAAGTTGTTTATTATTAATATATATATTCTTATCTAAGTCATTTGTCCGAACCTTAAATTTTTAGGAATAAAATATCAATTTATAATATTTGATTTAAAAACTATTTTGTGTCAATTTTGACACTATTTGATATATGATTTTTGTGAAAGTCATAACAGAATTATATGTTCGAACCAAGTTGATTAAATCAACACTAATATATCATAGTAACCTAGAAAATTAGTGTAATTCATAAAAAGTCTCGAATTACATTTATTTGAGAATTTATAACATTAATTATGTTAACATTTCCTTAAAAGGGTAATTACTGCATCATCGTTGTGTCATAAATAAATTAATTTATTTAAAGTCTAAAAATTATAAATAAAATATAATTATGTAGGAAATCTGTTTAGATTTCTAATGAATATTTATAGTCAAATTTATCTTATGTATAACCCCATATTAAATTTTTTTTAATTATTAAACTTTGATTTTAACTATTTTAACTATTCATTAAATAAAATAATATTAAATGTCATAATCCAATCCAAGTGGACCTAAATGGTCATATTATATTCATAAGGTTGTTTTTGGTCGAATTACACTTATCCAATAGAATTAGGACATGTGTTAGGGTAATAGTAATATCATTTTTACCCTTAGTTACCCTATTTACTATTAACCGTTGTAAAAAAAGTAAAAAGTTACTATTCACCAAAAATTATTTTCATCTCATTGAACCACATTTTAGTCCTTGATATTAACCGTGTCTGTCGGATTTTTGAAATTCCATTCACAGAAGCGGTAAAATTATGTTTTATGCAAAATTCAGTTTTTAACCTACCACTTAGTGGTTTCACTATTCATCAAAAATTGAAGTTTTTCAGAAAAATGCCTAAATTTCACCCTAAGCTATAATTGATATTCCGAATTCAAAAATGATTTCTATTTTACGAAATTCCCAACATATAAGTTTCATTAATTAATTTTATAATTAATTTCTGCTGTCACAACAAATAGCGTGTTTTTAAGAGATAATAACTATCAAAAGATTGACACTTGTTTATAACTGGTTTAAATGTGAAATTACATCCAATGACCAACATTGTATTAAATTGTAAAAATATATTCTAAATATACTTTAAAACCACTCATATTAATAATTTATCACTATTAATTATTTCGATTAAAAAAGTTGTTTTTAATTAAAATTTAGTAATTTTCACTGTTCATCAGAAAATGAAAGTTATCCGAAATGTACCAAAATTTTACCTTAGGCTAAATTTGATACTCTGAATCCAAAAATAAATTCCATTTTGAAAAATAAAATTTAAAAAATTTCAAAAAGTGGTTATTACTATTCATAACGGCTAGTTTAAATAATATTTTAATAGCATATTGTTGTTTAGTGAAACTCGTTATTGCGTACTACACACGCTATCGAGGAAGGTCGCGATTGCGTGTAATGCAAGGAAAGTCAAGGATGCGTGTTGTGGAAGCTCCTTTTGGTGTAGCATATAACACAAGACATTAATGAAATTAAAATAATATTTTTCATAAAATCTCGGGGTGTTACAGTGTTGGCATGACTTTATGAGCCTTGATCTATATTTTTGTGTAAATTTGATCACTAAGTCAATGGTTGGAGCATTGGCCAGATGCATGGAGGGATAATATAGAATTTTGGAAAATCCCATAAAACATGGTGTGTAAAATAGATCTAGCTGCCCTGTGGCCCCTCTGAGTCACAAATAGGGTTTCAGGAATGAGATTAGTTTTACACAACATCTGGATCTACCTACACAACGTCTGTTCTCTTCTAAGCAAATAAGAATTTACCTTTTTTAAGTACACGAACATAGGGTGGTTTACACTGACTACCAACACGGTGTGTACTCTAGTTCACAGACACAGGTTCGATTGGTACATGGGTTGAGCCATGTATTGGAACATGGGTATAGTACATGGGATGCCTACATGACATATACTAATACATAGAAATAGTTTTATGAAACAATTTGTTTACATGGGCAGGACTCAGAGTTAAGTGACATGGCGTGTAACCCTTCTACATGCAGTGCACTATTTTCTACATGGATTAGAGAACTTTTCCTCAGTGACTTGGAAACATTTAATTAGGGTTTGTTCCCTTTATTCATTCCTCAAAGGTTAGTACGGAATCATTACATACTCTAAGGACTATGATACATTCAATTGTACTTTCTAGAAAAATTCATTTGAATCCCTCTAAGAGGTCTGGAGTGAGATCCTCTATTTATCTTAATGACCTAGGTGGAGTTATTGGTATCATTGTAACCAATGCCACGCAGTCGTAAATACTCTACTTAGCGGGTTAATCTAGATTGAGTTATTGGTACCACACCATGGACATAATAGTGATCATAAATTATGTATAATATTCACTTTGGACTATTAGCATCTTCTTCACATGGAAATACCAGATGAGAATGAAATACCAATCAAACAGACGTCATCAGCGATATTGTACTTAGGAGCGTGTTCTCCCGGATGAGTGCTTTGTGGAATATTCGAGATGGAATCTTAGGCTGGTATACTATGGTTTTGACATACCTCTAGACTATGTGTCTTTGTTGAGTATATCTGGATATTCTTGTTATATTTTTTGTGTACATATACCTATGTAGTGATGATTGTATTTTACTTTGTTGTATGCTTTATGGTTTTGGGGTTTTTCTTATGAGTATTGTTATACTCTAACGTGCATTGTCTTTTCCCATAGTTTTCATGTATTGTGCACACGATTGAAATTTTGACAGAGTCCTAGGAGGACCAGGGCCATACGGTTAATAGTGATACCATAAATATTGAGCAGTGTTCCTACAACTTTCAGATAGTAGTCCGAGTATCTTTACTTTTAGTTTGGACTTGTGTTACAGAATATTTGTAGTGGGATGGTACTTTTTTCTATTTTCTTTCCTTTACTTCTTATCATACACTAGTTATGGGATATAGATGTATACATGCATTTCTTGTTTAGTTGTTTTTACATTTCATCATTTTGTGGGCATGGATATGTGTGCATGTGTACATGTACTTAGGTAATTACTCCCATGTTGGTGATACGACTACTCAGTTCTAGTCACTATCCATTGGTTCATTGGAGGTGGGATTGGGTAGTTGTGACATGGTCCCCATTGAAATGGGTCATGACAGAGTGGTATTAGAAGAGGTCAGTTATACATTAGGACTGAGATTCTGTGATGTTGGTTTAGTGTAATAGTGTTAAGTGTTTTGATTTTTGGTATCAGGCCAGAGACTCATGTGTTGGTGTGACAATCAATGTAACCATACGCCACGACTCTGATCACCTACTTTTCGACTTGGTACATTAGAACACTGGTTACAGGGGAAAAATAATGATACAAGCATCACATAGGAATGGGTTTTGGTTTCTGTGGGACTTGGTGATGTAGAACCAACCTCTATGTACTTTATGATAACTTTTTTTGTTGGTTTTGAATATTAATTAACTAATTATCACATCATTATTTTTCTTCCGTGTTACATAGTTTGTGATAATGTTCTAATAGTATCTATCACACTAAAAGGCCATAACACTTCCCTACTATGATGAGAACTCAGAATTGCTACGACACTATTCTTGAATATATATTTCTATAGCCGAATGATATCATTTAAGGACAAAAATGATACAGGCTATTAGGGGTGGACACTTATAGGACTTTGAGGAACCTTCTCATGGTGTATGCCATTGGTAATATTCAGTAGGATATTATGAGAACGAGACCCTCCAGTAGGGAATACGCATTTCTATGTTCCATTTTATGTTTCTATCCGTAGACATTTTTATTGGACCTTAGACTTTAAAATTATTACTAATGAGTTTTATGAGTCTCACAGTTAGATGTATTGATAAAAATCATGATAAAATATGTTCACGATGAGGTAGGATACGTCGGGTGTGTCACACGTAATATTTAATTAATGAATAATGTGAGAAAGGATTTGTCCCTTCTATTTTAATGAAATATCTCAAGAATTTTGATGGAAATGATATTGCCTAAATAAATCTAGGTCCATGGTGTTCCATAGGAAGGTTCAATTTTTAGAAATTTAAAGAAAGAGAAATTGAGCACATAGGTTGATGACACGAGCATGAAACATACTTGACTAGATATATCGAGATAAATGGATTATATTACACAGTAAGCATCTGTATTAGGCAACACATCATTACGACATTAACTTCTTTCTCTATGGGTGAATTTGTGTGTTGCTAGATTCTAACTTTGGAATTTAGGATGATTTTCCAAATTCCATTGAGAAAGAGGCCTAGTGGGTCACACACTATGTTTATCCAGAATCTTCATTAAATAATATATTATTATTTAATATTTTACAAGTAAAATAAATATTTTTTCTAGCCATGGTTTAACAATTATTCATGTATGCTTGATCATATATATTCTATAACCATTTATTTGAGAGAATATAATGTGATTGAAATATTTAATAAATATTTATTTTCTATTTAGTGAATATAATACTTATTTATTTATTATACAATAATGTAGTGATATTTATTTAATAAATAAATAGGAATTATTCAAGGCCCAATAAAATTTTTGGAGTAATGGTGGACCGAATTTAATGTTATGGTCAGAAATAATAAATATTTCTTATTATTTAATTAAATAATATTTAATAATTAATTTTCAAGTTAAGTGCATGTCGAGAAATGATAATAATAATATTATTATTTTACATGAGGGTTTTCTAAGATTAAATAAAAAATTAAGGTCACTAGTGAAATTATTTTATTTTAACCCTCACAACATAAATACCCAATTATGTTATTTTCTCAAGAGATCCAATTCGTTTGTCTTAGTTTTGAACAACATATTTAGAGAATTCTATCAATACTATAGATCTCCCTTCTCTAAGAATGGTCCCAAGAACAGAGAGCAATCCTCCTCTACTGGATCAAGTAGAACTCTTTGGAAGTAGTTCTCGAAGTGATCAAAGGTGAATGACTCAAGCACAAGGATCTGTTGTGATATCTCCCAGTGATTCCTTTAGTGACATCAAGAGATTTGTGGAACACGTGTGGATCCCCGCTAGTGGAAATCTATACTTGGTTTCTACAACACAACAATAGTGGACCACCGATATTTTATTGGATTCATCAAAAAATAAATAATTCTGTAAACAGAATTCTTTATTTAATTAAATTAATTATAAATAACATGTGATGATACTATCATTGGTTCTGGCATAATTATCCATTGGCTATTTCATTGATTCAATTCTATGGATCATGGAATACAAGGGCACATAAATCTCATATTGATCATTGATTATGGAAAAATCTAAGTTGGGCACCACCCATCACACACTTCCACTGCGTTCGGAACCTACAAGTGGTATCAGAGTGGTCACATAATTATTTATTATTATTTAAATACTATTTGTGATTTAAGCATTTAAAATTTTGTATTTCAATTCAATTTTAATCATTTTTTTTCTGAATTGTGAGATCTACTTCTTCTTACTTTGTTTCTCATATATCTAATTGAAAATATTAATTTTATGATTAAAATAAAATTGAGGAACTTATCTAGAGGTTCCAAGGTTTCTTCCCAAAAAACACAGGACTACACGACGTGTAACTAGATTTACACGCTGTGTAGTCAGTTCAATGCATCAAAATTGATTTAGAAATTAATTTAATCTTTTGAATTAATTTCATGATTTAAATGCAATTTGTGTTGAAAAAAATATAATGGTGCATGTTCATCCAGATTATAAGCTATGTAGCCCATGTACAAAGCTTTTAGTCCCTTTGAGTCTTAGATAGGCCGTGTATTCCATACATGACCTACATGACTAGTAACTGTGTGACTTGGATTTAACATGATGTTTAGTCCATGATTCATGGCATGTACTCTAATTTTCCAAGGAAATATCTACACACCATGTCCCTAGTCATGCACCTTGGATAAACAGTGATATATTTACATGCCATGTATCTCGGTTGTACACATTGTGTACTTATACAAAACTATGAAGATTTGAAATTTATTTATTATATTATGTAAACCTTGATACATTTTCTTGCGTGTGGAAATTAAATTTATAGGACACACCTTGTTATGGGCTTTCAATATTTATTTATATATAAAGGTTTAATTAATATACTCATATTGTTCAGATATATATATCATGTATGTGTTGTATTACAGTTGTTACTCTATGTTCATTGAATCATAAGACTTGACTGATTTTTTTTGCAATTCATGTAATCATCCATGAAGTACATGTTGTGAAAGTATGTGATAAGATGTGTATTCCATATGTCACAAGCATAAACTAGTATACGATTATAATAAATTTTGGGCATAATTAGAAGAGTATTCACCGTGTTTCCTCGAAGGTAAATTTATGTACAAAATAAATTTTAAATAAAAAAATTTATTTTTTTGAGAATTATAATGGATGTAAATCTCAATAAAATGTTGATGATAATTAAGATAAAATAATTGATTAATTAAAGATAATAATTAATTGATTCGAGTGTGATTTATCTTAAATAAGAATGATTAAGAATTGAATTCTAGTTTTCTAAAATTTGTAATTCATATCATGCATGAGGATGATCATTAACATAGACTAGAAATTTATATGTGACTGATTTCATTTCATTTAATTTAGTATTAAATTAAATTGTTGGATCACATTCTATCTCTCCTATTATTATACAGGGCCTACGTTCCCATGGTTTCTTTTATGTAAACCTATTTTCCCTCACATGTGTGTAAGTAAATGGAATATGTAATGAATGGAGATCTAATGATAATGGAGTCATTTCATGTTCGGAGTTGAGGAAACACCAATCCAAGGAGATACATAAGTAAATAGAAGGAAGGATAGAACATGAAATTTTATTAGTTCATGGTATTTTTTCCTTGTCAAAGATTAGTTTAGAAACTTCTAGATAAACTAACTGCTTGTATAAGTTGACGATCATACTGATTTATTATTTTATTTCTGTAAAGATTCATGGCTATTTCATTATGTATTTTTTTTCAAGATCACATAATTTAATGAAATTTACGAGCAAGCAAGATATAACTAAAATAAGTTAGCTTATGTGTAAATATTATCTAAGACATGGTTAATCAATTAATTAAATTCACTTAACATTAAAAATCATGTGATAAATATAGTAATTTGAAATTTACACAGAAATGGATAAAATCGCTCAATTATATATATTAATTCGGTATGTACTTCCATTACATCGGTTAAAATCGAACCATAGTTCAAAGTGCTTGACCAACACATGTTGATGTGATTTTAATAATTGGGGAATTTTAAATTGATGTTTTGATTTGAATTAACATAGTTCACATCAAGTGTTTACTTTTAAAGTAGGAATTAGTGTAACTGAGATAAAAAGTTTGAGGAAATCCAATTTAATGATTTAAATATTTGGGATTCCACTGTAGAGATAAAGGAACTGTGAGTTAATACAGTTGGAATTTGGGATTCCTACCTAAAACCATTCATGTTTCTTGACCAACCTATGTTGGGGTGATGAAGAGGGGAATATGGATTATTTCCACTTGAATATCCAAGTAACATGATATTTTAAAGCCAATGGTGAGTGCTATTGGGTTTTGATAAAATAGTGGGAGACTAATAAATATAATATTTATTTATTTGTCTAAATTTTATCAGATAAAGTACTAAAATTATGATCATCTTATTTTTTAGAAAAAACATTAAAATAACATAAAACATATAATTGAGATCCATGCTCGAGAAGGGAAACCTTCTCACCAGAACAAATTCCCAAGATTGTAAAAGGCACCTACATGACATACTTCACCATGAAATAAATTTATATGTGTTAAAAGAACCTTTTATAGTTTCTCCTGGTAACGAGGAAAGTGATGAAGAACTATCGCTCTATTAGAAACATCTGATTGATAGTACAAGTGTTCAATGATTCCTGAAATAATCATTGTATAATGATCTTTTGAAGCAACATGAGGTCATGGATGGATGTACCATGATGTCGCACCTTTGAGATCTCTATCAAGAGAAAGTGAGACAAGAAAGGTATGATATCTTAAGTACTTTGTTCACCACTATGTTTGGAGAGTCTACGCCAGCTGGTCCTCATCTAGTCAAGATTACTGGATACATTGAATGATTGGACATCTTAGGGATTAAATTCATATATGAGTTGTATATTGATCTCATAATTTCATCACTTCCCAAGATCGTCTCATGATTTATTATTAATTAAAATATGAGAAATAATAATAATATCCTTTCAGAACATCTTAATTTAATTCTCCATGTGGATAAGGACATGGGGCATGATAAACCTACAGTCCATATGGCGAATAAGAAAAGGAAGAACAAGGAAAAGATGCCCAAGACTGAAAAATAGTCTAAAGCTCCCAAGACCTATACTTCGATAATGAAGAAAATAAAGAGGCAGAGTAAGGAAGAGGATGTATTACATTTTACAAGAGGAAAGTTAGGCCACTAGAAGATAAATTGTACCCAGAGGAAAGGGGAAACTAAAGGTGAATTATTTATTCAATTTAATATTTTAATATCTAAACATTGGGTATTAGATACTACTTGTGGGATAATTTTTTAATCGAAATACAAGAACTAAGTAGATTCTGATGTATTCCCAGAGGAGGGGTGGATCAAAGAGCTTCTATTGGTATGAGTATAGCTGTTATGGCCATTAGTTACTACCACCTCTCATTACCAATGATAATGATTTTTGTTTTAAAATATTGTTATTATTTACCTATAATTACCAAGAACATAATTTCATTATCATTCCTAGATACAAATGGGTTTATTTTCAAATTTGGAAATAAAATTTATTCATTTTATAAGGACAACATATGTTATGGTATGACACATCTAAATAATGGTATTTATGTATTTTATTATGAAAAGCAATTTTTGGCAATTGATAATGAATCATGTTCACATGACTCATATAACACCTAGCTATGGAATCACTACCATGGTCATGTAAATGAGAAGCGTTTGACAATTCTATATCAATATGGTTATTTGTATTCTTCTGAGCTAAAACCAATTGATAGATGTCATGATTTTTTATAATGAAAATTGACCGAACCACCTTTTGGTGGGTAGGTTGAAAGGGCCATAATGATTCTGGGATTGGTACACACTGATGTGTGTGGACCATTTCCAGTAGAATCTAGAGGTGGGTATTCTTACTTCATAACTTTTATTGATGACTTGAGTAGATATCGCTATGTATACGTAATGAGGTATAAGTCTGAGTTATATTAAAAATTCAATTAATTCAAAAATGAAGTAGAGAATGAACTTGGTAAGAAGATAAAGAAGCTTAGATCAGATCGAGGTGGTGAATATCAAAACTAAGATTTCATAAACTTTTTATAGGAGTTGGGGATTCTATCTAAAATCACATCACATTATACACCATAGTGAAAAGGTTTTAGTGAAAGGAGGAAACATACCTGATTAAACATGGAGAGGTCAATGATGATTCACACAAATATTCCATTATCCTTTTGGGGATATGAATTACAAAATACAGTACACACATTAAAACGAGTACCAACTAAATCAGAAAATGGAATTCCCTTTGAGCTATAGAGTATAAAGAAACCCATTTTTTCACAAACACATGTATGGGGTTGAAAGGAGTTTTTTGAGGCCTTATCAAGAAAAAAACTAGCACCCCAAAGCTCAAAGTGTATCTTTATAGGGTATCCCAAGGAAACAAGGGGATACTACCTATAAAAACCCTAAAAAAAGAGTTACTGTGTCTAGATAATCCTTATTTATTGAGAGGGATACAATACTAAAAAAAGGGTAGTGGGATAACGGTTGACGTTGATGAAGTTGATGATCAAGATACACAAGAGTTGGTACATGAATAGATTCCATAGATCCCCATTAAAGAAGTAGTTACTAAAACACAAGTACTTCATAAGATCATAAGAGTAGTAAGAGAACCAGAGATTTATAGTTTTCTAGTCACCGAAGATGGTGACTCATTAGTGGTTTTAAATGACGAACCTATTTCCTAAATGGAGGTAGTATAGAGATCATAAGCTATGATATGGAAGGAAGCCAGGAATTTTGAAATAGATTCCATGTATCAAAACAAAGATTGGGATCTGGTCGATGCGCTAGTTGATGTAAATCTTGATTTGTGAAAATGGGTATTCAAGAGAAAACTAGACATGAAAGGTAAAGTAAATACCTATAAAGAAAGGATAGTGGCTAATGGGTTTAAACTTCATCAAGGATTTGACTATGAGGAATCATGTTCACCAGTTTCCTTGTTTAAATACCTCATAATTCTACTTTTTATCTCGAATTACCATGACCAAGATATTTGGAAGATAAATTTAAAAACTATATTACTTAATGGGAAACTTTAAGAAGATGTCTATATGACACAACCAGAAGGGGTTTTGACTCCATGTGGTTCCAAAATAATTTTCAAGTTACAAAGATCCATTTATGGATTGAAGAAATAATCCAGGTCATGGAACATTCAATTTGATGAATCCATCAATGTATTTGGTTTCATAAAGAGAAAATTTGAGCTGTGTATTTACAAGAGGTTTAGTGGGAATGCGTTCATTACCCTAGTAGTATATGTTGACAATGTATTAATTATTTGAAACAACATACCATTATTATAGTCAGTTAATGACAGGTCAAACAAGTGTTTCCCCATTAATTACATAGGTAAAGAAACCTATATTCTAGGGATCAAGATCATTCATGATAGATCAAATATGTTTATTGGACCATGTAAAAGTTCATATATTGAAGAAAATGTTTCTTCAGTGATTGGATCAATCGTGTTTTTCATTTTATGAACTAGACTTGATGTTTCTTATGCCTTGATCATGGTCGGAAGATATAAAGCAGATCCAGGAGAACAAAATTGGTCTACTATTAAGGATATCCTTAAGTATTTGAGAAGAAATAAGGATATGTTTCTGATGTATATAGGAGATGAAGATATAGTCATTAGGGGTTATACTAATGCTAGTTTTTAGATAGATCATAATGATATGAAGTTGTAATCAGGACATTTTTTCTATCTCAATAGAGGAGATGTGGGCTAGTATAATTCAAAGTAGCTAGTTTTCACTAATTCTATAGTGAATTATGTGTATATAATGGTTTCTGATGAATCCAAGGAAGCCATTTGGATCTATAACATCTTCCTAGAGCTTGAATGTACTACTAGAAAAGGATGTTTTGGATACCCCCTACACAGGTGACTGCCATTAGCGGTCGCTCTTGGTACCCTATAGCGACCGCCAAAGGCGGTCACAAGGCTTCTCAAAAAAAAATATCGGCATGCCCCCCCCTCATGCCCGATCCCGAACCCTACCCCATGTAGCCACCCATCCTTTCCCTCGCCGCATCGCCGTCGTCACCCATCCCCTCCCTCTCTACACTGGCGACTCTACACCACTGATGCCACACCTTCTTCACCTCTAGATCCCCACTGGTGTCATCTACCATCCCCTCCCTCACCACACCACCCATCCCCTCCCTCACCGCATCACCATTGACTTCAGCTCCCCTCTGCTGCCCCTCCTCTCCCTCACAACACCACCTTTGGCTCCCCTCCATTCCGAATTTGTCACTCTATCAGTAGGTATTCTCTAATTTCTGTTTTAGGGTTTTAATTTTGGGAAATTTACAACAAAAATTTGGCATGCATGAAGATTATATAAATATTTCGTGTGAATAAAAAGTGTGGAAATGGAAGTTCATGTGTATATGGATTTGTGTGCAAGAATAATTATGAAACAATGTGTGTTGGCAGTGTGTGTATGATAATAATTCACACTTTACATGATGTTGTAAGTTACATACAATGCAGTTTCCATATATATGTTTACTGGATTGATATTAAGTTGTGTTGTTATTTGATTTATACCATTCTTGATTTTATCACATGTATCTCTGTGTGTGTATCCCTTGATAAAATGTCTGATGTTTAACCACATGTGTGTGCTAGCATAGCCCATGAGACCAATGTTTAAGTTTGATCACATGTGTTTTGATACTATATGTTAATATTAAAATTATATATATTTTCCTATATATGATATTCCATTTTTCAATGTGATGTAATTTGTATATTTTTTATTGTGTTGATCTATGCATGATACCAATGTTACTAGTGTACTCATCGTGGCTCTGCAGCCCTTAAGGGAAAGCGTGATAAGATAATGTATGTTTCATGAAGATTGGACTGAGATAGATTTTGAGTACTTTCATCACTAATTGATTTTGGGTACTTTCATCACAAATTATATTTTTTGATTTATTGGTAGGCATTAACTTAGTTTCTAAGTTTGATAGTTTAAGATTTTTATTTGATGAATTTTTTCATGTACCACATTTTCATGTAGGTTATATCTTGTCTTTAATTTTTTTTTGATTTAGCATTAGAATTTCTATAGTTATATTTTCTTTATATGTTTTGATTATAGTGTATCAAAATTTATGCATTATGATATTAGTGGACCATAGATTCCATATTTTTCATGTTGGTTTTCTGTTATTTTCTTTACCCAATATATAATATTTTTTTCTTAACTGATCAACTCCCTCACCCTTCTGGTCAAATGAGATAAGTAATGTCATTATATATGACCCATGACCTATCCAACTCTATATTATAAAGAACAATATATTAAAGGGAACCAAAATGATCATGTTTACAGGAGGATGAGTCACTTTAGGGAAACACATTTGAGAACCAAAACTGGAATTCACAGCTCAATAGTAACAAGCTTGTTGTGGATGACCCAATCAGTTACCTTAGGATAAAAATTATCCAATGATTGGGAAAAATTAAATAGTTGTGAAGAAAAATTAGTTTACTGGATGTTTGAATAATGATCATCCATATCAATAATATTATTTTCTTGAAAAATATTTACTCAATGGAATTATAGGCCAAATTAATTCTCAATAAAGTTTCTTGAATATAGAATCATCATTATATTTACCATACCAACATAGTGGATATGTCATGGATTTTAACTTCGATTCCATTATCTATTATATTGTTTATTATTCAGAGATATTAATTGTTTATTTTATCAATGGTCAACATGCAATTGGTCACTGTTTATTTTAAAGATATTTGATATGAAAAATTCATGTAATATGATGTTTTTTTGTAAATGTTTGTTATACAGATATTATTATCGATAAGAGATGGATTGATATTATAAATTGAACGTCTAGAGAATATTTCCAGGGAATTATGAAGTTTATTGAGTTCACTTCAGGAATTAAAAGTGACTATATTAGTTGTCCATGTAGAAAATGTGAAAAAAATATCAATTCACATGAGATACCGTGAGATAGTACCTATTATTGAATGAATTTCTGAAAAATTATAAGAGTTGGACTCATCATGGGGAAGAATGTATTCATTGTAAAAATACAAATGCAGTTCAGATGGATGTTGATGCAAGGATGAATGATCCATTGCATTAAATGCTTATTGAAATGGTACATGGGTTGGATCTTAAATGAATTGACATCCAAAATATTGAGACCAGTGAGATAAATCTACGCTTTGGTGAAGATTGTAATTTGAGGAGGTTTTATGGAGTACTTGATGATGCAAAAATAGAATTATATCTTGGATGTACTGCTTACAATAAATTGTCATTTATCATGGATTTGTTTCATTTGAAGACTTTGAATTAGTGGCTAGACACATCATTTGACATGTTTTTTGTGTTATTAAAAAAGGTTATTCCTGTAAACGCTAAGATTCCTGAGTCATATTACCCTGCTCATAAGTTGACAGAGAACTTAGGTTTTACATATGAGAATCTAGATTCATGTGAAAACAACTGTATGTTGTTTAGAAAAGAAGCTACCCATTTGGATATTTGTATGGTCTGTGGCACTTCCCGGTGGAAATAGAACATGGGAAATAAGACTCATCAAAGTTAGACTATGAAACAAGGAAAAATGATTTTCATAATGAAAATGTGTTACTTTCCCCAAAATCTAAGGTTGAAAATATTTTTTAT
Organism: Viscum album; assembly: GCA_963277665.1. Lineage (NCBI taxonomy): Eukaryota > Viridiplantae > Streptophyta > Magnoliopsida > Santalales > Viscaceae > Viscum > Viscum album. The sequence continues at coordinate 1,135,129,977 of OY728126.1, forward strand.
TTCATCTTAAGTTTCTAATTTAATTAGATGGCATGTGGAAATAAATTAGAAAAGTGATATGTTATCCCACACAGAAGACTCTCATGCATGGAATGATTTCAATAAGAGACACCCTGACTTTGCTAAAGATGTTAATAATGTGCGATTGGGGTAGGCAGAAGATGGTTTTAGTCTATTCAAGTCTATGGTTGGGCCAACTCATGGAACATGGACCATGGTGTTGGTTCCGTGTAATCTTCCTTTATGGATTTGTATGAAGAAACAACTTATAATACTTTCCACTTTTACTGATGGACCTAGAAATTTGGGGGATAAGATTGATGTTTACCTTCAACCATTGATTGATGAGTCGAATGAATTTTGGGGCGATGATGTGATGACTTATGACTATGAAATGAATGCAATGTTCAAATTGAAAGATGGTTTATTATGGACAATGAATGACTTCTCACCTTACAAAAATTTATCAGGCTAGAGTACGAAAGGGAATTTTTTTTACATTGATGCATTAAAAGTTAAAAATATAAATGGATTCAACATTCCCACAAATGGGAATACATGGGTCACATAAATTTTATCCCACCTCATCATAGGTTCAGAAAGGACAGAGTGACATTTGATGGTTCTAGAGAGTTTAGCTCAAAACCAAATATCATGACATGAGTCGAAATGTTATTTCATATTGAGGAAGAAAACATCTGCATAGTATATGAATTTTAGGATTTGTTAGCTCATAAATTACCTAATATTCGTGGTGCGGGTAGAAAGCACAATCATAATTGGGAAAAGAAAATTATTTTTTACAGTCTCCCATATTGGAAAACTAACATGCTAAGGCATAATTTGGATGTCATTAACATTGAAAAAATGTTTGTGATAATATTTTATGGACCATTTTAGGTGTTATTGGAAAATCAAAGGACTATGTTAATGCACGTCGTTATTTGGAAGAAACGAGTTTAAGAAAATAGTTACACTTACAATTAGCTGAGGGAAACAAGGAATATATGCCTGTTTCATAGTATATGATGACTATAAAGGAGAAAGAGACATTTATTTACATTTTGAAGATGATCAAGGTGACTGGTGTTTACTCTTCTAATATTTAAAATTGTGTGAATCTGACGAGCATGAAATTTCAAGGGTTTAAAAGTCAAGACAATCACATAATACTTCAGTAGTTGACTCCAATTTCAATTTGTGACTGTCTATCCCCCAATTTTGTTCAACCGTTGAGTGAGATGATTATTTTTTAGACAACTTTGTTTAAGAAATCAACGAATGAGTGATTTAAAAAGTTTTCATGACCAAATTGTATTAAAACCTTTTCACTTTGAGAAACTGTTTCCCCACTAATTTTTCAATGTTATAGTTCACTGGACAGTGCACCTAACTGATGAAGTAATGGATTCTAGTCCAGTGTAATTCTATTGGACGCATCCTATTGAGCAGTATTTGAATACATTGAAATGATTTGTATGAAACAGAGCTTGTCTAGAGGCATAAACAGACAATGGTTATTTGATGGATGAGTGTACTACTTTTTGTACAGAATATCATATGGATGTTGAAACAAAATTAGATAATCCACCTCATATTTATGATGGTCTAGTTAGATAAGGAACCATATTTGATATGGACAACATTGTGTGGATACAAGCACATCGATATATCTTGTTCAATACTCCATCAGTTGCAACATTAATGCAGTAAGTGTCTTTTCACATTTATTGTTTAACATTGAAATGTTTTTTTGCATAAGTTGATTATTTAAACACCACGTTACTATTTGGATGAAACACATTAATGATCTAAAAGAGGAGATGTCTCAGGTGACTAAGTATAAAATTCAACAATCTCAGTATGCGTCATTTCATGATTGGTTCAAGGATTTTTTACGTATAATTTTATTTTCATTCTGAGTGAATTATTATAATAATTTCATTTTTTTCAGAAATAATTATTGAATTCTGTGAATTATGTAGGTTCATAACCTGAGGGAGTTAGCTGACCCCATGCTAACTGAAAAATTTATCCAACTAGATGAGGGTCCATCTATATTGGCTCTTCACTATGAAGCTATAGATATTAATGGGTTTCTATTTCACATTAAATATTTTGAAGACAAATGAGAAATAAAAAATCGTGGCATCAGTTGTCCATTCATCGATTCTAGTTCTTACTATGTTCAATTAAAAGACATCATTGAAGTTGTATATACAAATTGGTTGAAGTAAATTTTGTTAAAGTGTAATTTGGTTGATCTATGAATGGATGTAAAGTCGATCAATATTAGTTTATAGTGGTGAATTTTAACTATATGTTATAATAAAATGAACGAGTTGATAATGAACCTTTCATTTTGACATCACAAGCAGAACAAGTATTCTTCGTTACTATGCCTTTGAATCTTAGTTGGAAAGTTGTTATGAAAATGTCCTGGTGAGGAGATTTTTTATTTGAACAATATGAACCCAATACTATTACCTTTGTTTCCTAAAAACTTGATCAAAATACCATAGTTCAACGTGAAGAAGATATTTAATGGGTTAGAGCAGCCGTTGAATGAGAAACAATCGATTTATATGTTTAATAAAAGGTATAATTTCATTCCCTCTCTTCATTTTAAAGCCTTTTTTTAAATTTTTTAAACTACCCAAAACTAATTTGGTATACAAGCATTTTTATTTATGATTAGTAAGAATAAACACCCAGCACCTATCCAGCCCCCACTCCCAACCCCCTCTGGACAGCCCCCACTCCCAACCCCCCCCCAGACAACCCCCACCCCCACCTTCATAGCCCCTCCCCCTCCACCTAGAAATCCCCCACCCCCACTCCCAACCCCCCAAACTTCCCCTAGATATCCCCTACCCGGCCACCTGGATAGCCGCCCTCCATATAGACGGCCCCTCCCCCTCCCCCTCCCCCAAGGAACCCCCCCCCCCCCCGACCCCCACCCACCCTAGGATAGCACCTCCCCCTAGGCCCCATCCCCCCACACTCACACACACTCACCCCAGACCACCCCCGGACCCCAAAGAAAAACTCCCCCAAACTGCCCCCTCCCCCACCCCCACCTACACATCCCCTCCCTATTCACCTAGACAACCCCAACCCCTCCAACTAGACAACCCCTCTCCCTCCACCTTAACAACCCCTCCCCCTCCCCCAGACACCCACCCACCCCCAGATAGCACCCCCAACCCCCACTCCCAACCCCCCATGGATACCCCCCATACACACACACACACACTCACCCCAGACCACCTCCAGAACCCCCCCCCCCCAAAACAAAACTTCGTCTACCTAGACAACCCCTCCCCACCCCCACCTACACAGCCCCTGCCCCTCCACCTGGACACCCCCATCCCCAGCCCTGGACAACCCCCACTCCCAACCCCCCTTTTTGTGGAATTCTCCTTTCAATAACATAAGAGTTTTCTTGGATTAGTACATACTAACACTCTTCATATCAGTGAACAACTTTGTTGCAGTAATCATAGAAATTTAAAAAATAATCAAATCTATTTTTTTACAAGACAAAGTCTTCATTTTTTGTGTTGTTTTCAGTTATCAAAGGGGTTTTCTCTTTGTTTTGGGTTTTCTATCCTTGCTTTAGTCCTTTAAGTTTCACATGCAAACATGTTTTGTCAGCACTCCTTAGAATTATGTCAAATCCTCCAGCAACACCAATAGTGGCCAAAAAAATCTATTTGTCTTATATTTATAAGTAGTCTGACCAAATTTACTTTCTTGCTATTTTTCGGTGGAAACCTCAATCTTTTTTGTTCAATTTAGAGAGTTTCTATTCATAAACATGAAAACATTCACCAATGATTATGTGGTGAATTTATGGTAAATTTTCTCCTCCCACGTTTTTAGAATATTTTACTTTACTCATGCACTAATAGTTAAAACAAATTCATTTTTTTATTTGATCTTCATGCACTTTATTTCTCTCTTGTAATGAAATATCCATCCCTCTTACCCTATTGGATTTTGCCTCTAACTGAGCATCTTTTTGTTTTATTAAAAACTGTAAAAGATTGATTTTATTAAAAACAATCCAATTTATCTTTTGGACACTTTGGATGGTCCGCTTACTAATGTTTTCTACGACTGGATGCATGTTAGGGGAACATGTAGCAGATCCACATCATCCATATGAGCCATCTACATCTCAGGGTCAAGGTATGTTTGAATGTAAATGTGTTTATTTTTTTAAGTAATTGATAAATAGACATACATATATATATTCACATCTATAAAATTAGGAATAAATTCTTTTCAACAGAATCAGAATCGACTGCTTCTTCCTCTCACAAGAGAGTCCCAGGTCATGGTATTTCATTCTGGAATTCCGACATGACCTTTGATATTCCATTTGAAGAGAGATTTCATCCTATGGGACTGACTTCTCCTTCATTTATTCATCATCTAGGTCATATCATATGCAGCCCACATCTATTTCTGTTGACCACACATGACTGGGCTTCTATCCCTTAGGATATATTAGATCAGTTTTGGAGGGAAGTTTAGGTAAGAAGACAATTTTAGTTTCTTCCCTATGTTTAAAAAACACTAACATGTTTGATTTTTTTTTAAATGGAATAATCGTAAAGTGTATCCCCATGAGTTTTGACCAGTGTGTAGGAAAATTTTATAAGATGTGGAAATATTATGAAGGGAAAGTCTAGAGGGAGCATTGGGTACCAAACGTGTGCACCAGACATTTAGGAAAAAGTCCTAAGAGGTGTTATCCCGTCTCAGTGGCGTGACTTAGTTTCATATTGGTCTAATGAGGCCACTGTGTTTAGTATATTTATTTTAGTATATATATTTTCAAGAATTTGTGACTTTATATTAGTTTGAAATTTTAATTAATTTAATGCAGGAGGTGTCAGCATTCCATTCTGAGAATCAAGCATTGCAGGGACCACCTCAAAGTCTCAGAACTCGTCACATGTCTCAGATCCGACATGATGTATTTACTATTAGTTTTTTGATTTATTATTTAATATTGTTTTGTGTTATATATTTTTATTTTATTGGTATATAGTTACAGGTGCACCAATAGATAAAATATCGTTGTGGATGAGAACTCACGATCAAAATGATCTAGAGGTTGTAGCTCTTATAGTAAGTTCTTGTACATTACCAATAATTACATGCATCTATATATAAACATATATATATGTATATATATTTAAATATTGCACAGGGTAACTTTAAATTTGAGTTAGAATATCTTCCAGAGGACCAGTGACAGCTTCTCATGCGAAGGGATGAGATATTCCATCACATTATTGGTCGTGATGGGCATAAATATAGTTTGGACTAAAGAATGAGGATTCCTCATTCTGTAGTATCACATGGTGAGGTTTTTGGTCCTACTTTTGCTCGAATGACACAATAGCTATCAGAATTAGAGGCATGGTTGTGCACTTCCGAGGAGGTAAATGCACAATTGACTACTGAGGTTAGAACACTGTGGGAATATGTGCGTCCGGGTGATGGTGCAGCGGATCATACGATGAAGGTTTATTCTGAATTTATTTATTTAATTTCTATTATTTTTGTTATTTAATTATTTAAAATTATTATTTGTTGTAGGCCCCTAGCACACCAGATGGAGGTACCATCCATGACCATGCATGACACATCATATTCACAGGGTATGTTTATTTTATATTTATTTGTTGTGGGCCCTTGTGTTGCTAGATAGTGTACTATATATATATATATATACTATTCTTGTTAGAATGTTTTGTTATGTAGTGGATCAACACGTTTTTCTTGATAGAAATTGGTAAAGATTTTAAAGCCTGAATTGAATGATAATTAATTGGATAGAGAATTAAGAGTCATGTGTACTGAATCTGGTGTTGGTTTTAATTTGATAATAATAAAATTAACACATTACACTTGTGTAACTAAAATTGAATCCATTGTTGGGGGCAGTTTGGTCGAGGGGAGGGGCTGTGTATGTGGGGGGGGGGGGGGGGGGTGTCCGGGGAATGTTTTTTGGAGGGGGTGGTGTTCGGGGGGGAGTTTGGGGGGGGGGTGTCCGGGGTGGGGGGGGGGGCTATCTGGGGGTTGGGGGATATCAGGGGGGAATTTTTGGGGAGGGGTGGATGTCCGGGGGAAGTTTTTTTGGGGGGGACTGTCCAGGGGTGGCTAGGCTATCTATGGGGAGTTTTTTGTGGGGGGTGGCTGTCTGGGGGTGGGGGATGTCCAGGGTTAGTGGGAGGGGTGGCTGTCGAGGGGGAGTTTTGGGGGAGGGGCTATCCGGTGGGAGTTTTGTTTTGTGGGGGGTGGGGGGGAATGTCCAGGGGTGGGGGGGATGTTCGGGTGAGTTTTTTTGGGGGGTGGCTGTCCGGGGGTGGGGGGGGGGTTTGGGGGGATGATCTCCGGGGGTAGGGGTTCTCAGGGGGGATTTGGGGGGTGGGGGTGGGGCTCTCCGGGGGGAGTTTGGGGGGGGGGGGTGTTCGGTGGTGGGAGGGGGGTGTCCGAGGGTAATTTTTGGGGAGGGGAAGATGTCTGGGGGGAGTTTTTTTGTTTTGGGGGGGGGGGGCTGTCCCGGGATGGGAGGTTGGGGGAATCTCTAGGGGGGCTGTCTGAGGGGAATTGAGGGGCCTGTCAGGGGGGGGGGGTTGGTTGGGGGGCTATCCCATGGGAGTTTTGGGGTGGGGGATGTTGGGGGGGGGGGGGGGGGGCTGTCCAAGGGTGGGGGGATGTCTTGGGGGAGTTTGGTTGGGTGTGTGGGGGGGCTGCCCTAGGGATATTTGGGGGGGGGGAGTCTGGGGGTGGTCCGGGGTGAGTGTGTGTGTGGGGGGGGGATGTCCAGAGTGGGTTTGGGAGTGGGGGCTAGGGGGAGTGCTGTTCAGAGGGGGGGAGGGAGTGGGGGATGTCCTGGGGTAGTTTTGTGTGTGGGGGGGGGGGAGTGTGGGGGATGCAGGGGGTTGAGAGGGGGGCTATTCAGTACTGGAATTTACTCTATATAGTTCAATGTCTAGGGAATGTAGCTAAATGGTTGTCCAAACCTCTTTTTAAACCACCTTATAGAATACAAGAAACACAGTAGGTCCATACTAGAGTAGAGTAGTGAGTGTAATGGTCTAATGTCAAAATTGGACTAATGGACAATTGGATAAATGGATACTTGACCAACTGGAAAAATTCCCAAATGCCCAAATGGCCAAACACCCAAATGGCCTAATGGCCTAACAACCCATGGTTCTAATTGGAAATTGAACAAATGTACTACTGTCTTAATTACCTAATTTTCTATTGGCCTAATGGTATATTATCCTATTATCCTAATGACCAAATGGACTAATGGAATATTAGATTATTGGGCAATGGATAATTGGAGACTTGGCCAATTGGCCAAATTCCCAAATGACCAAATGGCCAAACACCCTAATGCCCTACCGCCCTACTACCCTAACGCCCTAATGGCTTAATTTGAATATTATTATATATATATACTAAATGAATAAATATGTCCAATTTGAATTTTCTTTGTTTAGTTGTTTCTTTTGTATCTTATAGTAGGTTTATTGAAGCATAAGATTGGAATGGATTAGAGCTGTTTGGATCACTTGATATGTGAAGAAGTATGTCTATCATTTATTATTTTTGAGGATCCTAGTGTTTCTACTGTTTTGAATTGATTTTTTTTTTCTGATTTTAGCTTTCTTTCTATTATTTGTGAAGAAGATCTAGAATATTTTTTTAAAAAAATTCCCAGCCTAGCAGCCGTGTATGGAGTTCTCTAATGCTTGAATTTTCTTCCAGCCTACAACGACCCCATTTGGCGGTCGCTTTAGCTTGAACCAATAGAGATCGCTATTCATCCAAGCATTAGGACCCCTACAGAGACCTCCATTGGTGGTCGTTGTATCCCTTCACCGACAGGCCTAATGAAACTTCCATTGGTAGTCTCATGGTAGTCTCTAAAGACCATTAGTTTCCACCAATAGCGGTCTCTAAGGGTCAAATTTTTAGTAGTGGGGTACCTAACAATGAAGAACCTATCATATTGTTTTGTGATAATACTGCAGCCGTGGCTCTTAAAAAATAGCTGAGGTCACACCAACTGAAAAAGAATATACTCCATAAGTATCATCTCATAAGGGATTTCTATTAGTATAGTAAATTTTTAGTATGCTGAGTTACAATGGAAGATAACATGGTCGACCGATTTAATAAAGAATTATCTTAGAATAAGCTTTAGTATCATGTTAGAGATAACATAATAAAGGTTGCTAGCCGTTTGATCTAATGCAAGTGGGACTCTGATAGATTTAGTTCCCTAAAACAAAATTCTATGTACTTTATGATAACTTATATTCTTGGTTTTTGAATATTAATAAACCACTTATCACATCATGATTGTTCTTCTATGTGACATAGTATGTGGTAATGTCCTAAGAGTATCTTTCAAACTAAAAGGTCTTTGTAGTTCCCCGCTGTGATAAGAACCCAGAAGTGCTACGACACAATTCTTGAATATATCTTGTATTTCTGGATGATATAATTTTAGGGAAAGAAATGATACAAGCTATCAGGGGTGGATACTTATAGTACTTTTAGGAACCTTATCATGGTGTACACACTTGGTAATATTCAGTAGGATATTATGACAATGAGACCCATCAGTAGGGAATCTACATTTCTTTGTGTCATTGATTGTTCTTATCTATGGATATCTCTATTGGTCCTTAGACTTTAATGTTATTATTATTGAGTATTATCAGTCACAAACATAGATGTATTGATGAGAACTGCGATGAAAAATGTTCCCAGTGAGGAAATATACATTGGGTGTGTCATGATCAATATTGAATTAATGAATAATATGAGAAAGGATTTTTCATTCTATTTTAATAGAAGTTGATATCTCAGGCCCTTTCATGGAAATGATATAACCTAACTAAATCCATGTCCATGGTGTTTCATAGGAAAGCTTAATTTTCAGAAATTCCAAGAAAGATAAATCAAGAACATAGGTTGATGGAACTAGAATGCAACATGTTTGATTAGAGATATTGAGATAAAGGGATTTTATTGGACTGTAAGAATTCGTCTGTGGTAACATGTCATCATGACATTAACTTCTTTCTCTATGGGTTCCTTAGCATATTTCTAGATGCTGACCTTGGACATTAGGATGCTTCGCTTAATTCCACTATGAAAGAGGTCTAGAGGGCCACACACTAATTGTACACAGAATCTTAGATAAATAATATATTATTATTTATTATTTAACATTCTGAATAAATATTATTACGGTCATGGTATAATAATTATTGATGTCTATTTGATCTCATATATTCTGTCACCAGTTATTTGAAAGAATATAGTGTGAGTGGGATATTTACTAAATATTTATTTTTTATTTAGTGAATATAATATTTATTTATTTATTTTCCAATATTGGAGTGATATTTATTTAATATATAGATATACATTCTTCAAGGCCTGATAAATATTGTGGAGGAATGGAGGACTGATATTAATGGTCCAATGCGAAATAATAAATATTGAATATTATTTAATTAAATAATATTTAATTTTAATTCACATGTTAATCACATGTAGATAAATGATAAAATTTTTATTATTATTTGACATTGGGTTTTTCTAGGATTAAATAAATAATTAATGGATATTTTGAAATTATTATATTTTAACTCTAGTAATATAAAAACCAAATTATGTTAATTTCTCATGAGATCCAATTCATTTTTCTTGGTTGTGCACAATGGATTTCGAGAATTCTCTCAATTCTAGAGATAAAAATTCTCTAATAACACTCCCAATAATGGATATAAATACTCCTCTACTAGATCAAGGATAATTATTTGGAAGTGGTTCTCAAAGTAAGTAAAGGCGAACTTTGAAAGTGCAAGGATATGCCATGCTAGAACCCTGAGATCACATCAGTGATATATAGAGATTTGTGGAACACATGTGGATCACCTCTAGAGGAAATATACACTTGGTTTCTACAACTCAATGATGTTGGAACATAGATCTGTCACTAGATTCATCAACAAAGAAATAATTCCATTAAAGGTAATTCTTTATTTAATTAAATTAATTATAAATAACATGCGATGATCCTCTCTCTCATTCCAGTGTAACTATCCATTGTCTATTTATTTGACTCAGTTCTATAGATCATGATTTTCATCATCATATAGATCTCATATCGATCCTCGATAATGGAAAAAGTCCATGTTGGGAACCGCCCATTACACTCTTTTACAGCCCTTGAAACCTAATGTTTCCATGAATTTCTTGAGTTAGATCTCCAGATATACTAATTTACAATGGTACATATTGTCTGTTTCAGGATTACTCCATGACTTATGGTAACTAGGATTTAGTATAATGATCACGAGGATGATTCATTTTGTGATGAGGTGTTGATACATGGACTCATTCCTAATATGTTACCTCCAAGTGGTGAACCAGCCATACCACCACTTTTAGAGAAACACATGCTACCCGTAGCACTAGCAGATGAGGTACACTGGATGAGGATTTTTCATAAGTTTCATCAATGCAGAACCCATCAGGTTCTTAGGTGAACATGAACCATAGGAATCCAAGGAATGGCTTGAGGTGGTGACCAGAGTTTTCCATATGGTCAAGACACCAATGGATCAAATGGTGGTCCTAGAATCCAACCTTATTCGTGTATCAGTAGGGAAATGGTGGGGTTTAGTTTCCCAGTCTTATGATGAGGTGACTCTTTCATGGACAAAGTTTGAGTAGCTTTTTAGGGAGGAGTTCTCACTAGCTACATTGAGGGATGTATGTATCCGGGTCATTTTGTAGCTCCATCAATGCATCATGATAGTGGATTAGTATTCCTCGAGGTTTACCAACCTCTCAAGGTAGTCAATTGATATGGTTTGAGAATAGTTTTTAGGGATCAGACCTTCGAGTGGGGTATTCATAGAGACATTTGAGCCAGTGTTATCCCTTTCTAAATTATTAACCATGATGTGGTCCAAGAGTGATTTTTGGTGGTTGAGATTCTCTTAGATGAGAATATACAATTGATGGTTGTCAATGGAAGGAAAGTGGGAGTAGAGACCTTGGTTTCTAGGAGATGACATAATTATCAAGAGCCGAGATGTGGGAGAAATTTTTAGAGGAGGTACCAAGATAGAGTATCTATAGTTCTGGTCTCACAGGGTGGTTCCAGTCATCCTAGAGAGAGGTAATGTTACTCATGTGATGGTATAAGACATCTCACCTGAGATTGTCCATCTAACCATATAACAGAAAGTGAAGCTGTAGATGGGACACAAAGGCAGAGACAATAGTTGGAGAAGGAAAGTCTGTAGGAAGGAGGACAAGGAAGAGGATATGAGAGAGTAGTAAGAGGTAGCCAACATTTTGACATGTAACTACCACCACCCTCAGGTGGTCTATGCCTAGCTCTGGGTGTAATAGGATAAGGGCGGGGATAGCTATAGGAGGTTGAAGATTATGACCTGGAGGTTATGGGAATGATTTGAAGTATGATATATATCTTTTAAACTAAATCTTTTGTAGTGATAAAAATAGGTGATATTTATTCCTTAATTTCCATATATCTTGTTTGAGACTTACAGATTCGGGTTGAAGCATTTAATTGACCCTTACGCTTATATACTCCTACTAGAGAAGACTTGGTGATCACACACTTGTGCTGACAGTGTGACCTGAATCTTGGAGGTGAGATTTTTGGTTTAGATATATTGGTTGTAACATCGAGGCCTTACGATTTATTTCTTGTTATGACTTGGTTATAAACTATGTATGCCCATATTGACTGTTTTAGGTGAAGGGTGTGGTGTGCCTGTAGTGACAGAATCAGGTTTTATTTTTTGGTGAAATAAAACCTAGGTAGTGAAATATGAGCTTGTAAGAACCCATTTTTTGGATATAAAAGACTATGGAATATTCTTGACATTATTCCAGAGTAGCGCCTTCAAACGGCGTGCGATTCCGAGCCCCGGTGTGGTCGGAATTAAATTTTCAGTGCGTTCACACTGGGAATGCCAAATAAATAGAATAACTCCTAAACGGTATTTCGGATCCTAAATCTGACAGTACAGAGGGGTCCGAAATGGGGTTTTTACCCCAGGAACAACATAAAACATGTCGGCGTGGGGCGTTTGGACCCCTCGCTCGCTATCAGAACGTGTAATGGATAAATTAAATAATTATTTATTCGTTTGATGGTTAAACTTAAGAATCTCTTGAATGGTTGTTCGGATGGGAAAACCGAGGGCACTGTGGAGTCCGTAACTTTTCGTTTACCCTAGGAGGGGTTCCATTTTCATGGGTGTGGCCCTTCTATGGGAAATGGCCCCATGGGCGTTTTCATAATTTAGCGGCATCATGCATTGAGTTTTTAACTTTCAAACGGAGCCTTAGATTAAAATTCTGAGATCTATGTTATGCTCAGGAGGTGGTTTTTACCCTAGGGGAAGCTTAATCTTGACCCTATCAAGAGTTTCGGATGCGGGATAGTTTGAGGGGTGTTTAAAAATAATTTAGAGTTAAATTAAATTCTTTATTTAAACATAACCACCCCCACCCTCCTTCTCCATTTGCATCCTCTGGTGGAAGGAGATATCAATCAAGGAAGCCCTCCCATCCCTCAAGATCCTCTTCTATCTTCAATAAGGTGATTGAAGATCCGACACTGGTGGATCCCTCTCGAAGCTTTGGGCTACGCCCAAAGAGGCAGGATCATTGCGATTTAATTTCTTTTTAATTTCTGCACCTCCTTTGAATCCATAAATATGCATCGAATTGCTGTTTGATAATTGATCGAAGCCCATAAATGCGTATTACATGTTTCGAGATTTCTGATGCTTGTTTGGGTTTGAATTTCTGAGTCCCGAGGCCACCACAGCGTTCCAGCGATGTTCTAGGGGTTTTTGGGGAGTTTCTGGTAGTCCTGGCCGGTCTGGTGAGTGGACGGCGGCGACGCAGGTCACTTGGGTGGCGGCGACCTCAGATCAGGTGGCGGAGCGGTGCTACGGGTGAGTGGGGATGGGGGGCGGTGGCTTCCGGTGTTGGCGGATGGATGAGGCGAAGTGGCACCGGTGGCGCGGTGCGAGCGTGGAGGCCAAGTGAGCGGGTGTCGGTGAGGCAAACCGGGCAGCAGGGGTGCCAGTTGGGGTGCGCGCTGTGGGAAGACTGGGGCGTCAGAACCCAGCTGGTGATAGTGACCCACAACATGTGGATCCCATGGTAGTTCAACTAGACAGGATGAGCCAGTCCGGGCGAGGTGGGCCAGCCCGCGCGACCGCGAGCCGGTTCCAGAATGGTGGACTAGCCGAACCGGACTGACCCACCGTTTCGGCCCGTTAAAAACTTTAAAAGCCTTAAATTACAAACCAGGGGTTGAATTCACATGCCATCTGTGGTGACACATTCCAGACGTCGAGAAAAACTTTTTGAGATGGTCTTGGGGATTTTTAATTTCCGAGACGAGGGGCTCGGTGGCGTGACACATACATTAAGTAGTTTGGAATTTTTCCATGGGGCTATTGTTTTGGATGGAGCAGATGCATCCAAAGTCCATTTTGAGCACTGTCAGTGGAGTTGTGACCCTTGCGTCAAGAAGAAGATTTCCAAAGATTTTTCGGGCGTTGAATCTGGAGTTGAGGTGTGGGCCCCATGACCTGTCTTTTAAGCTGTGAGAAGTATTTTGTAACATTCTCATTAGATGTCCATTCAGGGGGTGCGGGAAGTCGATTCTGAGTGTTTTTACAAGGGCATTGCAATGGAACAATCCACCCGCATTAATTTCGTATGGTGGTGTGGGCCCCATGAGGGTTTTTTAGGGAGTTGTCGATGATTACTATCTTTATCACCGGGTGTCCGTTTCGGACAAGAAGTTAGTCAATCTTGTGTAATTTTTCGAGAGGATCACAATGGTTCGATCCATTCATAGAACTTAGGGACTGAGATGTGGGACCCATGTGGCACCGCTTGTGTGCAGTATGGCAATATGCAACTTTTCCATTAGATATCCATTTGAGGCGAGTAAACAGTCTATCTCGCATGTTTTTCTACAAGTATTACAACGGTGTGATATGTTTGGATGTGCGGAGTCTCATTCGAGATCACATTTAAATGTGGGAGCATGAAAGGTGCTCCAGTGGCGGTTCTTCTTGTTGTGGTTGGAAGAAAACCCTTGGAGGGTGATTACGTTCACTCCAATGTGAGTGAAGTGGATGTTGAAGAGATAAAGATGGTGTGTTAGGGTCGTGGAGGAAACATGTTGGTGAAATTACATTTTCGCCCTTCGTGTTGACGTTAGGTGTTGTGTGTACGATAGCCCTTTTTCTGGAAATGTGATATACTCTGGGAGTATAAAGGAATGCATGGAGGTACATGTTGTAGTTTGTACCTGAGAATGTTTGTGCACTTGGTTTGGAGATGAGTTTGGGTGACACATTGTGTGGGACCCATGTGTGTGTCGTGTTCTATTCTACTTACCTTTGACATATCGTGATGTATAGGGTCCTCCTGTTCTTGATGGTTTAAACTAGCAGGGTTGAGTGGGCCCCCTGGTTCTGTTCTCGATGGTTTGACTGGCAGAGTTGTTTTGGTTCCCCTGTTCCTTCAGCTGAGGGGGTTTTCAGTGTTGTGTCCATTTCACTGGACTGCGAAATCGTTTATGACTACATGTGTTCGTATAGTGTGGGTGTGCTCCCACTTTTTGGAGTGAGTTGTCTCGGTCTGCTTCGAAAGTACACTCAGCGGATTGGAGCATGTATCACCCCGAGAGGCCCGAGGAGATCTTCATGTCCCTTCGTGATACCTGGTAGGGTTCTTTGGGTATCAATGTGACCAAAACATTACGAAGGAACCGATCCTCTACCCAGTAGGCTGTTTCCAGTAGGGTACAGAGCCCATAGTGAGCCCTGGGTGCAGACTCCCTAGCTGTGTATAGAGATGATAACTTCCTTCCGCGATCTATTGTGACGTGTTTCCCACTATGTGTTCCAGATACCAGTGAGGTACCATCCAACAGGGATGGCCAATGTAGTACCATCCTACAGGGATAGCCAGTTGTTTACCATCCAGTAGGGATGGTCAGTGTGGTACCATCTAACAGGGATGGACAGTGGGGTACCATCCAGTAGGGATGGCCAGAGCTCCAGCGGGGCTAGGAAGTGGTACCTGATGATGGTTTCGGGCCTCCCTCCAGCGTATTACCCTTTCATGGGGTCTGGGAATTGGGACCTGTCGATGACATTTTCTGGGTCTCCCTCTAGTGGATTACCCTTTAGCAGGGCTGGGCCATGGGAACCCGTCGACTTTGAGAAGGCCTCTCGACTATGTGACAGTGACGAGGTGTGGTTTGACTTCCCCCAAAACTCTCAAGTATGAGGGGTGCTTTCCCCACAATGAAGCGTCCTTGAGACACGACCAAAAACCGTGCAAGTGAGTCAGTGCCGCCTAGAGCGGATAGTGTCAAGGTGCGATGATTTGAGCCCCCTGACTTGCAGTTTAGGGAAGGCATGCTGATACTGGGCATCAATGGTCTTTACTTCTGGGACTGTTGGTTACTCACTTTCTTGGGCTGAGCTATGGGATGGAGATCCCCTTACAATCTTGTTTGGGATTCTTGATAGAGAATATAGGTTTGTATATACCTTGTTTCAGTACCCACTCCTGGAGTTTGGTTACTCTCCTTCCAGGAGAGGCGAAGATGCGCGGGGTATTCCACGTGCTTTCCGTGTCTAGCTTCTCGTGGTTGGATGAGTCTACTCTCCTGATATAGGAAGATAAGACTCGACAAGAGGTTCATCTTCTCACCGTTTCTAGCTCCTTGTGTTTTTGAAAGTCTACTTCCTTCCTCTTGTTGGTTTGAGTTGTAATCTTTACTACACTCTCTCTATTGTACTCTTTTACTATTCCCTGTTTGATATAGTGCTTACTCTTCGGTACCTCCTTTTCTGCTCCCTCGAGCCTTTGGGGTATCCTAATGAGTACTTTTTACACTCACCCCTGCTTGGGTTTTGCCCACACTTGGTGTTCCATTGAAGATGATGGATAGGTTGGTTGTGACTTCAGTGGATCTTAGGAGTTCGAGAGCTTGGACCGTGTGCGGTGGTCGTAGTCGGATTCCAGGTGTGGGACTCTCCCAACTTTTTACTTTTTTTACCTATTGGTAGGTTGTGGCACTTTTCTGGTTGGGCATGTGGTTTTCCCTTTTTCTTTTCAGTTTTCCATCAACTTTTACATTGTACAGTTTAGAGATCGATGCACTTTTGTGGGTTTTTATAGCAGTTAGTACTTTACTTCTCCTTTTACTCTAGACTTCTGCATTGAGTGGGCTGTGTGTGTGTGTACAGGTACTTAGGCAATGTCCTTCCCGAGTTGTTTAGCCTTCGACACTTGTCGCCAGCCAATGTCCTATGGAGGCAGGCTTGGGGTAGTTGCGGCTCGTGCCCAGGTAGGGTTGGGTCATGACAAAGTGGTATCAGAGCAGGTTCCTTCCTTGGGACATTTTTCGGACGTCCCTAAAAAGGAATTGGTTGGGATTTAGGGCACCAGTGTCAACGTGTCTCGAGAGCGGCTTTCAGGCCAGGGAGTCTAGTGATGGTGCGGCACCAAACGTATCCATTCTCCAGGACCCTGATAACCCGCTTGTTGAATTGGTATTCTAAGACACTCGTTGTAGGGAAATTGGTTTGTACATCAAATACGATTGAGTCTTGAATATCCTATTGAGTCAGCTCCCCATTTTTGTTACTGTTATATACATATATGCTCATCTGACTGCGACACTCCTTGATAACATTAAGGATGTCTCCGTGAAGACATCCATCCAGGATACCAGCTTTGGTTCGTGATGACGACCCTGTGAGCTATGAGGCATCGGTCCAGGACCCATTATGCGAGTCCCTATCTTCAGTTGGGCCTGTAGCAGCACCCCCACCTGGTGAGTAGCAGACAACTTTTGCAGAGCAGACTGAGCATGAACACAGGTTGAGCGCGCTCCGTGAGTTTCAGTGATAAAGACTGTCGAGGTTCAGTGGTGAGCCAAACCCTCAGGAAGCAGAGGTTTGGCTCGAGACAGTGGTTTCCCTCTTCAGGCTTACACACAAACTGGCAGATCAGAGGGTGGATTTGGCAGCCATCCTTTTCCAAGGAGTAGTGGGGCGTTGGTGGAGTATGGTGACTCAGTTACTTGATGAGTCGTCACTTTCGTGGGGAGACTTTCAGCTGCTGTTTCATGAGGAGTTTTACCCCTCCTGCTTATGCTCTGTTTGGATCCAAGAGCTCTTGCAGTTTCAGCAGGGAGGTATGATGGTGACAGAGTACACGAATAGGTTCGCGGACCGTGTACATTTATACCCGGACAGGGTCCATGATGGCAACTTCCGAGCACGGAAGTTCGAGCAGGGTCTCCATAGAGATATTCGTGTTGTCATAGTACCCTTGTGCATTTCCACTTATTCTGAGGTTCTAGATAAGGCGCTGGTGATAGAGAGCTTCTTGTCACACTCTAAATATGGTGGTTCCAACAAGCACGATGGATCCGAGATGTCTGACGCAGATGCGGGCGTCGGCAGAAAAAACCTCGACACAGGTGGCTTTCCGATAACCGGGCTCAGGGGCGTGGTCGTACACCACAGTAGCATCGTTGGGAACTAGGAAATCCTGGAGAGCGCCGATGCAATTCATGTGATGGGAATGGTCACATGGTGCGGGACTGCCCGACCGGGCATGCTAATAATATCAGGCAGGCAGCAGGTGCACCACCATGACAGAGGCAACACCATGATTGGAGTAGTGGCCAAAGAGGTGGTTCTAGCAGAGTAGCAGGTGGAGCTGGCAGTGGGGGATGACCTTACGAGGGCTTCCCATCCCCACCAGATGTTCCACTTCAGGATCCAAGAGCTGACAGTTGGGACCAAGGATAGCCGCAAGCTTTGGATGTCTATGATCCTGCAGATCATGAGGTGATAAGAGGTACACTCTAATGCAATTCTACTTTTTTCAAGTAGAATTGTTAGACTCTGTGTGTGAAATACTTTTCTCCTTACTCCTTTCTTGAGTTGTTACCTGGGTGATGCAGGGCATCCGTGTAACCTTGTGTCAGTAGAGTTGAAGGCTTATAACCTTTTCCATTAGTCGATGATGTCGACTCCATCGCTTTATGAGCGTCTAAGAGAGTCTTGGTTGAGAGACACCGACTATGAAACCTTGCTTGACTAGATATCCTTGGGTGTTTCACCATATGGATATTCTGAAAGAGGGAATCACCAGTCATTGTCCCATGTTAGAATAATGATTTCTAGTCGTGGCGTGCGATGTGGGGTTTCGACCAGGGAGGTAAGCTACCCCTGAGGGCCTTCGGGCCATTTGAGACCATGCGAAGGGATGGCGAGGTTCCTTACCGCCTTTCCCTAACCCCAAGGTCGGGAGTAGGTGCATGAAATCTCCCACATGACTCACCTGGGAAGAAGTGTGTGTGATCCTATGAACGTCATCAACAAGGGAAGACCTTGTGTGAACCGATCAAATCCTTTGGTCTATGTGCGGTGGCGCAGAGTTGTGCATGAGTTCTTCTGGGTACGGAAGAGCCAGGTGCAGGCTTAGTACCCTGAGTTGTTCCATGGTTTTGATTTTCAGGGAAGAAAATATTAAAGGATGGAATGATGTAAGAACCTTGTTTTTGACTATATAATACTTTGGAATATTCTTGATGTTAATCCAGAGAAGCACCTTCAGACGACGTGCGATTCTGAGCCCCGGTGTGGCTAGAATTATATTTTCAGGGAGTTCACACTAGGAACGCCAAATAAATGGAATAACTCCTAAAAGGTAATTCCGATCCAATATTTGAGAGTACGTAGGGGTCTGAAATGGGGTTTTTACCCCAGGAATGACATAAAACATGTTGGCGCTGGGCGATTGGACCCCTTGCTCGCTATCAGAACGTGAAATGGATAAATTAAATAATTAATTTAATAGTTTGATGGTTAAACTAAATTATATCTTAAAATGTTGCTCAGATTGAAAACCGAGGGCACTATTGAGTCCGGAACGTGCCGTTTACCCTAGGATGGGTGTAATTTTTGTGGGCATGACCCTTCTGTGGAAAATGGCCCCAGGGGCATTTTCGTAATTTAGCGACATCGGGCGTTGATTTTTATAACTTTAGAATGGAGCAACAGATTAAAATTTTGATATATTTGTTGTGCTCGAGAGTTGGTTTTTACCCTAGGGGAGGCTTAACCTCGACCCTGTCGATAGTTTAGAATTTGGGACAGTTCGTGGGTGTTTAAAATTAATTAAGAGTTAAATGAAATTATTTATTTAAACATAACCACCCCCACCCTCCTTCTCCATTTTCATCCTATGTATGAAGGAGATCTCAATGAATGAATCCCTCTCATATCTAAAGCTCCTCTCCTCTCCTCAATAAGGTTGTTACAGATCCGGCACTGGTGGATTCCTCACGAAGCTTCAGGCTACGCCCAAAGACGTAGGATCATTGCAGTTTCATTTCTTTTTAGTTTCCACACATCCTTTGAATCCATAAATATGAATCTAATTTCTATTTTATCGTCGATAGAATCCAATAAATGCATAGTACATGTTCCAAGCTTTCTGATTCTTGTTTCGGTTCGAATTTCCGAGTCCCGAGGTGAACGCAATGTTCTAGCGATGTTCTGGGGGGTTTTGGGGAGCTTCCAGCGATCCTGGACGGTCCGGTGAACAGACGGCGACAGCGCATGTCTCTCGGGTGGCGGTAGTCTCGACTCAGGTAGTGGGGTGGAGCTACAGGTGATCTGGGAGGGCGAGCGGTGGCTGCGGGCATTGTCGGATGGCTGAGGCGGAGCGGTGCCGGCAGAGCGGTGCCGGCGGAGCGGTGCCGGCGGCACGATGAGAGCGTGGAGGCCGGGCGAGCTGGCGTCGGCGAGGCAGATCGGGCAGCAGGGGTGCCAGCTGGGGTACGCGCTGTAGGAAGACCGGCCGACTTTGCTGGTTGGGTTGACGCGGAAGACCGGGGTTGTCAGACCCCGACTGGAGACTGGGAACCACAACACGCGGGTCCCGTGAGAGTTCTGTCGGACCGGCTGAGCCGGCCGTACCGGGCTGACTCACAGTTTCAGCCCGTTAAAAACTTTTAAACGCCCTAAATTATAAACCTGGGGTCGAATTTGTGTGCCATCTATGGAGAAGAGTTCCTAACATCGAGATGAATTTTTTGAGATGGCCTCGAGGATTTTTAATTCCTGAGACTTGGGGCTTGGTGGCACGATGCGTACATTAAGTAGTTTAGCATTTTTCTAGGGTTATTGTTTTGGATGGAGCGGATGCATCTGAAGTCTGTTTTGAGCTCTGTAAGTGGTGTTGTGACCTTGGCGTCAAGACGAATATTTCCAATGAGTTTTCGGGTGTTGAATCCGGAGTTGAGGGGTGGGCCCCATGACCCGTCTTTTAAGATGTGATTAGCATTTTGTAACTTTCTCATCGGACATCTGTTCAGGGCGTGCAGGGAGTCGATTCTGAGTTTTTTTTTGAGTGCATTGCAATGGCACAATCCGACCACATTAATTCCGCATGGTGGTGCGGGCCCCATGAGTGCAGTTTTTGGAGTTGGCGGTGATTTCTATCATTATCACCGGGTGTCCGTTTCGGACAAGTGGTTAGTCAATATTGTGTACTTTTTTGAGAGGATCACAATGATGCAATCTATTCTTAGCACTTTGGGACTGATATGCAGGTCCGATGTGGCACCGCTCATGTGCGGTATGGAAATATGCATATTTTCTGTCGGATATTCGTTTGAGGTGTGTAAATAGTCTATCTCGTGCGTTTTTTCACAAGGATTACAATGGTGCGATCTGTTTGGATGTGTAGAGTGTCGTTTGAGATATCATTTAAATGTGGAAGAATGAAAGGTGCTCTGGTGGGGGTTCTTCTTGCTGTGGTTGGAAGCGAACCCTTGGTGGGTGATCGCGTTCACTCTTGTGATAGTGAAGTGGATGTTGAAGAGATACGGATGGTCGTTCTAGGGCCATTGAGGAAACTGGTTGGCAAAATTACATTTTCATCCTTTGCGCTAATTTTGGGTGCTGTGTGCATGATATCCCTTAGGCTGGAAATGTGGTATACCTTGGAAGTATAAAGGAATGCTTGGAGGTACATGTTATAGTTTGTACCTGAGAACGTTTGTGCGCTTTTTTTGAAGATGAGTTTGGGCCACACGGCGTGTGAGCCCCATGTGTGTTCTGTGTTCTACTCTATGTACCTTTGACCACTCATGACGTAGAGGGTCCTTCTGTTCTTGATGGTTTCAACCAGTAGGGTTGAGTGGGTCCCCCTAGTCCTGTTATTGATTGTTTGACTGGAAGAGTTGTTTTGGTTCCCCTGTTCTTTCAGCTGAGGGGGTTTTCAGTGCTGTGTCCCTTTCACCATACTGCGACATCGTTTATGGCTACGTGCATTTGGAAAGTGTGAGTGTGCTCCCAATTTTTGGAGTGAGTTGTCTCAGTCTGCTTCGATAGTAGACTCATTGGATTGGGGAATGTATTACCCCGAGAGGCTCGGAGAGATCCTCACATCCCTTCGTGTTCCCTGGTAGGGTTCTTTGGGTTTTTGTGTGACCAACACATTACGCGGGCACAAATCCTCTACCTAGGAGGATGTTTCAAGTAGGGTACAGATCCCCCAGTGAGCTCTGGGCACAGACTCCCTAGCTGTGTATCAAGATCATATCTTCCTTCCACGATCTATCGTGACGTGTTTACCACTACGTGTTCCAGTTACCAGTGAGGTACCATCTAGTGGGGATGGCCAGTGGGGTACCATCCAGTAGGGATGGCTAGTGGTGTACCATCCAGCAGGGATGGCTAGTGCGGTACCATTCAGCAGGGATGGCCAGTGGGGTACCATCCAGTAGGGATGGCCAGAGCAAATCCGGATTTACCTGTAGCAGGGCTGGGAAGTGGTCCCAGCTGACAGTTCTGGGCCTCCCTCCAGTGGATTAACCTTTCATGGGGGCTGCGCATTGGGACCCATTGATGACTTTTGTTGGGTCTCCCTCCAGTGGATTACCCTTTCGCAGGGCTGGGTACTGGGAACCCGTCGACTTTGAGAAGACCTCTCGACTGTGTGACAGTGAAGAGGTGTGGTTTGACTTCCCCCAAAACTCTCAAGTATGAGAGATTATTTCCCCACTAAGATGTGTCCTTGAGACTCGAACTAAAACCGTGCAGCTGAGTCAGTGTCTCCCATAGCAGATAGTGTCAAGGTGCAGTGATTTGAGCCCATTGACTTGCAGTTCGGGGTTGAAATGCGGATACTCGGCATCGATGGTGTTTACTTCTGGGACTGTTGGCTACTCACTTTCTTGGGATGATCTAGGGGATGGAGATCCCCTTATGATCTTGTTCGAGTTTCTTTACAGAGCATATGGATATGTATATACATTGTTCCAGTACCAACTCCTTGGGTTTGGTTACTCTCCTTCCAAGAGTGGCAAAGACACACAAGGTATGCCACATGCTTTCCGTGTCTAGCTTCTCATGGTTGGATGAGTCTACTCTCCTACTATAGGTAGAAAAGACTCGACGAGAAGTTCATATTATCACCATTTCTATATTCTTGTTTTTGGGAGAGTCTACTTCCTTCCTCTTGTTGGGTTGAGCAGTACTCTTTAGTGCACTCTCTCTTTTTTACTCTCTTACTATTCCCTGTTAAATCTATTTCTCACTCTTCTGTACCTCTTTTGCTACTCCCTTGAGTCTTCGGGGTATCCTACTGAGTATTTTTTATACTCACCCCTTGTTGGGATTTTCCCACACTTGGTGTGCCCTTGCAGACGACTGACAGGTTGGTCGTGACTTCAGTGGCGCTTAGGAGTTCGGGAGCTTGGACCGCATACAGTGGTCGTAGTCGGGTTCCCGGTGTGGGACTCTCCCAGTTGTTTACTTTTGTTTACCTGTTTCCGGGTTGTGGCACTTTTCTGGTTGGGCGCATGTTTTTCCCTTTTTCTTTTCAGTTTACCTTCAACTTTTATTTTTACAATTTAGATGTCGATTCACTTTTGTGGTTGTTTATAGTAGTTAGTAATTTACTTTTCCTTTTACTGTGCCCTTTTTCATTGAGTGGGCTACGTGTGTGTGTACAGGTACTCAGGCAAAGGCCTCCCCGATTTGTTTAGCCTTCGGTGCTTGTCGCTAGCCCCTAGCCTATGGAGGCGGGCTTGGGGTAGTTGCGGCTCGAGCCCAGGTAGGGTCGGGTCGTGACATGGCTTGTTCATAGAAGGGCATGGCTGATTACTTATTAGTTGTATATCCTAGCCATTGGTGTAGTAGATGTTATGGGTATCCAGTTTCATATAGTTGTGGTGGTGTATGAGTATGTCTTCCTAGAAGATGTTTTAGGTTTACCTCCCAACTGAGAGATAGACTTCTAAATTTATCTACACCCCAAGATGAATCCAATATCTTCTCCAACATATTAGATGGATCCCATAGTGCTCCATGCGATTAGGGTGTAGTTGGATGAATTATAAAAGAAGGAATTTTATAGGCTCGGTGTGTTACCCTAGGAAACCTTAGTTTTTTAACCAAAAAGGTAGATGAGAGATTGAGGTTGTGTGTGGACTATCAGTGCTTTATTCTGGTGACCATGAAGAATAAGTATCCACTACCGAGGATTGATGACCTCTTTGATCATTTGGGATAGGCATGATGGTTCTCGAAGTCTTACCTCATGTCAGGATATCACCAACAACGATTACAAGATAAGGATATCTTGATGATGACATTCAGATGCTACAATGGTCACTATGAGTACTTAGTAACGCCCTTTGGAAAGAAAAATGACCCAAAAGTGTTCATGGGACTCAAGAAATAGATCTTTCATCCTTACATAAAATTATTCATGGTAATATTCATTGATGATATACTTGTGCACATGGAATCTGGGGAGGATCATGCAATAAATATAATGATAATTTTAAATGTACTCTGAGAGCACTAGTTTTATATAATTCTCTCAATGTTCCAATTTTGGATACAGGTGGTCCAATTTCTGGGATATGTTATCTAAGTGGATGGAGTGGTAGTGGAACTAGCCACGATTGAGGTAGTGATAGCTTGGGATCCACCCAAGGGTGTGATTGAGGTGTGTAGATTCCTTGGGTTGTAAGTCTATTATAAACGATTCATACCTAATTTCTATAGGATATTATCACCCATGGAACATTTTACTCAATAGGGAAAACCTTTCATGTGGATAAAATTGTGCCAACAGGATTTTCATCAATTGAGGTAAAGTTTTACAAGTGCTCCCATCTATATATTTCTAGAGGAGGCTTTAGAGTATTTAGTATTCTGCAATGCATAAGGAACCAGGCTTGGTTATGTTCTGCTGTAGAGGAAATTAATTATTTCCTATGGTTTACACTAGTTGAGACCACATGAACAGAACTACATGATCCATGATCTTGAGATATCAGTGGTAGTATTCACTTTGAAGACGTAGTGACACTAACTAATGGTTGAATGATTTATTGGCTACTACAAACACATGAGTCTAAAGAATGTATTATCTCAAAAGGATCTCAAATTGATATGAAGGTTATGTCTAGAGTTCTAACAAGATTATGATTTCAAAATTGTTTATACTCCTAAGAAGGGGAATGTAGTATAAGATTCTCTAAGAAGAAGTTCTTTTTTGATGTTACTGAATGAGGAGTCAGAGTAGTTGGCCTCATTGAAGTTATCCTTTGCGGATGGATATGGAGAATCTCACCTCTATTTGATGGTTGTTACCCCTTCTCTCTTATAGCGACTCAAGGAGGCACAACTTCGGGATAAATACTATGATAACTTACATGCTCATATATCCACATGGAAAGATCCTGATGGATATTCTAAAGGTTCATAGTACATCATTCATTTTAGAGGATGCATGATGGTACCAGTGACATTTTAGTAACGTTTTCCAATACAGTTTCATAATTCACCTTTGGCGGTACATCTAGGTGTGGAAAAGATGTACAAGGACCTTTGAAATCATGTTTGGTGGCCATAGATAAAGAAGGGAGCTAAAGAGTTTGACTCTAGATTCCTTACTAATCAATAAGTGAAGGATGATCTTCATTTTCCAATGGGATTATCTCAACCCCTTGAGGTGATAGAATGGAATTTAGATGGGATATAAATGGACTTCATGAAAAGATTAACACGTATTTCCAAGGTACATTATTCCATATGGGTGATCGTAGAACAACTCACCAAGTTATCACACTTATTAGTTACATGGGAGCAGTGTTTAGAAGAGATATTAGTACACTTATCCATTTAGGATATAGTCAGAATCCATGGAGTTTTATCGATTATTGGTTTGGATCATGATGGTCTCTTTATATCCTAGTTATGGAAGGGATTACAGGAGGCTTCAGGGACATAGTTATGCTTGATGAAAATGTTTAACCCCCAAACTGATTTCCAGACTGAGGAAACCATTCCGGTTCTAGTGGATATACTGAAAGCTTACATGTTAGACTTTGTTTGTAATTGGAAGGATCACATACCACTGGGGAATTTTGTGTACTAAAATAGCTACCATTCCACCATCGGTATAACACCATTCTTTCCATTCTATGTGTGACCCTGTTGGTTAACAAATTACTAGATTGACCTAGGAGAGTTAGCACTCATGGGCCTAGAGTTGGTGAAAGCTATAATAGAGAAGGTATAGATCATTCGGGACTAGATTAAGACTGCACAGATCCATCATAAGTCTTATGATGATAGGCGATAGAGGCCTTTGATGTTTGAAGAAGGAAACCTTGTTTTCTTATGGGTTTCACCTTAACATGGAATATGTATATTTTTCTAAGGAGGAATGCTATTTCCAATGTTCATCAGTACTTTATAGATATTTTGAAGAGTTGGTGGGGTGGAACACCGCTTAGCTCTACCTCTATAGTTAGACCAGGTACACAACGTCTTACATGTGTCACAACTGAAGAGGAACGTGCATGACCCATCACACATTATTGACTAGGGAGAGCTGGATATCTAGGGTGGATAGACCTTTCTAGATTACCCAGTAGAGATCTAGGATCAATAGGAGAGAATCCTCCATGAGTGATCGATTAGTTTATTTTGTGTCCAATGGAAGCATGGGAATCTTTAGGAGATCACATTGGAGAGGGAGGATTAGAATCATGGTCAGTACCAACATTTTTTGAGTTGCCCGTGTTTTGGATTTTTGGGATGTAAAGACCCAATGTGGGGAGAATATAATGTCTCAGATATTCTGTGTATTATTTTTGATTACCATATAGATTATTTTTGAGTCTAGGAGATGAGGAGTGTGATTTTGAGGCATTGTGTTCCAAGGATAAATGTTTAAAATATATTATATAACACACTCACACAAACATTTTTTCTAAAAAATGGAATAAATTATAAATGGGTACCTAGATAAAAAATAAAAGGGCACCATTGAGTTAAGAAAGTGAGGATTACCCCATGAACGACTTAACATTAGTCAGCATGAGTCATTTGTGGAAAATTTCTAAAGGGAATAAAATAAATAAAATAAATAAAACAATTAAATAAAATTATCTTCTCATGCAGCGACCTAGATTTATATTTAAATATACGCTTACAAAATACTCATTGGGCTAGCCACGTAACCTAGGAAATTTTATGAGTTCCATTAGACCATTAAGGCAGACCCCATTGGAGGATGATTAAATATAATGGGTCGACGATCAACACACCTCAGACTCAATATATCTTAACAATAATGATGATGGCACATCATTCTTCATTAGCGATCAATCAAAATCAATGTAGGTAATGTGTTTTTATATATTTTTATTCCCTATACTTGATTTCTAAAATGAACAAAGAAAAATCAAATAATAGATTGATTTGTAGTTGGATCTTCTTCCAACATGGGTTATAATAATCCACATTTGGGAGAATTTATTTGCGATTTATTTTTGATTGTTTGATTTC
Source organism: Viscum album (assembly GCA_963277665.1). Lineage (NCBI taxonomy): Eukaryota > Viridiplantae > Streptophyta > Magnoliopsida > Santalales > Viscaceae > Viscum > Viscum album. The sequence continues at coordinate 1,135,157,021 of OY728126.1, forward strand.
TGTTCATAAAAAAATTAACCGAGATAAACATGAACATCGATCAAGGTCCGTTCATCTTGATTGATTTGTTATTTTCTATCCCAATTCACCGTTCATTAAGGGAATTCTTCATTGGCCCACAGTTCAATATTTTACTGAACAATCGATTTTTAAAAACTCGTTTCATGGCATGATGATTCGAAATCATAGATCTAGGATTGGCACAACTCGATGGTGGTATAGAGATGGAATCGGTGACAAATATGATGATGGTAGATACCTGATTTTGTGTTCTTCAGTATGCAATAAAGAATTATTACGATCCCATTTTTTGAGTATATTGAAGGTTTGAATCTTGTTGATTGGGAGTTGGCATGACTCAACATGTCTTGATATATAGTTTTTTTGGAAAGGCGATCACTATACCGATGGTTGGGGAAATGGATTGACACATGGAAGAAGAATATGGGATTCTTGAAAATATTAAAGGACACAAAATAAAAACCTGATCTACACATCGTGTGGCCCCCGGAGTGGAATCTAGGGTTTCAGACATGTGATAATTTTCACATGGTTTTTGGCTCTACCTACATGGTGTGTGTTCTCTCCTGAGTAACTCAACGTGTAACTTGGGAAGTACATGGAAATGTGGTGGAGTACAAATAATTCCTACATGGCATGTACTCTACTACACATATATGAGTTGGACTAGTACACAGGATGGGCCATGTACTGGAACATGGTTAGAGTAAATAGAATTCCTACACTACATTTACTAATACAAGAACACAATTTTATGATACATTCCATTTACTTGGGAATGACTTAGAGTCAAGGAACATTATGTGTAACCCTTCTACATGCCATGTACTCTTTTCTAAATGGCTTATAGACCTTGTCCTCAATTACATGGAAAAGTTTCATTAGGGTTCATTCCAATTATTATTTCCCTAAAGGTTACTATGGAATTTTTTCATACTCCTAAGACTATGATAAATTCCATAGGATTTCCTATATAGAGTCATTGGAACCCCATGATAGGCCTAGAGTTATATCCTCTATTCATCTTCATTTCTTAGGTGGAGTTTTTAGTATTGTCGTGACCAAAACCATGTGGGTTTCAATCTAATTATTAGAAGGCTAATCCTGATTGAGTTTTTGGTATCACCCCATGGCCTTAGAAATGATCCTCATCTATTTATCATATTCTCTTTATACTATCAGGGTGTTCTTACCATGATTAGACCCGAAAAGTAGTACCTCTTAGACAAATGTCATCACTGTTATCAAACCCAAGAATGCATTCTCCTGGATGAGTGCTTCGTTGAATCTTTATGCTGGAATCCTAGGATGGTATATAATGGTTTAGAACTACCTTTAGATTTTCTTTATTCATTTAGTACATCTAGATATTCATTTTATTTGTGTTGTAGATATATACCCATGTATAGATGACTTAATTTTCTTTTATTATATGATTTGTGGTTTCAGGGTGTCCTCTTGAGTATTGTTATACTATCCCCTTCATGGGATTTTCCTGCATGTGTCGTGTCTTGTGTAGAAGATATACATTTTGATAAATTCCTAGGAGGACCAGGATGAGATGGTTCTTAGTGAGACCAAATAGACTGTGGTGTATTCCTTTGGATTTTAGACAACAGTCCTAGTGCCTTTACCTTCAGGTTGGACTTGTTTTACAGACTCTTTGTGGTGGGATTAAATTTGTCTCTGTTCACTTTCCTTTACTTCATGTCATAATCTAATTATGGGAAATTTATGTATGTATGCAATGATTGTTTAGTTAAATTATATTTCAATATTTTTTGGGCTTGGAGATGTGTGTGAGTATGTACAGGTAGTTAGAAAATACCACCCATGTTAGTGATATGTCTACTCAGTGGTAGTTTACATCCCCTGGCATATGGGATATGGGTTTGGGGGGTCATGGAACGGGGACCACTAGGATAGTTTGGGACAATATTAGGCTATAAGAATGTAAGAGACTCCTAACCCACTACTAAGGCTGAGTTCAGGACTAGGTCTCATATGAACTAATATGGGTTTCATTATATGGAGTTTTAATTTCAAGTTCTAGAAGAAAAAACCTTTACATTACAATTAGAATCCCATTTAAAAATAAATGTTTCACTTTATATAGATTTAAATTCATTTTCATTCCAAATTTTTTATATGTGATACATATATCACAACCCAAATTCAATAGGTTCAGAACTCACAACATGGTATAATTGATTAATATAGGAATTATCATCAAAATATATGGGAGAAACCCATTTAAACTGATGATGACACTTTAATAAATTCAATTATACTTTTCTATATTAAATAGTACCAAATTACAAAATATGTATATCAAGGAACTAACCACATGAAATATTAAAATTCATGGTGAAAGTTAATGTGGAATGGAAAAATGGATGGAATGTCAATCCTAATGTGCCGATATTATGAATGAAATGATAATTACTTGCCTTACTATGCCAAGGTTCTAAGTCTACAATAATAAAATCAATAGTACCAATAATATCACAAATTATGTTCATCACCCAATTTATATGTTTTATCAACCATAAAAGACCTAATAAATAACTAAAATCCCATCCCAGGTAATTTGGGTTTATCCTATACATGGGTTAGATACACTCAGGTAGAGGTTTATTACAAAATTACAACATGTCCTAATCTCTTATATAACACCCAAAATATAAGAAAATAGAAAATAAAATACTTTGATACCAACTTGTAACGTCCCAAATCGGGATCCACTCAATCGGGGCCCCGAGCCAGTGGGTCACAAGGCCTCATGCGCACCTCATAGTACGCTATAGACTATGAACATGTAGTTAGGGTATAAGGTGGTATTTTGGGGAGACTATAACCTCATATTAGAGTGGGACCAAAAATATAATAAATAAATAATAATAGTTTGACATATACTATAATGACATGACCACTGCCCCGCTATAAAATAAGCACTTATATATAAGATGGAACAACAAAATGAAAATACAATAAACAATAGTGGAAGTGTAAATAGATGTGAAATTTTAATAATAACCCAAAGACAATAGTCTGAGTCATATATAATGATTTCATGGCATGAAGATATACAAAAATAGGAAACATGGTTCAGATATATACAACATGCTATAAAAAGTACAAAAAGGACAAAAGATAGCTCCACTAGAAACACGAGTATATGATCAGTCCTGTGCTCCCAAGATCTAAGATATATGTAAAGAATATTAAGTATCCATAACAAGGGTCTTACCTTTATCTATTCTTGCAGACAAGTAATCTACTCAGGCACCAAAGGTGACTCGATTAGGGTTCGATTTAAAATCCCCATAGGCCACCACCAACTCCTTTTAGCAATAGTATAAGTAGTTTATATAACAACATCTGTGTAATTGTAATGAAAATAATAAAAAAATTTGATCAAATAAATACAATCTGACTTAGGTTCCTACAAGACACCTTCATGGATCTACCTTCTTCGACATTGGCCAGAATGAGTGTTTTATTGGTAACCATATAAATATAAATATGTATTTCTCATAATAATAATATATATAGTTATATGTCATATAGACCTATATTTAGAAAGTACATGAGGATGTAATTTTTCATATACATGGATACTAGGTGATGGTTGGACCTTGGGTGTAACTGAAGCGTCCATAACTAGTATAATGAGTTATAGGATCCAATAGAGAGTATGTTACCTAGGTCTCAAAATAAATGTTATATGTCGTGCTCATCACTCTAGATAGGTTGGGTGAGACATCATGAACAACACCCGAAACAAGTAAATGTGGAGCTTCGTTCCCATCGTCCGAATACAAGTATAACAGTGAGAGACTTCATGCCTAACACCCAATGTAAGGGAGAGTTAAACGTCATACTCAAAAAGTCCCTTATATATCGTTCCATAACCAATATCAATGGAATAATCATAATAATAGTAATATCATGTTAAATCACCACTATTGTATACAAATTATCAAACACCAATAATCCAAGGGAATCACAAATATTTCATTTCAGATTTTATAATTTTATAACATGAGGAGTGGACTTACCACCCATTTCTCTTCAATATAAACACTCCATTTAACTAAACAAGAATTATAATTCAATTACATGTTTTGAATAATCACTTAGAAGGTGATATTAATAGTTAATAAATTACCCAAAAATGGAAATTCTATTTACCACCCTATCTGAATTCTTATAAGGAATTTTGTCCTTTCAAACAATTTTTTTAAAGAGGGAAACTTTATTTCCCACCTAAAGGGGTGACTATGGTTGAGGTAGACATCCTATAACCACCTATAAATGATTATCAGTACTATAACAACGTGAATATATTAGTTTAATGACAAAGAATGCATTTTATAGAAATGCGCAGTAATGGAAGACATGCAGCACAACAACACAACTATGAAAACATCACAACTTTTAGGGAAAACAATTGGACGATTTAACATTGGGTTGTAGATGAATCCTCATCTAATATTAGCTTATATTTGAGATACTTTGGAATAAAAATGAATAAAGGTCCAACTCTCTTAAAATATGATGAATGATCTCGTACCTAAATAACAAAAGGGATGGGAGGAACAATAATGAATAGAAAATAAGAGGATCCAAGAGCTTACCGATATGGATCTGAAGCTTCCAAGGGAGTTATTTGGACTCCTAATGGATGAGTTATCATTATCCATAGATTAGGGAGAGGAATAACCGATGATAGAAGAACCAAGCCCCATGATTACTCGAAATGGGATAAATAAAAGAGGGATTTAGGTTCTAAGTTCATTGAGGGTATAATTATAATTTCACCCATCTTGAAAGGGGTTCACTATTTGGATGTACAGTTGGACAAACTGTGCTCCAACCATGCACCATATCAATTCTTTAGAAGGACCCCACAATAGCTAGTCACACAGTTTGTCTAAGTGTGTGTAAGGTGTAAAAATCCCTAGTATCAAGATATTTTGAATAAATCACACGGTCATGTGCATCATCTCTCATGATTGTAGAATAAAAATGTGCCCCCTTCTCCCCTATGAAACACCCCACATGATTAAAATTAACCATGCGGTTTGGGATACATGATTTCCTCTAGCCTTGTGGCCCGACGTTTTTTCCCAATTCGTGGTGCTCCAGACTCTGAACAAGCCCCAGACACCCTCATGACTTCCATGTCTCCATTACATACCATTATAATGACCAAAATAAGGAATTTAAACAAAACAATGATCCATATATTTGAAAAAATATGGTTCATTACATAGGTTTTCATATTAATATTGTAGGTATAGGTTAGGAAGAAAAAAATTAAGGTGAAAATGTTAAGGATTAATTAATACCCACTTTGAGAATTTATACTTTCTCTCGAATGTATCCCATGAAATGAATGTATTTGGATTACTTATTGAGACTAGAGGATTATGAAAATAAGATAGGATTATAAGAGGATAAAGTTTTTATATTTTTAGGAAATAATTTGAAGAAATGGGTGTGGCATGAAGGGGTGGAATTGTCCATTTTATAAGTGATGAAAATTTCACCATTCTTAATGTACCTTTACTTTTCAATGATATCATTACACTATTCAAGGGTCAAAAAATCAAAATTTTATATATAATGGGTTTTTATTGATCTTGGGTCAATAAATCATTAGAAAATTATTACCACACATGTTTTAAACATGTTGAATGTCAATTTTTTAGGTTTTTACTTTTACTTTTTTGGTTTTACTTAAGTAACTAGTTATAACTATGTAATTTATGCATTAATAAATATATATTAATACATATCAAAAAAATTTGGATTTGAAAAAATATATTTAATATCTATTTTATCTAATTAATTTTCAAAATAATGTAAAATTAACTTTTAAAATAAAACATTTTATATATAAAAAAATATTTTTTTTGTAGAAAAATCTTGTTTTAACCATAACGGGTTCTTAATATTTTTTTAGCATTGGTTACCAATTAAATGTTTTGTGAATATAATTATATATTTTTTTAAAAATTATATTATAATTATCATTTAATATATATAAATTTAATTTAGTATATAAATATTATACAATATTAATAAAACAATTATTTGAAAATAAAATCATTTACCATTATAATGGTCATTAACTTTCATCTTAGTAATCATAATTTTATTCCCAAAACTGAAATTTATATTGTTAAATAATATTATCACGTTTATATACAATATAAAAATTCATTTTTATTGATTTAGTTTCTAAAATTAATGAAAAATAATTTTTAGTATAAGCGAATAAAAATAATTTTTATTACTTATTTTTACAAAATAATATACAATGGTTTTATAAATACAACATAGTAATTATAAATTATTTATTTAACTTATGTATATATTTATTTTATATAAAAATATTTTGAAAATATTTATGTCATTCTTGTATTTTGATAATATCATAAAAGTTGTTAGCGAAATTGGTATTTTTCACAATTCACCTAAAAATAAATTATTTCTAAAAAATCCAGAAAATTATTCTTATGATTATATTATTATTGTTATAAATCCAAAAATGATATTTAATTTTTCAAAATGAAATTATAGAATTTATAAATTCAATTTTGAGTGAAATCATAATATATAATGAAAAATCATTTTATTTGAAAATGACATTTTCAAATATTGTTTATTATTATTATTATTACATATAATTTACCAAGTAAATTTGTGTTAAACACTTTTTAATATGAAACATATTTTATCATCATTAATTATATATTCCATGAAATAGAAATTTAGATTGGATAAAACGTAAATTTCAAGAATTTGGTTTCTAAAAAATAAATAATATTATTAGTAATTTTATGTAGACTAATTAAATTTCATTCATATTAAATGTATATTTTATTTTTTTATACATATATTTTATAAATTGGTTCCTCTTATTAATTTCTACTAATTCATTGCATTGTTTTTTACCATCATACTTATTATATTTATATTTGAGTATTTCTTGGTTTTATTTTACTTTGGTGTCAGCTATTGAGGAAGCTATCAAAGACATTGACTTATTTAAAAGTGATCATATATTAAAAAATCAGGGTGTTACCTCCTGAGATATTTTATATAAAGGCACACTGATTTAAACATTCCTACTTATTGCGTAATATAAAAGATTCATTACCTTATAATTAAAAACACACCTAACAACATCATTACCAGTCAATGATTTTGGATCAACTTTAGGTAGTATGTATCGTTTCACCATGATTGGATAACTATTATTATTGAGGTTATTGATAAATGATTCCATAATAGAATTCCAATAATTGTAATCAGTTCCACAAAATATTGGTGGTCTTTTTGGTGTTCATCCATCATTCACATTAATTACTTCTATCTCAAAAAAGATATTTTCCCCTTTTCTATTTATGAATAGATTTAATTAAAACAAATAAGATATAAATATAAAAAATCATGGTTAATACATTTTATACTAATTGTTAGGTATTGACGAGATATTGAATAAGAATTTAGCAGGGTGAATATACCCATTAAAAATAAATTTAATGAATTATTATCAAAGTTAATAATAAATGTAGTAGAATTAAAAATAAATGAACCTAGTTTTTATAATAATTCAGATCTAAATGATACTACTAGAATATAAAACCCTCTTAAACTCAAAGATAAATTTCACCCACTTACTATAAAATCTATAACATTTAAATAGATTTAAATCCTTTTACGACTAAATTTTTAAACCATGGATGAAAAGACTAATTCCATATTTTTATCACCTTGAGTCATAACCCACTATTTAATTTTTTTTAATTATATTCACAACCCAATTAACATTTCCTTTTCACACCCAAAGGTACAACACAAAACTTGCCTTTTGTTTGAGGATGTATAACTTGACTCCTAAATGTTATGAGTTTTATAACCCAGACATGACTAAGATCATTGAAACTTGAAAGAAGTAAAAACTATAGAAACCAAATGACTAATAATGTATCTATGTTCTTTAGAATAAATGTGCTATCTAGTAAGAATGTATTAAAAAATTGAAGTTCAACTAAGAGAAGTATTTTTTTTACAAGGTGTACCACATATTACAGTTCGAGAATATCCTCAAATACCATGTAATCATTCATTATATTGAACCATTTGTATATAGTTCCTTCATGCACCACATACTCAAAAAAATGAAGCCCATTTCATTTTATCCTTCTCGAAGAAACACATGATTTATTCATTGAATGTTCATGAATAACATTCCCTTGTGGGTTTCCTTCAATTATTTTTAAAACTAAAATAAATTTTGGAGTGTAACTCATTGATAATAATTTATATATAAGTAAATGAAATCATAAAATTAATATAAATGTTATTGGAAACTTCCTATAATCCATACGAGATAGAATTTTAATATTTCAATTAATAAAATGTAAAACATTTCAAGTTACAAGAAAACAACATATATTATTACACATATGATCACATTTAATGATGTTTAAATAAAATATAAAATATCACCAAACAAATTTACATAGTATTAAAATAATTAATTTTTATTTTGAAAAAAATTAAACAAATACCAACATATTGAAAAACATAAAATAATTAAAAATATATAAGAATAATTAAAATCAAGAATGTTTTGAAATAAAAAAATGGCAGTCATTGAGTGATCGTAAGTCTTCGAGTGATTTTAAGTCTTGTATAACACTAAAGACCGAGTGACTCGAGAGGATTGAGTGACTTGGGAGGCTAGAGTGACTCTTCTTATGATATATCCGAAGTTAGGTTCAATTTTTTTCAGAAATTTTACTTATGGTAAGAAATAATATTGGTTCCACACTTGGATAAATTTTATTTGATGGTCAGTCATAAGGTATGTTCCACACTTTTACAAAAATTTTCTCATTCTAAGTCATAGGGATTGTTAATCACTTTACCAAATTTTAACTCATGGAAGGTCATAAGGTAGTTTCAACAATTTTTAGAATTTTCAATCATGGTTGGTCATAAGGTTGGTTCAATACATTTCCCAATCTTCACTCATTGTAGGTTATAAGTAGATTCAACACCTTTTTAAATATACATTAAGGTTGGTCTAAAAATAATCATGCAATTGGTTGACATATCATCATGCAGTTACTAGGAATGGAACAGTCAGTCTATAAATTTGTGATATTTTTAGAATACCTTTTGGTCGATCATCTTTTTTCATGCATTATGTTCAATGACTAAAAAATTTCAAATTTCTATCATACAGTTGCTTGAATTTTCTCCATGTGTCCGATTCAACAATTTGAAATATTATGACCATCTTTATTATTTTTAGGAATGTTTCTTTATGTAGTATCTTGGATTTTGTTCATGAGGTCAATCAAGACATACCTAGATTTTTGAAAATATTATAATCTATTGACTCATAGTATATGTGATGTTACCCCATATTGTGATGGTTTTTTCTCAAAAACCAGTTCACAAGATACATGAAAAATATGAACATGATAATAGTAATAAATTTTAAAAAATGAAATTTCAAATAAACAATGTAATAATAAAACAATTTTTTGAAACCTTGTTAGTGGTAATAAAGGAGTGTAATAAAAGTTATATGAAATTGTAATCGTGAAATATAGATGTATTGTAATTATAAAAATATAAATAAATTATTTTTGAGTCACTTCAATATATCCTCTCCTTTTTGATAATTATAAAATATGATCCAAATTTCTTCCATGTTTTTAAATTAATCAAAAATATTAAAGTAAAAAAATTACTAACCATTTTAATTTATAAAAAATTATATGTACACATATTCTCTCCCTAAATTAGAAAATTATAACTTGGAAATTAAGAAACCGTGAAATTATATTAGAATCTTAGGACTCCCCTAAATTTATGAATTTCTTCTCATATAGAGTAGTCTAAAATTATTTTAAAAAATATTTTATAAGCCTCAATGATTCATGAAAAAATTTCAATATATTTAAATAAATGATACGATGTTAAATGAATGAAATAGTAATCAATTGTTAAAGCATATGCTAGAAATCTAGATAATAAGAGATGAACAAGTATCCTAAACGGGGTGTAAAATTAAATAAAAAAACAACCCATAAGTATATTTTGTCTTCATTTTAAATAAATTTTTCCAAGTTAAATTTCTATCATACCAAGTTCAAATTTTATTTTATTAAACATAGATAAATCTTCAGGATTAGTAAAAAGTTCAACATATTGATCTTCGATTAAAAAAAAATCAAAAATAATTTCTTTTTTTTGAACATAATCTCAAAGAATGTTATACCTAACATTAATTTGTTTATTATTAGAGTTGTACAAATGAATTTTAGAGATAGAAATTGAAGAATTTTTTTATAATAAATTCGGATCTTCTCAAAATTATAACAAAAATAAAAAAGTTTTTTTAATCTATAAATATTTTAAACGATAAGATACAATAACAACATACTCAATCCTAAAAGTTAATAAAATAACTAAATTTTATTTCATAGAACTCCATAAAACTAAAAATTTACCTATAAAGTGACACATACATATTATTATCTTTCTATCTATTTTTATTCCACTAAAATCATAATATGAAATCTTCTTTGTGGAGGATAAAATAATATGAGATTCACATATCCTATAACATACTTAATTTCTCTTTTAGATTACTTTAAATTAACTTTGTTAGGAATACATTAGAATATATCACATAAACTCACCAAAAATATAAAATCAGATATAGAAGATTTCATATAATGTTTTTTTAATCATAGGTTTAAACTTCTTATTATCAATAAGTTTTCCATATTCATCATATTATAGCTCACAATAAGTACAAATTAGAAAATTTGAAATTTTATAAACTTTAACACATCAAGAAGTTAAACGGTCAAAATTAAAAAATGTTACTACCAATGGAAACAAGGTAAAAATTTCATTCTAGATTCCTAAATGATTATAACTATATAGTTAAAGAGGTTTGTTATGGAGGAGTGATCGGTATGAGTGACATATAGATAAATTTTATAGGGTTTGTGTGAGTGAAAAAAAAGCATACTAGAATGAACATTTTTGTCTTATGGGGACAATAATTAGTCGAATGACCCATTCAGGCATATGGGTGGGCCCTATTGAGGGGAAAACATATGTCTATCAGGTAACTAGTGAGCGTATGGGATCCAGTTGATACATTTATATCATAGTATTAACCCATATAAAAGTGTTGGGTAACTAACTAGGTTGACATGTAGGGTATCTAATGATGTTGTTGTGCTCTAAATATGGGGTTAATTCAACACCCTAGGAAGTTAATGTGTTAGAAGGTATAAATTTTACTACCCATGTCAAAAAATTTCACCTTTATTTTCCAGAGACTACCTAATTATAACTCCAAATTTAGAAAGGTTTATTCTAGATTAGGGATTAGGATGGGTGACCTACGATAAGTTTTTCAATACAGAAGAGAAATAACACTACAATATTTGAGATGTTTGGTATATAATGAGTACGTTGTTCTATAAAGGTGTGGTGAATTTAATATCTTAAAAAGTTAAAGGGTTAAATTAATAAATGTTACTACACATGAAAACAAGTTGAACCATTATTTTTGGTATCCTACCTGATTAAAACTCCAAAATTAAAGTGGTTTGTTCTGGATTAGTGATTAGGATGGGTGACCTCCTAAGAAGTTTATTAGAGTGTGTGTGAGTGAGGACAAAATGATTCGGAAAGAACATTTGTTGGCCAGTGGGGACAATCATTAGTCTGATGACCCATTTGGCCACATGGATGGGCCCCAATAAGGGGACAACATGTTTCTCTAGGTAAACTATGTATCCTTAAGGGATTAGTTGTTACAAAATTATCATGACCAAAACTTTTAACAAGTTATTTATAATATTTTTATTGACTAAGAATGATACCATATTCCATTTGAACTATTTGAAAACCCAAAAAAACTTGTGTATACCCATATGACTCATGTAAAACTTCAAACATATTATATTTTAGAATTCATTATAATGAAAATCTATTGTCGATAAAAATATAATATCATCAACATATATCTAAAAAATTAAATTATCTTTTTAATCCCTTTTAATATTTTCATACAAAATCCTCCCTTTTAAAAAATATTATCCAAAAATATGATGAAAAAATATTATAATGAGATAAAAAAGATTATATGAAAACATAAAGCAATTTTTAATGTTTCAAAATAGAATTAGATTTAGATTATCTCTCAATGTGTTGGTGTTATTTTAAATTTTTTTTCAAAAATATATCCATTAAAAAATTAATTTTGATATCCTTTTGAAAAATTTGAATTCCATGATGAGATTCATATTAAAAAATTATTCTTATAGATAAGAATGAAGAAACTAGGGAAAATTAGTCTTCAAAATAAATTCTTTCTTATTTATTTTAACCTTGAGACAGTAATCATGATTTGTTTCTAATTATTTGATGAAAACAAACTTATTTCTAAATATCTATTTGGCACTGATAATATTTTTTTCCTTAGGCGGTAAAACTAAGTTCAATATTTTATACCTATCAAACTAATTTAATTATTCATGAATTTACATAATCTAGTTTGAATCGTTAAAATATCCATCCATATTTTGAGGAAGAAATCAGAAATAGTTTCATGACAAGTAAAAATATTTCTTAAGTAATTTGTAATTTTAACACCAACAATTATATAACTTATTAGTTTTTACGTTGGATGATCTTTATAAAATTTTTAATTCTTTTTACTGAGAGGATCCATCTCCCTAAATTGATGTATAAAAATATGAATATTCTATTTCCCTAAAGATAGATTTTCTTAAATCTTCCTCAACCAGATATTTATTAAATTTTCATTACATTTAATGATTTTAATTAAATTTAACAGTCACAAATCCTTCAACTACTAATGCTATTTTTTGATAAACTCAATTTTTTTACTATAATTATAATATAATAGAAAAATATCTTGATTATATTTTTTATATATTTTTTCTAGTTAATGTTTGGTATTAAGAATGTAAACCGTATAGCAAAATACTATATAATAACCAATTATAGGCTTCCATCCTTTATATATTTCATAAGGAGTCATTTTTAAGAATAATCTATAAAAAATTCTATTAGAATCATGAAAAACAATGTTAATAGTTTCTTTCCAAAAATATTTATGAAAATAATATTCATTCAATATAATAGTAGCCATTTCATTTAATTTTGTATTTTTCTTTTCCACCCAAATTTTTTTTGTGGTGTATTTAGAGTTGAAAAATCATGATTATATCCATTTTAGTCACAATATTTATCAAAATATATATTTTAAAACTCCTCACATCTATAACATATAATTGATAAAATTAGACGACCTTTTTATTTTGAACCAACTTATAATATGTAATGAATTTAAAAATATTTTCAGATTGATGGACAAGGAAATATGTCTATGTAAATATAATATAGACTTTAACAATAACCAACACACACCATTCTTCCAAGACCAACTATTTTCATACATCATTAATATATTTAAATGAATCATTATATTTCTTACATTTTAAGCATGAATATCATACATAAGTTTGTCTAGTTTCAAATTAGGAATGTCAAAAACCCTTTTCTTTTTTGGAATGCTTACCTAAAAAAAATGAAATTTTCTTTGTCCAAACTACTATGCCACAAACCATTTTCATATTGTACAATATTTAAACATTTGACATTCTATTCAGTCAACTTAGAAAATAAATTGAATAAATATTGTACATTATTTTTTCATAGAATAAAATAGATTCTTTTATGAAAAAAATACATTTTTAATTTTGAAATTTCACATTCAAATTATAATTGTAATGTTTCAAAATTTTTATTGAATTATTTATTAATACTTCCATAAATAAAACTTTTTAAATAATTAAAAAATTTGAAATTCCAACTTCCCCAAAACATTTTATGTTTCCATTGAATTATCACCAAATGAGACAATAAGACCATTAAACATATTAATATATATATATATATATAGATATATCAATAGTCGTATGTCATGAACATAAATTATCCATATACTAAACATCCTTTTCGTTTATTCCATAAAAAGTCTCCTAAAAATCAAGTTTAACAAGTCTTTAACACCCATGAAAAATTGGGTGTTATGGGAATAGTATAGTAATTCTAGGGAACCCTTATATATTTCAAACATGGGTTCATAGGTAATTAAGAAGACAATTATTTAAAAATTAAATCTATTGTTTTACCAAGAGACATAAAAAATTATAAAGAATATTCATTTTCATGATGGAATTTTATTTAAATTTTAAAGTGTGTAATTATAGATGCACTTCCACATAAACTTTTAATAAACAAAGTTTCATAATTTTTTGTTAAAATATTATCAAA